>JAUIMM010000424.1:0-645000 GCA_031769625.1 Taudactylus pleione | reverse complement strand
GCATACGTATAACGCAACAATCGGCCGATTGCGTGCGTATTAGCATCTGCGATCCAAGCTGAATGAGGCCCAGAGACAGGGCCAGTGCTAGGATGTTTGCTGCCCCCTACATTCCTGGAGGGTGCACAGCGCTTTTCCCCTGCTCCCTATACTAGGCGTCTCTATGCACACTTTCACCAATGTTTAGCATAGCCGTAAGGGGGGGGGGGTGTGCATCCGTCTAGGACACAAGGCCAAGGGGATGGCATGTTTGCCGTCCTGATGACACCTCTTTCCATCTTGTTATGTGACATCATGACGTCACATGCGTAGGAGATAATGGTGGGGGGAGGGGCTGCGGGGTTGTTAATCAGAATTGCCCCCATTGGCTAATTTAAGACATACATGAGGCAAAAACGACAATATTTTAGGTAGAAAATGCTGAAGTTAAATTGAATACAAAGGGGCGTGTAGCTGGACATTGGCGCAATGGGGGTCATTCAGACCCACTCGCAAGCGGCAGTATGCTCGCAAGTGGATCGATGTTCCCCACTGCGCATGCGCACGACGGAGGGAGCTCCGTCGTGCGCATGCGCGAGACCTGGACTGCGACAGCCCAGCTGTCGCTCCGGGTCTCGCACCAAAGGGGGCGTGCTGTCGATGTTGATTGACAGCACGCCCCCTTTGGTGGGCGTGCCGGGGGCGTGCCTGCCAGATTGAGGCGTTCCCATGGGAACGCCTACCGTCTGAAGCCGGCCCCACTGCCATCACTAGTGATGTCAGTGGGAGTGATATTGGCTCTGATAGAGCCAAAATCACTCCAGGGCTTGTGGCTGGGAAACCCGACCGCAGGGTTTCCCTCGCAAATCCATCTTTTTGGACGCTTGTATATGCTGTGGGTGGTCACCCACAGCTATACGAGCGTCCAGGAGGACGCTCCATATTAATGGAGGAGGGCCCTGATTCAGAGCGAGCGCTCTGGTCAGAGCGTCCGGCTCTGAATCAGGCCCAATGTTTTTACCTATTTTTTTGGCAGATAAACTGAAAACTCGCAAAGCTGGGCCCAGACTTCTTATAAAGCGTGTACACCTGGAAAGCACCAAGCACACCGTGGATCCTCAGATTGTATTTCTCATACAGTAAATCACCCTTAGGAGTGAACGTTATAGGGTGCGAGCTAATAAAAGTGTCCATTTTTCATCGATTCATCTGCAGGATATCGCATCTTTAGATCCGGCAGCTGAATTGCCGAGAAATTGTCGCCCTTAGCGTCTCTTATTAACAGTTATGATACAGCGCGCAAATATTCCGCAGCGCTTGGCAGAGAATATATCAGTCATTCACATCATCGCCATCTATGGCCCTCATTCAGAGCCGTTCGCTATTTGCGGTCGTTCGTTTAAAAACAAGGGGTGGCTATTCAAATGATCCGTACGCACATTGCAGTCTGTTCACACCTCTAAGTCTGAACGAGCGAGCAAAACATACGCTCGTTTATTTGTTAAAAACGCCCCCTGGCCGCTCGCATCCTACGTCATGTCCGCTATTTATTAGATTAATCGAGTACATCGACCAGCGTATGAACTGCTCGCTATTCTTGTGGTTGGTGTTTGCTACCACAAATTTGCGAGCAGTTCTGGCTATAAAATAACCCAGTGACGTGGTCAATGACGCTGCGGTTTTAAATATACACACCCATAAAACGCCCGTTTTGACCTTTAAGCACGCCTGCGTTCGGATCTCCACTCCCCATTTTCAAGCACCTTCCCCTGTTACCACCCACATACGCCTCATTCTGTCACTCAAAATAGCAGGCCCTCGCTATATTGCGTACCAACGATTTTCGGCCGCACTGACTGGTTCGCGCATGCGTACTGAAAACCGTATGCATGCGCAGATGTGCAAACATCGCTCGGAACGAGCGTACTGCCGCTAACGAGCGGCTCTGAATGAGGGCCTATATTCCCTACCACATAGACTATTATAATACCAGTATGTATTTGGAGTATCAGAGGAAACCCACACAAACACGGGGAGAACAGATTGGCCATGACTGGGAATTGAACTCATGACCTCAGTACTGTGAGGCAGTCATGCTAACCACTACGTCAACTGTGCTGTCTCTTACAGACAAGACCAGAGAGCTTCCAGCTTGACACCCTACACAGAGATGTTGTTTATTCCTGACGATGGACACAGAAGACATAAAGCCGTCATACACAACCCGTCATACAATCCTATAGCTATAAAGAGTGTGCAGAACACCGATCATTCACAAAAAGGACATTATTATCTTTCTCTGCTGAACAATTTGTGCGCAGAAAACCCGATATTTGTCACTATCACTGGTGTAGTCTTTCCATCCCCTATAAATGAAGCATTAATTGGACTGGAAAGGACCAACAGCAATCTCATTGTTACTTTACACACACAGGACCTTATTCAGAGGCGGCCGTACGGTCTACGACCGCACGGCCGCCTCGATGTTTGGCCAGTGCGCATGCGCACGAGGGAGCCGGCTCCCTCGTGCGCATGCGTGAGACCCGCTACGACCGACAGCGCTGGTCGTAGCGGGTCTCTTTCCAAAGGAGGCGAGCTGTCGATGTTGATTGACAGCTCGCCCCGTTTGGAAGGCGGGCCGGGGGGGGTGGCAGCCCATGGGAACGCCTGCCTTTTGGGGGAGGCCCCACTGACATCACTAGTGATGTCAGTGGAGAGCTTCCGGCTCTGACAGAGCCAGAAGCTCTCCGGGGCTTACGACAAGTGAGACCCTACCCTAGGGTCTCGTCGGGGCAGCCACCCCCCCGGCCCACCCACCAAAGGGGGCGTGCTGTCACTCAACATCGACAGCACGCCCCCTTTGGTGCGAGACCCAGAGCGACGGCTTGCCAGTCGCTATCCGGGTGCCGCGCATGCGGCTCCGTCGTGTGCATGCACTCTGGGCCATCATCGATCCGGTTGCGAGCGCTCAGCGCTTGCGACCGGGTCTGAATCAGGCCCAAAGTCCCCTGGGGGATGCCTAACCCTAAAACCCTAACCACCCCCCTGGGGTGCCTAACCCCCTTCCCCTAGCCTAAACCTAACCCTCCCGGGGGGGTGCCTAACCCTAAGTCCCCCCAGAAGCCCTAAACCTAACCCCCCCCCCGGCGGCTGTCCGCACCCGGCACCCAGCTTACCTTTGTTCGGTATGCCGGGCGTCGGTCTTCCGGCATATGGTTAATAACACTCGTCGAGTTTTCGACGCCTGTCATTAGTACCAAGCCGGGATTAGACAGTCTGGAAGCCAACGGTCGGGATTTAGGCCGTCGGCTTCCAGACTACATCCCATTTGTTATATACCACACACCACTTATTGAGTTCTGGGCTATAAGTTTGTCTGGTAAATCCAATAGCTGTGCTAATTGGCTTATCACAGTTATCTGTGAGTGTTTGTGTTCCAAAAAGTTGAGGGAGACATGCAGGTGATTCCTGAGGCAGCCCTTGTTGGACCCTGCAAGTACCCCCAAACTGAACAGAGAGGATGACTCGGATGGATGCACTGTCTTGAAAAGAATACAAATAATACATAAAAATGTTACTACCCATCCAGGTGCATTAAGGTGTCCTAGATGCAGTGGCTACAGCAGAAGTTTGAGGATGAGCATCAGGAGATACCATTGTCATCCTCGGAGGGATGACGCCAATTAACATATACACTCTCCCAGTGCTCGAGGTGATCAGATGAAGATGAAAATGTAAGACCAAGCATTAAGCCGAAGTCTGGCACATACAAATACGGCAAAATGTGATAAAACAACTCGCTAAACATACTGTACAAAAATAGAAACAATGCTAGTGCCAGTGATACTGAAGCAAAGATCTGCATAGACTGAAATAAAAAATACAATGGGTATCAATACCTGGTAATTCTGTGCAATGCAAATTAGTGTGTGTGACATACCCCCACCACCAATACAAGATGTCATTGGACAAACAATTATCAGAAACGGCTTCCAAATTGTATTAATCGTTAATGATGAGGCGGGAACACAGGGCCTGATTCAGAGCCGAACGCTCTGACCAGAGCGCTCGCTCTGAATCAGGGCCCTCCTCCATGAAAATGGAGCGGCCTCCTGGACGCTCGCATAGCTGTGGGTGACCACCCACAGCATATGCAAGCGTCCATGATGATGGTCGCGATGGTCAAGACCATCGCGACCATCGGGCTTGCGACGGAGACCCTGCGGTAGGGTCTCCCTGCCGCAAGCCCTGGAGGGATTTTGGCTCTATCAGAGCCAAAATCACTCCCATTGACATCACTAGTGATGTCAGTGGGGCCGGCTTCAGACGGTAGGCGTTCCCATGGGAACGCCTCCGTCTGGCGGGCACGCCCACCAAAGGGGGCGTGCTGTCAATCAACATCGACAGCACGCCCCGTTTGGTGCGAGACCCGGAGCGACGGAGAGCCCGTCGCTATCTGAGTCGTGCGCGTGCGCAGTGGGGCAACATCGACCCGCTTGCGAGCGTCCTGCGCTCGCGAGCGGGTCTGAATGACCCCCACAGTACATGCAGCTACCAATAAACATGCACAAGAATTGCCTTTCCACCAATCGCTTGTAAGACCGCTCCCCCCAGCCCGCCCCCACTGAAGCTGCATCTGATTACAGCTGTGAAATGTAAACGGTCAGGTTTTACCAGCTAATACAATACAGCCCCTAAGTGTTACATTATAGATGTAACTGTGCTGTGCTGCCTACTACTCCCATAGGGGATGTAGTCAGGAAGCCGACGGTTTAAATGCCAACCGCAGCTTCCCGACTCTCTAATCCCGGCAAGGTACAAATGACAGGCGTCGAAAACTTGACGCCTATCATTAGACCTACGCCGGGAGCCCGACGCCCAGCATACCGAACGAAGGTAAGCCGGACGCCGGGCACAGACAGCCGCGGGGGGGAGGGTTAGAATTTAGGGCTCCCGGGGGGACTTAGGGTTAGGCACCCCCCGGGAGGGTTAGGTTTAGGCTAGGGGAAGAGGGGGGTTAGGGTTAGGCACCCCTGGGGGAAGGTTAGGGTTAGGCACCCCCCCGGGAGACTTAGGGTTAGGCTGCGGGGAAGGGGGGGTTTAGGTTTAGGCACTTAGGGGGCGTTAGGGTTAGGTACTTGGGGGGAGGTTAGGGTTAGGCACCCCTAAGGGAGGGATAGAGTTAGAGGGAAAATAGGGTTAGCGATACTTACCTTTTTAACGATAGGGATCTTCACCCGTGCCGGTCTGCCGCTGTCGGGATTTGAACTGCCGGTCATGCAGCTGCCGGTAATACCTACTACACCCTCCCATAGAGATTGCAGCATAAGATGCAAGAAGCACCAACAAGTAGCTTTATCTAGGCCTCCATGGCACCAGTATCATTCACATTGTAAGGAGAGGTGGCTATGGGTGCACGGGAGCCATGTCATTTATGAATATATTCCAGCAATGCCAAACTATATATATATATATGTTACTAATCTGCTTAGCGATAATAAAGGAAGCACAATAATAGTGAACAGAAATGAGCGATATACAGTGCAATCTGCACCCAGCCTGCCCTGCGCTGTGACGCCATGGGAGGAGTCATTACTGGTAAAGGGATGACAGTGACTTCCGCAGACTTATGAGACAATGTAGAAGCAGTAGGGAGAGGTTATAACTGGACGCTGGAACAGCACAGAGAGGGGCGCGGATTCCCTGAAAAGCACAGGCCTCCTCAATGGACCCTTCAGTGTAAGATAGTATGCACCTTTCCTTTCTCCTGCAATGTTGGTACATATTTAGATTTTACTCCTTTTAGGATTTTTTTATGGAACATAAGCAAATAGTATTATACGTGTTCAGGGGTGCAAACAAAAATATCCGGCCCAAGCATTGGGGAGCAACAACATCCACACTCTTTTTCTCCTGCCCCAGAAGTTTCCACATATAAGAGCTAGTGGGCTTGAATAGCCAGAGAAGTCCAGTGAGCCAGGTGTGTATCTGTGTGTAGTTTCAGAAAGAGACACACAGATACACACAAAAAGAGTGTGGATGATCAACAAAAGAACATACATATATACTATTATACAAGAATCTATCTGGTACGCATACCGATAAACATTAACATATCTGTGTACTGGAAATACTACACTATGGGGGTCATTCAGACCCACTCGCGAGCGGCAGTACGCTCGCAAGTGGGTCGATGTTCCCCACTGCGCATGCGCACGACGGAGGGAGGTCCGTCGTGCGCTTGCGCGAGACTCGGCGAGCGACGGGCTTTCCATCGCTCGGGGTCTCGCACCAAAGGGGGCGTGCTGTCGATGTTGATTGACAGCACGCCCCCTTTGGTGGGCGTGCCGGGGGCGTGCCTGCCAGACGGAGGCGTTCCCATGGGAACGCCCACCGTCTCAAGCCGGCCACACTGACATCACTAGTGATGTCAGTGGGAGTGATTTTGGCTCTGATAGAGACAAAATCACTCCTGGCCTTGCGGCTGGGAAACCCGACCGCAGGGTTTCCCTTGCAAGTCCGATGGTCGCGACCATCTTTTTGCACGCTCGTATATGCTGTGGAGGAGGAGGAGGGCCCTGATTCAGAGCGAGCGCTCTGGTCAGAGCATCCGGCTCTGAATCAGGGCCTATATTCTCTCTTACCAGCCTTTTTTATTAAGGTCCTCCGTGACACCAGAAAGCCGTGTCCAGCATTATCCGCATCCCGTTGACAGTTTTCTCAGATAAGCCTCAAAAGATTTTTTTTCTGGTACGCACATTTCTACTGGAGCACGGGCACAATTGTCTGTAATTTATCACACTATTTGGCACATGCCCTTTCCACTCCATTTTCCATATATATATATATGTGTGTGTGAATTTAAAAAAATCCCTGCTTAATGGTGTTTAGGTCATGGAAGGACTATACTCCTGAAATGTCATGAGGCCGGGCATTGACGAGTCAGTGAGTCAGGACATTTGTTATTATACATTAAGGTTTGCACACACATCTATTACACGCACCCAGAATGCCGTCAGCTCTTGTGCTGGGAACACACACAGCTACAAGTGAATGGCCAGTAATACTGTGTAATATGCTGGAGCCCCTGAGCTTGTCCTGACCACACGTATCATCCTCACAATGCCAGCTGCCCGTTATTCCTGTCTGACCGCGTCCTGTTATCTCATTGTATATCCTCCTTTAATCCCTCTTTCTACTTCATTAGATATATAGTTGGTTCAGCGATGAAACTAGTGAAATGAGAGTGAGCGGAAGCTGCAATTCAGCAGCGCCTGTAGCCTGTCATGGCTGAGCTGCAGGGCAATAGTAAGCCCCTCCATTCACTAACAAAAAAAGGTTTCACTGACCTAAATGTTTAGCACATTATATACGTGTCCTCATCTCACCTCGTTTGGCGCGCCACATCTAATGCGACAAAGCCCCATGCGTACAGCCATTCAGATTTGGACTGAACGTGTGTCTTAAGCTGGGTACACACTAGACGATATGTCTTCCCACCCCGCGGATCGGTCCGACATATCGGGCACATCGTCTAGTGTGTATCCACTATAATGGCGCTCCCGCGACTCGTTCATCGGGGTCGTTCCATCGGCCGTCATGCACGGCCAATGGAGCCACCCGGCTGCCTGCGTCACCAAGGTCAATGGTGCCGGTGAACGATCTATCGGGCGGTCGTTCACCGGATCGTGCTGATATATCTATCATCAGCACCATCAGGCGTCACCTTGGCGGGTCGCTAAGTGTCTAACCAGGCTTAGATGCATCATGCCATGCAGCACTGCGACTTTATACAAAGGCTATTGCGACAAAAGTACTTATCCAAAGCGCCCAGGACACTATAAGTGACTTTGGCTGCAGTTACGATGTGACACAGATTTAAATGAAGAAATAGACACCAAAGTCTTGGAATGGCTACCCGTGGCGGAACGTCTAAGTGGCGCCATTTGTCTCACGCCATATGGCATAAAAAAGGGTGGGTGAATGAGGACACATCTGGAATCTGGATTCTCACTAAAGCACAGTACAAAAATCTTTTCAGTACAAATTTCTTTCTGTATTTTTGCAATCTGTATTATCCACTGTGCCCGGCAGCGTACGGTGCTTTCCACGCAGACCTCAGCTGCCGCCATTAATGCCTACCTGTGTCAGCGCCTTCTTAACGAGCCGGCTTATGTCTTGTCTCCACTCAGGGATGTCGGGGTTGTGGAAATCCAGGTTTGGAGAAAATGACAGCAGCTGGGACTGGAAATATTCTGAAAGAAAACCATTAAAAGACACTTTGTATCAATTCCCTGCGCATCAGTTTTCTTTGTATCCGGTGTTATGTCTGTGCCGACTGCTCGCCGTGGCCGGGGGGAATTTTTTTGATATGTTTTGCGAAGCTTAATAAAGGGAACGGCCTCACCTCATGCAGTGGGGCTTAAATGATTTTGGTTATTAAAGAAGATATTCATTAGCTGCTGGTTATAATCAGGTTGCTTTTGGCCCGCAGAGCAGTCTCAGACAGTTAATGGCTTTTTAAATTAACATTGTCACCAATTGGCTAATGACATTGCGTGCGGAGCTCCGTCTACTGCTGTTCCCTACAGAACAGATGGCGGTCTCGCCATGACATGTTGGGTCTGAACTCAAAGACCCGAGTTTGTAGCACTGCGCCATACATGTCAATAATAATAAACAGATTGTAAACACTGAAATGTACATTTGGAGTGATACTAATATCCTTTTGTGTCTTTTCTATGTATTATTTTAAACAAATGTAATTTTTAATGACTTTGAGAATAGGGAACACTGTATGATTTTTAAGAAATGAGGGATCCATGTGAAAGATGTTTCCGTTGGCCCCCTTTACCCCAGAAGTAGGTCTCTGGCGCCTGTGCATGACGACGCAAGTCCCTGTCTTTACTATCATCTGCGCCATTTGTTTATCATTCTTTGTGGATGCACTCAGGGCCTGATTCAGAGGCGCTCGCTTTTTGCGAGCGCTCGCTCTGAATCAGGGTGTTGTTTGTTTGTTTTGTTTCGGCCTCCAGGCCGCTTGCAAAGCGGGGGGCGACCGGCCTGGCGATGGTCGCGAATATCGCGACCATCGGGCTTGCGTCGAGACCCTTCAGGAGGGTCTCGGCTCCCGCAAGCCCGAGTGGACTTACTGCTCTAATAGAGCAGGAAGTCCACTACTGACATCACTAGTGATGTCAGTAGGGCCACCCGCAAACGCCAGACGTTCCTAAGGGAAGGCCTGCATTTGTGCAGCCACCCCCCCTCCCCGCCTACAAAACGGGGCGAGCTGGCAATCAACATCGACAGCCGCCCCGTCTTGTGGTGAGCCCCGGAGCGACGGAGCTGCCGTCGCTCGCTGGGGCTTGTGCATGCGCACGCCGGAGGCGGCCATGCGCTGTGGAGGAACATCGACCCGCTTGCAAGCGCTGTGTGCTCGCTCGTGAGTCTGAACCTGGCCCTCAGTCCCGTTAAAGAGCCAATAGAACTGCGGAAATATGGCGCCGGCATCTGCGCAGAAGATGGCAAAGACTCTGACACTGATACCAAAGCCTTTTGCTGTCTCCTGCACAGATGCCAACCTGATTTGGGTGCAGGGAGGCTGGGACAGGGCCTCCTTGACTCAAGGGCCCACGTGCACCGTACACCTTGCACCCATCGTATATAGGCCACTGTGCAAGATTACAAGGATAACTTGTTTTTTTTTTTTTTAAACATACTCCGCAATAGAGTGCCAACACAGAGGGCATAGAGTGCCAACACAGAGGGCATAGAGGGTACTGCGTCATTCGTAGTCCAACCTTTTATAACTGAATGGCGACTGGCTTCGGGTATATGCCTGTTAGTAAAGTTCCACACAAAATGATTAGGCAAAGAGGTGCAGTGATATAAATGACAGAGAAGGGTGTATTCTGTGTAACATCCATTTACACACCCTGATCAGTCTTATGACATGGAAGAAGCATGCGACGGGAAGTAGGTCTCACCATGTACTGCCACCTCTTTGGTATCTTGAATGAGCGTGCTTCCAGAAGACACCTGTACCGTGATGGCGTTCGTACCCTCCACACTGAACGTCAGTGAGATGCTGCTGTCCAGGGTGATGAGAGGCTGGGGGGACACAAAACCAATAATTCACCTTCATTCTTGTTACAGTAGATCTGCTACACTAGACAATGTGTGTACTCAGGAACTGCCGATGAGACGGCACGATATATCAGGCGGTCCGTACAGAGGGCCTGATTTAGACCCGCTCGCGAGCGCTGAGCGTTTGCTAGCGGGTCGATGTTGGCCCAGTGCGCATGACGGAGGAAATTCAGTCGTGCGCATACGCGAGACCCGGATAGCGACGGGCAAGCCGTCGCTCCGGGCCTCGCTACAAAGGGGGCGTGCTGTCGATGGTTAGTGACAGCACACCCCCTTTGGTGGGCGTGGCTGCCCAGACGGAGGCGCTCCCATGGGAACGCCTACCGTCTGGGTCCGGCCCCACTGACATCACAAGTGATGTCAGTGGGTGGACTGCTTGCTCTGTAAGAGCAAGAAGTCCACTGGGACTTGCGGCAACGAGACCCTACCACAGGGGCTCGTCGCAAGTCCGATGATCGCGATGGTCTTGACCATCGTGACCATCATCCTGGCCGCTCGCACTAGCTGTGGGTAGTCACCAACAGCTATGCGAGCGACCAGGAGGCCGCTCTACAATACAATAGGCGGGCACTGATTCAGAGCGAGCGCTCTGAAAGAGCGTCCGGCTCTTAATCAGGCCCAGACGTCACAATCTGGTGTACGACTGCCCGATATATCGTTACCCCGCCACATCCAGAATCATGGTGTCGTCCGCTGGATCTACAGATTGGCCTGCACTGCAGGCAGGTCTGAAGACACGACGAACGACGCAATAGCGCTTACACTCTGGACGACGTGGACGATTTTGTTGTTCCGATCTGTCACAAAACGACAAATCATCCAATATATCGTCGAGTGTGTACCCAGCTTTAGTCAGGATGAATGCAGAGCTTTCCTGGCCGAAACCAATTACGTCTAAATATATGTACAATGTTTCAGACTCTGTATCCTATGTACAAAGCTCGCAGCCTAGGAAACAGTGATATCTCTGAGGCACGTGCGATGATTATGGCCCCGCAGAGCTGGTATCTTCTATGTCTCGTTGGTGGCTCCACTTTACATGAAATTACAACGTAGAACTTCCATTGAGTCCCGCAGAACAGCTCAGCTCAAATCCACAACTTTTCCACCTTCAAATTAAGGCAGCGATATCTCTCATTTCCCTTGTTCTCCTTCATAATTATTAACTGCTTTGCACAACATCAAAGAGAAACTTTCAAATAATGTTCCTAGCCCTTTATGTTTCGTTCTTTTGAGAGTAATTACCTTTCTTTTGAAAAAAAAACAAAAAAACGAAGACTGTTCCTCAATCTCGGCTCTAACTATGTTCTTGTCATTCTACACAATGAGACCTTTGCCAGCTATTCACGCGTAATACATTATTTAAAGGCGCAATGGTTTTTTTTTGACATTTTAAATAATATATGTTTGCTGGGGAGACAAGCAGTGAAAGAATCCGCTGATTTACAGAGCATTTCATTTACAAAAATACGTGAGAGCAATTTGCTCTTCTATAATATTTAAATAAAATATTTTGAAAATCTATCCCGCTTTGCATTGTCAGGGCGTCAGGCGCTGGAGTAACGGCAGATGAGGGTTTTAGAACGCCACCATTTACTTACCAGGAAACTGTGGCGTTCTACAGCAGTGATGCACTCAGTCGGCGGATCGTGAAAGTTAACCCTGAGACTTTGTTTCTGTCACGCCAATTCGGTCCCGCTGACAGAGTGCTCCATGCAACATCTGACCAGCAGAACGGGACAGAGGAACGGCATTACTCGCCCACTGCATGATACGCAGACTGCGAGTAATATCGCTGTCGTTTTCTGGTTTAAAAGCCTTCTAAATTATTGCCACTTTAAAGGGGATATGTATCAAGCTTTGGGGCAAAATTTACTTAGAGGCGGGTTCTAGACCTCGGTGGTTTGGTGGCGGTTTTGCTATCCGCAGATTTACTATGGCCAAAACCACTGTCAAAACACATTTTAGAATAGAATAGAACAGAAGTGCGGAGATTTGTGCCCCTGCAAAGTCCCCGCCGGTAGTGTTTCTGGACAAACAAAAAGACTGTCCTCTCTGTCTAGTCTCACTGCAGTCTGATTTATCATATATATATATTTATATATATATATATATATATATATATAAAACCAAGTACTATACACAGCGCTACACCCAAAAGTATTCTGAATGTCCACAAATTTCTATAAATCTTGTTCCTCTTCAAGTACACTTCCCCGCATAAAGGTGGCTGCTGGATGTTCCCCAAGGTAGACCGTTGTTGTGATGTCCAAAACGTTTTATGAAAAACAAAAATGAGAACAAAAGCGCCTTATAGTGTAGTTGTATTGAACTACAGGATTACCTCTAAACACTACATATATATGCTTACCCTTAGAATTGTATGCAAAGACATATAGAAGGTTTCTTGGATCTCCTCATCAGTTTTTCTTACTCGTCAGAGTCCCTCTTATTTACTAACCTTCAGGGCTTCCTTCTCCTGAGGAAGCTCAGCTGGAAAAGCGTAAGAGGAGAAACGCGTAGAGAGGAAGGGACGTGGTGACGCAGATACCTGACCTGGCTAAGTACAGCCACTTGAGATAAGCTCTTAAAGAACTTTTAAATTGTAATTGTGTTTTCTATATGTTCACTGTGTGTGGTGTGTGGAATAAATTTTTTTACTAGTACTACACCATGAAAATGTCTTTTTTCCCATTATATTGATCTGACCACAAACTAATTAACACGAGAGACCTGAAGGTTAGTAAATAAGAGGGACTCTGTCCAGTAAGAAAAACTGATGAGGAGATCCAAGAAACCTTCTATATGCCTTTGCATGCAATTCTAAGGGTACGCATATATATGTAGTTCTTAGAAATAATCCTGTAGTTCAATACTACTACACTATAAGGCGTTTTTGTTCTCATTTTTGTTTTTCAGATATATATATATATATATATATTGTGATAGAAGCACTGGAGAAGTTAGGGATGGCGTGTATGTGTGTCCCCGATTTTTGTCATGTGTGTTTTAAACTCCCAGGAAAAGTCTGTTTTACCAAACAGATTTGAGTGTCGGCTTTTGGCAAAAGCCGGATAATGGGTCCTGGGGGTGTGGATGTGACAGAGATGGGAGGGCTCCATCCACAGGGCCACTTCGGGTGTTGGGCCTGTCAGCCTGAGAGCAGGCTAATAAGTGATTACACCTGGAAGTGGCTCATAAGAGCTGTGTAGTGTCTTGGTGCAGGGTCTCACACCTGGGAGAGCAGGCCCGCAGGTTAGCTTGCTCTGAGACACTGTTTGATACAAACCTGAAGGTATTGTGGACGTGGACTTGTTTTAGTGTTCTGTCAGTGAGGGAACCTACTGTCTAGTTAGAGCCCAGACGGGCTTGGATTTATTTTATGTTTTGTTTATTTGATTATTGGTGTTGCACAATAAAAACTGGTGCTGACCAGCTCGCACGAAAACCCATGACTGGAGCGCTGTTTCCTGGCTGCTGTGTGTAAGGAGGTGTCTATCTACCCCAGGAGAGGAACCTCTTACCCCGATCATATCACAATATATTTTATATATACACAGAGAAACACATAGCAGTGCCGACAGACGAGATATTTTCTACAATGCGATGTTGCGTTATCTTCTCTGTTAACCCTTTCCTACATAGCTGGGAAACTTATATCTTGTGGAAACATTTGTTTCCGCATGATTTCAGTGACATTTGGCTTGCTAAATAGACCCCCCATAGTGAGGGTATAGTACCCACCAGACACATCGCATGTGCGGCCAGTTGTG
Organism: Taudactylus pleione; assembly: GCA_031769625.1. Lineage (NCBI taxonomy): Eukaryota > Metazoa > Chordata > Amphibia > Anura > Myobatrachidae > Taudactylus > Taudactylus pleione. The sequence continues at coordinate 631,102 of JAUIMM010000424.1, read as the reverse complement.
GAAAACCCAGATTGGCAGGAGGGATTTAGTTTAGCCAACTATAGGATTAAGCAGAACTTTGAGGGAACATTTAAGATCCTTCCAAAATGAATTTCCACCCTGACCGGAAAATGTAGAAACGTAGACAAAGAGCGGTTTGACATGAGCGTGAGGCAGTTATATAGATATATTTGCACAACGTGGAGTGCACTGCTTAGGAGTATCTCCTTCAGTTCGTAAATGACCCTTAGGGCAAAATTTACTAAGCGCGGGGTTCTAAAACCCCGGCGGTTTGATGGCGGTTTGACGGCGGTTTCTAAACCCCGGGGGTTTGGCAGATGTTTCTAAATGACAGTCCTGTTCTATTCTATAAAATTGGTTTTGACGGCGGTTTTGGCCTAAGTAAATCTGCGGATCGCAAAACCGCCGCCAAACCGCCGGGGTTTAAAACCCGCCGCTTAGTAAATTTTGCCCCAAATGTCTTTCCTGAGAAAGTTTTAAATTGCAGACTCGCAGTATAGCTCATAGGTGGCCAGTAACATTTTTGGAATATTTAGGCTGGGGTAAAAAAAAAAAAATCCCACACTTACTTTTTCATGCTTAACATACATGACACAACATACATTAATTCAAGACAACCGGCGATGATTGTGAGAAATTCATGCAAGTACTAACTGATATATATATATTATTATCTGTGAAAAGGTCCATAAGGTTTCAAAAAAAAAAAGTTCTGTATAGGGTATGCTATATCTTCCATTCTGCAGTAAAGTATATTTAGATACAATACCACATTAACAGAGCTTAAACTCCCCTAATAGTTGCCCTCCGCTACTTGTGAACCTTCTGATTCGTTACTGTATCATATATATATTAGATAACGCCAGGTATTTCGCTCTCATTAAGGTTGTTCTGCCCTCGTGTCTTCTCTGAAACTTCTCGCAGAACTTCTGTGGCGGCATAAAGTTCATTATCTTATTACACGGAGCGAGTCCACATCATTACTGGGCTCACACTGACGGATAAAGAGCACTTCTCCGACTACACAAAGAGATGGATTCTGTCCCTGATTTAAGGGAAAGATCGCCCATTTAATCAAGTCAAAGGTATAAAGAGAATCTCTGAATAATTTACGATGTAACAAATGAGGCAGGTGATAGGATTTATAGGGTGGGCACCTTTGTTGTAGATCATGTGACAGACTCGTTAAAACAGAGCCGGCGAGCTTCATCAATCCACTGGCTTGTCTGAAAAGCTACATAGAGCAGCTACATTTTTGTCCTCAGTATTGAATAATATCCTCCTTCCCGGCCGCTCTGCTGGCCTTATGGAGTCAGGGCCAACGTGTCATGCTGAACGTGTCCCGAGATCGCAGTCATTCCATTAAGGCTTTAAATGCCCCAATGGGTGGCTCTGCAGAGTTATATGGTGGTAACACAAACACAGGAGACTGGACGTGTTTAACGTACCTTGGTGTTATTCCCAATCCACCAAAAATAAGTGAGAGTTCCTGGGTGAGAAGGCCAAACCATAGCGCTGACATTGACTTCCTTATTTCGGATGGTAACGAAGGGCACCCTTAGGTGGACGTGCTCCACGGGAACTGCAGAGGGATACATGAGAAAAAGCCATTAGAGGGCAGCAGCTGGTGCTTCAATAGTCCATGGTGAATTCTTGTACCCTGGATGCCCATATCACAATTTTTCACCACTAACCCAATGGACACTGAGGGGGCAACCACCCAGATTTTATTTTAAGCATTTGTCAATTGTCTTCAGTAGTTAAACAGATTTTCTAATTTCTTTCTTTCATTTTTTTTTGCTGTACTTTAGACCTTAATGTAGAATAACACATGAGGTTATATTACCGTGTCGGGATGCAGCAACGGAGCCGCAGGTCAGTGATATGGTCAGTGTAACTTGTATTGTTTGCAAAATATAAATCAACACTAAAGGATGGAGATTACATTATATTTTAAAATATAAATAAAAGAAATCATATTGGATCAATGGGGATATATGTTGTTTTTTTTTTAATTTTAGATACAAGATACTTGTTCCCTTGTATACTGGACTATGCTGCCCTATGGGGGGGAGATTGGACAATTTGCTCATAGCGACCAATCAGCTTCTAAGGCTGGGTACACACTATCGATTGTGTATCCAGCTGACGGGTCGATGCAATGGAACGATACATTGCGCCATCCGTACACACTGCGCGATGTATCATTCCATGCTTAATTTAGTAGCATGGCGTAGTTCATCAGCTCGCCCCATCTGATGCGATGAATGACCCGCAGGCTGATCTGCGGCAGAGCAATATATTGTAAGACGGATCACATAGTGTGTCCCCAGCGTTACGGTCCCTTATCTAGCACAAATGACAGTTATAAGCCATGTTATCCATGTTATCTCTCTCCAAGATTTGATAAATCTTCCTCCCTTATCTGCTTCTCCCTAGACCCGTATGGTATAGCCAGCCTTCAACGAGACTTTGCCCACCTGGGGTGTATCTGTAGCATAGCGAGGGTGCGTGGCCACAGCTTGACGTGTTCATATTATTCTATTTGTTTTGTAACCTTTTTTCATAGCGTTACCCTTAACAGTTTTCTTTACAAGCAAGATTCCCATCCCCGACATGACGAGATGCCAGTGCATTAATGGTCTGCACTCTGATGCACATTGGCAGATGCCTCTCCTACGCATGGGCGAAGGGGTAAGCCCTAACTGGCACCCACGTGAAGCCGTCATAGAGAGAGATTTTGCCAGTAAACTTTGAGTTTGCCAATAAAAGGAGACAAGCCCGGGGAAATTAGTGCGCTACCTCCAGCTAACAGCTCCTTTTGTTACTTAATGGACCAAGGTGACGCCAAGAGCGGTTACTGCTTTAATAACAGGTAGTTAAAGGCAGACGTGATTGATTTGTAGCGGAATTATTACCGTGATAAAGTTTCAGGGCACATTTCATCCTTCACTGGGATAACTTAGAATGATATAAGGCACTGGTTACCCTGCCTGGAAGTATATTAGCTGCTCAGGAGGATTTCATAGCGGCAATGCGGAGAATTCTGCAACAGTTATATTATAGGAGAGGAAAAGTCAGGCTGATGAAGGACGCTATAGGGAAACATAATCCAGAATCTAAACATCTTATACTGTAGGAGAAACTTTTTCCCCCTCAGTAAGCAACTATAGAGGTTAGAGATAAACGTGGCATTTACTATGAAATACAGCCGGTGATCATCTGTCAGAGGATTTAGATAAAGGAGATAGGTGCAATACTATGGAATCAGGTCCAAGGTTACATTCAAATGTCAAATATCAGTACTCATGGCAATGGGATCTTCTACAAATACTGTACATTTGCCAACATCACAAGATACTATGGTCCTGATTCAGAGGCGCTCGCTGTTTGCGAGCGCTCGCTCTGAATCAGGGCGGGTTTTTTTTTTTCAGCCTCCAGGCCGCTTGCTAAGCTGTGGGTGACCACCCACAGCTTTTGCGGGCGGCCTGGCAATGGTCGCGATTATCGCGCCCATCGGGGTTGCGAGTAGACCCTGTGGTAGGGTCTCAGCTCTCGCAAGCCCGAGTTGACTTCCTGCTCTAACACGAGTGATGTCAGTAGGGCCGCCCACAAACGCCAGGCGTTCCTAAGGGAACTCCTGCGTTTGTGCAGCCACCCCCCCTCCCCGCCTACAAAATGGGGCGAGCTGTCAATCAACATCAACAGCCGCCCTGTGTTGCAGTACGAGTCTCGCGCATGCGCACGCCAGAGGAAGCGCATGCGCAGTCGGGGACCATCGAACCGCTTGCCAGCGGATCTGAATCAGGCCCTATATTCATTTATAAAATACTGTATTTTAGATGACGTATCAGACTATATTACAGCCTTGAGATCTGTCCGGAGAATAACCTGCAATGGAGCTATGTGTTACCGTTATATAATGAGCGCTTCATACAGAACGTCTAAGCCAAATATGTAATCCTAAACACCCCTATATAACTCCATCCCAACATAGCAGCACAAAGCAGGGACAATACATTACTGCCTGGGGCACAGACGTTGGATAATTCCCATCCCGGTTTCATGATAAAGTTTGAAAGACGACAATACACTGTTAGCTTACCAGTGACGTGGAGATACAGGACAGCGCTGTCAATGCCGACATTGTTTTCGGCATATGCTGTGACTTGGTATATACCCGAATTCTTATAAAAGTGCCGTATGCCGTCTTCGATCTTGCTGAAATTGGCGTAAGACACTGCGCTCCCATCTCCGAAGTCCAGCTGAATATTTATTTTCTGTAGATCTCCCTGTAAGATAGAACACGTCTCTGTCACATGAGAATATACATATGTAACCATGGCAGGAAACTGCATCACTGCTATTCAGAGATCAGACAGTGTATAAGGCAGGAGGTGAGACATTGTATAAGGCAGGAGGTGAGACAGGGTATAAGGCAGGAGGTCAGACAGGGTATAAGGCAGGAGGTGAGACAGTGTATAAGGCAGGAAGTCAGACAGGGTATAAGGCAGGAGGTCAGACAGGGTATAAGGCAGGAGGTCAGACAGGGTATAAGGCAGGAGGTCAGACAGGGTATAAGGCAGGAGGTCAGACAGGGTATAAGGCAGGAGGTCAGACAGTGTATAAGGCAGGAGGTCAGACAGGGTATAAGGCAGGAGGTCAGACAGGGTATAAGGCAGGAGGTCTGACAGGGTATAAGGCAGGAAGTCAGACAGGGTATAAGGCAGGAGGTCAGACAGGGTACAAGGCAGGAGGTCAGACAGGGTATAAGGCAGGAGGTCAGACAGGGTATAAGGCAGGAGGTCAGACAGGGTATAAGGCAGGAGGTCAGACAGGGTATAAGGCAGGAGGTCAGACAAGGTATAAGGCAGGAGGTCAGACAGGGTATAAGGCAGGAGATCAGAGAGGGTATAAGGCAGGAGGTCAGACAGGGTATAAGGCAGGAGATCAGACAGGGTATAAGGCAGGAGGTCAGAGAGGGTATAAGGCAGGAGGTCAGACAGGGTATAAGGCAGGAGGTCAGAGAGGGTATAAGGCAGGAGGTCAGACAGGGTATAAGGCAGGAGGTCAGACAGGGTATAAGGCAGGAGGTCAGACAGGGTATAAGGCAGGAGGTCAGACAGTGTATAAGGCAGGAGGTCAGAAAGGGTATAAGGCAGGAGGTCAGACAGGGTATAAGGCAGGAGGTCAGACAGGGTATAAGGCAGGAGGTCAGACAGGGTATAAGGCAGGAGGTCAGACAGGGTATAAGGCAGGAGGTCAGACAGGGAATAAGGCAGGAGGTCAGACAGTTTATAAGGCAGGAGGTCAGAGAGGGTATAAGGCAGGAGGTCAGAGAGGGTATAAGGCAGGAGGTCAGAGTGTATAAGGCAGGAGGTCAGAGAGGGTATAAGGCAGGAGGTCAGAGAGGGTATAAGGCAGGAGGTCAGAGTGTATAAGGCAGGAGGTCAGAGAGGGTATAAGGCAGGAGGTCAGAGAGGGTATAAGGCAGGAGGTCAGAGAGGGTATAAGGCAGGAGAGCAGACAGGGTATAAGGCAGGAGGTCAGAGAGGGTATAAGGCAGGAGAGCAGAGAGGGTATAAGGCAGGAGAGCAGAGAGGGTATAAGGCAGGAAGTCACAGAGGGTATAAGGCAGGAGGTCAGAGAGGGTATAAGGCAGGAGAGCAGAGAGGGTATAAGGCAGGAGAGCAGACAGGGTATAAGGCAGGAAGTCAGAGAGGGTATAAGGCAGGAGGTCAGAGAGGGTATAAGGCAGGAGGTCAGACAGGGTATAAGGCAGGAAGTCAGACAGGGTATAAGGCAGGAGGTCAGACAGGGTATAAGGCAGGAGGTCAGACAGTGTATAAGGCAGGAGGTCAGACAGGGTATAAGGCAGGAGGTCAGACAGGGTATAAGGCAGGAGGTCAGACAGGGTATAAGGCAGGAGGTCAGACAGGGTATAAGGCAGGAGGTCAGAGAGGGTATAAGGCAGGAGGTCAGAGAGGGTATAAGGCAGGAGGTCAGACAGGGTATAAGGCAGGAGGTCAGACAAGGTATAGGCAGGAGGTCAGACAGGGTATAAGGCAGGAAGTCAGACAGGGTATAAGGCAGGAGGTCAGACAGGGTGTAAGGCAGGAGGTCGGACAGGGTGTAAGGCAGGAGGTCGGACAGGGTGTAAGGCAGGAGGTCAGACAGGGTGTAAGGCGGAAGGTCAGACAGGGTGTAAGGCAGGAGGTCAGACAGGGGGTAAGGCAGGAGGTCAGACAGGGTGTAAGGCAGGAGGTCAGACAGGGTGTAAGGCAGGAGGTCAGACAGGGTATAAGGCAGGAGATCAGTCAGGGTATAAGGCAGGAGGTCAGACAGGGTATAAGGCAGGAGTTCAGACAGGGTATAAGGCAGGAGGTCAGACAGGGTATAAGGCAGGAGGTCAGACAGGGTATAAGGCAGGAGATCAGACAGTGTATAAGGCAGGAGGTCAGACAGGGTATAAGGCAGGAGGTCTGACAGGGTATAAGGCAGGAGGTCAGACAGTGTATAAGGCAGGAGGTCAGACAGGGTATAAGGCAGGAGGTCAGACAGGGTATAGGGCAGGAGGTCAGACAGGGTATAAGGCAGGAGGTCAGACAGGGTATAAGGCAGGAGGTCAGACAGGGTATAAGGCCACCCCACACTCTCCCTCTCTCTCCTCTGGCCTGGACATATTCTTTTCCTCCTCCCTTTACAATGCAAAACACACAGAAAACAAAGACAAAGCTAACACAAACCTCCTCTCCTATTACCCACTCACACACACAAAAAACACCAACAGGACAAAAGAAAAAAAACACAATCAAGAAAGACAGAAAAAAGACAAACAGATATAAGACAAGACAATAAATAAGCACAAAACAATTTCCACATACAGTAACAACCAGCAATCTCACTCAGTAGCCAAAAACTCTCCTACACCACTTAACATACTCCTTACTTTCCCTCTGCAACCTCTAACCAACAAAACCCTCAAAAGGTTGGGCTGTTTGTGGTGTTTTTCTATGCTGAGGCAGTGTGTACATGATGTGACTGCTTCACTCAGAACATTTTTCTAGGATGATGCATTCATTCTACTGTGTGTTTTCTAAACACAACCATTCTCCTGTGTGTTTTCTACACACAACTATTCTCCTGTGTGTTTTATATAATCACATCCATTCTCACACGTGTTTTATAAATACATCCATTCTCACACGTGTTTTATAAATACATCCATTCTCACGTGTGTTTTGCCTAAAACTCACACGACAAAACAAGTTTGCATTCACCATCGAACAACACGATTTTGCAAAACTCACTTCTTGGTAAATTTGCGAGTTTTGTCTGGGAAAACTCACGCGTGTTTGTGGGAACCTAGTCGAGTTTAATCTCGCCCGAACACGATTCTTAGTAAATTTACCCCTTGGTGAGGAATGAATCAATACCCGTCCAGGACATTCTATTCTGGTTGTCCAGATTTTGTACTGTTCAATCCAATCTAATTAAAGTTGGGTCTACAATGAGAGTCTGGGGAGGTGCTTGGTCGGCCATGGTACAGCTAAAAAGTACTGACAAAGGTTTTTTACATGTGCCTTCTGCGGCTTATATTGGCCGTGATCGCGTCCAGTGCTATTATCCTGGTCAGCCACGCACTTGCTTTAGATGTGGAGACTTTCGCCACATGAGTAGCGACTGTAATGTCACCAAATGCACATTATGCGGGAAAATTGGACATGTGTCTAGAGATTGTAATGATGTCAAATGTAATTTGTGTGGGGAGGAAGTACCTTGGGGTATAGGTGGTTGGGGATCAATCCGGGCACCATGCAGTTAAATTCTTAGAGCCTCCCAGGATGCACTGGGCTCCCTTCCTATACCCTGCCCCCCGGCCAAGGCACCTTCAGTTACGTACCATGCCAGAGGCCGGAGAGGAGAAAAAGAAAGGAGAAAGTCCTGCATGCACAAGAATCTCATACTCACAGAAAGGAGACAGAAAAACTGGCGACCAGAGCAAGACCCTTCTGAAGCACAGGGCGTCAGGGTGGGTGCCCTGTGGACCCTAAGGACCTTGTAGAAACAGAGATAACCAAGGTAAGTTCTTTCCATATCTCTTGTTTTCTACTTCAGGGTCCTTAGGATCCACATGGAAGTACCTTGGGGATGTCTCAAAGCAGTATCCTTCAAGGGCGGGGATGCTCCTGTGCAGAAAGGAGAATCCGCCACATGAAGAAAGCATCCTGAGAGGCGAAGGTATCGAAAGCATAATACCTCACAAAGGTCTGAACCGAAGACCACGTGGCCGCCTTACACAACTGAACAGCCGAGGTGCCACGCTGAGCTGCCCACGAGGGACCCACAGGCCTTGTAGAATGAGCAGTGACAGAGGGCGGAACAGGAATGCCCTCATGAACATAGGCCTCAGAAATTGCCAAGCGAATCCAGCGGGCCAAAGTTTGCTTATTGTCCGGCCAACCCTTTTTGTGGAAACCATACAAAACAAACAAACAATCCAATTTCCGGAAAGAACAGGTGCGCTCCACATAAATGCGAAGAGCGCGAACCACATCCAACGTGGCCTCACCCACCAACAAACCTGGAGAGTGAAAGGCCGGAACAATGATCTCCTCATTAATGTGGAAACTGGATACCACCTTAGGCAGAAAACCAGGGCAAGTCCGAAGAACCGCCCTATCCTCATGAAAAATCAAATAGGGGGGCGACAGGATAGAGCCCCCAAATCTGACACTCTTCTGGCAGAAACCTGTAGAAAGTTGGTTGGTTAGGATGCGCTTTGTGGTGAAGTGGGGTAAGGGGATGTGTGGTTGAGAACGTCTGGGGTGGGGGGAGGAGGGATGTGGGCTGGTGCTGCAACATGCGAGTAGGGGTACCTGGTCCTACTATAGGTTGGCTATATATGGAAAGGTTGACGTGCGCTCCTGTGTAGGGGGAGGGGGAACGGGATGGGGAGAGGGAAATGGAGGGGGGAGGGTTGGGCAGTCTGTGTGTATTGTGGTGGCTGTTTTGTGCTGGGGTGCGAACAACAGAATGCTGGGTGAGTGGGTATAGGTGATATATTTATTCAATTCGTGTTTAATTGTGCGGACACAAGTTCCTTCCTTTGTCTGGAGGCACAGTGCTCCTCGGGAATTTGTTGTCTCTGGATAGTTCGTGGGGGCATGTGCTGCCCAATGGTGGTGATCTGGTGCAATCCACAGTATGGGGGGTGGGTGGACCCTTTGAGGGGGCTCCTTACCATGCAGTCCTTACTACTGCATGTACCTCTGCTGGACCTATGGTCTAGTGTCTTGGGAACTGGGATGCTCTATTGTTGGTGGTTGGGGGGTGTCCCCAGTGGCAGCGTCCCGCACTGTTATGGAGGGGTGGTTGGTACCTACCGCTAGGTGCTCGACTTCTGTGGCAGGGAGCGGCTTCCTCAAAGTCCAGTTGGGGCCAGATGTTCTGTTGAGCTAACGTGGGCCGTTCACATGCCTGTGGGTGCAGGGCAAGGGTGACACGCTGGCTGTATGCGTTCGCCCTGTGTAGGTGCATGCCACGACGGTAGCTGTGGCATGATGGGTGAAGGCTGTGTGTGGCGAACTCGACCCAGCGCTGGTTGGGGACTTGAGGTAAGTATTCTTTGGTACAGGTGTGGAAGTCTCCGACGCATTGCAGCCCGTTGGCCTTTCTCAAGGACTCCTTGGGAAAGGCCAACGGACCGCAATGCATCAGAGACTTCCACACCTGCACCTGCACCAAAGAATACTTACCTCTGGACTCACTTTGTTCCACGCATCACCCGCCTGCTCGCACTTCACCAACGGCACCCAGAATTACATCCGGGTCCCTCACAACCACGAGCAGCAGCAGCGGCACACCCCCACGGACACCGGCACCTCTCACACATGGCTGCACCCCCGCCAGCGTGCAACCCACACAGCTGTGCCAGCATCAGCGCATGCAACTCCCCAACCACCAACAATAGAGCATCCCAGTTCCCAAGACTGTAGACCATAGGTCTAGCAGGGGTACATGCAGTAGTAAGGACCACATGGTAAGGAGCCCCCTCAAAAGGTCCACCCACCCCCATACTGTGGATTGCACCAGATCACCACCATCGGGCAGCACATGCCCCCACGAACTATGCAGAGACAATAAATTCCCGAGGAGCACTGTGCCTCCAGACAAAGGAAGGAACTTGTGTCCACACAATTAAACACGAATTGAATAAATATATCACCTATACCCACTCACCCAGCATTCTGTTGTTCGCACCCCACCACAAAACATCCACCACAATACACACTGACTGCCCAACCCTCCCCCTCCATTTCCCTCTCCCCATCCCCTTTCCCCCCCCCCCCCCTACACATTACCCAGGAGCGCACCTCAACCTTTCCACTCTTCTGGCAGATGCAATAGCCAAAAGAAAAACAACCTTAGCTGTAAGCCATTTGAGGTCCACTGAGCCAAGTGTTTCGAATAAGGGACCAAGAAGGGCTTTCAGAACCACAGCCAAATCCCAAGGAGCCACCAGAGGGACAAAGGGAGGCTGTATGCGAAGGACCCCTTGCATAAAAGGTGCGGACATCAACAAGGGGGGCAATCCGACGCTGAAACCACACAGATAAAGCAGAAACCTGCACCTTCAAAGAGGCAAGGCACAGACTGTGATCCAAGCCCGTCTGAAGAAAGGCTAGGACTCTGGAAATCCGAAACATCAGAGGATCGTACCCCCTAGGTTAGCACCATTCAAAATAGGTGTGCCAGACCCTGTGGTAAATCCTGGCCAAAGCCGGCTACCTAGCCCTGAGCATGGTATTCACCACCGAGCTAGAAAAACCTTTCGACCTCAAGAGGAATGTCTCAAGAGCTACGCCATCAAAGACAGATGACCAAGGTCCGGGTAAAGACACGGACCCTGAGACAACAGGTCCGGGCACTGAGGAAGCAACCACAGAGTGTCGTTGGAAAGACTCTGGAGATCTGAGTACCAGTGACGTCTGGGCCACTCTGGAGCCACCAGCAGGATTATGCCTCAGTCTTGCTTGAACTTTCGAAGCACCCGAGAAAGAAGGGAGAATGGAGGAAACAGCTAAGCGAACTGAAAAGTCCACCGACCGACAGGGTGTCTACAAGGATAGCCTCTGCATCTCTTGTTTTGGATCTGTACACCCGCAGCTTGCGGTTGTGTCTGGAGGCCATGAGGTCTATTTCCGAGGTGGAAGGCCCCACCTGTCCACTAGGAGCTGAAATACTTCCTGGTGAAGGGACCATTCCCCTGGATGCACGTCGTGACGGCTGAGGAAGTCTGCTTCCCAGTTGAGCACTCCTGGAATGAACACTGCCGAGATGGCTGGTAGATTGCCTTCTGCCCAAGTCAGAATGCGAGATACATCTTTTAGAGCCACCTGACTTCGAGTTCCTCCTTTGAAACACGTATTTACCTGTCACAGCACCCTACCCCCATAGACAGGCATTCGTCGTTAGAAGGACCCAATCTGAGATACAGAAGGTGCGTCCCTTGTTGAGAGGAGACGTCTCACCAGGCCAGAGACAGATGCACCTCCGGAGAAAGCACTAGCCTCTGAGTCTTTAGCCGATGACGCAACCCATCCCAGCTGGAGAGGATTAACTTCTGCAGAGGCCTCGAGTGGAACTGGGCATACTCCACCATGTCGAACGTCGACACCATGGACCCCAGTAACCACATTGTAGAGGGAATGGACACTCTACGGTCCCGCAGGCAAGTGCAAATTCTTGTCTGCAACACAGAGATCTTTTCCTCCATCAAAAAGATCCGCTATTGCTGCGTATCCAGCAGAGCTCCGAGATGGAGCATCCTCTGAGAAGACGTCAGGGATGACTTCTTACAATTATCAGCCATTCGTGATTCTGCAAAACACATATATAGTCAGTTGTAGGAGGTGGTGAAGTACCTCTGGAGACCCTGCTAACAATAGTAGGTCGTCCAGGTAAGGTAGGAGGCGGACCCCTGCAGCGCAGATGTGCCGCCATAATCCCCTCGGAGCTGCAGAGAGGCCAAATGGTAATGCCTGAAACTGATAATGCTGGTTCACTACCGCAAACCTGTGGAATCGCAGATGAGATGTAGCTATCAGGACATGCAGGTATGCATCCTGGATATCCAGAGACACCATAAAATCCCCAGGTTTCCATCCTGAACCGAAGCACCCTCAAATATCTGTTTAGGGACTTCAGGTTGAGTATAGGCCGGTACGATCTGTTTGGCGTTTGCACCAGAAAGAGGTAGGCATAATAACCCGTCTCCCTTTGGGGTAATGGGACCGGTACTACAACCCCTTCCTGGAGCATAGATTGTACTACCTTGTGAATTTCCAGAGCCTTCACTGGATTTGAATGAAGGTCCGTGGTAAAGAACTGATGGAGAAGCCTTCTGTGGAAGGAGAGGGCATACCTGTGAGAGACCACTTCCCCTACCCAAGTGTCTGTGGTTGTCTGACACCAACACTGGGTGAATTGAAGAAGTCGGCCTCCCACCTTGGGGTCCTCCAAGGGGAGGCCCATCCCGTCAGGCTGAAGGCTTGTCGTCAGGCTTGGTGGCTGGGCATCTGGTGCTCCAAGCCTGTTTCCTAGGCTTAGTGGTCTTCTTGTTTCCTGAAGGCCTCGGAAAGGACTGCACCTTTGACACCCTGAGGCCGATAGGACCGAAAGGACGAAGTCCCTGACCCAGAAGTAGTCGGAGCCGAAGGCAAGCACGCAGATTTTGCTGCCACCAGCGTATCCAGAATCTTATCTAAGGCTGGACCGAACAGTACCTGACCATTGTATGGAAGACATTCCAAGCCCTTCTTGGAATCTGCATCTGCTCTCCAAGAGTGTAGCCACATCACAAAGAATGACGAGCGGATACCACTGCCGTAGAAATCCTGGAAGTAAGTAGGCTCACATCCAAAGCTGCCTCATTGACATAAGCAGCTGAATCCTGGAGATTGCCTTTCAGTACGATTTGCTCACTGGTAGCCCCAGAAGACAGTGCTTCCTCCAAGGCATTGGCCCATTTTTCCATGGCTCTGGCCACCCAACACACAGCCATAGCAGGTCTGGCAACCCCTCCAGCGAGAGAGTAAATGGACTTCAGACATACCTCCACCTTGCGGTCCGTAGAATCCTTCAGAGAAGACATGGACGGCATAAGCAGGGCTGCACTCTTCACTAAGCGTGTCACATGAGAATCCACCTGAGGAGATTCCCATTTAGAAAAATAATTCTCTGCAAAAGGGTAGGCATAAGCCAAATGCTTCTGAGGTTGAAATCTCTTCCCAGGAGCTTTCCACGCCTCCTCCAGATGATCTACTAACTGACCAGATAAAGGAAACACTGCATTAGTGCTTTTAACATTTTAAAATGAAGCATATGTGGGCTTATTTTCATCAGAAGCCTTGTCTTCAATCACCATGACCTCACAGACCGTCCATATCATGCCCGGGATATATATAGAAGACTTAGCCTCCGTCTCCTTGGTAGGAAGATCAGTATCAGATAGATCCAGAATTTCCCCATCATCTGACATCATGTCATCATCGTCGTAATGAGTAGACTGGGATGACAATAATGGCTGCTTTGCGGGCCTAAGCGGGGATTCCTGTAAACTCTATGCAAGGATATTAACCATGTTAGACAAAGGGTTCACCCAGGTAAGCTCAGGGGACACTTGAGACGCAGGTTGAGGGGGCCGGTACCATCTGCTGCTGTGCAAATCCTATGGGAGGGTACACACATGGGGCCGATAGACGTCCTGCCAGGACTGTAATAGCCTGTGTCAAACACACCCAAGGGGGTTCCTGAGGAGCACAGGGAACCTGAGAAGGGTCTGGGAGCGTACATGTAGCACATAAGCCTCCCCCTTCAGCCTCTTCCTCCCCAATTTCTGCCTTATATCTAATGCAGCAAGCTGCACAGATTCATCAGTACCGGACAGGGGCGGGCTGGGCCGGGGGCCGGGTGCAATCTGCCCCCCAGGCCGGCACAATTTAAGTGATTCAGGGCCGCTCTGTGCTATTATATGTGTAAAATGAAGCTGCAGTGGCTAACCAAAAATGGCTGCCCCTACAGCAGGCTTCAAAAACATGGCCGCCGCCAACCAATATAGAGCTAGGTTTTCTTTCCCAAGAACCCAAGGGGCTGGAGAGTCGAAAAAGGGGCCGGGGATTGTCGATGGAGTTTATCAGGACTCCTGTTGCTCATGCCTTCCCCAGATTAACCATTGCTGCTGCCTGTACAGGGAGAGAAATCTTCATCCTGCTGTGTCCACACTGACAGCAGGTAATATTTAGCACTGGGCAACACTGGCAGTGGGCACACCATAGTAATGTGCAGCACTGGCACACCATAGTACTGGGCAGCACTGGCACACCATAGTACTGGGCAAGTGGGCAGTACTGGGCACACCATAGTACTGGGCAGCACTGGGCAAACCATAGTAATGTGCAGCACTGGGCACACCATAGTACTGGGCATCACTGGCAACCCACAGTATTGTGCAGGACTGTGCACACCATAGTATTGTGCAGCACTGGGCACACCATAGTAATGTGCAGCCCTGGGCAGACCGTAGTACTGGGCAGCACTGGGCACACCATAGTACTGGGCAGCACTGGCACATCATAGTATTGGGCAGCACTGGCACACCATAGTAATGGGCAGCACTGGGCACACCGTAGTACTGGGCAGCCCTGAGCACACCACCATACCCTGGCTTTGGTAGGCTGTCACTCCTAGCAGCAGTGTACTAAGGACCTCATTCAGAGCCGGACGCTATTTGCGCTCGCTCGTTCAGTAAAAAGGGGTGGCTATTCAAATGAACCGTTCGCTCTTTGCAGTCTGTTCACGCCTCTAGGTCTGAATGAGCGAACAAAACTTGCGGTCGTTTTTTGGAACACTACGCCCCCTGGCCGCTCGCATCCTATGTCATGTCCGCTATTTATTAGATTAATCGAGTACATCGACCAGCGTATGAACTGCTCGCTATTCTTGTGGTTGGTTTTTCCTACCGCAATCTTGCGAGCAGTTCTGACTATAAAATAACCCAGTGACGTGGTCAATGACGTTGCTGTATTAATTATGCACACCCATAAAACGCCCGTTTTGACCTTTAAGCTCGTCTGCGTTCGGATCTCCACTCCCCATTTTCAAGCACCTTCCCCTGTTACCACCCACATACGCCTCCTCATGTCACTCAAAATAGCAGGCATTCGCTATTTAGCGAACAAACGAATTTCGGCCGTACTGACTGGTTCGTGCATGCATATTACGATCCGTACGCATGCGCAGTTGGGCAAACATCGCTCGGAACGAACTAGCGGCCGCTTACGAGCGGCTCTGAATCAGGCCCTAAGTTACAGACATATCCCTATGGACCATTATCTAGGCTACTTTCCCAAATCCCACAATCACAGCAAATTATGCCGTGTACACACTACGCCAACGGCCCAATTAAGCGGCAAACCCACAGACCGAGCGGTCAATTTTGGTAAGCATACACATTTACCAAAGGGGGCGTGCTGTCACTCAACATCGACAGCACGCCCACTTTGTAGCGAGACCCTGAGCGACGGCTTGCTCATCGCTATCCGGGTCTCGCGCATGCGCACGACGGAGCCGCCTCCGTCGTGTGCATGTGCACTGGGCCAACATCGACCCACTTGCGAGCGCTCAGCGCTTGCGAGGGGGTCTGAATCAGGCCCAGAGCGCGCTGTGTAAGTGCTCTAAGCAGCGGGGGAAAAGCCGGCTGCAACAGGGAAGGCGTCCTCCCCCGGCCTGCAATTAACCCCAAGGACGCCAGAGCGGTACCACTGCTTTGCTCAGGTCTCCTGTCCCTGGTGGTCTAGTGGCAGCGCAGGACTCAGTGCCTGGCTCCACTACAGGCCACTTCCCCAGGGAGCCCCCAGCCCTGGGGAAAAGACTGTGTAATATGGGCGCCCACCGCGGGCGTCCGTTACCACGTTCCCCCGTAAGCCCGGTACACAGTCAGGGGTCGTCCGGGGTCCCTGCTAGTAAGAACCCCGGAGGCCCGCTGAGATCCCCAGATCAGTACTGGGGTCTCGGTGCCGGAGCGGTAATGACGATGTCCGCTGGACTGTCCACATCACCGCCCTTGAAGATCCTCGGGGGCTGTAATCAGCCCCCTCTTGAGTGGAGCACCCGACTCCGGCCGGGCACTTACGAAACTGTAGGTGCCTTGGCTGGGGGGCGGGGTATAGGAAGGGAGCCCGATGCATCCTGGGAGGCTCTAAGATGCCTGGATTGGTCCCCAACCACCTATACCCCAAGCTACTTCCCTGTGGACACTAAGGACCCTGAAGTAGAAAGGTATGGTTTTCCAGTGAGGGTGGTGAATAGGCTAAGAACAATTTATAGTCAGGCCGAGAGCTTCCCGCTTGTTAATGGTTGGGTGGGTCCTACTTTTAGGGTGAGCTCTGGTGTTCGGCAGGGATGTCCGTTGAGCCCCCTCCAATATGTATTCGTGATCAATCCCTTCGTCAGAAGGGTACAGAACAGTGCAGTGTGTAGGGGGTGCAGCTGGGCCCAGAGTTCTCTCTGAAGGTATTGGCCCACGCAGATGATGTCACGGTAGTCCTGCCATTGGTGGCAGAGACACATAGGCCCTCATTCAGACCCAGTCGCATGCACCGATGTGCTCGCAACTTGGTCGATAGCCCTGCGCACGAGCAGTGGCCGCACTGTGCGTGCGCAAGCCCCAGAGCGAGAGAGCTCTCTACAAATGGGGCGGCTGTCGATGTTGATCGACAGCTCGCCCCGTTTTGTAGGCGGGCCAGGGGGGTGGTGTCCAAAATGGAGGCGTTCCTTAAGGAACGCCTACCGATTTGTGGGCGGCCGCACTGACATCAACAGTGATGTCAGTGGGGAGTTTCCTGCTCTTTTAGAGCAGGAAGCACCCTGGGGCTTGCGGCTGCCAAGACCCAACCGTAGGGTCTCATCGCAAGCCCCGATGGTCGCGATAGCCTCCCCTGGGCCTGTTCACAGATGAAGATTCTAGGCATCCGTTTCGACCATGGCGATTATGCCACCCTAAATTTGTAGAAGAAACTGGAAAATGCTACCTGGAAAGTAGAGTGTTGGATAAAAAAATGGAAATTCAGGGAAAGGGTTGATTTGTGCAAAACATACCTGATCTCAATCTTTTTATATGTCAGCTATGCGAGCAGTGTCGCTTCTGCAGGGTTGGCTCTGATTAATTCGGAGAGAATACCGCTGAATTTCAGAGATATTGCTTGGCTTTCTTTCCATGGGAAACTTCACGTAAAGGGGAACATGATGTGAAAAAATGCCAGTGATCGAGGTTGTCCACAGGAGGAATGTCTAGACTCTGCACGGGGTGGAAAGGATGATGGTTCTGGATAAGGAGAGAATGGATGCTGTCGGGTGGTCTCAATGGTGGGGTCACCACTCCTGATGTTATTATTGGCGACCCGCACACCGTCTTCACACGCCACACTCCTCCAGTCCTGATGTTATTACTAGTGTCCCACACACTGGCTTCACACACCGCACTCATCCACTCCTGATGTTATTACTAGCGATCCGTCCGGCTTCACATACTGATGTTATTATTACTACACAAACTTTTATCTCTGGATTCTCCACTTCCAGCTATATAACACATTTCAAAAGGCCACAGGGTTTAACTGTCTTATTGATTATCCACCAGATGGACGGATCAATTAAAGGTCACACGGTTTCGAAATTAGAACTCATTTATCACATTCTGCACTGGGTGAGCGAGCCGAGGGCTTGACAAGAGGCTCTATGATAGTAAATTAACGAATAGGTGATACCGGTTAGGAATGGCCATGCGTCATCCACAACAACAGACCAAGGACTAGGATGTCAAAGTCACTCAGGGAATAATCTGACTGTGACAAGTGACAATGACAGAAATAATTCATCTCACTATATTCCAGTAATTTATGTAACATGTTTCTCTTGAGACAATTATTACTCTGGAAATCACACAGAAGTAGAGGTAAGGGGATCGGCCACTGTCTAACTTGTTACATTGTAGCTTATAAATCTGCTACTACAGGTGACTGGCAAAGTTAATTTATCTGTACAAATTCATGAATTGTTCCGGTAAATGATGAATGCGTTAACCCTGATTTAGGAATATACTGTAGGGACTGGTGCACAGTTGAACACAAGCCGGCCATAATTGCCCCCGTATTGCGTGCACAGAACTATTTGCTAATATGCAGAGCTATACTCACCTTTACGCAGCACCCAACCTAGGGTCTGATTCAGAGATGAACGCAATGGCGATTACGGACACAGGGCCTGATTCAGAGCTGAACGCTCTGACCTGAGCGCTCGCTCTGAATCAGGGCCGTCCCAGCTAAATTTGGAGCGGCCTCCAGGCCGCTCGCATAGCTGTGGGTGACCACCCACAGCTTATGCGAGCGGCCAAAAAGAAGGTAGCGATGGTCAAAGACCATCGCGACCATCGGGCTTGCGACGAGACCCTGCGGTAGGGTCTGGCTGCCGCAAGCCCAAGAGTGATTTTGGCTCTATCAGAGCCAAAATCACTCCCACTGACATCATTACTGATGTCAGTGGGGCCGGACTCAGACTGTAGGCGTTCCCATGGGAACGCCTCCGTCTGGCAGTCACGCCCCCGGCACGCCCACCAAAGGGAGCATGCTGTCAATCAACATCGACAGCACGAACCCTTTGATGTGAGACCCGGAGCGACGGAGAGCCCGTCGCTATCCGGGTCTTGCGCATGCGCACGACGGAGCTCCCTCCATCATGCGCATGCGCAGTGGGGCAACATCGACCCTTTTGCGAGCGTCCTTTGCTCGCGAACGGGTCTGAATGACCCCCACAGATGCAACGACTGTTTGTCAGTGAGCATATGTGTAAGCTACAGTGATACGGATTGCGATTATGGACGCACAGAGGATCCACTCGCAAAGTGAGTGGCAGGTAGTCAGCGTTGAGGGTGGGAAAGGGAAGTGGTCAGAAAAATGCAGGCGTGTCTCGCCATTTGAACGCCGTTACATGGGCGTGCATAAATCAGCCGTTGCGACCTCCTACGTAGCATGAGAGCCCTATGTGAGTCAGGAGAGCTGCCGAGTCTGCGGCTGGGCAGACCTCCCGCAAGGGCAAGATGGCCACTCAATGTGCATCGATGTTACAGATATTTACGCAGGTAAGCAATGTTGTACGCAGGTAAGGAGGCAGCAGTGGGTGTCCCTATGCTCGGGTGATCTTTGGAACCTTTAGCATATTTTAGCAGCTGCATTGCGGGTGAAATCGTAGCTAGGATCGTTTTAGCGACCATCTCTAAATCAGGCCCTCTACTTGTTCACTTAGGGGCTCATTCTGAGTTGCAGGCACAGCGGCAGTAGTTTTACCGGCAGCTGTGGAAGCCACATTTACTGCCTTATGCTAAACATGGGCTAACGCGCGGGTCCGTGCTTCTGCAAGCAGGAAGCCGTGCAGGCCAACGCAACCGCCATCATTAGTATTTGCGCTTACACCAGTCCTGTGCAAGATGCCAGGAATCCATCAGATACAGACTTCACTTCCCCGTACGCAGGACTCAGAATCGCGTGGAGCTTTTCATACACGCCCACGGCGCTCCCAGAACACTCCCACAAGTCAGGGCGATTCTGTGAGCCCGCAATGTCGCCGCCCAGTTTCTGCTCTGAGATGCCCAATTTCACGGATAGATCTTACACAGCTCTTATAGTCAGCAATTCCAGGATTACCTCCTCTCTGACATATGCACACAAGTGAACGCCCTGTTACAGCCTGTTACACCCTTTCAGTCGCAAGTGGAAAGGCAATTAAAATGCGTAAGACTCTGCAGCAGCTGCACACTTTGTTCCAGAGCTTGCGCCACATGAAAACATACAGATACGCTCCTCGGACAGACGGACGACAAACTCTGCATGAGGACTGTGGGGGTCATTCAGACCCGGTCGTTAGCGCTGATGCGCTCGGACCGGGTCGATGGCCCCCCACAGAGCATGCGCACGACGGCACCAGCGCCGTCATGCACATGCGTGAGACCCGCTACGACCGACAGCGCCGGTCGTAGCGGGTCTCGATCCAAAGGGGACGAGCTGTCGATGTTGATTGACAGCTCGCCCCGTTTGGAAGGCGGGCCGGGGGGGTGGCAGCCCAAACGGGGGCGTTCCCATGGGATGTCAGTGGAGAGCTTCCGGCTCAGACAGAGCCGAAAGCTCTCCGGGGCTTACGACAAGGGAGACCCTACCCTAGAGTCTCGTCGTAAGCCCCGATGGTCGCGATGGTCTTGACCCACAGCCTTACCACCGCAAAGGAGGATGTCTTGAAAATTCAAGACGTCCTCCACTCATTCAGATCGACCGCACGCTCTGTGCGGCCGCCTCTGAATAAGGTCCTGTATGCTGTCATTTATCAGATTTATTGGACATAAGGGTTATTGGATTTGTATAATTCGCATTACAAAGGGGCTGATTCAGAGATTTATTACACAATGCTGAAATGTAAGCAGATTGAGCGATTTTTAGCCATCGCACGTGCATGAAAGCCGATATTGCGCACGCGCAGCGATTGGTTTGCGATTATGCTCGCACAGAGGATTCACTTGCAAAAAGAGTGACGTAGTCAGCGTTTGGGGGGCGGTAACGAGTGGGGTTGGTTGGGCAAACGCAGGCGTGTCTGACCGTTTAAATGCTGTTCATGGGCGTGCATAAATTAGTCATTGCGATCGCATTCGCAGCATGAGAGCCCTCTGCATACCAGGAGAGGCGCAGTGTTTGGCAGTCAGAAGCTGTGTGGCTGCTGATCTGCATCGATGTTACGGATGTCTAGGCTGTGGTACGCCGTTGGACGGATATGAGAAGGCGGCAGTGGGCGTCCCTATGCTCAGGTAAGTGTTGGAAGGCACTAGCATATTTTGTTTTGGGCGACATTACTGGCTATGTGCCTGATTCGCTACAGATTGCAACTCCGATCGCAGCTGCGGTTACACACGCAGTCTGACTGCGATGATATGCTAATCCATTCCGATCGCTACACCGTCGCAGCACTACATAATGACGCCAACCTTAATGCTCCTATGATATAATGGGAGGATACCTTTGGCTTCAAGTGGGAACCTGTCCACGGCCGCAATCGTCATCACAAGATGGGACAGATTCGTCCAATCATATTGTCGTCGCCAAATTCCTGCGCCGAAACAAACGTTTCACGCAAAGAGAGATCCCGCCAAGATCCGTCTGACTCGGAGGGAGATATGCAAAAATGAGCATGTTTGCTTCTGCGTCTGTGCCGTATGCTAAAACACGCTATTTGCGTCCGGGAAAAGAGATATGTTCGATTCAGAATCAGCCCTATAATGCCGTTTTTTACACACAAACTTGTAATATGTAATCACATAAAACGGTCAGTAACCATACAAAGGAGCAGTCAACATCAACTTTTATGGTGCATACACACGATCAGATTTTTCCTTCAGATATGAACGATAACGATTTAAAAATCGTTCAATCGTTCAAATCGTTCAAAACTTTGGTAAAATCGTTCAAATCGTTCATCTGACAAATCTGACAAGTCTGACAAATCTGACCGTGTGTATGCTCCATTAGTATTAGCACAGCTTATTTACCATAAATATCTTGTTTTTCCTCTACAGTAAATGGGCAGATAGATACATTGTATACTCTGATATAACTTCTCTCATTTCTAGCAATAACTTTTACATTCAACCACATCCCAGTAACTGTCATCCTTTCATTATAAACTGACGTTCGGCAAAATATATATAAATACTTGTAAACCCTGAAACCGTCATTGTTTGCAATTAGCTTATGAGTCTTTCAGGCACGCGATACGTTTGTACTCGTCCGCCTTCTGCACCAAGTTAATCTCTTTCGGAGGTGGCGCAGAAGTTACAACACAAGTGACAATGGAAAAGCTGCAGAACGATTAAAAAGTTTTCACGGTAGGTTTAATGTTGCCAATGGCGGTCTGCAATCTCCACAAAGCTAATAGACTTGGGATACATAACCCACAAACATCTCAGCAGCCTGACTTATTCTAGGCCTGCTGGATATGAAATATTGGAAGTGATTCGCTCTCCTCAGACAATGTCCCTATCTCAGAGTTTATGAATATAAATTAAAGTGGAAATGAGCTGCTGGAGTGGGATAAGGTGACTGCTCGGTAAATCCATTTATTACACATGTTCGGAAGGTAACTCCGCAGTTATGTAATACAAGCCCAAATGTTTAACTAAG
Organism: Taudactylus pleione; assembly: GCA_031769625.1. Classification (NCBI taxonomy): domain Eukaryota; kingdom Metazoa; phylum Chordata; class Amphibia; order Anura; family Myobatrachidae; genus Taudactylus; species Taudactylus pleione. The sequence continues at coordinate 608,825 of JAUIMM010000424.1, read as the reverse complement.
ACTTTTCAGACTCCAGTTTTGTACTACAGTCCTTTATGCGACATGAAGTCACCGTTTTTATTAACCCCTCATCACTATGGATGTGTCCTCTCGTAAAACTGGCTACCTGGCCACCGAAGCCGTCTGCTGCTCTGACACTGAGGACCTCATTCAGAGTCGGTCGTTGCGGCCGCACGGTCGTACGCCACCGATGTTCGCTAAACTGCGCATGCGTAAAGTTCGCAATGCGTGTGTGCAAACTAGCTGCTACGATCAGAAATTTCTCTCTCCTTGAACGCAGCCAGGTCGTTAGTTTGAGTGACAGGATGAGGCGTTTGTGGGTGGTAACAGGGGAAGGTTCTTGAAAACGGGGTAGTGGAGATCCGAACGCAGGCGTGCCTAATTATGCGAACGGCGTTTTATGGGAGTGCATAATTAACAAAGTAGTGTCATAGCACACGTGACATGGGTGGTTTGTACACTGACCTGATCGTAGTGCTTAAGAGAGGGTATGGTCAACCTTAAGCTCTACGACCAGTTCCGATGGTTAGCGATGGTCTCGATTAATCCTTATATGGCCGGAGATGATGTGTAATGCGTACGAGAAGGGGGCGTATTTTTTGTCTTACGGCCGCATCCTCCCCCCAGCTAATGATCCGATTTTAAGGATGCAACTTGCGAGTGCATCATTTGCATATCCGGACCCTTTTCCCTTACGACCGTGCGGCCGCAACGACCGACTCTGAATGAGGTCCAGAGTTCTCCCGAGAGAACACAGTAAAGTTAAATAAAACTTTTTTTTTTTACTTTACTGTGTTCTACTGGGAGAACTCAGTGTCAGAGTAGCAACCGGAGGAGGGACTAGGGAGTGGTGGATAGTAACACCATCAAATTCCGAAAATACATAATTTTCGGAATTTGATGAATAGCCTAATTTCTACATCCCCATACTAATGTACTAATGTCCTCATACTAATGTACTAATGTATGGGGAGTGTGGAAATTAACGCAGGCGGACTTAACCAGGAGATATCAGTGATATCTCCTGTGGTAAGTGTGTTCATGAATACTAAAATAACGGTAATTAAGGAAAATGTCCTTAAAACCGTTATTTTAGTGTTGGTGAATAGGCCCCCCAGTGAGTTAATGGCGGTCAGCTTTAAATCCAATTACAGTAAATGGGCAGGGGTGTCATTCTTGCTAGATTGCTCAGCCAATGCAAATCTACCGAAGAATATATTGAACTGTTAAGGCACATGGGGGTCCATGTACTAAAAGTCCACTTATCGTGGAGAAAAAGCCACTTGTGCTCTGCAGGAGGCGGCCAACGCAATTTGTGCTAATAATGACCCCGCTGAGGAGAGTGAACGCTGAGTCGCCCCCTCGGCAGAGACGCGTGTCTTGACACTGTGGACTCTCACTAAGGGCCCTACTTACCTCAGATGCGGATTGGATGTGATAAATCACCAGGATTGGCAATGCGGTATGTGAATACGTCACAAGGATGTAGTAATTATGACATGCGGGGGCGCAGCTTGTGGGAACGCTCTGTCCCTGCGAATCCTCTTCACACACTTTTCAGGGTATTTTTCACAAAAAATACTCTATGGGGTATATTTACTAAAGTGCAGGGCTTTTAGAAGTGGAGATGTTGCCCATAGCAACCAATCAGATTCTAGCTATTATCTTCTATAAAGTTCTAGGTAAATGATAAGTAGAATCTGATTGGTTGCTATGGGCAACATCTCAATTTCTAAAACCTCACACTTTAGTAACTATACCCCTGAGAGTGGTTCTGATCACGTGCCACCACCGGCGGCTTCCCCCTACCTCTGTAGCTTACACTTACCTCCAGGGCTGGATTAAGGCTTGTGGGGGTCCCAGGGCAACTAAGGTGTGGGGGCCCCCTCCAACCCACACAGAACTTACCCCCCCACCCGTATTATGAACACATATATATTAAATATATATATCATACACTCACACATAAACAGTATACACACACTAACACATACATAAACACTAACCTATATACACCCTAACACATACAGTATATACACAGAAACACATACATAAACACTAGCCTATATACACCCTAGCACATACAGTATATACACAGAAACACATACACATACACACACATACATAAACACTACCCTATATACATCCTAACACATACAGTATATACACAGAAAAACATACATACACATACACACACATACATAAACACCACAATATATACACCCTAACACATACAGTATATACTGTATACAGAAACACATACATAAACACTAACCTATATACTGTACACCCTAACACATACAGTATACACACACTAACACATACATAAACACTACCCTATATACACCCTAACACATACAGTATACACACACTAACACATACATAAACACTAACCTATATACACCCTAACACATACAGTATACACACACTAACACATACATAAACACTACCCTATATACACCCTAACACATACAGTATATATACAGAAACACATACATACACATAAATACATAGTGTTCTCCCAATAATTTTTTTCCAGCCGGGTGGCATCCAAAAGTAGCCGGGTGGGGGCCTTCGCAATTATGAGCGCTCTGGGAACAGGGGTATCTCCCTTACAAATCCAGCCCAACAGGTCTCAAGTTGCTCCCCTACTGGCTATCAGTCAATAGTGCCCATTATACAGTGCCCACTGTATTTGTGCCCTTTATGCATTGCCCCCTGTAGTTTAACTATGCCCTTATGCATTGCCCCCTGGCTGAAGTAGTGTCACCAGACTGGTCCCTTATGTAGTGCCCCCAGGCTTAAATAGTGCCCCTTATGTAGTGCCCACAGACTAAAATAGTGCCCCCAGACTGGTCCTGGCCCCAGCCCAGCGCTTACCTTTACATGCTGGCCGCTCACGCTCCCGTTGCTTCGTGCTGACTGGATATAACTAGATCCAGCAGGCGCGCGGGGCAGGCTCCTCATGTCGCGGGTGACGTCATGACGTCACCCGCGCAGTGCATCACTCGGAACGCTGGTCTCTGAAGCAATCGGAGGCTTCTTTAGCCTCCGGTCACTTCAGAGGCCAGCATTCCACCGCGGGGGTCAGCGGGGAAAAGTGCCGGGCAGCAGGCTGTTTCTGTCGGGCGATGCGCCCACAGAAAACAGCCTGGAGAGAACACTGCATACATATACACGTACATACTTACACTTAATGCAGCTGCAGCAGGTATAGGTTGCACCATTAGGCCCCGCCCCCTATACGGAATGCTACAATTGTTGGGGATTTGGGCGCGGGGCTTGCCGTATTGTAGGTAAGTGTAAGGCCGGCCCCTCTCCCCAGCAGGAAGCTGATGCAGCAGCACTGACTATACTGCTGCATTCAGTAGAACAGCCACGTCTGCTTGAGCCTCCACCCAGGAACAGGTGCCTCTGGACACCGGTTCTCGGCAGGGTCACATCGACCCTGTGTGGGGGCCCTTCTGTGTGTGGGGGCCCTGGGAAGACCGTCCCTGCTGCCCTCCCCCCCCTTAATCTGGCCCTGGTGACCTCCATCAGATGATCTGTGAGCCGTTGAGCCCTTAGAGATCTGGTCATCTAATCGCTGTGACCCGGTCACCTGATGCAGTAAGCTGAGGATCTCAGGTTACAGATCAGAGACCGAGCCGCTTACCGGATCACTGATCATCGCTCTGGGTGCAGGTAAGTGGGGTTTTGGGGTTTTTTTCACTGTGATGAGCGCTGCGGTTTATCAGATACACCGGCTGATCACTGATGCCTGCTCCTCGCTCTGCTTTCCCTGCAGGTAGGGAAGGCTGAGTTAGAGTAGGTGAGACAGGGGTGTGGGGCGAGGACCCTGCATAACGCCATCTCCATGTGGTGTTATTATCGCACGGGTCCACCCCTGGTATTTTTCCACAATTGACTTTAGTACATTTGAATAGGGAAGCCAATCCCGGGATCAGAATCAGCGGGATCCTGGGATTATGCGCATATTCTCTTCAGCCCAGCTCAGATGCTGCCCCTACGGCTGTGCGGCTGCATGACGTCATAGGGATGACACTGACTGCACACCATCCTGCCCACCCTGATACAGGCGTATACTGGAGATGTTATTTAGATGAATGTAACAGGATTTGGAAACAGATTGAATGTGATAAACAAGGGACAATTCAGGGTAAAGAATGACACCTAGGCAGCGAGTCCGAGGGGTGGGGTTGATGGTTGTGCTTTCACAATGCATATATAAAGAATGTAAACTCTGAATTAATCAGTGTTGCGTACCCTCCCGATTCCCTGTGCAGTCTCCCGCTGCTTCGCAGAGTTAAAGAAATCCGATGGATTCCCCACTGCCCGGTGTCAAGTAGCCGGACTGCACATGTGACGAGGGACGGGGCCTGGACATGAGGCCATCACCCGGAGGCAGCCGCTGAGGATCATTACCGGTCTCAGTACAGGGAGGAGGAGCCGGGGAGGTGTCCGTGCGCGCAGCCCCATCGCAGGGGAAGAAGCTCTGACTGAAATAGTAGTTGGCCGGAGATTGAGGGGAGACTCGAGGCTGAATATCTTCTCCAGGAACACTGGTAGTGGGGTCGAGCGAGTGGCCGGGATCATGCTGATTCCTGCTATGGGAGGATGCTGTAATAGTGCTGGTGGGTGACACAGACAACACTATTACAGCATCCTCCCATAGCAGGAATCAGCAGTGCTGGGGGACAGAGGGTGCTGTAATGGGAGACACAGGGGGAGCTGTGCTGGGTGACAGAGAGGGTGCTGTAATGGGTGAAACACGGGAGCTGTACTGGGCTCAGTGGGGGAGCTGTGCTAGGTGACAGAGGGGGAGCTGTGCTGGGTGACAGAGGGGGAGCTGTGCTGGGTGACACATGAGGTGCTGTGCTGGGTGACAGAGGGGGAGCTGTGCTGAGTGACAGAGAGGGAGCTGTGCTGGGTGACAGAGGGGGAGTTGTGCTGGGTGACACATGAGGTGCTGTGCTGGGTGACAGAGGGGGAGCTGTGCTGAGTGACAGAGAGGGAGCTGTGCTGGGTGACAGAGGGAGAGCTGTGCTGGGTGACAGAGGGGGAGCTGTGCTGGGTGACAGAGGGGGAGCTGTGCTGGGTGACAGAGGGGGAGCTGTCCTGGGTGATAGAGGGGGAGCTGTGCTGGGTGACACATGAGGTGATGTGCTGGGTGACAGAGGGGGAGTTGTGCTGAGTGACAGAGGGTGCTGTAATGGGAGACAGAGGGGGAGCTGTGCTGGGTGAAACACGGGAGCTGTACTGGGCTCAGAGGGGGAGCTGTGCTAGATGATACATGAGGTGCGGGGTGACAGAGGGGGGGCTGTGCTGAGTGACAGAGGGGGAGCTGTGCTGGGTTCAGAGGGGGAGCTGTGCTGAGTGACAGAGGGGGTGCTGTGCTGGGTGACTGAGGGGGAGCTGTGCTAGGTGTGCTGAGTGACAACGGGGGAGCTGTGCTAAATGATACATGAGGTGCTGGGTAACAGAGGGGGAGCTGTGCTGAGTGACAGAGGGGGAGCTGTGCTGGGTTCAGAGGGGGAGCTGTGCTGGGTGACAGAGGGGGTGCTGTGCTAGGTGACAGAAGGGGATCTGTGCTGGGTGAAACGCGGGAACTGTACTGGGCTCAGAGGGGGAGCTGTGCTGGGTGACATAGTGGGAGCTGTGCTGGGTGAAACGCGGGAGCTGTACTGGGCTCAGAGGGGGAGCTGTGCTGGGTGACAGAGGGGGAGCTGTGCTGGGTGACAGAGGGGGAGCTGTGCTGGGTGACAGAGGGGGAGCTGTGCTGGGTGACAGAGGAGGAGCTGTGCTGGGTGAAACATGGGAGCTGTACTGGGCTCAGAGGGGGTGCTGTGCTGGGTGACAGAGGGGGAGCTGTGCTGGGTGACAGAGGGGGAGCTGTGCTGAGTGACAGAGAGGGAGCTGTGCTGGGTGACAGAGGGGGAGCTGTGCTGGGTGAAATGTGGGAGCTGTACTGGGCTCAGAGGGGGAGCTGTGCTGGGTGACAGAGGGGGAGCTGTGCTGGGTGACAGAGGGGTAGCTGTGCTGGGTGACAGAGGGGGAGCTGTCCTGGGTGATAGAGGGGGAGCTGTGCTGGGTGACACATGAGGTGCTGTGCTGGGTGACAGAGGGGGAGCTGTGCTGAGTGACACATGAGGTGCTGTGCTGGGTGACAGAGGGGGAGCTGTGCTAAGTGACAGAGGGTGCTGTAATGGGAGACAGAGGGGGAGCTGTGCTGGGTGAAACACGGGAGCTGTACTGGGCTCAGAGGGGGAGCTGTGCTAGATGATACATGAGGTGCTGGGTGACAGAGGGGGGGCTGTGCTGAGTGACAGAGGGGGAGCTGTGCTGGGTGACAGAGGGGGAGCTGTGCTGGGTGACAGAGGGGGAGCTGTGCTGGGTGACAGAGGGGGAGCTGTGCTGGGTGACAGAGGGGGAGCTGTGCTGGGTGACAGAGGGGGAGCTGTCCTGGGTGATAGAGGGGGAGCTGTCCTGGGTGATAGAGGGGGAGCTGTGCTGGGTGACACATGAGGTGCTGTGCTGGGTGACAGAGGGGGAGCTGTGCTGAGTGACACGGGAAACACGGGAGCTGTACTGGGCTCAGAGGGGGAGCTGTGCTAGATGATACATGAGGTGCTGGGTGACAGAGGGGGGGCTGTGCTGAGTGACAGAGGGGGAGCTGTGCTGGGTTCAGAGGGGGAGCTGTGCTGAGTGACAGAGGGGGTGCTGTGCTGGGTGACAGAGGGGGAGCTGTGCTGAGTGACAGAGAGGGAGCTGTGCTGGGTGACAGAAGGGGAGCTGTGCTGGGTGACAGAGGGGGAGCTGTGCTGGGTGACAGAGGGGGAGCTGTGCTGGGTGAAACGTGGGAGATGTACTGGGCTCAGAGGGGTGCTGTGCTGGGTGACAGAGGGGGAGCTGTGCTGGGTGACAGAGGGGGAGCTGTAGTGAGTGACAGAGGGGGAGCTGTGCTGGGAGAAATGTGGGAGCTGTACTGGGCTCAGAGGGGGAGCTGTGCTGGGTGACAGAGTGGGAGCTGTGCTGGATGACAGATGGGGAGCTGTGCTAGGTGACAGAGGGGGAGCTGTGCTGGGTGACAGAGGGGGAGCTGTGCTGGGTGAAATGTGGGAGCTGTACTGGGCTCAGAGGGGTGCTGTGCTGGGTGACAGAGGGGGAGCTGTGCTGGGTGACAGAGGGGGAGCTGTGCTGAGTGACAGAGAGGGAGCTGTGCTGGGTGACAGAGGGGGAGCTGTGCTGGGTGAAATGTGGGAGCTGTACTGGGCTCAGAGGGGGAGCTGTGCTGGGTGACAGAGTGGGAGCTGTGCTGGATGACAGATGGGGAGCTGTGCTAGGTGAAATGTGGGAGCTGTTCTGGGCTCAGAGGGGGAGCTGTGCTGGGTGACAGAGTGGGAGCTGTGCTGGATGACAGATGGGGAGCTGTGCTAGGTGACAGAGGGGGAGCTGTGCTGGGTGACAGAGGGGGAGCTGTGCTGGGTGACAGAGGGGGAGCTGTGCTGGGTGAAACGTGGGAGCTGTACTGGGCTCAGAGGGGTGCTGTGCTGGGTGACAGAGGGGGAGCTGTGCTGGGTGACAGAGGGGGAGCTGTGCTGAGTGACAGAGAGGGAGCTGTGCTGGGTGACAGAGGGGGAGCTGTGCTGGGTGAAACGCAGGAGCTGTACTGGGCTCAGAGGGGGAGCTATGCTGGGTGACAGAGGGGGAGCTGTGCTGGGTGAAATGTGGGAGCTGTACTGGGCTCAGAGGGGGAGCTGTGCTGGGAGACAGTGGGGGAGCTGTGCTGGGTGACAGAGGGGGAGCTGTGCTGGGTGACAGGGATGAGCTGTGCTAGGTTAAACTGTGTGCTGTGCTGGGTGACACATGGGGTGCTGTACAGGGTGATAGAGGGGATGCTGTGCTGGGTGATACATGAGGTGCTGTGCTGGGTGACAGAGTGAGAGCTGCGATGTGTGACAGAGGGGGACCTGTGCTGGGTGACAGAGGGGGAAATGTGCTGGGTGACACGAGGTGCTGGGTGACAGAGGGGAGCTGTGCTGGGTGACACATGAGATGCTGTGCTGGGTGACAGAGGGGGAGCTGTGCTGGGTGACATGAGGTGCTGTGCTGGATGATACATGAGGTGCTGGGTGACAGAGGGGGAGCTGTGCTGGGTGACAGAGGGGGAGCTGTGCTGGATGACACGAGGTGCTGGGTGACAGAGGGGGAGCTGTGCTGGGTGACAGAGGGGAGCTGTGCTGGGTGACACATGAGGTTCTGTGCAGATGGGGAGCTGTGCTAGGTGAAACTGGGTGCTGTGCTGGGTGACACATGGGGTGCTGTACTGGTTGATAGAGGGGATGCTGTGCTGGGTGACACATGAGGCATTGTGCTGGGTAACAGAGGGGATGCTGTGCTGGATGACACATGAGGTGCTGTGCTGGGTGACAGAGGGGGAGCTGTGCTGGGTGACAGAGGGGGAGCTGTGCTGGGTGAAAGAGAGGGAGCTGTGCTGGGTGACAAAGGGGGAGCTGTGCTGGGTGACAGATGGGGAGCTGTGCTGGGTGACAGACGGGGAGCTGTGCTGGATGACACATGAGGTGCTGTGCTGGGTGACAGAGGGGGAGCTGTGCTGAGTGACAGAGGGTGCTGTAATGGGAGACAGAGGGGGAGCTGTGCTGGGTGAAATGGGGGAGCTGTGCTAGATGATACATGAGGTGCTGGGTGACAGAGGGGGAGCTGTGCTGAGTGACAGAGGGGGAGCTGTGCTGGGAACAGAGGGGGAGCTGTGCTGGTTGACAGAGGGGGTGCTGTGCTGGGTGACAGAGGGGGTGCTGTGCTAGGTGACAGAGGGGGATCTGTGCTGGGTGAAACGCGGGAGCTGTACTGGGCTCAGAGGGGGAGCTGTGCTGGGTGACAGAGGGGGAGCTGTGTTGGGTGAAATGCGGGAGCTGTACTGGGCTCAGAGGGGTGCTGTTCTGGGTGACAGAGGGGGAGCTGTGCTGGGTGACAGAGGGGGAGCTGTGCTGGGTGACAGAGAGGGAGCTGTGCTGGGTGACAGAGGGGGAGCTGTGCTGGGTGACAGAGGGGGAGCTGTGCTGGGTGAAACGTGGGAGCTGTACTGGGCTCAGAGGGGGTGCTGTGCTGGGTGACAGAGGGGGAGCTGTGCTGGGTGACAGAGGGGGAGCTGTGCTGAGTGACAGAGAGGGAGCTGTGCTGGGTGACAGAGGGGGAGCTGTGCTGGGTGAAATGTGGGAGCTGTACTGGGCTCAGAAGGGGAGCTGTGCTGGGTGACAGAGGGGGAGCTGTGCTGGGTGACAGAGGGGGAGCTGTGCTGGGTGACAGAGGGGGAGCTGTCCTGGGTGATAGAGGGGGAGCTGTCCTGGGTGATAGAGGGGGAGCTGTGCTGGGTGACACATGAGGTGCTGTGCTGGGTGACAGAGGGGGAGCTGTGCTGAGTGACACATGAGGTGCTGTGCTGGGTGACAGAGGGGGAGCTGTGCTAAGTGACAGAGGGTGCTGTAATGGGAGACAGAGGGGGAGCTGTGCTGGGTGAAACACGGGAGCTGTACTGGGTAACAGAGGGGGAGCTGTGCTGAGTGACACATGAGGTGCTGTGCTGGGTGACAGAGGGGGAGCTGTGCTAAGTGACAGAGGGTGCTGTGCTGGGTGACACATGAGGTGCTGTGCTGGGTGACAGAGGGTCAGCTGTGCTGGGTGACATGAGGTGCTGTGCTGGGTGACAGAGGGGGAGCTGTGCTGGGTGACAGAGGGGGAGCTGTGCTGGATGACAGAGAGGGAGCTGTGCTGGATAACACATGAGGTGCTGGGTGACAGAGGGGGAGCTGTGCTGGGTGACAGAAGGGGTGCTGTGCTGGGTGACAGAGGGCGAGCTGTGCTAGGTGAAACTGGGTGCTGTGCTGGGTGACACATGGGGTGCTGCACTGGGTGATAGAGGGGATGCTGTGCTGGGTGACACATGAGGTGCTGTGCTGGGTGACAGAGGGGGAGCGGTGCGAGATGACAGAGGGCGAGCTGTGGTGGGTGACAGAGGGGGAGCTGTGCTGGATGACAGAGGGGGAGCTGTGCTGGGTGACAGAGGGGAGCTGTGCTGGGTGACACATGAGGTGCTGTGCTAGGTGACAGAGGGGGAGCTGTTCTGGGTGACAGAGGGGGAGCTGTGCTGGGTGACAGGGGAGCTGTGCTGGGTGACAGAGGGGGAGCTGTCCTGGGTGACAGAGGGGGAGTTGTGCTGGGTGACACGAGATGCTGTACTGGGTGACAGAGATGGGATGCTGTACTGGATGCTGTGACAGGTGGTCAGTGCTAGATGACACAGATCTAACAGATGCTGGGTGGCATAGAATGGATGCTGACTAACTAAGGACATCATTTGGGGTATTTTTTCAGGAAATGCTGCATGGTACTAAAGCTGTACTGTGTGACATAGGGGTGCATATGATTTTGTGAGATGATTGTCAAAAGTTTTAAAACGGGACCCATAGGCACTGCACACAATTACAGGCAGGAGGCCGTGGTGCCGACATGTAAATATTGCTGCAAAACGAAGGTGGCTGAGGCTGAGCTGCCAGAGCACAAGGAACAGCCGCAGGACCTGCCCCAGTCACACACTGGCAGTATAGGACTTGGAAAACAGGTAAGAGCTGGACGAGGGGGTAGGCAGAGACGTATGGAGAGTGGGGGCTCAGGGGTTGATGACACTGCTATGGGGAAGGGGACAGAGACTTGGATACATTGCAGGAAACACCCTTGAATGGTGGAGCTAGACACACCCTTTGGGGCGGAGCATGACATGCCCCCTCAACGGCGAGCGCGCACATTCTATTACTGAGTATAATCTTCAAAAAAAAAAAAAAAGTATTCCTATATCGAGGCACTCACGGAACCAAGTTGATTTGTCATTAAATCCTGTGGTTACTGAATATCTACTGATAATATTTCGTTAGCACTGTTTAGTATAAAACATAACTTTTAATAACTCCTTTAAAATAAGTCAGCAAAATATTATTTTCATTATTATATTATTTTTATAATTATTTGTGAAAATTATTATTATTATTATTTTTTTTTTGTCATCCACAATATCAAATCTGGTCTAATTTATTGTCTCATAATATAATCTTATTCATAATTGATGGGAGTCTGTAGAACAGGTTCATATATTTGTCATATAAACTTACAAAGTTCCAAGTAATGACGTATCAAGAGTCTAATGGTAATCTCACTGTTGCTGATAGCTCTAACACTGCACAACAATGAAAATGTTCCCGATGTGAAAATAGTTACTTCTAATTGATGTCAGCATGCAAAGAATGAATATGACATGTAAAACTCTCAGCTCTGAGTGCTGAGATATAGCCCATGTATGACGATGTAGGGGTATTCCTAGTGACGTGGGCAGAATGGAGAGAATCTTACCAGCAATCTGCGTTCTGCGTAGAGGGGGCGGGGCCTAATGACCCAATTAATTAATCAGTTATTTGTCCCCTCCCCTATTCATATATTTGCGATTCACGGGATTACCCACACAAGATAACTGTGGTGCACTGAGTGACAGCATAGGGAGCGATTCCACCAAGACATCTCAGCAATGGGACAAAGATATCAGGGTAGGTGACAGTGACAAGAGACGCCCCAGAAGAGGAGTACAAGCCACAAGCAAAGCGAAAGCACCCCCATGTATAGGCCACTATATTACATAGTACTTTCCTATGCTGTATGTGTGTTTTCTATTCTGTATGTTTGTTTCCTATGCTGTATGTTTGTTTCCTATGCTGTATGTTTGTTTCCTATCCTGTATGTTTGTTTCGTATGCTGTATGTTTGTTTCCTATGCTGTATGTTTGTTTCGTATGCTGTATGTCTGTATTGTATGCTGTATGTTTGCTTCATATGCTGTATGTTTGTTTCCTATGCTGTATGTTTGCTTCATATGCTGTATGTTTGCTTCATATGCTGTATGTTTGTTTCGTATGCTGTATGTTTGTTTCCTATGCTGTATGTTTGTTTCGTATACTGTATGTTTGTTTCCTATGCTGTATGTTTGTTTTGTATGCTGTATGTTTGTTTCCTATGCTGTATGTCTGTATCGTATGCTGTATGTTTATTTCCTATGCTGTATCTTTGTTTCCTATCCTGTATGTTTGTTTCGTATGCTGTATGTTTGTTTCCTATGCTGTATGTTTGTTTCGTATGCTGTATGTCTGTATCGTATGCTGTATGTTTGCTTCATATGCTGTATGTTTGTTTCGTATGCTGTATGTTTGCTTCATATGCTGTATGTTTGCTTCATATGCTGTATGTTTGTTTCGTATGCTGTATGTTTGTTTCCTATGCTGTATGTTTGTTTCGTATACTGTATGTTTGTTTCCTATGCTGTATGTTTGTTTCGTATGCTGTATGTCTGTATCGTATGCTGTATGTTTGTTTCCTATGCTGTATGTCTGTATCGTATGCTGTATGTTTGTTTCCTATGCTGTATGTTTGTGTCGTATGCTGTATGTGTGTTTCGTATGCTGTATGTTTGTTTCGTATGCTGTATGTTTGTTTCCTATGCTGTATGTCTGTATCGTATGCTGTATGTTTGCTTCATATGCTGTATGTTTGTTTCGTATGCTGTATGTTTGTTTCATATGCTGTATGTTTGTTTCGTATGCTGTATGTTTGTTTCCTATGCTGTATGTTTGTTTCGTATGCTGTATGTTTGTATCGTATGCTGTATGTTTGTTTCCTATGCTGTATGTCTGTATCGTATGCTGTATGTTTGTTTCCTATGCTGTATGTTTGTGTCGTATGCTGTATGTGTGTTTCGTATGCTGTATGTTTGTTTCGTATGCTGTATGTTTGTTTCCTATGCTGTATGTTTGTTTCCTATGCTGTATGTTTGTTTTGTTTTGTGTTCTTATTTGTGATTGATTGAATTAAAACAACTGTTATTTATTTTCTATCAAGAAAATATCAGATTATTGTAAAATAGCTTTTCACTATGACTATATTACTAATGTACATACAGTATAGTGCAAGTAGTGTAGCTCAAAATATAGAGCTAGTAAAAACATTCTGAAATCATTTTAGTTTTTCTTGACCTCAAATTAGTAATGTATGACTATTTTTAGAAAGGAAACAAATTAAAAGTATTCATTTGTTGTACAGTGTAATCGGTTATCATATGGTCATCAAGACCAGAACCCAAATCTGGGACAACAGTATTCCATTGTATATAACCTGTATAATTGTTGCCCAATCACATCTGTCACATCAGAAACCTTACGTGGATAGTAAATTAGGAATTATTCTGTACTCTGTAACACATATTGGGCTCTATTTATTAACATTATTTTTACTAAAATAAAGTGAAAAAGGGTGTTTTCACACCCTTTTCACATTATTTTAGTTTCACCTGTATTTATTACAGGGCAATTGGAGTAGAATTAGTAAAATTCTACTCCAACCCCCAGTATCACTTATTTTTAGTAAAGCAGATCGCATTTCCCATAATTGTAATGGGAAATGTGATCTGTGTGCAAGTTACTAAAAATAAATTGTAAAAAAATACCGGGGGAAGCCCTGTGATAATAACGCCACCTGGAGGTGGCGTTATCCAGGGTCTCCTCCGGTTACCGGGCTCCCACTCTGCTCTAACGGGGAGAGCAGAGGCGGGAGCCGGTACCAGTAATCAGCTATGTGGTCTAAGCAGACCGCAAGCTGATTGCTGTAAAAAAAAGAAAGAAAAAATTAAACATTTTTTTTTTACTTACCTGAATCCAGGGACCGGTGATCGGGGCTCCGGTGATGGCTCCTCTCCGGTCAGCTGGTCTCCCACAGTGCACTGGGGCCCGGTCATCAGGTGATCGGGCCCCAGTGCAGTATGGGAGATCACCTGATCGGGAAGCCCGGAGAAGACCACTGGAGGCCAGGAGGATGCAGGTAAGTGTAATGAAGGGAGGGGGGGTCGTGGGGGGGGAGGGGGGGTCGCGGGGATTCGCGATCGCGGGGGGCGGGGCTTAGTGCCGGGGGGCGGGGCTTAGCGTCTGTGGGGGGGTAGTAGCGGTGGTCGGTCGGCGCATGTGCGGGCTCTTAGTCGCGGTATTTTTTCCGAAAATACCGCGACGAGAGTGCGGATGGGATCTGCAGGGACAGAGCTTTATCGCAAGCTCTGTCCCTGCAAGGGATTTATAGTAAATCCCTGTGATATTACCTAAATTCGCAATGCGAATTCACTCGGTAATATCACACTACAATCCGCATTCAATTTGCGGATTGTAGTAAATAGAGCCCATTGTATCACTTAGGAATTATAGCACATCCCAAACTGTTGACAGATTTAGAGTATAGATTTGTATATCATCGTATCTATAATTGTTCCTGGTTAAACAATTGCAAGAATTAATCCAAACAGGCGGTGTTTTCCTGAGGATTCTCTATAGTTAGATATATTGCAACAACCAATTTGGGACTTACTGCAAACCCCACATAATCATACACGATATCCACCGAGTTTGATCATGGTATGTAAATTAAATTGTTGAATTGCTGCTATTACTAAGCAACTATACCACTATAATAAATGGATTAGAATATTTATGATATAATCAACAGTGCACTATGATATGTTTATGAACCCACTTAGTGACAGATGACAGATGTATTAGTTATAGAGCAACAGGTTAATGAATGAAAATAAATGAGAAACTAATAAAACTTTCATATGCAGTACTCCACAACATAGAAACACTACTTAACAAGACTCAAGCGATATTACTAGATGTTCTAAATAAAGTTAGTAGCGTGACAATAAATGTCTCTTCTATTATCCATTAAATAGATTACTTGTAAATAAATGCATCATTAAATATAACTTTATTTTAGTCTTGAATAACAGGTTGGAATGGTCTCTCATAGTAGGTGGAAGATCATTATCCAATTACAAAGGGGCCCTGTATAAAAATAATTGCCAGCGTATATATCCTTTTGTTGACTAATGTGCAAACTGCTTAAGTGCAATAACAGCCTATAAATAATTCCTCTGATGAATGGAATATTCGGCTGTCAAGGAAATTAATAACACTATTGCACATCAGTCTCAACAGTGATCGTATCTCTTGCTAATTGTGCAGGCGTGATTTAGTATACCAGCAACATAAGAAATTATACCATTATGTGTATTGATACATTGTTACAATAATCCACATTACTGTACATAGGCCCAGATTCAGAAGCGCTCGCTCTGAATCAGGGCCGGTCTTTTCTTTTTTTAGAATGGCCTCCTGGCCGCTCGCATAGCGAGCACCCGGGAAGATGGTCGCGATGGTCAAGACCATCGCGACCATCGGGCTTGCGACGAGACCCTTGTGGTAGGGTCTCGTTGCCGCAAGCCCCAGAGAGATTTCGGCTCGAACAGAGCCAAAATCTCTCCCACTGACATCACTCGTGATGTCAGTGGAGCCGCCCCCAAACGGAGGCGTTCACATGGGAACGCCTCCGTTTGGGCAACCAGCCCCCGGCCCGCCCACCAAAGGGGGCGAGCTGTTACTCAACATCGACAGCACGCCCCCTTTGGTACGAGACCCGGAGCGACGGACTGCCTGTCGTTATCCGGGTCTCGCTCATGTGCACGACGGAGCCGGCTCCGTCATGCGCATGCGTTCTGGGCCACCATCGACCCGCTTGCGAGCGCTCAGCGCTTGCGACCGGGGCTGAATCAGGCCCATAATGCCCATCGCATCTCAGCGTCTAACAGTCACCGATTATATTCATATTTGATCTGCAATATTACTGTGTGATAGACACATTTAAATATACACAAAGAACACGCTAGATAGAGTGCACCGCGTGTCTACTGAATATAGGGCCTGATTCAGAGCCGCTCGTAAGCGGCCGCTCGTTCGCTCCGAGCGATGTTTGCCCAACTGCGCATGCGTACGGATCGTAATACGCATGCGCGAACCAGTCAGTGCGGCCGAAAATCGTTTGTTCGCTAAATAGCGAATGCCTGCTATTTTGAGTGACAGAATGAGGCGTATGTGGGTGGTAACAGGGGAAGGTGCTTGAAAACCGGGAGTGGAGATCCGAACGCAGGCGTGCTTAAAGGTCAAAACGGGCGTTTTAAGGGTGTGCATAATTAATACAGCAGCGTCATTGACCACGTCACTGGGTTATTTTATAGCCAGAACTGCTCGCAAAATTGTGGTAGCAAAAACCAACCACAAGTAAAGCGAGCAGTTCATAAGCTGGTCGATGTACTCGATTAATCTAATAAATAGCGGACATGACGCAGGGGGCGTATTTTTTCAAAAAACCACCGCAAGTTTTGTTCGCTCGTTCAGACCTAGAGGCGTGAACAGACCGCAAACAGCGAACGGTTCATTTGAATAGCCACCCCTATTTTCTGGACGAGCGAGCGCTAATTGCGTCCGGCTCTGAATCAGGCCCATAATCTCCCTGAGATAAGTTTTCAAAAGTAGGAAAGTATGGAAGGAATTAATTACATCCATATTATATTGCACCAGACATATGACCATTGTGTCTCCCATGCAGAAAGGTGATGAGGCCATAATACCATTGCTGCTTAGCCATACAATAGAAGTCGCATTGATTGGATCTTGGAGGATACAGAGATAACTTCTACTAATGTAACTTTTTATGCTTTATGTATAATTTGTAAACTTACAGTATGTGTTATTATTGGTGACTGAGATTTTCCTAAAGTCATGTTTGATTCTCCTTTTCCACTATTTACTGTATTTACAAAAGGACAAATTAGATTTTAAAAGCCACCATATGTTTATCCAATGTCTGTGACCCATGTCCTTCCAGCTTACATTGGTCGCCCACAAAATGAACACGTAAAGAAAATTAGTGTCCACCTATAAATGAGCGGTCATTAAAGCCCCCACGTCCTCCTAATGACCCTATTACTGCACGCTATACACCTGAGGTCTGTTCCACTTGCTCTACCGTCTGCTCCGCTGCGTGGTTATAGCGTGTGGGGAACAGATGACTCTGCTAAATTACTTTACTCTCCATAAGATAATGAGATTCTATTGCCACAGGCAACGCTGCCGCTAAGCCGGACACTGACAATGGGGGGAGACAGGACGGCGCACAAAGTTTTCTTCAGGTGCTTTTAAATGAAACAGTGTGTACACAATACAGAGAGCTCCCTGCCATGGGGGGAATAGGAGAAGACGGATGCACTCCAACATATCAGCCCAAATTAGACACAATAACACCAGAGTTACAGAGACAGGCAGCACAGAGCTGTCACTTCCTCATACAATCAGCTATACAGGGGAGACCAATATGGGATATTCTCTGACAGAGCTGGATCTTCTCGGTTACTCAGCACAGCCCAAATGGTTTACACAAGCAATGCACGCCACAATCACACCGTTCCGTACTAGCCTACTTTTGAAAACTGGTTTCGCAGAGACAATAGATTGTAGCGTGGCCATCACTGCCCAAAAGAGCAGAGCACTCGTCCCCTGACACAGCCTCAGCTCACTTTGCTCAGCCTGCACCCCTAAACCCTAATTCTGCACTATTTTTCGCCATGTAAAACATGGTGAAAACTTATCCCCATTTTTTTTCAAAGACTTTTCACATCGGCGAAAAGTCTTTGAAATTGAAAACGTGGATGATTAAAACACATGAAAATGACATCATCTGCGATAAGTTATCGCCGATGACAAAATTTTCGTGTGTTTTAATTATCCCCTTATTCAATTTCAAAAACTTTTCGCCGATGCGAAAAGTCTTTGAAAATAAAAAGGGGATAAGTTTTCACCATGTTTTACAAGGCGAAAAATAGTGCAGAATTGGGGTTTAGGGGTGCAGGCTTAAAAAAATAGCCTGCACCCTCGGGAATAGCCCCTAAAAATTAACTGTGTCAACAAAAAGTTTAATAAACAAATAGGGACACCCCAAAAAAATTATATTAATTTCAGTGGTTAAAAAAAAAAAATATGGGGAACAAGTTTTCAAATAA
The DNA here is from genome assembly GCA_031769625.1 of Taudactylus pleione. Taxonomy (NCBI): domain Eukaryota; kingdom Metazoa; phylum Chordata; class Amphibia; order Anura; family Myobatrachidae; genus Taudactylus; species Taudactylus pleione. The sequence continues at coordinate 590,837 of JAUIMM010000424.1, read as the reverse complement.
CTAAATTAATTCAGGGGGGGTTCCCAAGTATGCGGCAGGTGTTTAAAAGAAAAAAAATTGCAGAATTGGGGTTTAGGGGTGCAAGCTTAAAAAAATAGCCTGCACTCCTGGGAGTACCCCCAAAAAATGGACAGTGTCAAAAAAAGTAAAAAAAAAAAAATAGGGACACCCCAAAAAAATTATTTTAATTTTGGGGTTTAAAAAAAAAATATGGGGAAGACGTTTTTAAATAACGAAATTAATTCAGGGGGGGTTCCCAAGTAAGCGGCAGTTGTTTAAAAGTATGTGGGTGGTAGTGGAAGGTGTATTTTTGAAGAATTATCAAAGTGCTCTTTAGAGACTTAAAAAAATGCTTACCCCAATTTTCACGTAACCCAAATTTGATGGGCATAGTTAATTTTTGCCACCAAAAATTGCTATTCTTTATCACTTCTTCAAAGTCGGGAAAAAATACCTGCCGCGGCTATTTAAAAATCCTGACAATATGCAGAAGGCCAAAATCGGGGGTACCTATAGTAATTTCCCATGTTAGGACATATTTTGGGGTGTACAAGGATCAATTTCCGAAAATTCATAGGACTTTTCACCAGTCAGTTTTTCGCCTGCTCCCGATTCCGCACCTTTTAAATTGAATACGGGGATAAGCGGGCACGCGCCGATACTTTATCTCCACTCAAACTTCCGATATGGAGCGAAAAATCCAGCACAGACTTTTCACTCCCATATTGAATAAGCCCCATAGTATTAACAACGTCCTCGAGCCCTGCCCCAGCTACATCCGGACTTGCGCATGTGCAGTCCTTATTTTCAAAGGGACAGTGTGGAAACCGGGGGGATTCTGTGTACTTTCCTGGGCAATGGGAGCTCCCACCTTGCAGCAGGAATGCAGGAGGGTAGGCAAGTAATGTATGCACCATTCTGCACTGTATCAGGGAGATTATCCTCAGTAATATGGTGACTAAAGCTGGGTACACACCATACGACCCAATGATACATGGAACGTGCCGTACACACTGCATGATCTGGCGTACGTATTATTCCATGCTGCGTGTAACTGCGCCGTGTCATTTATTACATCATCCCAACTGATGTGCAGCACAACACATGGGGCGATGCGATGAGCGACGGATCGGGCGTACACACTATATGACGTCTGTGTGAATTTACGCGGCCCTGCCCCCCCACTTTACAACGCTGGTAATCGCAGTATTGTGTAGCCAGGGCCACAATGATGCAATCTCGTCATCTCACCCACCAAGACGCCCCTTTGCGGAGACACTCCCAATAACAAATAATTTACCACCAGAAAGTATCAAGGATCACATACAGGGACATGTATTCCGTAAGGAGCCCCCCCTGTGATAAAAGCCGGATTAAGGGGGGCACAGGGGGAAAATAACCCTGACCCCCCTCTCAAAAGGAGACCCTTGGACCCGTAGGAATCCAGAGTCATGCAGCTGCATTGCTGGCTGCCTTCATCGGGGCTGGCACTGCTGCTCTGTGTATGCGGAACTGTCCGTCACACACTGCCACCAATGTGCTGCAGTGAGGCTGCTCCTACTCCCTCCCCTAATGACCGAGACTTCGCCTCTAATGCTCTCCTCTACCCTATAACTGAACGTCTCCTTCCCTAGTCTCCACCCCTTTCCTATCCCCTCCTTACACTGTCTATATCACACTGTCTCTCCCCTCCTCCTAGGGGTAGCCATTGGTGGTTGACATTCATGGTATATATCACATATCACATTACTCAGCTCAGTCTCCCATATACAGACTCAGGAGCACACAGATATACAGGTGTCACATATCACATTACTCAGCGCAGTCTACCATATACAGACTCAGGTGCACACAGATATACAGGTGTCACATATCACATTACTCAGCACAGTCTACCATATACAGACTCAGGTGCACACAGATATACAGGTGTCACATATCACATTACTCACCACAGTCTCCCATATACAGACTCAGGAGCTCACAGATATACAGGTGTCACATATCACATTACTCAGAGCAGTCTCCATATACAGACTCAGGAGCACACAGATATACATGTGTCACATATCACATTACTCAGCGCAGTCTCTATATACAGACACAGGAGCACACAGATATACAGGTGTCACCTATCACATTACTCAGCACAGACTCCCATATACAGACTAAGGAGCACACAGATATACAGGTGTCACATACCACATTACTCAGCGTAGTCTCCCATATACAGACTCAGGAGCACACAGATATACAGGTGTCACATATCACATTACTCAGCACAGTCTCCCATATACAGACTCAGGAGCTCACAGATATACAGGTGTCACATATCACATTACTCAGAGCAGTCTCCATATACAGACTCAGGAGCACACAGATATACGTGTCACATATCACATTACTCAGCGCAGTCTCCATATACAGACACAGGAGCACACAGATATACAGGTGTCACCTATCACATTACTCAGCACAGTCTCCCATATACAGACTCAGGAGCACACAGATATACAGGTGTCACCTATCACATTACACAGCACAGACTCCCATATACAGACTAAGGAGCACACAGATATACAGGTGTCACATACCACATTACTCAGCGTAGTCTCCCATATACAGACTCAGGAGCACACAGATATGCAGGTGTCACATATCACATTACTCAGCGTAGTCTCCCATATACAGGCTCAGGTGCACACAGATATACAGATGTCACATATCACATTACTAAGCACAGTCTCCCATATACAGTCTCAGGAGCACACAGATATACAGGTGTCACATATCACATTACTCAGCACAGTCTCCCATATACAGACTCAGGAGCTCACAGATATACAGGTGTCACATATCACATTACTCAGAGCAGTCTCCATATACAGACTCAGGAGCACACAGATATACGTGTCACATATCACATTACTCAGCGCAGTCTCCATATACAGACACAGGAGCACACAGATATAAAGGTGTCACCTATCACATTACTCAGCACAGTCTCCCATATACAGACTCAGGAGCACACAGATATACAGGTGTCACCTATCACATTACTCAGCGCAGTCTCCCATATACAGACTCAGGAGCACACAGACATACAGGTGTCACATATCACATTACTCAGCGCAGTCTCCCATATATAGGCTCAGGTGCACACAGATATACAGATGTCAAATATCATATTACTCAGCGCAGTCTCCATATACAGACTCAGAAGCACACAGATATACAGGTGTCACATATCACATTACTCAGCGCAGACTCCCATATACAGACTCAGGAGCACACAGATATACAGGTGTCACATATCACATTACTCAGCACAGTTTCCATATACAGACACAGGAGCACACAGATATACAGGTGTCACATATCACATTACTCAGCACAGTCTCCCATATACAGACTCAGGAGCTCACAGATCTACAGGTGTCACATATCACATTACTCAGAGCAGTCTCCATATATAGACTCAGGAGTACACAGATATACAGGTGTCACATATCACATTACTCAGCACAGTATCCCATATACAGACAAAGGAGCACACAGATATACAGGTGTCACCTATCACATTACTCAGCACAGTCTCCATATACAGACTCAGGAGCACACAGATATACAGGTGTCACATATCACATTACTCAGCGTAGTCTCCCATATACAGATTCAGGAGCACACAGATATACAGGTGTCACATATCACATTACTCAGCGCAGTCTCCATATACAGACTCAGAAGCACACAGATATACAGGTGTCACATATCACATTACTCAGCGCAGACTCCATATACAGACTCAGGAGCACACAGATATACAGGTGTCACATATCACATTACTCAGCACAGTCTCCATATACAGACTCAGGAGCACACAGATATACAGGTGTCACATATCACATTACTGAGCGCAGTCTCCCATATACAGACTCAGGAGCACACAGATATACAGGTGTAACATATCACATTACTCAGCGCAGTCTCCCATATACAGGCTCAGGTGCACACAGATATACAGGTGTCACATATCACATTACTCAGCGCAGTCTCCCATATACAGACTCAGGAGCACACAGATATACAGGTGTCACATATCACATTACTCAGCGCAGTCTCCCATATACAGACTCAGGAGCACACAGATATACAGGTGTCACATATCACATTACTCAGCGCAATCTCCCATATACAAACTCAGGAGCACACAGATATACAGGTGTCACATATCACATTACTCAGCACAGTCTCCATATACAGACTCAGGAGCACACAGATATACAGGTGTCACATATCACATTACTCAGCGCAGTCTCCCATATATAGGCTCAGGTGCACACAGATATACAGATGTCAAATATCATATTACTCAGCGCAGTCTCCATATACAGACTCAGGAGCTCACAGATCTACAGGTGTCACATATCACATTACTCAGAGCAGTCTCCATATATAGACTCAGGAGCACACAGATATACAGGTGTCACATATCACATTACTCAGCACAGTATCCCATATACAGACAAAGGAGCACACAGATATACAGGTGTCACCTATCACATTACTCAGCACAGTCTCCATATACAGACTCAGGAGCACACAGATATACAGGTGTCACATATCACATTACTCAGCGTAGTCTCCCATATACAGATTCAGGAGCACACAGATATACAGGTGTCACATATCACATTACTCAGCGCAGTCTCCCATATACAGACTCAGGAGCACACAGATATACAGGTGTCACATATCACATTACTCAGCGCAGTCTCCATATACAGACTCAGGAGCACACAGATATACAGGTGTCACATATCACATTACTCAGCACAGTCTCCCATATACAGACTCGGGTGCACACAGATATACAGGTGTCACATATCACATTACTCAGCACAGTCTCCATATACAGACTCAGGAGCACACAGATATACAGGTGTCACATATCACATTACTCAGCACAGTCTCCCATATACAGACTCAGGAGCACACAGATATACAGGTGTCACATATCACATTACTGAGCGCAGTCTCCCATATACAGACTCAGGAGCACACAGATATACAGGTGTAACATATCACATTACTCAGCGCAGTCTCCCATATACAGGCTCAGGTGCACACAGATATACAGGTGTCACATATCACATTACTCAGCGCAGTCTCCCATATACAGACTCAGGAGCACACAGATATACAGGTGTCACATATCACATTACTCAGCACAGTCTCCATATACAGACTCAGGAGCACACAGATATACAGGTGTCACATATCACATTACTCAGCACAGTCTCCCATATACGGACTCAGGAGCACACATATATACAGGTGTCACCTATCACATTACTCAGCGCAGTCTCTTATATACAGACTCAGGAGCACATAGATATACAGGTGTCACATATCACATTACTCAGCGCAGTGTCCCATATACAGACTCAGGAGCACACAGATATACAGGTGTCACATATCACATTACTCAGCGCAATCTCCCATATACAAACTCAGGAGCACACAGATATACAGGTGTCACATATCACATTACTCAGCACAGTCTCCATATGCAGACTCAGGAGCACACAGATATACAGGTGTCACATATCACATTACTCAGCACAGTCTCCATATACAGACTCAGGAGCACACAGATATACAGGTGTCACATATCACATTACTCAGCATAGTCTCCCATATACAGATTCAGGAGCACACAGATATACAGGTGTCACATATCACATTACTCAGCGCAGTCTCCCATATACAGACTCAGGAGCACACAGATATACAGGTGTCACATATCACATTACTCAGCACAGTCTCCATATACAGACTCAGGAGCACACAGATATACAGGTGTCACATATCACATTACTCAGCGTAGTCTCCCATATACAGATTCAGGAGCACACAGATATACAGGTGTCACATATCACATTACTCAGCGCAGTCTCCCATATACAGACTCAGGAGCACACAGATATACAGGTGTCACATATCACATTACTCAGCGCAGTCTCCATATACAGACTCAGGAGCACACAGATATACAGGTGTCACATATCACATTACTCAGCACAGTCTCCATATACAGACTCAGGAGCACACAGATATACAGGTGTCACATATCACATTACTCAGCACAGTCTCCCATATACAGACTCAGGAGCACACAGATATACAGGTGTCACATATCACATTACTGAGCGCAGTCTCCCATATACAGACTCAGGAGCACACACATATACAGGTGTAACATATCACATTACTCAGCGCAGTCTCCCATACACAGGCTCAGGTGCACACAGATATACAGGTGTCACATATCACATTACTCAGCGCAGTCTCCCATATACAGACTCAGGAGCACACAGATATACAAGTGTCACATATCACATTACTCAGCACAGTCTCCATATACAGACTCAGGAGCACACAGATATACAGGTGTCACATATCACATTACTCAGCACAGTCTCCCATATACGGACTCAGGAGCACACAGATATACAGGTGTCACCTATCACATTACTCAGCACAGTCTCCATATACAGACTCAGGAGAACACAGATATACAGGTGTCACATATCACATTACTCAGCACAGTCTCCCATATACGGACTCAGGAGCACACATATATACAGGTGTCACCTATCACATTACTCAGCGCAGTCTCTCATATACAGACTCAGGAGCACATAGATATACAGGTGTCACATATCACATTACTCAGCGCAGTCTCCCATATACAGACTCAGGAGCACACAGATATACAGGTGTCACATATCACATTACTCAGCACAGTCTCCATATACAGACTCAGGAGCACACAGATATACAGGTGTCACATATCACATTACTCAGCGCAGTCTCCATATACAGACTCAGGAGCACACAGATATACAGGTGTCACATATCACATTACTCAGTGCAGTCTCCCATATACAGACTCAGGAGCACACAGATATACAGGTGTCACATATCACATTACTCAGCACAGTCTCCATATACAGACTCAGGTGCACACAGATATACAGGTGTCACATTACTCAGTGCAGTCTCCATATACAGACTCAGGAGCACACAGATATACAGGTGTCACATATCACATTACTCAGTGCAGTCTCCCATATACAGACTCAGGAGCACACAGATATACAGGTGTCACATATCACATTACACAGCACAGTCTCCATATACAGACTCAGGAGCACACAGATATACAGGTGTCACATATCACATTACTCAGCGCAGTCTCCATATACAGACTCAGGAGCACACAGATATACAGGTGTCACATATCACATTACTCAGCGCAGTCTCCATATACAGACTCAGGAGCACACAGATATACAGGTGTCACATATCACATTACTCAGTGCAGTCTCCCATATACAGACTCAGGAGCACACAGATATACAGGTGTCACATATCACATTACTCAGCACAGTCTCCATATACAGACTCAGGTGCACACAGATATACAGGTGTCACATTACTCAGTGCAGTCTCCATATACAGACTCAGGAGCACACAGATATACAGGTGTCACATATCACATTACTCAGTGCAGTCTCCCATATACAGACTCAGGAGCACACAGATATACAGGTGTCATATATCGCATTACTCAGCACAGTCTCCATATACAGACTCAGGAGCACACAGATATACAGGTGTCACATATCACATTACTGAGCGCAGTCTCCCATATACGGACTCAGGAGCACACAGATATACAGGTGTCACATATCAAATTACTCAGCGCAGTCTCCAATATATAGACTCAGGAGCACATAGATATACAGGTGTCACATATCACAAAACTCAGCGCAGTCTCCCATATACAGACTCAGGAGCACACAGATATACAGGTGTCACATATCACATTACTCAGCGCAGTCTCCCATATACAGACTCAGGAGCACATAGATATACAGGTGTCACATATCACATTACTCAGCGCAGTCTCCCATATACAGACTCAGGAGCACACAAATATACAGGTGTCACATATCACATTACTCAGCGCAATTTCCCATATACAAACTCAGGAGCACACATATATACAGGTGTCACATATCACATTACTCAGCACAGTCTCCATATACAGACTCAGGAGCACACAGATATACAGGTGTCACATATCACATTACTCAGCGCAGTCTCCATATACAGACTCAGGAGCACACAGATATACAGGTGTCACATATCACATTACTCAGTGCAGTCTCCCATATACAGACTCAGGAGCACACAGATATACAGGTGTCACATATCACATTACTCAGCACAGTCTCCATATACAGACTCAGGTGCACACAGATATACAGGTGTCACATTACTCAGTGCAGTCTCCATATACAGACTCAGGAGCACACAGATATACAGGTGTCACATATCACATAACTCAGTGCAGTCTCCCATATACAGACTCAGGAGCACACAGATATACAGGTGTCACATATCACATTACTCAGCACAGTCTCCATATACAGACTCAGGAGCACACAGATATACAGGTGTCACATATCACATTACTCAGCGCAGTCTCCATATACAGACTCAGGAGCTCACAGATATACAGGTGTCACATATCACAATACTCAGCGCAGTCTCCCATATACAGACTCAGGAGCACACAGATATACAGGTGTCACATATCACATAACTCAGTGCAGTCTCCCATATACAGACTCAGGAGCACACAGATATACAGGTGTCACATATCACATTACTCAGCGCAGTCTCCATATACAGACTCAGGAGCACACAGATATACAGGTGTCACATATCACATTACTCAGCACAGTCTCCATATACAGACTCAGGAGCACACAGATATACAGGTGTCACATATCACATAACTCAGTGCAGTCTCCCATATACAGACTCAGGAGCACACAGATATACAGGTGTCACATATCACATTACTCAGCGCAGTCTCCATATACAGACTCAGGAGCACACAGATATACAGGTGTCACATATCACATTACTCAGTGCAGTCTCCCATATACAGACTCAGGAGCACACAGATATACAGGTGTCACATATCACATTACTCAGCACAGTCTCCATATACAGACTCAGGTGCACACAGATATACAGGTGTCACATTACTCAGTGCAGTCTCCATCAGGAGCACACAGATATACAGGTGTCACATATCACATTACTCAGTGCAGTCTCCCATATACAGACTCAGGAGCACACAGATATACAGGTGTCACACGTCACATTACTCAGCACAGTCTCCATATACAGACTCAGGAGCACACAGATATACAGGTGTCATATATCGCATTACTCAGCACAGTCTCCATATACAGACTCAGGAGCACACAGATATACAGGTGTCACACGTCACATTACTCAGCACAGTCTCCATATACAGACTCAGGAGCACACAGATATACAGGTGTCACATATCACATTACTCAGCACAGTCTCCCATATACAGACTCAGGAGCACACAGATATACAGGTGTCACATATCACATTACTGAGCGCAGTCTCCCATATACAGACTCAGGAGCACACAGATATACAGGTGTCACATATCAAATTAATCAGCGCAGTCTCCCTTATATAGACTCAGGAGCACATAGATATACAGGTGTCACATATCACATTACGCAGTGCAGTCTCCCATATACAGACTCAGGAGCACACAGATATACAGGTGTCACATATCACATTACTCAGCGCAGTCTCCCATATACAAACTCAGGAGCACACAGATATACAGGTGTCACATATCACATTACTCAGCACAGTCTCCATATACAGACTCAGGAGCACACAGATATACAGGTGTCACATATCACATTACTCAGCACAGTCTCCATATACAGACTCAGGAGCACACAGATATACAGGTGTCACATATCACATTACTCAGTGCAGTCTCCCATATACAGACTCAGGAGCACACAGATATACAGGTGTCACATATCACATTACTCAGCACAGTCTCCATATACAGACTCAGGAGCACACAGATATACAGGTGTCACATATCACATTACTCAGCGCAGTCTCCATATACAGACTCAGGAGCACACAGATATACAGGTGTCACATATCACATTACTCAGTGCAGTCTCCCATATACAGACTCAGGAGCACACAGATATACAGGTGCACATATCACATTACTCAGCACAGTCTCCATATACAGACTCAGGTGCACACAGATATACAGGTGTCACATTACTCAGTGCAGTCTCCATATACAGACTCAGGAGCACACAGATATACAGGTGTCACATATCACATTACTCAGTGCAGTCTCCCATATACAGACTCAGGAGCACACAGATATACAGGTGTCATATATCGCATTACTCAGCACAGTCTCCATATACAGACTCAGGAGCACACAGATATACAGGTATCACATATCACATTACTCAGCGCAGTCTCCATATACAGACTCAGGAGCACACAGATATACAGGTGTCACATATCACATTACTCAGCGCAGTCTCCATATACAGACTCAGGAGCACACAGATATACAGGTGTCACATATCACATTACTCAGTGCAGTCTCCCATATACAGACTCAGGAGCACACAGATATACAGGTGTCACATATCACATTACTCAGCACAGTCTCCATATACAGACTCAGGTGCACACAGATATACAGATGTCACATTACTCAGTGCAGTCTCCATATACAGACTCAGGAGCACACAGATATACAGGTGTCACATATCACATTACTCAGTGCAGTCTCCCATATACAGACTCAGGAGCACACAGATATATACAGGTGTCATATATCGCATTACTCAGCACAGTCTCCATATACAGACTCAGGAGCACACAGATATACAGGTGTCACATATCACATTACTCAGCGCAGTCTCCATATACAGACTCAGGAGCACACAGATATACAGGTGTCACATATCACATTACTCTGCACAGTCTCCCATATACAGACTAAGGGGCACACAGATATACAGGTGTCACATATCACATTACTCAGCACAGTCTCCATATACAGACTCAGGAGCACACATATATACAGGTGTCACATATCACATTACTCAGCACAGTCTCCCATATACAGACTCAGGAGCACACAGATATACAGGTGTCACATATCACATTACTGAGCGCAGTCTCTCATATACGGACTCAGGAGCACACAGATATACAGGTGTCACATATCAAATTACTCAGCGCAGTCTTCCATATACAGACTCAGGAGCACATAGATATACAGGTGTCACATATCACATTACTCAGCGCAGTCTCCCATATACAGACTCAGGAGCACACAGATATACAGGTGTCACATATCACATTACTCAGCACAGTCTCCATATACAGACTCAGGAGCACACAGATATACAGGTGTCACATATCACATTACTCAGCACAGTCTCCATATACAGACTCAGGAGCACACAGATATACAGGTGTCACATATCACATTACTCAGTGCAGTCTCCCATATACAGACTCAGGAGCACACAGATATACAGGTGTCACATATCACATTACTCAGCACAGTCTCCATATACAGACTCAGGAGCACACAGATATACAGGTGTCACATATCACATTACTCAGCGCAGTCTCCATATACAGACTCAGGAGCACACAGATATACAGGTGTCACATATCACATTACTCAGTGCAGTCTCCCATATACAGACTCAGGAGCACACAGATATACAGGTGTCACATATCACATTACTCAGCACAGTCTCCATATACAGACTCAGGTGCACACAGATATACAGGTGTCACATTACTCAGTGCAGACTCCATATACAGACTCAGGAGCACACAGATATACAGGTGTCACATATCACATTACTCAGTGCAGTCTCCCATATACAGACTCAGGAGCACACAGATATACAGGTGTCATATATCGCATTACTCAGCACAGTCTCCATATACAGACTCAGGAGCACACAGATATACAGGTGTCACATATCACATTACTCAGCGCAGTCTCCATATACAGACTCAGGAGCACACAGATATACAGGTGTCACATATCACATTACTCAGCACAGTCTCCCATATACAGACTCAGGGGCACACAGATATACAGGTGTCACATGTCACATTACTCAGCACAGTCTCCATATACAGACTCAGGAGCACACAGATATACAGGTGTCACATATCACATTACTCAGCACAGTCTCCCATATACAGACTCAGGAGCACACAGATATACAGGTGTCACATATCACATTACTCAGCGCAGTCTCCTATATACAGACTCAGGAGCACACAGATATACAGGTGTCACATATCACATTACTCAGCGCAGTCTCCTATTTACAGACTCAGGAGCTCACAGATATACAGGTGTCACATATCACATTACTCAGCGCAGTCTCCTAAATACAGACTCAGGAGCACACAGATATACAGGTGTCACATATCACATTACTGAGCGCAGTCTCCCATATACGGACTCAGGAGCACACAGATATACAGGTGTCACATATCAAATTACTCAGCGCAGTCTCCCATATATAGACTCAGGAGCACATAGATATACAGGTGTCACATATCACATTACTCAGCGCAGTCTCCCATATACAGACTCAGGAGCACACAGATATACAGGTGTCACATATCACATTACTCAGCGCAGTCTCCCATATACAAACTCAGGAGCACACAGATATACAGGTGTCACATATCACATTACTCAGCACAGTCTCCATATACAGACTCAGGTGCACACAGATATACAGGTGTCACATTACTCAGCGCAGTCTCCATATACAGACTCAGGAGCACACAGATATACAGGTGTCACATATCACATTACTCAGTGCAGTCTCCCATATACAGACTCAGGAGCACACAGATATACAGGTGTCACATATCACATTACTCAGCACAGTCTCCATATACAGACTCAGGAGCACACAGATATACAGGTGTCACATATCACATTACTCAGCACAGTCTCCATATACAGACTTAGGAGCACACAGAAATACAGGTGTCACATTACTCAGCGCAGTCTCCATATAAAGACTCAGGAGCACACAGATATACATGTGTCACATATCACATTACTCAGTGCAGTCTCCCACATACAGACTCAGGAGCACACAGATTGACAGGTGTCACATATCACATTACTCAGCGCAGTCTCCCATATACAGAATCAGGAGCACACAGATATACAGGTGTCACATATCACATTACTCAGCGCAGTCTCCCATATACAGACTCAGGAGCACACAGATATACAGGTGTCACATATCACATTACTCAGCGCAGTCTCCCATATACAAACTCAGGAGCACACAGATATACAGGTGTCACATATCACATTACTCAGCACAGTCTCCATATACAGACTCAGGAGCACACAGATATACAGGTGTCACATATCACATTACTCAGCACAGTCTCCATATACAGACTCAGGAGCACACAGATATACAGGTGTCACATATCACATTACTCAGTGCAGTCTCCCATATACAGACTCAGGAGCACACAGATATACAGGTGTCACATATCACATTACTCAGCACAGTCTCCATATACAGACTCAGGAGCACACAGATATACAGGTGTCACATATCACATTACTCAGTGCAGTCTCCCATATACAGACTCAGGAGCACACAGATATATACAGGTGTCATATATCGCATTACTCAGCACAGTCTCCATATACAGACTCAGGAGCACACAGATATACAGGTGTCACATATCACATTACTCAGCGCAGTCTCCATATACAGACTCAGGAGCACACAGATATACAGGTGTCACATATCACATTACTCTGCACAGTCTCCCATATACAGACTAAGGGGCACACAGATATACAGGTGTCACATATCACATTACTCAGCACAGTCTCCATATACAGACTCAGGAGCACACATATATACAGGTGTCACATATCACATTACTCAGCACAGTCTCCCATATACAGACTCAGGAGCACACAGATATACAGGTGTCACATATCACATTACTGAGCGCAGTCTCTCATATACGGACTCAGGAGCACACAGATATACAGGTGTCACATATCAAATTACTCAGCGCAGTCTTCCATATACAGACTCAGGAGCACATAGATATACAGGTGTCACATATCACATTACTCAGCGCAGTCTCCCATATACAGACTCAGGAGCACACAGATATACAGGTGTCACATATCACATTACTCAGCACAGTCTCCATATACAGACTCAGGAGCACACAGATATACAGGTGTCACATATCACATTACTCAGCACAGTCTCCATATACAGACTCAGGAGCACACAGATATACAGGTGTCACATATCACATTACTCAGTGCAGTCTCCCATATACAGACTCAGGAGCACACAGATATACAGGTGTCACATATCACATTACTCAGCACAGTCTCCATATACAGACTCAGGAGCACACAGATATACAGGTGTCACATATCACATTACTCAGCGCAGTCTCCATATACAGACTCAGGAGCACACAGATATACAGGTGTCACATATCACATTACTCAGTGCAGTCTCCCATATACAGACTCAGGAGCACACAGATATACAGGTGTCACATATCACATTACTCAGCACAGTCTCCATATACAGACTCAGGTGCACACAGATATACAGGTGTCACATTACTCAGTGCAGACTCCATATACAGACTCAGGAGCACACAGATATACAGGTGTCACATATCACATTACTCAGTGCAGTCTCCCATATACAGACTCAGGAGCACACAGATATACAGGTGTCATATATCGCATTACTCAGCACAGTCTCCATATACAGACTCAGGAGCACACAGATATACAGGTGTCACATATCACATTACTCAGCGCAGTCTCCATATACAGACTCAGGAGCACACAGATATACAGGTGTCACATATCACATTACTCAGCACAGTCTCCCATATACAGACTCAGGGGCACACAGATATACAGGTGTCACATGTCACATTACTCAGCACAGTCTCCATATACAGACTCAGGAGCACACAGATATACAGGTGTCACATATCACATTACTCAGCACAGTCTCCCATATACAGACTCAGGAGCACACAGATATACAGGTGTCACATATCACATTACTCAGCGCAGTCTCCTATATACAGACTCAGGAGCACACAGATATACAGGTGTCACATATCACATTACTCAGCGCAGTCTCCTATTTACAGACTCAGGAGCTCACAGATATACAGGTGTCACATATCACATTACTCAGCGCAGTCTCCTAAATACAGACTCAGGAGCACACAGATATACAGGTGTCACATATCACATTACTGAGCGCAGTCTCCCATATACGGACTCAGGAGCACACAGATATACAGGTGTCACATATCAAATTACTCAGCGCAGTCTCCCATATATAGACTCAGGAGCACATAGATATACAGGTGTCACATATCACATTACTCAGCGCAGTCTCCCATATACAGACTCAGGAGCACACAGATATACAGGTGTCACATATCACATTACTCAGCGCAGTCTCCCATATACAAACTCAGGAGCACACAGATATACAGGTGTCACATATCACATTACTCAGCACAGTCTCCATATACAGACTCAGGTGCACACAGATATACAGGTGTCACATTACTCAGCGCAGTCTCCATATACAGACTCAGGAGCACACAGATATACAGGTGTCACATATCACATTACTCAGTGCAGTCTCCCATATACAGACTCAGGAGCACACAGATATACAGGTGTCACATATCACATTACTCAGCACAGTCTCCATATACAGACTCAGGAGCACACAGATATACAGGTGTCACATATCACATTACTCAGCACAGTCTCCATATACAGACTTAGGAGCACACAGAAATACAGGTGTCACATTACTCAGCGCAGTCTCCATATAAAGACTCAGGAGCACACAGATATACATGTGTCACATATCACATTACTCAGTGCAGTCTCCCACATACAGACTCAGGAGCACACAGATTGACAGGTGTCACATATCACATTACTCAGCGCAGTCTCCCATATACAGAATCAGGAGCACACAGATATACAGGTGTCACATATCACATTACTCAGCGCAGTCTCCCATATACAGACTCAGGAGCACACAGATATACAGGTGTCACATATCACATTACTCAGCGCAGTCTCCCATATACAAACTCAGGAGCACACAGATATACAGGTGTCACATATCACATTACTCAGCACAGTCTCCATATACAGACTCAGGAGCACACAGATATACAGGTGTCACATATCACATTACTCAGCACAGTCTCCATATACAGACTCAGGAGCACACAGATATACAGGTGTCACATATCACATTACTCAGTGCAGTCTCCCATATACAGACTCAGGAGCACACAGATATACAGGTGTCACATATCACATTACTCAGCACAGTCTCCATATACAGACTCAGGAGCACACAGATATACAGGTGTCACATATCACATTACTCAGCGCAGTCTCCATATACAGACTCAGGAGCACACAGATATACAGGTGTCACATATCACATTACTCAGTGCAGTCTCCCATATACAGACTCAGGAGCACACAGATATACAGGTGTCACATATCACATTACTCAGCACAGTCTCCATATACAGACTCAGGTGCACACAGATATACAGGTGTCACATTACTCAGTGCAGACTCCATATACAGACTCAGGAGCACACAGATATACAGGTGTCACATATCACATTACTCAGTGCAGTCTCCCATATACAGACTCAGGAGCACACAGATATACAGGTGTCATATATCGCATTACTCAGCACAGTCTCCCATATACAGACTCAGGAGCACACAGATATACAGGTGTCACATATCACATTACTCAGCGCAGTCTCCATATACAGACTCAGGAGCACACAGATATACAGGTGTCACATATCACATTACTCAGCACAGTCTCCCATATACAGACTCAGGGGCACACAGATATACAGGTGTCACATGTCACATTACTCAGCACAGTCTCCATATACAGACTCAGGAGCACACAGATATACAGGTGTCACATATCACATTACTCAGCACAGTCTCCCATATACAGACTCAGGAGCACACAGATATACAGGTGTCACATATCACATTACTCAGCGCAGTCTCCTATATACAGACTCAGGAGCACACAGATATACAGGTGTCACATATCACATTACTCAGCGCAGTCTCCTATATACAGACTCAGGAGCTCACAGATATACAGGTGTCACATATCACATTACTCAGCGCAGTCTCCTAAATACAGACTCAGGAGCACACAGATATACAGGTGTCACATATCACATTACTGAGCGCAGTCTCCCATATACGGACTCAGGAGCACACAGATATACAGGTGTCACATATCAAATTACTCAGCGCAGTCTCCCATATATAGACTCAGGAGCACATAGATATACAGGTGTCACATATCACATTACTCAGCGCAGTCTCCCATATACAGACTCAGGAGCACACAGATATACAGGTGTCACATATCACATTACTCAGCGCAGTCTCCCATATACAAACTCAGGAGCACACAGATATACAGGTGTCACATATCACATTACTCAGCACAGTCTACCATATACAGACTCAGGTGCACACAGATATACAGGTGTCACATATCACATTACTCACCACAGTCTCCCATATACAGACTCAGGAGCTCACAGATATACAGGTGTCACATATCACATTACTCAGAGCAGTCTCCATATACAGACTCAGGAGCACACAGATATACATGTGTCACATATCACATTACTCAGCGCAGTCTCTATATACAGACACAGGAGCACACAGATATACAGGTGTCACCTATCACATTACTCAGCACAGACTCCCATATACAGACTAAGGAGCACACAGATATACAGGTGTCACATACCACATTACTCAGCGTAGTCTCCCATATACAGACTCAGGAGCACACAGATATACAGGTGTCACATATCACATTACTCAGCACAGTCTCCCATATACAGACTCAGGAGCTCACAGATATACAGGTGTCACATATCACATTACTCAGAGCAGTCTCCATATACAGACTCAGGAGCACACAGATATACGTGTCACATATCACATTACTCAGCGCAGTCTCCATATACAGACACAGGAGCACACAGATATACAGGTGTCACCTATCACATTACTCAGCACAGTCTCCCATATACAGACTCAGGAGCACACAGATATACAGGTGTCACCTATCACATTACACAGCACAGACTCCCATATACAGACTAAGGAGCACACAGATATACAGGTGTCACATACCACATTACTCAGCGTAGTCTCCCATATACAGACTCAGGAGCACACAGATATGCAGGTGTCACATATCACATTACTCAGCGTAGTCTCCCATATACAGGCTCAGGTGCACACAGATATACAGATGTCACATATCACATTACTAAGCACAGTCTCCCATATACAGTCTCAGGAGCACACAGATATACAGGTGTCACATATCACATTACTCAGCACAGTCTCCCATATACAGACTCAGGAGCTCACAGATATACAGGTGTCACATATCACATTACTCAGAGCAGTCTCCATATACAGACTCAGGAGCACACAGATATACGTGTCACATATCACATTACTCAGCGCAGTCTCCATATACAGACACAGGAGCACACAGATATAAAGGTGTCACCTATCACATTACTCAGCACAGTCTCCCATATACAGACTCAGGAGCACACAGATATACAGGTGTCACCTATCACATTACTCAGCGCAGTCTCCCATATACAGACTCAGGAGCACACAGACATACAGGTGTCACATATCACATTACTCAGCGCAGTCTCCCATATATAGGCTCAGGTGCACACAGATATACAGATGTCAAATATCATATTACTCAGCGCAGTCTCCATATACAGACTCAGAAGCACACAGATATACAGGTGTCACATATCACATTACTCAGCGCAGACTCCCATATACAGACTCAGGAGCACACAGATATACAGGTGTCACATATCACATTACTCAGCACAGTTTCCATATACAGACACAGGAGCACACAGATATACAGGTGTCACATATCACATTACTCAGCACAGTCTCCCATATACAGACTCAGGAGCTCACAGATCTACAGGTGTCACATATAACATTACTCAGAGCAGTCTCCATATATAGACTCAGGAGTACACAGATATACAGGTGTCACATATCACATTACTCAGCACAGTATCCCATATACAGACAAAGGAGCACACAGATATACAGGTGTCACCTATCACATTACTCAGCACAGTCTCCATATACAGACTCAGGAGCACACAGATATACAGGTGTCACATATCACATTACTCAGCGTAGTCTCCCATATACAGATTCAGGAGCACACAGATATACAGGTGTCACATATCACATTACTCAGCGCAGTCTCCCATATACAGACTCAGGAGCACACAGATATACAGGTGTCACATATCACATTACTCAGCGCAGACTCCATATACAGACTCAGGAGCACACAGATATACAGGTGTCACATATCACATTACTCAGCACAGTCTCCATATACAGACTCAGGAGCACACAGATATACAGGTGTCACATATCACATTACTGAGCGCAGTCTCCCATATACAGACTCAGGAGCACACAGATATACAGGTGTAACATATCACATTACTCAGCGCAGTCTCCCATATACAGGCTCAGGTGCACACAGATATACAGGTGTCACATATCACATTACTCAGCGCAGTCTCCCATATACAGACTCAGGAGCACACAGATATACAGGTGTCACATATCACATTACTCAGCGCAGTCTCCCATATACAGACTCAGGAGCACACAGATATACAGGTGTCACATATCACATTACTCAGCGCAATCTCCCATATACAAACTCAGGAGCACACAGATATACAGGTGTCACATATCACATTACTCAGCACAGTCTCCATATACAGACTCAGGAGCACACAGATATACAGGTGTCACATATCACATTACTCAGCGCAGTCTCCCATATATAGGCTCAGGTGCACACAGATATACAGATGTCAAATATCATATTACTCAGCGCAGTCTCCATATACAGACTCAGGAGCTCACAGATCTACAGGTGTCACATATCACATTTCTCAGAGCAGTCTCCATATATAGACTCAGGAGCACACAGATATACAGGTGTCACATATCACATTACTCAGCACAGTATCCCATATACAGACAAAGGAGCACACAGATATACAGGTGTCACCTATCACATTACTCAGCACAGTCTCCATATACAGACTCAGGAGCACACAGATATACAGGTGTCACATATCACATTACTCAGCGTAGTCTCCCATATACAGATTCAGGAGCACACAGATATACAGGTGTCACATATCACATTACTCAGCGCAGTCTCCCATATACAGACTCAGGAGCACACAGATATACAGGTGTCACATATCACATTACTCAGCGCAGTCTCCATATACAGACTCAGGAGCACACAGATATACAGGTGTCACATATCACATTACTCAGCACAGTCTCCCATATACAGACTCGGGTGCACACAGATATACAGGTGTCACATATCACATTACTCAGCACAGTCTCCATATACAGACTCAGGAGCACACAGATATACAGGTGTCACATATCACATTACTCAGCACAGTCTCCCATATACAGACTCAGGAGCACACAGATATACAGGTGTCACATATCACATTACTGAGCGCAGTCTCCCATATACAGACTCAGGAGCACACAGATATACAGGTGTAACATATCACATTACTCAGCGCAGTCTCCCATATACAGGCTCAGGTGCACACAGATATACAGGTGTCACATATCACATTACTCAGCGCAGTCTCCCATATACAGACTCAGGAGCACACAGATATACAGGTGTCACATATCACATTACTCAGCACAGTCTCCATATACAGACTCAGGAGCACACAGATATACAGGTGTCACATATCACATTACTCAGCACAGTCTCCCATATACGGACTCAGGAGCACACATATATACAGGTGTCACCTATCACATTACTCAGCGCAGTCTCTTATATACAGACTCAGGAGCACATAGATATACAGGTGTCACATATCACATTACTCAGCGCAGTGTCCCATATACAGACTCAGGAGCACACAGATATACAGGTGTCACATATCACATTACTCAGCGCAATCTCCCATATACAAACTCAGGAGCACACAGATATACAGGTGTCACATATCACATTACTCAGCACAGTCTCCATATGCAGACTCAGGAGCACACAGATATACAGGTGTCACATATCACATTACTCAGCACAGTCTCCATATACAGACTCAGGAGCACACAGATATACAGGTGTCACATATCACATTACTCAGCATAGTCTCCCATATACAGATTCAGGAGCACACAGATATACAGGTGTCACATATCACATTACTCAGCGCAGTCTCCCATATACAGACTCAGGAGCACACAGATATACAGGTGTCACATATCACATTACTCAGCACAGTCTCCATATACAGACTCAGGAGCACACAGATATACAGGTGTCACATATCACATTACTCAGCGTAGTCTCCCATATACAGATTCAGGAGCACACAGATATACAGGTGTCACATATCACATTACTCAGCGCAGTCTCCCATATACAGACTCAGGATCACACAGATATACAGGTGTCACATATCACATTACTCAGCGCAGTCTCCATATACAGACTCAGGAGCACACAGATATACAGGTGTCACATATCACATTACTCAGCACAGTCTCCATATACAGACTCAGGAGCACACAGATATACAGGTGTCACATATCACATTACTCAGCACAGTCTCCCATATACAGACTCAGGAGTACACAGATATACAGGTGTCACATATCACATTACTGAGCGCAGTCTCCCATATACAGACTCAGGAGCACACACATATACAGGTGTAACATATCACATTACTCAGCGCAGTCTCCCATACACAGGCTCAGGTGCACACAGATATACAGGTGTCACATATCACATTACTCAGCGCAGTCTCCCATATACAGACTCAGGAGCACACAGATATACAGGTGTCACATATCACATTACTCAGCACAGTCTCCATATACAGACTCAGGAGCACACAGATATACAGGTGTCACATATCACATTACTCAGCACAGTCTCCCATATACGGACTCAGGAGCACACAGATATACAGGTGTCACCTATCACATTACTCAGCACAGTCTCCATATACAGACTCAGGAGAACACAGATATACAGGTGTCACATATCACATTACTCAGCACAGTCTCCCATATACGGACTCAGGAGCACACATATATACAGGTGTCACCTATCACATTACTCAGCGCAGTCTCTCATATACAGACTCAGGAGCACATAGATATACAGGTGTCACCTATCACATTACTCAGCACAGTCTCCATATACAGACTCAGGAGCACACAGATATACAGGTGTCACATATCACATTACTCAGCGCAGTCTCCATATACAGACTCAGGAGCACACAGATATACAGGTGTCACATATCACATTACTCAGTGCAGTCTCCCATATACAGACTCAGGAGCACACAGATATACAGGTGTCATATATCGCATTACTCAGCACAGTCTCCATATACAGACTCAGGTGCACACAGATATACAGGTGTCACATTACTCAGTGCAGTCTCCATATACAGACTCAGGAGCACACAGATATACAGGTGTCACATATCACATTACTCAGTGCAGTCTCCCATATACAGACTCAGGAGTACACAGATATACAGGTGTCATATATCGCATTACTCAGCACAGTCTCCATATACAGACTCAGGAGCACACAGATATACAGGTGTCACATATCACATTACTGAGCGCAGTCTCCCATATACGGACTCAGGAGCACACAGATATACAGGTGTCACATATCAAATTACTCAGCGCAGTCTCCAATATATAGACTCAGGAGCACATAGATATACAGGTGTCACATATCACAAAACTCAGCGCAGTCTCCCATATACAGACTCAGGAGCACACAGATATACAGGTGTCACATATCACATTACTCAGCACAGTCTCCCATATACGGACTCAGGAGCACACAGATATACAGGTGTCACCTATCACATTACTCAGCACAGTCTCCATATACAGACTCAGGAGAACACAGATATACAGGTGTCACATATCACATTACTCAGCACAGTCTCCCATATACGGACTCAGGAGCACACATATATACAGGTGTCACCTATCACATTACTCAGCGCAGTCTCTCATATACAGACTCAGGAGCACATAGATATACAGGTGTCACATATCACATTACTCAGCGCAGTCTCCCATATACAGACTCAGGAGCACACAGATATACAGGTGTCACATATCACATTACTCAGCACAGTCTCCATATACAGACTCAGGAGCACACAGATATACAGGTGTCACATATCACATTACTCAGCGCAGTCTCCATATACAGACTCAGGAGCACACAGATATACAGGTGTCACATATCACATTACTCAGTGCAGTCTCCCATATACAGACTCAGGAGCACACAGATATACAGGTGTCACATATCACATTACTCAGCACAGTCTCCATATACAGACTCAGGTGCACACAGATATACAGGTGTCACATTACTCAGTGCAGTCTCCATATACAGACTCAGGAGCACACAGATATACAGGTGTCACATATCACATTACTCAGTGCAGTCTCCCATATACAGACTCAGGAGCACACAGATATACAGGTGTCACATATCACATTACACAGCACAGTCTCCATATACAGACTCAGGAGCACACAGATATACAGGTGTCACATATCACATTACTCAGCGCAGTCTCCATATACAGACTCAGGAGCACACAGATATACAGGTGTCACATATCACATTACTCAGTGCAGTCTCCCATATACAGACTCAGGAGCACACAGATATACAGGTGTCATATATCGCATTACTCAGCACAGTCTCCATATACAGACTCAGGTGCACACAGATATACAGGTGTCACATTACTCAGTGCAGTCTCCATATACAGACTCAGGAGCACACAGATATACAGGTGTCACATATCACATTACTCAGTGCAGTCTCCCATATACAGACTCAGGAGCACACAGATATACAGGTGTCATATATCGCATTACTCAGCACAGTCTCCATATACAGACTCAGGAGCACACAGATATACAGGTGTCACATATCACATTACTGAGCGCAGTCTCCCATATACGGACTCAGGAGCACACAGATATACAGGTGTCACATATCAAATTACTCAGCGCAGTCTCCAATATATAGACTCAGGAGCACATAGATATACAGGTGTCACATATCACAAAACTCAGCGCAGTCTCCCATATACAGACTCAGGAGCACACAGATATACAGGTGTCACATATCACATTACTCAGCGCAGTCTCCCATATACAGACTCAGGAGCACATAGATATACAGGTGTCACATATCACATTACTCAGCGCAGTCTCCCATATACAGACTCAGGAGCACACAAATATACAGGTGTCACATATCACATTACTCAGCGCAATTTCCCATATACAAACTCAGGAGCACACATATA
The DNA here is from genome assembly GCA_031769625.1 of Taudactylus pleione. Lineage (NCBI taxonomy): Eukaryota > Metazoa > Chordata > Amphibia > Anura > Myobatrachidae > Taudactylus > Taudactylus pleione. The sequence goes on along the minus strand of JAUIMM010000424.1, from coordinate 566,219 downwards.
TACAGGTGTCACATATCACATTACTCAGCACAGTCTCCATATACAGACTCAGGAGCACACAGATATACAGGTGTCACATATCACATTACTCAGCGCAGTCTCCATATACAGACTCAGGAGCACACAGATATACAGGTGTCACATATCACATTACTCAGTGCAGTCTCCCATATACAGACTCAGGAGCACACAGATATACAGGTGTCACATATCACATTACTCAGCACAGTCTCCATATACAGACTCAGGTGCACACAGATATACAGGTGTCACATTACTCAGTGCAGTCTCCATATACAGACTCAGGAGCACACAGATATACAGGTGTCACATATCACATAACTCAGTGCAGTCTCCCATATACAGACTCAGGAGCACACAGATATACAGGTGTCACATATCACATTACTCAGCACAGTCTCCATATACAGACTCAGGAGCACACAGATATACAGGTGTCACATATCACATTACTCAGCGCAGTCTCCATATACAGACTCAGGAGCACACAGATATACAGGTGTCACATATCACATTACTCAAGCGCAGTCTCCATATACAGACTCAGGGGCAGACACAGATATACAGGTGTCACATATCACATTACTCAGCGCAGTCTCCCATATACAGGCTCAGGGGCACACAGATATGCAGGTGTCACATATCACATTACTCAGTGCAGTCTCCCATATACAGACTCAGGAGCACACAGATATATACAGGTGTCATATATCGCATTACTCAGCACAGTCTCCATATACAGACTCAGGAGCACACAGATATACAGGTGTCACATATCACATTACTCAGCACAGTCTCCTATATACAGACTCAGGAGCACACAGATATACAGGTGTCACATATCACATTACTCAGCACAGTCTCCCATATACAGACTCAGGAGCACACAGATATACAGGTGTCACATATCACATTACTCAGCACAGTCTCCCATATACAGACTCAGGAGCACACAGATATACAGGTGTCACATATCACATTACTGAGCGCAGTCTCCCATATACAGACTCAGGAGCACACAGATATACAGGTGTCACATATCAAATTACTCAGCGCAGTCTCCCTTATATAGACTCAGGAGCACATAGATATACAGGTGTCACATATCACATTACGCAGTGCAGTCTCCCATATACAGACTCAGGAGCACACAGATATACAGGTGTCACATATCACATTACTCAGCGCAGTCAACCATATACAAACTCAGGAGCACACAGATATACAGGTGTCACATATCACATTACTCAGCACAGTCTCCATATACAGACTCAGGAGCACACAGATATACAGGTGTCACATATCACATTACTCAGCACAGTCTCCATATACAGACTCAGGAGCACACAGATATACAGGTGTCACATATCACATTACTCAGTGCAGTCTCCCATATACAGACTCAGGAGCACACAGATATACAGGTGTCACATATCACATTACTCAGCACAGTCTCCATATACAGACTCAGGAGCACACAGATATACAGGTGTCACATATCACATTACTCAGCGCAGTCTCCATATACAGACTCAGGAGCACACAGATATACAGGTGTCACATATCACATTACTCAGTGCAGTCTCCCATATACAGACTCAGGAGCACACAGATATACAGGTGCACATATCACATTACTCAGCACAGTCTCCATATACAGACTCAGGTGCACACAGATATACAGGTGTCACATTACTCAGTGCAGTCTCCATATACAGACTCAGGAGCACACAGATATACAGGTGTCACATATCACATTACTCAGTGCAGTCTCCCATATACAGACTCAGGAGCACACAGATATACAGGTGTCATATATCGCATTACTCAGCACAGTCTCCATATACAGACTCAGGAGCACACAGATATACAGGTGTCACATATCACATTACTCAGCGCAGTCTCCATATACAGACTCAGGAGCACACAGATATACAGGTGTCACATATCACATTACTCAGCGCAGTCTCCATATACAGACTCAGGAGCACACAGATATACAGGTGTCACATATCACATTACTCAGTGCAGTCTCCCATATACAGACTCAGGAGCACACAGATATACAGGTGTCACATATCACATTACTCAGCACAGTCTCCATATACAGACTCAGGTGCACACAGATATACAGATGTCACATTACTCAGTGCAGTCTCCATATACAGACTCAGGAGCACACAGATATACAGGTGTCACATATCACATTACTCAGTGCAGTCTCCCATATACAGACTCAGGAGCACACAGATATATACAGGTGTCATATATCGCATTACTCAGCACAGTCTCCATATACAGACTCAGGAGCACACAGATATACAGGTGTCACATATCACATTACTCAGCGCAGTCTCCATATACAGACTCAGGAGCACACAGATATACAGGTGTCACATATCACATTACTCTGCACAGTCTCCCATATACAGACTCAGGGGCACACAGATATACAGGTGTCACATATCACATTACTCAGCACAGTCTCCATATACAGACTCAGGAGCACACATATATACAGGTGTCACATATCACATTACTCAGCACAGTCTCCCATATACAGACTCAGGAGCACACAGATATACAGGTGTCACATATCACATTACTGAGCGCAGTCTCTCATATACGGACTCAGGAGCACACAGATATACAGGTGTCACATATCAAATTACTCAGCGCAGTCTTCCATATACAGACTCAGGAGCACATAGATATACAGGTGTCACATATCACATTACTCAGCGCAGTCTCCCATATACAGACTCAGGAGCACACAGATATACAGGTGTCACATATCACATTACTCAGCACAGTCTCCATATACAGACTCAGGAGCACACAGATATACAGGTGTCACATATCACATTACTCAGCACAGTCTCCATATACAGACTCAGGAGCACACAGATATACAGGTGTCACATATCACATTACTCAGTGCAGTCTCCCATATACAGACTCAGGAGCACACAGATATACAGGTGTCACATATCACATTACTCAGCACAGTCTCCATATACAGACTCAGGAGCACACAGATATACAGGTGTCACATATCACATTACTCAGCGCAGTCTCCATATACAGACTCAGGAGCACACAGATATACAGGTGTCACATATCACATTACTCAGTGCAGTCTCCCATATACAGACTCAGGAGCACACAGATATACAGGTGTCACATATCACATTACTCAGCACAGTCTCCATATACAGACTCAGGTGCACACAGATATACAGGTGTCACATTACTCAGTGCAGACTCCATATACAGACTCAGGAGCACACAGATATACAGGTGTCACATATCACATTACTCAGTGCAGTCTCCCATATACAGACTCAGGAGCACACAGATATACAGGTGTCATATATCGCATTACTCAGCACAGTCTCCATATACAGACTCAGGAGCACACAGATATACAGGTGTCACATATCACATTACTCAGCGCAGTCTCCATATACAGACTCAGGAGCACACAGATATACAGGTGTCACATATCACATTACTCAGCACAGTCTCCCATATACAGACTCAGGGGCACACAGATATACAGGTGTCACATGTCACATTACTCAGCACAGTCTCCATATACAGACTCAGGAGCACACAGATATACAGGTGTCACATATCACATTACTCAGCACAGTCTCCCATATACAGACTCAGGAGCACACAGATATACAGGTGTCACATATCACATTACTCAGCGCAGTCTCCTATATACAGACTCAGGAGCACACAGATATACAGGTGTCACATATCACATTACTCAGCGCAGTCTCCTATATACAGACTCAGGAGCTCACAGATATACAGGTGTCACATATCACATTACTCAGCGCAGTCTCCTAAATACAGACTCAGGAGCACACAGATATACAGGTGTCACATATCACATTACTGAGCGCAGTCTCCCATATACGGACTCAGGAGCACACAGATATACAGGTGTCACATATCAAATTACTCAGCGCAGTCTCCCATATATAGACTCAGGAGCACATAGATATACAGGTGTCACATATCACATTACTCAGCGCAGTCTCCCATATACAGACTCAGGAGCACACAGATATACAGGTGTCACATATCACATTACTCAGCGCAGTCTCCCATATACAAACTCAGGAGCACACAGATATACAGGTGTCACATATCACATTACTCAGCACAGTCTCCATATACAGACTCAGGTGCACACAGATATACAGGTGTCACATTACTCAGCGCAGTCTCCATATACAGACTCAGGAGCACACAGATATACAGGTGTCACATATCACATTACTCAGTGCAGTCTCCCATATACAGACTCAGGAGCACACAGATATACAGGTGTCACATATCACATTACTCAGCACAGTCTCCATATACAGACTCAGGAGCACACAGATATACAGGTGTCACATATCACATTACTCAGCACAGTCTCCATATACAGACTTAGGAGCACACAGAAATACAGGTGTCACATTACTCAGCGCAGTCTCCATATAAAGACTCAGGAGCACACAGATATACATGTGTCACATATCACATTACTCAGTGCAGTCTCCCACATACAGACTCAGGAGCACACAGATTGACAGGTGTCACATATCACATTACTCAGCGCAGTCTCCCATATACAGAATCAGGAGCACACAGATATACAGGTGTCACATATCACATTACTCAGCGCAGTCTCCCATATACAGACTCAGGAGCACACAGATATACAGGTGTCACATATCACATTACTCAGCGCAGTCTCCCATATACAAACTCAGGAGCACACAGATATACAGGTGTCACATATCACATTACTCAGCACAGTCTCCATATACAGACTCAGGAGCACACAGATATACAGGTGTCACATATCACATTACTCAGCACAGTCTCCATATACAGACTCAGGAGCACACAGATATACAGGTGTCACATATCACATTACTCAGTGCAGTCTCCCATATACAGACTCAGGAGCACACAGATATACAGGTGTCACATATCACATTACTCAGCACAGTCTCCATATACAGACTCAGGAGCACACAGATATACAGGTGTCACATATCACATTACTCAGCGCAGTCTCCATATACAGACTCAGGAGCACACAGATATACAGGTGTCACATATCACATTACTCAGTGCAGTCTCCCATATACAGACTCAGGAGCACACAGATATACAGGTGTCACATATCACATTACTCAGCACAGTCTCCATATACAGACTCAGGTGCACACAGATATACAGGTGTCACATTACTCAGTGCAGACTCCATATACAGACTCAGGAGCACACAGATATACAGGTGTCACATATCACATTACTCAGTGCAGTCTCCCATATACAGACTCAGGAGCACACAGATATACAGGTGTCATATATCGCATTACTCAGCACAGTCTCCATATACAGACTCAGGAGCACACAGATATACAGGTGTCACATATCACATTACTCAGCGCAGTCTCCATATACAGACTCAGGAGCACACAGATATACAGGTGTCACATATCACATTACTCAGCACAGTCTCCCATATACAGACTCAGGGGCACACAGATATACAGGTGTCACATGTCACATTACTCAGCACAGTCTCCATATACAGACTCAGGAGCACACAGATATACAGGTGTCACATATCACATTACTCAGCACAGTCTCCCATATACAGACTCAGGAGCACACAGATATACAGGTGTCACATATCACATTACTCAGCGCAGTCTCCTATATACAGACTCAGGAGCACACAGATATACAGGTGTCACATATCACATTACTCAGCGCAGTCTCCTATATACAGACTCACAGGAGCACACAGATATACAGGTGTCACATATCAAATTACTCAGCGCAGTCTCCCATATATAGACTCAGGAGCACATAGATATACAGTTGTCACATATCACATTACTCAGCGCAGTCTCCCATATACAGACTCAGGAGCACACAGATATACAGGTGTCACATATCACATTACTCAGCGCAGTCTCCTATATACAGACTCAGGAGCACACAGATATACAGGTGTCACATATCACATTACTCAGCGCAGTCTCCTATATACAGACTCACAGGAGCACACAGATATACAGGTGTCACATATCAAATTACTCAGCGCAGTCTCCCATATATAGACTCAGGAGCACATAGATATACAGTTGTCACATATCACATTACTCAGCGCAGTCTCCCATATACAGACTCAGGAGCACACAGATATACAGGTGTCACATATCACATTACTCAGCGCAGTCTCCCATATACAAACTCAGGAGCACACAGATATACAGGTGTCACATATCACATTACTCAGCACAGTCTCCATATACAGACTCAGGTGCACACAGATATACAGGTGTCACATTACTCAGCGCAGTCTCCATATACAGACTCAGGAGCACACAGATATACAGGTGTCACATATCACATTACTCAGTGCAGTCTCCCATATACAGACTCAGGAGCACACAGATATACAGGTGTCACATATCACATTACTCAGCACAGTCTCCATATACAGACTCAGGAGCACACAGATATACAGGTGTCACATATCACATTACTCAGCACAGTCTCCATATACAGACTCAGGAGCACACAGAAATACAGGTGTCACATTACTCAGCGCAGTCTCCATATAAAGACTCAGGAGCACACAGATATACATGTGTCACATATCACATTACTCAGTGCAGTCTCCCACATACAGACTCAGGAGCACACAGATTGACATGTGTCACATATCACATTACTCAGCGCAGTCTCCCATATACAGAATCAGGAGCACACAGATATACAGGTGTCACATATCACATTACTCAGCGCAGTCTCCCATATACAGACTCAGGAGCACACAGATATACAGCTGTCACATATCACATTACTGAGCGCAGTCTCCCACATACAGACTCAGGAGCACACAGATATACTGGTGTCACATATCACATTACTCAGTGCAGTCTCCATATACAGACTCAGGAGCACACAGATATACAGGTGTCACATATCACATTACTCAGTGCAATCTCCTATATACAGACTCAGGAGCACACAGATATACAGGTGTCATATATCGCATTACTCAGCACAGTCTCCATATACAGACTCAGGAGCACACAGATACACAGGTGTCACATATCACATTACTCAGCGCAGTCTCCATATACAGACTCAGGAGCACACAGATATACAGGTGTCACATATCACATTACTCAGCACAGTCTCCCATATACAGACTCAGGGGCACACAGATATACAGGTGTCACATATCACATTACTCAGCACAGTCTCCATATACAGACTCAGGAGCACACAGATATACAGGTGTCACATATCACATTACTCAGCACAGTCTCCCATATACAGACTCAGGAGCACACAGATATACAGGTGTCACATATCACATTACTCAGCGCAGTCTCCCATATATAGACTCAGGAGCACATAGATATACAGGTGTCACATATCACATTACTCAGCGCAGTCTCCCATATACAGACTCAGGAGCACACAGATATACAGGTGTCACATATCACATTACTCAGCGCAGTCTCCCATATACAAACTCAGGAGCAGACAGATATACAGGTGTCACATATCACATTACTCAGCACAGTCTCCATATACAGACTCAGGAGTACACAGATATACAGTTGTCACATATCACATTACTCAGCGCAGTCTCCATATACAGACTCAGGAGCACACAGATATACAGGTGTCGCATATCACATTACTCCGTGCAGTCTCCCATATACAGACTCAGGAGCACACAGATATACAGGTGTCACATATCACATTACTCAGCACAGTCTCCATATACAGACTCAGGTGCACACAGATATACAGGTGTCACATTACTCAGCGCAGTCTCCATATACAGACTCAGGAGCACACAGATATACAGGTGTCACATATCAAATTACTCAGCACAGTCTCCATATACAGACTCAGGAGCACACAGAGATACAGGTGTCACACATCACATTACTCAGCACAGTCTCCATATACAGACTCAGGAGCACACAGACATACAGGTGTCACATATCACATTACTCAGCGCAGTCTCCCATATACAGACTCAGGAGCACATAGATATACAGGTGTCACAGATCACATTACTCAGCACAGTCTCCATATACAGACTCAGGAGCACACAGATATACATGTGTCACATATCACATTACTCAGCACAGTCTCCATATACAGACTCAGGAGCACACAGATATACAGGTGTCACATATCACATTACTCAGTGTAGTCTCCCATATACAGACTCAGGTGCACACAGAAATACAGGTGTCACATTTCTCAGCGCAGTCTCCATATACAGACTCAGGAGCACACAGATATACATGTGTCACATATCACATTACTCAGTGCAGTCTCCCACATACAGACTCAGGAGCACACAGATATAAATGTGTCACATATCACATTACTCAGCGCAGTCTCCATATACAGACACAGGAGCACACAGATATACAGGTGTCACCTATCACATTACACAGCACAGTCTCCCATATACAGACTCAGGAGCACACAGATATACAGGTGTCACATATCACATTACTCAGTGCAGTCTCCCATATACAGACTCAGGAGCACACAGATATACAGGTGTCACATATCACATTACTCAGCACAGTCTCCTATATACAGACTCAGGAGCACACAGATATACAGGTGTCACATATCACATTACTGAGCACAGTCTCCCATATACAGACTCAGGAGCACACAGATATACAGGTGTCACATATCACATTACTCAGCACAGTCTCCATATACAGACTCAGGAGCACACAGATATACAGGTGTCACATATCACATTACTCAGCGCAGTCTCCCATATACAGAACCAGGAGCACACAGATATACAGGTGTCACATATCACATTACTCAGCGCAGTCTCCTATATACAGACTCAGGAGCACACAGATATACAGGTGTCACATATCACATTACTCAGCGCAGTCTCCCATATACAGACTCAGGAGCACACAGATATACAGGTGTCACATATCACATTACTCAGTGCATTCTCCCATATACAGACTCAGGAGCACACAGATATACAGGTGTCACATATCACATTACTCAGCACCGTCTGCTGGTGCCTCCTGTTCATATTGCCTTGCAATTTGAAGCATTTTCGGCAAAACAAGACCCTCAGCGTTAGCAGATTAGCACGGGACCTGGCAGATCACTCAAGCCAGGAAAGTCGCGCTGCGTGGTATATTGAAGCTAGATGTATGAGGATATATCTGTAGCTAATTTATGCATGCCTAGGAAATGGCGTTTAAATGGTCCCGACACGCCTGCGTTTCCTTAGCCACGCCCCCGTTACGTCCCCCAAAGGCTGACTACCTGTCACTCACTTTGTAAATGATTCCTGTGCACGAGTACAATCACAAAATAATTGCTAGGCGTGCGCAGTGCGGCTTACACGCATGTGCAATGGCAAACACTCGCACGATCTGCGGAAATATCGGCATTGCGTAAACCTCTGAATCAGGCCCAATAATTGTATTACATGAATGACTTAAAACTGTAATTCACCCAGAGGAGGCACAGCTCCCCAAAGGAGGCACAGCTCCCCAGAGGAGGCACAGCTCCCCAGAGGAGGCACAGCTCCCCAGAGGAGGCACAGCTAAACAAGGGGTAGTGACATGGAAAACATAGGAGTCAGTAAAAAAATATTTGTTATCCCTAATCCGGAGAAACCTGAGATAATATTTAATTTCAGATAATAAATCAGACACTTAAACAGACACTCACATACAGTAAATGGACACACACACCAACTCATACTGTACATACACAGATACACACACACCATCTCATACTGTACATACACAGATACACACACACCAACTCATACTGTACATACACAGATACACACACACCAACTCATACTGTACATACACAGATACACACACACCATCTCATACTGTACATACACAGATACACACACACCATCTCATACTGTACATACACAGATACACACACAACATCTCATACTGTACATACACAGATACACACACACCATCTCATACTGTACATACACAGATACACACACACCATCTCATACTGTACATACACAGATACACACACAACATCTCATACTGTACATACACAGATACACACACACCATCTCATACTGTACATACACAGATACACACACACCATCTCATACTGTACATACACAGATACACACACACCATCTCATACTGTACATACACAGATACACACACACCAACTCATACTGTACATACACAGATACACACACACCAACTCATACTGTACATACACAGATACACACACACCATCTCATACTGTACATACACAGTTACACACACCATCTCATACTGTACATACACAGATACACACACACCATCTCATACTGTACATACACAGATACACACACACCAACTCATACTGTACATACACAGATACACACACACCATCTCATACTGTACATACACAGATACACACACACCATCTCATACTGTACATACACAGATACACACACAACATCTCATACTGTACATACACAGATACACACACACCATCTCATACTGTACATACACAGATACACACACACCATCTCATACTGTACATACACAGATACACACACACCATCTCATACTGTACATACACAGATACACACACCATCTCATACTGTACATAAACAGATACACACACACCATCTCATACTGTACATACACAGATACACACACCAACTCATACTGTACATACACAGATACACACACACCAACTCATACTGTACATACACAGATACACACACACCAACTCATACTGTACATACACAGACACACACACACCAACTCATACTGTACATACACAGATACACACACACCAACTCATACTGTACATACACAGATACACACACACCAACTCATACTGTACATACACATATACACACACACCATCTCATACTGTACATACACAGATACACTCACCATCTCATACTGTACATACACAGATACACACACACCAACTCATAATGTACATACACAGATACACACACACCATCTCATACTGTACATACACAGATACACACACACCATCTCATACTGTACATACACAGATACACACACACCATCTCATACTGTACATACACAGATACACACACACCAACTCATACTGTACATACACAGATACACACACACACCATCTCATACTGTACATACACAGATACACACACACCATCTCATACTGTACATACACAGATACACACACACCATCTCATACTGTACATACACAGATACACACACAGCAACTCATACTGTACATACACAGATACACACACACCATCTCATACTGTACATACACAGATACACACACACCAACTCATACTGTACATACACAGACACACACACACCATCTCATACTGTACATACACAGATACACACACACCATCTCATACTGTACATACACAGATAGACACACACCATCTCATACTGTACATACACAGATACACACACACCAACTCATACTGTACATACACAGATACACTCACACCAACTCATACTGTACATACACAGATACACACACACCATCTCATACTGTACATACACAGATACACTCACCATCTCATACTGTACATACACAGATACACACACACCATCTCATACTGTACATACACAGATACACACACACCAACTCATACTGTACATACACAGACACACACACACCAACTCATACTGTACATACACAGACACACATACACCAACTCATACTGTACATACACAGACACACATACACCAACTCATACTGTACATACACAGATACACACACACCATCTCATACTGTACATACACAGATACACTCACCATCTCATACTGTACATACACAGATACACACACACCATCTCATACTGTACATACACAGATACACACACACCAACTCATACTGTACATACACAGATACACACACACCAACTCATACTGTACATACACAGACACATGCATACACACCAACTCATACTGTACATACACAGATACACACACACCAACTCATACTGTACATACACAGATACACACACCAACTCATACTGTACATACACAGATACACACACCATCTCATACTGTACATACACAGATACACACATACACCAACTCATACTGTACATACACAGATACACACACACCAACTCATACTGTACATACACAGATACATACACACCAACTCATACTGTACATACACAGATACACTCACACCAACTCATACTGTACATACACAGATACACACACACCAACTCATACTGTACATACACAGATACACACACCATCTCATACTGTACATACACAGATAGACACACACCATCTCATACTGTACATACACAGACACATGCATACACACCATCTCATACTGTACATACACAGATACACACACCATCTCATACTGTACATACACAGATACACACACACCAACTCATACTGTACATACACAGATACACACACACCAACTCATACTGTACATACACAGATACACACACCATCTCATACTGTACATACACAGATACACACACACACCATCTCATACTGTACATACACAGATACACACACACACCATCTCATACTGTACATACACAGATACACACACACCAACTCATACTGTACATACACAGATACACACACACCATCTCATACTGTACATACACAAATACACACACACCATCTCATACTGTACATACACAGATACACACACACCAACTCATACTGTACATACACAGACACACACACACCAACTCATACTGTACATACACAGACACACACACACCATCTCATACTGTACATACACAGATACACTCACCATCTCATACTGTACATACACAGATACACACACACCATCTCATACTGTACATACACAGATACACACACACCAACTCATACTGTACATACACAGATACACACACACCATCTCATACTGTACATACACAGATACACACACACCAACTCATACTGTACATACACAGACACACACACACCAACTCATACTGTACATACACAGACACACATACACCAACTCATACTGTACATACACAGATACACACACACCATCTCATACTGTACATACACAGATACACTCACCATCTCATACTGTACATACACAGATACACACACACCATCTCATACTGTACATACACAGATACACACACACCAACTCATACTGTACATACACAGATACACACACACCAACTCATACTGTACATACACAGACACACACACACCAACTCATACTGTACATACACAGATACACACACACCAACTCATACTGTACATACACAGATACACACACCATCTCATACTGTACTTACACAGATACACACACACCATCTCATACTGTACATACACAGATACACACACACCATCTCATACTGTACATACACAGATACACTCACACCAACTCATACTGTACATACACAGATACACACACCATCTCATACTGTACATACACAGATACACACATACACCAACTCATACTGTACATACACAGATACACACACACCAACTCATACTGTACATACACAGATACACACACACCAACTCATACTGTACATACACAGATACACTCACACCAACTCATACTGTACATACACAGATACACACACACCAACTCATACTGTACATACACAGATACACACACCATCTCATACTGTACATACACAGATACACACACACCAACTCATACTGTACATACACAGATACACACACACCATCTCATACTGTACATACACAGACACACACACCAACTCATACTGTACATACACAGATACACACACAACATCTCATACTGTACATACACAGATACACACACACCAACTCATACTGTACATACACAGATACACACACACCATCTCATACTGTACATACACAGATACACACACCATCTCATACTGTACATACACAGATACACACACACCAACTCATACTGTACATACACAGACACACACACACCAACTCATACTGTACATACACAGATACACACACACCATCTCATACTGTACATACACAGATACACTCACCATCTCATACTGTACATACACAGATACACACACACCATCTCATACTGTACATACACAGATACACACACACCATCTCATACTGTACATACACAGATACACACACACCAACTCATACTGTACATACACAGATACACACACACCATCTCATACTGTACATACACAGATACACACACACCAACTCATACTGTACATACACAGATACACACACACCATCTCATACTGTACATACACAGATACACACACACCATCTCATACTGTACATACACAGATACACACACCAACTCATACTGTACATACACAGATACACACACACCATCTCATACTGTACATACACAGATACACACACACCAACTCATACTGTACATACACAGATACACTCACCATCTCATACTGTACATACACAGATACACACACACCAACTCATACTGTACATACACAGATACACACACTCATACATACATAGACATGCATACATATAGACAAAAAAAATAGATACATATACTGTACACATACATACACACAGACCTAAATAGACAGACACAAACATACATACAGACACACACAGTCACTCACACAGATACAAACAAAATACAAAAGCACACACATGAATACACAGACAGACAGGCGAACATACATACAGACACACACACACACGAATACACAGACATAGATAGACGAAAGTACATACAGACACACACACATACATACATACAATATGCACACACAAACACACATACAGTACACACAAACAGATACACGGACACACACAGGGCCTGATTCAGCAAGGACCGCAATTGCAAAGCTGCACGCAGGCTATAGATATATGATGTATGCACGCAGGCTATAGATATGATGTATGCACGCAGGCTATAGATATGATGTATGCACGCAGGCTATAGATATGATGTATGCATGTAAGCTATAGATATGATGTATGCAAGCAGGCTATAGATATATGATGTATGCATGCAGGCTATAGATATGATGCATGCACGCAGGCTATAGATATGATGTATGCACACAGGCGATAGATATATGATGTATGCATGCAGGCTATAGATATATGATGTATGCACGCAGGCTATAGATATGATGTATGCACGCAGGCTATAGATATGATGTATGTACGCAAGCCATAGATTTATGATGTATACACGCAGGCTATAGATATGATGTATGCATGTAAGCTATAGATATGATGTATGCAAGCAGGCTATAGATATATGATGTATGCATGCAGGCTATAGATATGATACATGCACGCAGGCTATAGATATGATGTATGCACACAGGCGATAGATATATGATGTATGCACAGAGGCGATAGATATGATGTATGCACACAGGCTATAGATATATGATGTATGCATGCAGGCTATAGATATATGACGTATGCAGGCAGGCTATAGATATGATGTATGCACGCAGGCTATGGATATGATGTATGCACGCAGGCTACAGATATGATGCATACACGCAGGATATAGATATGATGTATGCACGCAGGCTATAGATATGATGTATGCAAGCAGGCTATAGATATGATGTATGCACGCAGGCTATAGATATGATGTATGCATGCAGGCTATAGATATGATGTATGCACGCAGGCTATAGATATGATGTATGCACGCAAACTATTGATATGATGTATGCATGCAGGCTATAGATATATGATTTATGCAGGCAGGCTATAGATATGATGTATGCACGCAGGCTATAGATATATGATGTATACACGCAGGCTATAGATATGATGTATGCACGCAAGCTATAGATATGATGTATGCAAGCAGGCTAAAGATATGATGTATGCACGCAGGCTATAGATATGATGTATGCACGCAGGCTATAGATATGATGTATGCACGCAGGCAATAGATATGATATAAGCACACAGGTTATAGATATGATGCATGCATGCAGGCTATAGATATGATGTATGCACGCAGGCTATAGATATGATGTACGCACGCAGGCAGCTTTGCAATGGAGATCCTTGCAATTATGGTAATACAACAGGAGGCATCACACCTCCTGCTGCATTATGTATCCGAGCTGCGTTGTCCAATGCAGCATCGGATACTCCGCGGACCATCGATCGTCTGCGAGACCCCAGCCGGCTGCCGCAGATTAGAGTGAGAGGCCAGGAAATCTCAAGTCAGCCAACGGAGATCCTGGCCTCTTCCCTCCCTCCCAATGGCGGCGACACGCCTCCGTTTCGGGAAACGGGGGCCATCGCCACCCCCTCCCTGCCCACAAATGCCAGCAGACTGTCAATCACTGACAGTCTGCTGGCAGTCTGTGTGCGGGATCCCAGACCCATTCTGCCCATGCGTAGAACAAGTCATGCGCCTGCGCAGATCCCGATCATCGGGAATCTGCGCGCACTGCTGAATGAGGGCCACAGACTGTACACGGACGCACATTATTATCATACTTGCCGACATTCAGCTCCCTCCTTCCGGGAGGGAGCTGAATGCCTGCATAGAGGGGGAGGCGTGTCCGGCTATGACAGCGTTTTGTGGGCGTGACCGCACGAACGCATCATCGTGGCCCCGCCCCCTCTTCACAATACCAAAAATAAAGGCATTGTAAAGCGGGGGGCGGAGCCACGATGACGCGATTCAGCGCGAATCGCGTCATCGGGCATCCCCGCTGCGGGGGTTTCTAGTAGTTGTGCGGGGGACAGGCTGCAGCCGGGAGGCTTGCCTGCCTTTCCGGGGGGTCAGGAGTGGCACCCGATATTCGGGAGGCTCCCGACCAAATCGGGAGGGTAGGCAAGCCTGATTATTATGTGACAGCAGCTTATATATGGCGCAGCCACGTCTATCCCTGTGCACTTTGTCCTGCCCAGCATTAGACGAAAAACCTTGGGCAGAACATGGGTGAATTGGGGAAATAATAACAAAGTAGATCTTGGAGATCTGTGACAAAGTCGGTGGCTTGAACGGGAGACGAGCGATTTGCAGGGATGGAAGTGACATTGTGTTGTCCCACATCTTCCAGACAAATGATTTAAGGCAAATACAGACTTTTCTGTCTGACCTACGAACCGTGGCTCAAAATCTATTTCCCCGTGTCCAGAGAGAGCTTTCAATTCATCACAGCACAAATCAGTATTCAGCAGGCCGGGCGCAGGTTCCTGACACCGTATAACAGCAGCGATGGGAAATAAATAGATCAAAACTTCCATCCCAGCGCTTTGTCTGCGGGATGAAAAGGACCGGTACCGTGGCCGAGACATCTACAGCTCATTCCCCCCATTGTGAAGCCTCGTGTAAGGCCAGACATCAGGGTGACGCGGGGGCCCTGGCTCTCTCCGCAGCTGAAGCCGACATTTTCTAAAAGAGTAATAATAATAAAAAGTACTGTAAGGTGACTGGCGCACACACAGCGAGACTTGATCTGGCCGCGTTCCGGTCTGTCCAGCTGAGCGGAGCCGCAGAAGAGGCAAGCTCACAGGGATCCTTGATCCGTGAGATGAAACGCACCAGCCTGCGCACACACACATAATAGGCTTCACATAATAATGGCGAACAAGGATGGGGGAATGAGAGCGCACTCCTCTATGCTCTGTTCAGCTTTGTCTTCCATTTTCTTATGGACATTGTGGGCTCATTAGCGCCTGATATTAATGATCAGTGGGCCTGATTCAGACCCGGACGCTATTTGCGGACGGTCGTTTCAAAAAATGGGCCGGCTATTTAAATTGAGCGCTCGCTCTTTGCGGTTTGTTGACGCCTCTATGTCTGAGCGAGCGAACGAAACATGCGCTCGCTATTTTGTAAAGACGCCCCTTTGCCGTTCGCATCACACGTCATCTCCCGTATTTATTAGATTAATCGGGAACATCGAAAGGCATCTGAACTGCTCGCAGTGCTTGTGGTAGGATTTTCTTACCGCTATCACTGCGAGCAGTTCAGGCTAAAAGACAACCAAGTGACGTGGTCGATGATGCTCCTTTACTAATTATGCACTCCCATTAAACGCCCTTTTGACCGTTAGGCACGCCTGCGTTCGGATCTCCACTCCCCCGTTTTCAAGCACCTTCCACTGTTACCACCCACAAACGGTACATTCTGTCAATCAAATTAGCAGCCCCTCGCTGTTTTGCGAGCGCACTATTTCTGACCACAATGACTGTTTTGCGCATGCTCGTAAGCGGCCGCTCGTTCGCTCTGAGCGATGTTCGCACAACTGCGCATGCGTATGGGTCATAATGCGCATGCACAGTTGTGCGAACATCGCTCAGAGTGAACGAGCGGCTCTGAATCAGGCCCAGTGATCCCTATCAGTGTCCTATTTCTGGTAGGGAATGCGAGCGGTGCTTTCGCACTGGGTGCAGGGAACTTGAGGCGGCGCTGTGGCTGTCCCTCGCCCCTGCATCTGGAACGGCACACTGCTCCCTGTAGCACTGTTGCCCAGTGCTGTCCAGTGCACCCAAAGGATTGTGTAGCGCCACCTGGAGTCGGAACCCGGAAAAATAACTTTTTCAAGAGAGCAAAAGATGAGTATTTCACCCACCTTACATAATGCTAAATCTATTAAAGCCTTTAGCAAAGTGCAGTGATACATAGATCCGGTGATTACTGCCGTTTCTGCATGGTTTCCGGGCTGACACATATAATAAATAGATCGCCTTAGTGATCCGGTGATTACTGCCGTTTCTGCATGGTTTCTGGGCTGACACATATAATAAATAGATCGCCTTAGTCAACCAGGTTTTGGGGAGCATTGAATTTAAGTTACTGTGTGTTTTCATTTTGGGGTGAACGCAACGTCACATCAGCCGTCATTTGGCGTCTTGTGAATCCTCAGTGTACAAAAATATAACAAAATGAATGGAATGAGAATAGAATGAATCAATTGAGCAGAAATAAAACATTATCTGTCGCTATCAAGTTGTTTTACATTTTCTCCATGTTCCTCGAGCACTGAATGTATATTTTACATAGAGATGAATGATCCCAAGGATGTACTGCGCTCACGGAGGGCGAATGCGTCACCTAACAGGCGGCCGAGTCCTTATTGTGCTTTTGGCTACATTTACTGTCTGTCCTATGTGTATAAGCTTTGTGCATTCTTCATTGTATTCTCCGCATTTCAATGCGATTTCCTGTTGTTTCTCTGGTTAACGCTACAGAAGGCGAGATGAAAACCCCTATAAGTACAGGGAGAAACCCCCCGCATACAGTAGCTGCATCTGTACGTGTCCCACAGGCAATTGCGACAATAATATACAATATTAAACTAACATAACTCAAATAACAAAAGACAGGACAATGAACACAAAGCACAATGCGCGGGTTTGTATTATGTATTGTGTCCACTTAAACAACATTAAACACAATTGTTCAGAGCATGTACAGTAAACAACAAAAGTAAACACACAAGAAATATATTAGTAAGAGGTTATGGCTTTAAAATGGGTCCGTGATGCATTCAGAACATATAAGGAACTGATATTAAATGTGTACAATCTGCTTCTATTAATGTACACTGTATGTGACAACCGAGCGATGCCGTCTGATGAATTCCTATAAAATACCATATTCTCACCATGTAATTGGAGAAATATTCTATGGCAAATATTCAACATCAACTGAAACCGAGAAGCAGAATTTATGACAAACCTGAGGAGCGAGATAAAAGTGCACCGAGCAAACGCATGTATTTCCCAAACGGAATCAGTACGATTTACCGCCGGACCCATGCCCGACAGCGGCATCCTGGCAGAGGAGGAAATCCCGATCATCAAAGGTAAGTATATACTAATCTATTTCTACCCCCTAACCCTCCCTTAGGGGTGCCTAACACTAACCTTCCTCCCCAGTGCCAAACCCTAATCCCCCCTCTAAGTGCCTAACCCTAATCCCCCCTCTAAGTGCCTAAACCTAATCCCCCCTCTAAATGCCTAACCCTAATCCCCCCTCTAAGTGCCTAAACCTAATCCGCCCTCTAAGTGCCTAACCATAATCCCCCCTCTAAGTGCCTAAACCTAATCCGCCCTCTAAGTGCCTAACCCTAATCCCCCCTCTAAGTGCCTAACCCTAATCCCCCCTCTAAGTGCCTAAACCTAATCCGCCCTCTAAGTGCCTAAACCTAATCCCCCCTCTAAGTGCCTAACCCTAATCCCCCCTCTAAGTGCCTAAACCTAATCCGCCCTTCCCCACCGCCTAAACCCCCCCCGGGGGGTGCCTGACATAAGCAGTTTTGTTATACATTACACAGCACACAGAAGTCGTTATATAAATCCTATGTGCAATATACTAAAATTCAACCATTGCTACATACAACTTACAACGCACCTCGTAGACCGTACCCACCGCTTCCGCCAACTCTGATAATGTGATGCACAGACAACACTTTAGCATCATAGATAATGATCGTTGCTGACTGGTGATGTCACTAAGGGGCAGATGTACTAAGCTCTGGAAAGTGATAAATTGGAAAGTGATAAACTATCAACCAATCAGCTCCTAACTGTCATTTTTCAAACACAGCCTGTAACAGGACAGTTAGGAGCTAATTGGTTGGTAGTTTATCACTTTCCAATTTATCACTTTCCAGAGCTTAGAACATCTCCCACTAAGGGCCGTATTCAATTAGGCAGCGAAAATAAAATAAAAGTCATTTTCGCATGTTTGAATTGTCCCCGTATTCAATTGCAAAGACTTTTTGCCGGTGCGAAAAGTCTTTGAAAAAAAAAACGGGGATAAGTTTTCACCATGTTTTCCATGGCGAAAAAAAAATTCAGAATTGGGGTTTAGGGGTGCAGGCTCAAAAAAATAGCCTGCATCCCTGGGAATACCCCCTGAAAATTAACTGTCAAAAAAAGTAAAAAATAAATAAATAAATAGGGACACCCCAAAAAAATTATTTTAATTTTGGGGTTAAAAAGCAAAAGATATGGGGAAGACATTTTTAAATAACGAAATGAATTCAGGGGGGGTTCCCAAGTATGCGGCAGGTGTTTAAAAGAATGCGGGTGGTAGCGGAAGTGCATTTTTGAATAATTTTCAAAATGCACTTTAGGGACTTAAAAATATGCTTACCCCCATTTTCATGTACCCCAAACTTGATAGATTTTTTTTTTTTAAAATAACTATTATTAAGTGCTATTCTTCACCACTTCTTCATAGCCACAAATATGCACCTGCCGCAGCTATTACAAACCCCGACTTCCTTCAGCAGGCAAAAATTGGGGTACCCATAGTGATCCCCCATGTCTGGACATCTTTAGGGGGGTCCCAGGCACATTTCCCAAAAATTCCCGTTTTTTTCATTGATCCAATTTCGCCGGGTCCCGTTTTCGCTCCTTTTAAATTGAATACGGGGATAAGCGGGCACGTGCCCGATACTTTATCCCCACTCTAACCTCCGATGTGGAGCAAAAAGTCCAGCACGGACTTTTCGCTCCCATATTGAATATGCCAACATTGAAAACACAGTCTATAACACATTGAGCGTCTCTGCTCGCATCCCTCCCAATTTTGCAGGTAAAGATATGTGCCCAGGGCTCACACTGACCACTCCCCAATCCGCCCAGACACACCCACATTTCACTGCAGTCACTCCCACTAAATAAATGAGCTCCTCTAAAACATTAATTATCAGTGGGGGTGGTTTAGGCTCTTCTGTCTTCCAAAAGTTTTTTTAGGGGCCGCAGAGGAGTTTGGTAATGACCAAACAAACATACTGCAGAAAAAAGTTAATAATACAAATATAGAAACTATTTCTTTTAAAAACAGCAGGTTCTATAAACAGCACAAAAGTTCTGCCTGTGAAATTTACTGCAGGTGAGGAGTTTATTTTATGCCCCTACCTCCTCCAAGTGTACGAGGAAAGTTACATTCTGTCCGTGCTGGACCCCCAGTTTTCCGTCGCTGGTGGTGAGCTGCAGTCCCTGTGGTGCTTTGCCCAAGCACGGTTGGGATTTGGCGGAGTACTGCTCGCGTAATCCGTCAGTGCAGTTATTAGACACAATTCTGCGATACCTAGAAAATAGGAGCATGCACTTTAATGAAGCTTTGGGCTACAATCTGAAAATTAATTATTTCTCTGGGTGCTATTAAGGACGGCAGCTGCGGCTGTAACAAAAATTTGTATTTGTATATATATATATATATATATATACATATATATATATATGCTTTCCTATAGGTTCATCTCAGAATAATCGATTAATGGTTTAATGGTCCCTGGAACAAGTGGAAAACCCAGTAATTATATTTTTTAATTGCCACTATTTACAGCAATAATGAGGAATTATCTGCCACCGGCATGTACCATCTCACACATGCAGTCCCTGCAATATGTAACAGAAAAGTCATAGTATTAGTGGTCACTTTACTTTCAACTGCCGGCGACAGCTGCACTACTGCGCATGGACGCATGCTGACCGCACAGGCGTGAGTGTGGACCGCCTGGTAGGGATCCCTCTCCCGGTACTTTCTACGATAAGTAGCCATCTTCATATTGTGTTAGTCACCAGGGCTAAGCTAAAAACGGGTGGTTTTTTTTGCAGAATATCCCGCAATTAATAGTTGATAAATAGTCCCCTAAAGACGTACCCCCACTCCTGAAGATCAGTGCGGGTCTCCTGGCCCCAACAACCGACAAATAGTCGATTATCAGGTGCACGGTCTGTACTGTATACTGTCCTTGTCTCATAAACTGGGGAATGTACCAAGAATGTCTTTGCAGAGAGATACCTGGGCTTCTGTATATACAACTCATTTACCTGTACCTGTAAAGAGTCTCTGTCTTGTTTTGTCATTTATTTGTGGTGTAACAAACTAGCACCAGACGACTAATTTTCTGCCTGCTTTACCCTATAGGAAGCGCTGTGGTTCCTATGACTATATAGTATATCCTCCTGCAGTCTCCTGCTCTGGGGTATATTTACTAAAGACTGGATTTTTAGAAGTGGAGATGTTGCCCATAGCAATTAATCAGATTCTACTTAACTTTAATCTAGTACTGTCTAGAAGATAACAACTAGAATCTAATTGGTTACTGTGGGCAACATCACCACTTCTAAAAACTAGGGATGTGCAGGCTCGGATAGGTTCGAGTTTGCACGTTGAGTTCGGATTTTTCCCTCCAAAAAAACGGAACTCAGAAAGAGGCTAAACGTCATCTTACATGGACGAACATCATCATTCCTGGACAAAAGTTGACAAAAGTCCAGGAATGATGATGTTCGTCCATGTAAGATGACGTTTAGCCTCTTTCTGAGTTCCATTTTTTTGGAGGGAAAAATCCGAACTCAACGTGCAAACTCGAACCTATCCGAGCCTGCACATCCCTACTAAAAACCTGCACTTTAGTAAATATACCCCTCTTTAATCATCAAAGTATGTGCAGGCCCCTGTTTAAGCTGCGTGCCCCTTGCTCTGGCAGTAGTTACATTCGGAATGTAATAGAAAACAATGAGTTCCGTTAGTAACTGTAATATCACTTATACTAAACAGCTGAAAAGTCATTTTTGACATTTGATACAGAGAGTTATATTTCTCTGTACCTGAGGATAAGACATCTGAAAACAAGTGAAGTTAGAAAATACTTTCACCGACCATCTTTCGGGTGGGCGCACTTACCCGCTGCTCTTCAGATAGCTTTGCCCCTGGCCGCAGTCTTTTAAGATGGAAGTTGGGTTAAACCAAAAGGCAGGGGTGCACTGATTCTTTCCGTGTCTCTCATAGCCATAGTCGCTGAAACAGAGCAAAGCAAACAGGAACACGGAGATGAGAATTATGACACGAAGGTCGGAGGGATGTTTCGAAGTGGATCTGCGGCCTACAGACAGCGGAGTCGGCAATTTTGTGGGCTCAGCAAACGATTGCCGCTAAATTTACTAGGTACAGTCCCTTATGAATACGAGCCAGGACTCCTAAACATGAGTCAGACAGTCCCTCTTAGCTGTCACTGGTTCCCTGCAAACTGATAGACTACTTATTGGTTCAGCGTCCAAGATGGCTGCCTCCAAGATGGCCACGTCTAGATAACTGATCCACATTCATTAGTGGCCTAACATGTTGGTTCCTCAAACACTGGTGGAGGCCTAAAACCACAGCTTAGAGTAGCAGAAGGCTTGGATGAGCCTGGCGTGGCTTAAACCAGAAGGCTGGTGGGCTGGCTTGAGTGGTGATCATATGCACCTTGTTGTACAATTAGGCATCAGAGGGTTGTGGTTTGTTTAGAGTCTATTTATGTCATGGATCGCAGGCCCTGGACCTCTTTCCTGAAGAAATTTTCCCGTTCCCTATTGCCTTGTTTGCTGTTCGCTATTGCGTTTGGCATGAAAGTACGGCTTATCATCAGCCCAGGTACAGTTGGTGCATTGGGTACACTCACCTTCTAGAAATTGTGGAAAAATACTGCATCGCTTTTATGGGAGCAGTATGGCCATCTTCGCATGGGATAGTGATAGTCGAAGGTTTGAGTTTAGTACCCTAGTGATCTGGTTTGGCACCCATTGGGCAGATTCCGCCCGCAATGCAGTATTTGATGTTTAAGTTTGCATTGTTGGGCTGCACTGTTTACGGACCGTCTTTTCTTGCCACCATACAATTTTTTAAATACAATTCTTTAAATAAACAGCCAACTTTTTTAATTCCAGTGACTATATCTAAGTTAAGTTTGTTATGTATGATGATCACACACTGGAGGAACACCTCTGCCGTCACTAGGCTTACAAAACGGTCACAACGTTGCTGCAATACAGCCTGCTGGTTTCTGCTTCTAATGGGAGAAAAAAACAAATTGGCGAGCGTCTCCCGCAACCTACGTGCTGGCTCCCTGTACTCCATCCAGTCCGGTTAGAGCAGAGCAGCCAGAGGCGGTGCATGGACCAAGCGCTACGTCACACTAATTTCACGCAGGCGAGGAGGATTGTTACGGCTGGCCAGAAAGAATCCCCGGCCAGGCTCTGTATACGTCTGGGGGCGATATCTGCTACGGACGGCAACACATTAAGGGCAGGATGTACTAACCGTGCGGTGTACATCCCGCCAGTCGCCGCATCGAAAGTAATCGCATACGAACTAAGTATCGCAAAGGACAGCTCTTGCGATTAGATCCCTTTGCGAAGCTGCCGCCGCTGGGTGAGGGGCTCTCTGCGGGTCTCCACCCGCTCCTAGCCCCGGAAGCTTCCTGCTGGTGACCTCAGCAAGGTCGTTGGCTCCTCCTCCTCCTCCTCCTCCCTGCACCTGGAAGAAAAGGAGAAGAAGGCGGGGGACCCAGGAGGAGCACCTGGAGCACGCCGGAGGCTGAGGTGAGAGGGGCCGGCGGTGTGAGGTGCGGGGCTGCGGCGAAGCAGTGGGGCGCAGGATGCAGTAAGACGCCCATAGGCTGGCAGCTGGCTTAGGCCGGGATGTGCAAAGGAAAAATGCTGTAAAAACCCTGTTTTCAGGGTTTTTTCTGCATTTTCATATGTACTAAGCCCCGGCTGCCGAAAAAATGTTTTTTACCATATTTTTCCTTTAGTACATCCCGGCCTAAGTCGGCTGCCAACCTCTAGGAATTCCTATGACGTATCTTCACTGCAGAGAGTGGATTAATATATCATAAAAGAAGGTGACTTTGTCTAATCCAGAGAATAAGGATTTCCTATAGTTCTATAATACTGTACCATATTGTACCATATAACAAGTCTAAACAATAATTAGATCCTGCTCTGGACCACTGAATCTGTGTGGGTTTTATATAGGTTTATACTGAATATTTTGTTAACTAAATAGGAATTAATTAATTAAACTAAACACATTGTTATTTATGAAGTGCTTTTAGCTATAATGTTCGCATGGGGGCTAATTCACCATTGCACGCAAGATTATCGGGAATATGCGCTTGCGCAGGACCCACTCTGTGCATGTTCAGAACGGCTCATACAGGGGGTGTCATACACAGCAAGGGGTGTCATACAGAGGGTGTCATACACAGCAAGGGGTGTCATACAGAGGGTGTCATACACAGCAAGGAGTGTCATACAGAGGGTGTCATACACAGCAAGGAGTGTCATACAGAGCGTGTCATACAGCTGGTGTCATACACAGCTAGTGGTGTCATACATGGGGTGTCATACAGGGGTGTCATACAGGGGGTGTCATACAGGGGGTGTCATACAGGGGGGTTTCATACAGGGGGTTTCATATAGGGGGTGTCATACAGGGGGTGTCAGACAGGGGGGTGTCATACAGGGGGTGTCATACAGGGGGGTGTCATACAGGGGGGTTGTTATACAAGGGGGCTGTCATGAAGGGGGATGTCATACAGGGGGTGTCATACAGGGGGTGTCATACAGGGGGGTGTCATACAGAGGGTGTCATACAGGGGGTGTCATACAGGGGGTGTCATACACAGGGTGTCATACAGGGGATGTCATACACAGGGTGTCATACAGGGGGTGTCATACAGGGGGTGTCATACATGGGGTGTCATACACCTCCTGCTCCATTTGCATATTGGCAAGGACAGAATTGCAACGCTAGAGTACTTGCGTGTAGCTTTTACAATTACGTCCTAAGCTGAATCACCCCATAGTCAATTAGTGAGAATGCACCTTGAAATTGATATTCAAGCTTTAAATGTATTTAATATTTTTATGAAATAAATTGAATATATCTATGCACTGGTTTGGAACATTTTTGTTCTTTTTTTAATTTTCCAATGTTTATGTGAGGTTGGTAATACTGTACCTATTGTTTAGCGGCTGCAGATTTATACCTATATATGTAAGGAATCAATCAGGTGCTGAGCGAATACTAAATACTGAATACTAAAATTCCTGGTGTACAAAACCAAAATAAAATACAGATTGTTATGTTTCCATTTGTATAAAATGTTACTGTAGGAGCTAATGATCACATTGTACAATTTTGGGGTAATGTGGGGACCCTTACTAGATTGATGGTTCGGTTAGGAACTTGGGTTTAGAATAGGGGTGTGCACCGGCCACTTTTCGTGTTTTGTGTTTTGGTTTTGGATCTGGATCTTTCTTCGTGTTTTGGATCTGGATTGGTTTTGCCAAAACCACCCTTCCGTGTTTTGGGTTCTGGGTTTTGTGTTTTGGATCTGTATTTTTTTTAAAAAAAGCATAAAAACAGCTAAAATCACAGAATTTGTAGGTTTTTCTGCTCCTATGCTATTATTAACCTCAATAACCTTAATTTCCACTCATTTCCAGTCTATTCTGAACACCTCACACCTCACAATAGTGTTTTTATGTCCAAAACGTTGCACCGAGGTAGATGGATGACTATGCTAAGCGACACGAGTGGGCGGCACAAACACGTGACCCATCTAGGCGTGAAACTGCAGTGGCAGACAGGATGGCAGTTTGAAAAACTAGGCCCCAAACTGTACATAATGCAAAGAAAAAAAAGAGGTGCAAGATGGAATTGTCCTTGGGCCCTCCCACCCACCCTTATGTTGTATAAACAGGACATGCACACTTTAACAAACCAATCATTTCAGCGCCAGGGTCTGCCACACAACTGTGGCTGAAATGATTGGTTCGTTTGGGCCCCCACAAAACAAGCTGGCAATTAATGTGTCCCTGCACAAACTGGCTCTATGGAGGCAAGATGTCATCCTCATCCTCCTCATCCACCGATTCCTCACCCTCTTCAGTGTGTACATCCTCATCCTCACAAAGTATTAACTCGTCCCCACTTGAATCCACCACCACAGGTCCCTCTGTACCTTCTGGAGGCTGGTCTCCCTGGAAGAGCTGATAATTCATTTTGATGAACATCATCTTCTCCACATTCTGTGGAAGCAACCTCCTACGCCTTTCGCTGACAAGGTTCCCGGCTGCACTAAACACTCTTTCGGAGTACACACTGGAGGGGGGGCAACTCAGGTAAAATAGAGCCAGTTTGTACAGGGGCCTCCAAATTGCCTCTTTTTCCTGCCAGTACAGGTATGGACTGTCTGCCATGCCTACTTGGATGCTGTCACCGATGTAATCCTCCACCATTCTGTCAATGGTGACAGTATCATATGCAGTGACAGTAGACATGTCAGAAATTGTTGCCAGGTCCTTCAGTCCGGACCAGATGTCCAAACTTGGTCCTGCCTGTCCTGCATCACCGCCAGCGGGTTGCTTAGGATACCTAAGTTTTTTCCTGGCAGCCCCAGTTGCAGGAGAAAATGAAGGAGCTGTTGACGTGTCACGTTCCGCTTCAGCTGACAGTGTGTTCACCAGCAGGTCTTTGCACCTCTGCAGGCTTGTGTCGGCCGGAAAGAGAGACACCACATAGGCTTTAAACCTAGGATCGAGCACGGTGGCCAAAATGTAGTGGTCTGATTTCAACAGATTGACCACCCTGGAATCCTGGCAAAGCGAATGAAGGGCTTCATCCACAAGTCCCACATGCCGAGCGGAATCGCTCCGTCTTAGCTCCTCCTTCACTTTCTCCAGCTGCTTCTGCAAAAGCCTGATGAGGGGAATGACCTGACTCAAGCTGGCAGTGTCTGAACTGACTTCACGTGTGGCAAGTTCGAAGGGCTGGAGAACCTTGCACAACACGGAAATCATTCTCCACTGCGCTTGAGTCAGGTGCATACCCCCTCCTTTGCCTATGTCATAGGTGGATGTATAGGCTTGTATGGCCTTTTGCTGCTCCTCCATCCTCTGAAGCATATAGAGGGTTGAGTTCCACCGTGTCACAACCTCTTGCTTCAGGTGATGGCGGGGCAGGTTCAAGAGTGTTTGCTGGCGCTCCAGTCTTCGGCACGCAGTCGCTGAATGGCGAAAGTGGCCAGAAATTTTTCGGGCCACCCAAAGCGTCTCCTGCACGCCCCTGTCGCTTTTCAGAAAATTCTGCACCACCAAGTTTATTGTGTGAGCAAAACATGGGACGTGCTGGAATTTGCCCAGATGTAATGCCCGCACAATATTGGTGGCGTTGTCAGATATCACAAATCCCCAGGAGAGTCTAAGTGGGGTAAGCCACTGGGCGATGATTTCCCTCAGTTTCTCTAAGAGGTTGTCGGCGGTGTGCCTCTTACTGAAACCGGTGATACACAGCGTAGCCTGCCTTGTAACGAGCTGGCGTTTCTGAGATGCTGCTACTGGTGACGCTGCTGCTGTTGCTGCGTAAGGTGATACATCTACCCAGTGGGCTGTCACAGTCATATAGTCCTTAGTCTGCCCTGTTCCACTTGTCCACATGTCCGTGGTTAAGTGGACATTGTGTACAACGGCATTTTTCAGGACACTGAGGACACTTTTTCTGACGTTTCTGTACAGTCTCGGTATCGCCTGCCTAGTGAAGTGGAATCTAGACGGGATTTGGAACCGGGGACACACTACCTCCATCAATTGTCTAAATCCCACTGCACTAATGGCGGATACCGGACGCACGTCTAACACCAACATAGCAGTCAAGGCCTCAGTTATACGTTTTGCTTCAGGATGACTGCTGTCGTACTTCATCCTCCTCGCTAAGGACTGTTGGAGGGTCAATTGTTTAGTAAAAGTAGTGGTGTTCCTACTTCCTCTCTGGGATGATGAACGACTCCCAGCAGCAGCAACAGCAGCAGCGGCAGCAGTAGGCGTAGCAATGCAGGATCCTCCAGAGGAATCCCGGATAGGAGAGTCAGTCATGCCAGTGACATGGCCTGCAGGACTACTTCCGATCCTGACTAAGGAGGAAATTGACGAGGAGGGAGTTGACGGTGTGGTTTGCAGGCGCTTGGATACAACAGGACAACGGGATTTAGGTGTCCCTGGAATGCTTACGGTCTTAGCCAAAGTTTCTGAACTTGACAGTAACTTTTTATGAACGCGCTGCAGGTGCCGTATAAGGGAGGATGTTCCTAGGTGGTTGACGTCCCTACCCCTACTTATTTCACCTTTACATATGGTACATATGGCAAGACAGTTGTTGTCCGGATTTGGATAGAAATATTGCCAGACCAAAGAGGTGGAATGTTTGGTCTTCTGCCCAGGCATGACCGTGATGGGCTTTTTCATCCCACGGACAACAACTGTCTCCCCCGGAGCCTGATTTAAACAAACCACATCACCATCAGAATCCTCCTCGCCAACTTCCTCCTCAGCGCCAGCTACACCAGTATCCTCATCCTGTTGTACTTCAACAGTGACATCTTCAATTTGCATATCAGCAAGTGGACTGTGGGTGCTCCTTTCAGCACTTGCAGGGGGCATGCAAATGGTGGAAAGAGCCACCTCTTCCCGTCCAGTGCTGGGAAGGTCAGGCATCGCAACCACCACCACACTTGGACTCTCCTTGGGGATTTGTGATATCTTCTTAGAAAGCACAGTTCTTCGCTGTGCTTTTGCCAGCTTAACTCTTTTGATTTTTTTAGTGGGAGGAGGGCTTCCATCGTCATGTGAAGCTGAACCACTAGTCATGAACATACTAGGGATCGACCTTAGCCGTTCCTTGCCACTCCGTGTCGTAAATGGCATATTGGCAAGTTTACGTTTCTCTTCAGCTGATTTAAATGTCTTTTTCAAGGTCATTTTCCTGAACTTTGCCATTTGGGATTGTATGTGCCCTCTACTATGACATTGGGCATCGGCCTTGGCAGACGACGTTGATGGCATGTTATCGTCTATGTCATGACTAGTGGCAGCAGCTTCAGCACTAGGAGGAAGTGGTTCTTGATCTTTCTCTATTTTATTTTTATCGGAGAAAGTTTGGTCCTCCATTTATGTTATATCGATTTGATATATACGTGCGGCTAAACACAGAAAATAATTTTTTTTTTGGTTTGGACTGGAGTGTACTTTCGGGGGTTACAGCACCCTTAACGGTCAAGCCAGCCGGCCCTTTACTTATGACACAGGCGCACTCTTGGCACTACTTTGTTGATGCACGTGCGGCTACTGCGCACACAATTCACAAACACAGAAAATAATTTTTTTTTTGGTTTGGACTGGAGTGTACTTTCGGGGGTTACAGCACCCTTAACGGTCAAGCCAGCCGGCCCTTTACTTATGACACAGGCGCACGCTTGGCACTACTTTGTTGATGCACGTGTGGCTACTGCGCACACAATTCACAAACACAGAAAATAATTTTTTTTTTGGTTTGGACTGGAGTGTACTTTCGGGGGTTACAGCACCCTTAACGGTCAAGCCAGCCGGCCCTTTACTTATGACACAGGCGCACGCTTGGCACTACTTTGTTGATGCACGTGCGGCTACTGCGCACACAATTCACAAACACAGAAAATAATTTTTTTTTTGGTTTGGACTGGAGTGTACTTTCGGGGGTTACAGCACCCTTAACGGTCAAGCCAGCCGGCCCTTTACTTATGACACAGGCGCACGCTTGGCACTACTTTGTTGATGCACGTGTGGCTACTGCGCACACAATTCACAAACACAGAAAATAATTTTTTTTTTGGTTTGGACTGGAGTGTACTTTCGGGGGTTACAGCACCCTTAACGGTCAAGCCAGCCGGCCCTTTACTTATGACACAGGCGCACGCTTGGCACTACTTTGTTGATGCACGTGCGGCTACTGCGCACACAATTCACAAACACAGAAAATAATTTTTTTTTGGTTTGGACTGGAGTGTACTTTGGGGGTTACAGCACCCTTTAACGGTCAAGCCAGCCGGCCCTTTACTTATGACACAGGCGCACGCTTGGCACTACTTTGTTGATGCACGTGCGGCTACTGCGCACACAATTCACAAACACAGAAAATAATTTTTTTTTTGGTTTGGACTGGAGTGTACTTTCGGGGGTTACAGCACCCTTAACGGTCAAGCCAGCCGGCCCTTTACTTATGACACAGGCGCACGCTTGGCACTACTTTGTTGATGCACGTGCGGCTACTGCGCACACAATTCACAAACACAGAAAATAATTTTTTTTTTGGTTTGGACTGGAGTGTACTTTCGGGGGTTACAGCACCCTTAACGGTCAAGCCAGCCGGCCCTTTACTTATGACACAGGCGCACTCTTGGCACTACTTTGTTGATGCACGTGCGGCTACTGCGCACACAATTCACAAACACAGAAAATAATTTTTTTTTGGTTAGGACTGGAGTGTACTTTCGGGGGTTACAGCACCCTTTAACGGTCAAGCCAGCCGGCCCTTTACT
Organism: Taudactylus pleione; assembly: GCA_031769625.1. Taxonomy (NCBI): domain Eukaryota; kingdom Metazoa; phylum Chordata; class Amphibia; order Anura; family Myobatrachidae; genus Taudactylus; species Taudactylus pleione. The sequence continues at coordinate 534,037 of JAUIMM010000424.1, read as the reverse complement.
TATGACACAGGCGCACGCTTGGCACTACTTTGTTGATGCACGTGCGGCTACTGCGCACACAATTCACAAACACAGAAAATAATTTTTTTTTTGGTTTGGACTGGAGTGTACTTTCGGGGGTTACAGCACCCTTAACGGTCAAGCCAGCCGGCCCTTTACTTATGACACAGGCGCACGCTTGGCACTACTTTGTTGATGCACGTGCGGCTACTGCGCACACAATTCACAAACACAGAAAATAATTTTTTTTTTGGTTTGGACTGGAGTGTACTTTGGGGGTTACAGCACCCTTTAACGGTCAAGCCAGCCGGCCCTTTACTTATGACACAGGCGCACGCTTGGCACTACTTTGTTGATGCACGTGCGACTACTGCGCACACAATTCACAAACACAGAAAATAATATTTTTTTTGGTTTGGACTGGAGTGTACTTTCGGGGGTTACAGCACCCTTAACGGTCAAGCCAGCCGGCCCTTTACTTATGACACAGGCGCACGCTTGGCACTACTTTGTTGATGCACGTGCGGCTACTGCGCACACAATTCACAAACACAGAAAATAATTTTTTTTTTGGTTTGGACTGGAGTGTACTTTCGGGGGTTACAGCACCCTTAACGGTCAAGCCAGCCGGCCCTTTACTTATGACACAGGCGCACGCTTGGCACTACTTTGTTGATGCACGTGCGGCTACTGCGCACACAATTCACAAACACAGAAAATAATTTTTTTTTTGGTTTGGACTGGAGTGTACTTTCGGGGGTTACAGCACCCTTAACGGTCAAGCCAGCCGGCCCTTTACTTATGACACAGGCGCACGCTTGGCACTACTTTGTTGATGCACTTGCGGCTACTGCGCACACAATTCACAAACACAGAAAATATATTATTTTTTTAGCACTTGGGGGGAGCACCCCTGATGGACAGAGCACCCCCTGGACAACACTACAGCACTCCTTTAGGACTGGGACACTGCACAGGACTTTGGAGTGGACACAGCCCCTATGGAGAACTGACTGCACAACACAGTCCAGCCAGCCCCTATGGACTTTGAAGTAGTGGACACAGCCCCTATTAACAACAGCAGCACAGCACAACACAGCCAGCCCCTATGGACTTTGAAGTAGTGGACAACAGCAGCACTACACTACACTACACTACACAGCCCTAACTCCCACCCTCCCTCTTCACTGTCCACAGCCGAGTGAGAAAATGGCGCCGACGTGTGTACCTTATATAGGATCCAAAACCCGCGAGACTCGGAAGGCGGGATGATGACGTTTTGCCTCGATTTCAGATCCGAGTCAGGCGGGAAAAGTCGAGCCTGACTCGGATCGGACTCGGATCGGGGGGGCTCGGGGGGGTTCGGATTTCAGAAATCCGAACCCGCTCACCCCTAGTTTAGAATAGGGTCAAAGTTTTGGCCAGTCTCCGAACAGACGGCTACAGACCTGACTAAGGACTTACTTACCCCGGAGGCCTTCCCTGATTTCACTTCATTGTACGCACGGTGAGAAGCTACAGGGAAGATTAGGCAATAACAGGGATCACTGATCCTTATTGCAGTACTCATGTTCTGGGTGCATGTTCTGGGTGCAATGTTCTGTGTGCATATTCTGTGTGCATATTCTGTGTCCATATTCTGTGTCCATATTCTGTGTGCATGTTCTGTGTGCATGTTCTGGGTGCAATGTTCTGTGTGCATATTCTGTGTGCATGTTCTGTGTGCATATTCTGTGTCGATATTCTGTGTGCATGTTCTGTGTGCATGTTCTGGGTGCAATGTTCTGTGTGCATATTCTGTGTGCATGTTCTGTGTGCATATTCTGTGTCCATATTCTGTGTGCATATTCTGTGTGCATGTTCTGTGTGCATGTTCTGGGTGCAATGTTCTGTGTGCATATTCTGTGTGCATGTTCTGTGTGCATGTTCTGTGTGCATGTTCTGTGTGCATATTCTGTGTCCATATTCTGTGTCCATATTCTGTGTGCATGTTCTGTGTGCATGTTCTGTGTGCATGTTCTGTGTGCATATTCTGTGTGCATGTTCTGTGTGCATGTTCTGTGTGCATATTCTGTGTCCATATTCTGTGTGCATGTTCTGTGTGCATATTCTGTGTCCATATTCTGTGTCCATATTCTGTGTGCATGTTCTGTGTGCATGTTCTGTGTGCATATTCTGTGTCCATATTCTGTGTCCATATTCTGTGTGCATGTTCTGTGTGCATGTTCTGTGTGCATATTCTGTGTCCATATTCTGGGTGCATGTTCTGGGTGCATGTTCTGGGTGCATATTCTGTATCCATATTCTGTGTGCATATTCTGTGTGCATGTTCTGGGTGCATGTTCTGGGTGCATGTTCTGGGTGCATATTCTGTGTGCATGTTCTGTGTGCATATTCTGTGTCCATATTCTGTGTGCATATTCTGTGTGCATGTTCTGTGTGCATGTTCTGTGTGCATATTCTGTGTGCATATTCTGTGTCCATATTCTGTGTGCATATTCTGTGTGCATGTTCTGTGTGCATGTTCTGTGTGCATGTTCTGGGTGCAATGTTCTGTGTGCATATTCTGTGTGCATGTTCTGTGTGCATGTTCTGTGTGCATATTCTGTGTCCATATTCTGTGTCCATATTCTGTGTGCATGTTCTGTGTGCATGTTCTGTGTGCATGTTCTGTGTGCATGTTCTGTGTGCATGTTCTGTGTGCATATTCTGTGTCCATGTTCTGTGTGCATGTTCTGTGTGCATATTCTGTGTCCATATTCTGTGTCCATGTTCTGTGTGCATGTTCTGTGTGCATGTTCTGTGTGCATATTCTGTGTCCATATTCTGTGTGCATGTTCTGTGTGCATGTTCTGTGTGCATATTCTGTGTCCATATTCTGGGTGCATGTTCTGGGTGCATGTTCTGGGTAAATATTCTGTATCCATATTCTGTGTGCATATTCTGTGTGCATATTCTGTGTGCATGTTCTGGGTGCATGTTCTGTGTGCATGTTCTGTGTGCATATTCTGTGTCCATATTCTGTGTGCATATTCTGTGTGCATGTTCTGTGTGCATGTTCTGTGTGCATATTCTGTGTGCATATTCTGTGTCCATATTCTGTGTGCATATTCTGTGTCCATATTCTGTGTGCATTTTCTGGGTGGATATTCTGTGTGCATGTTCTGTGTGCATGTTCTTGGTGCATGTTCTGTGTGCAATGTTCTGTGTGCATGTTCTGTGTGCATGTTCATGTTTGAACAATATTAGGAGTAGCAATAGAATTAGATTAAAGGGGAATCAACCACTACATTGCATCAAACCTGCCCTTCCTTCCCCGCATGTAATATAGAGGGCCAATACTGTTCTGTAGATAATGATCAATGACTGACTCAGCTGTATGTGTACAAATTAATGTAATGTAATTCTGTATACACCTTGTAACTTTTCAATGAGATGTTGGGTGTAACTACAAGGTGCAGAGGTAAGCTGGGTATACTGTACATCAGACGATTTTTTAAACGATTTGCCATTTCCCTACAGATCGGAACAACAAATCGTTCAAATCGTCAGTGTGTACGCACTATACTATAGTGTGGGGGGCAACATATTGTGGGGTCGTTCACCAAATCAGGTGGTGTGTACGGACGGCATGATATGTTGTCCGTCGCATCTGCAGTCAGCTGGGAACACAGGGCCTCATTCAGAGGGGCACGCTATTTGCGTGCGCTCGCTCTGAATCAGGGCGTCCATTTTTTTTTAAATACCAGCCTCCAGGCCGCTCGCACAGCTGTGTGTGACCACCCACAGCTTGTGCAAGCAGCCTGGCGATGGTCGCGATTATCGCGTACATCGGCATTGCAATGAGACCCTTGTGGTAAAGTTTCAGCACTCGCAATTCCAAGTGGACTTCCTGCTCTAATAGAGCAGGAAGTCCACTACTGACATCACGAGTGATGTCAGTAGGGCCGCCCACAAACGGCAGGCGTTCATTCGGGAAAGCCTCCGTTTGTACAGCCACCGCCCCTCCCCACCTACAAAACGGGACGAGCTGTCGATCAATATCGACAGCCGCCCCGCTTTGCTGCGAGCCCCGGAGTGAGTGATTTCTCACTCGCTATGAGGCATGCGCACGTCGCGCGTGTGCATTGGCCCACTATCGACCCGCTTGCGAGCGCAATGCGCTTGCGAACGGGTCTGAATCAGGCCCACAGTTCGTCTAGTCTGTATCTGTCTCTAGGGGAATGGAGAGAAATTCAGAGGAATGGCTGACAGGTGGGACAGGTACAGTCACGTCTGTTGTCAGATTTGTAGGCACACAACAACCTAACATATCTACCGGTAATTTAATGTTTGTGCTATTATTTTTTTTAACAATAAATCAAGTAAGCCTAAGGCTACTGAGACTGGCTGCTGGAGGTCCTCTGCCGGGGCCAGGAAATCTGCATCGGAAGGCACAAACTCTGGCCTCAACACGCCTACAGAACGGGGGGCAACACAACCCCATTTTGTAAAACAGTCACCGTTGCAACCCTCGCGCCTCCCCCAAGGTGCATGGAGGATCTGATTCAGACCCGCTCGCTAGGAGGCGTTCGCACGCAGCCAGCTGATTTTTGCATTCTGCGCATGCATCGCAGTGCGAATGTGTTAACCAGTCCGATCGATCGGGAATCATTCGCTTGCCATGCAGAGACTGCCCGGCTGAATGAGTTGAATTACGCACTGAAGCACTCGCAGTGCTTGTGGTAGGGTATGGATAGCTACAAGTGCTGCATATGGGTCCGATGTTACCCGATGGTTGCATACACTTCCTGGAGATGAAGTGCGCAAGTGGGCGTCTGCATATACAAAGCGAACGCAAGACGTAGTGGGCATGCTAATGCCTTGGCGTGGGATTGTCTGCCTTTCTGAATTTGCATACGCATCTAGCGAGCGGGTCTGAATCGAGCCCTGTGAGCGATCTCGCAGACACTGACTGGCACGTGCGCAGTACAGATCCTGTGTATGCGCCAATTAGCCACCATCAGGTTTGTGTACAACTAAGACCAGGCCCTGTATACTGCGAATTGCATCTTACGCCCTTGAGGTGGCTGAAGTAACACCCTGTATAAGGGTCAATAATATTATTTCAAACTGTACAAATGTTAAAAAGAAACAAATTACATGTTTCAGATAACAGAGAAAAAAGATGCTAAGAACAGAACAGCTGTACACTATAATCCCCTATTGTAACCCGAATGCTTCTCTGTCACCGTCAGCAGGAAACACCTCTGCGCAATGGGATGATCTTGTGCTGTCGTCACGACTTCGGAGGTGATAAATAAGGTTTACCGGCCCATTTATTAATGGTCGCATTTTGCAATGCGATCAGGGCATGCAGTACCGCCCCTGATCACATTGCTAAATGCAATCCTATTTGCCGGATGTATTATCCGGGACATGCAGGGAGACGGGCTCCGAAAAGAGCCTTTCCCTGCGATGTCTCCGGAGGGCAGTCGGGGCTTCTGCGCATGCGCAGTCCCGTGGATTGCACATGAGCGGCGCCCATTGCCGGTGGAGAGATCTGGAAGATCCCTCCGCCGGCTGAAATGCGGTAAGTCCCCATAGACTACAGCGGATAACGCTATCTTCAGATGGCGTCAGCTGCTGGGGCCAATATCGGGAATGCGAAGCACTCCCGATATTGATACATTTTGCAGCATTACCATAGATACCTATGGGGGAGGCGGCTGCGGGCGGCAATGGAGGGATCACAGCAGGTATCGGAGATACAGTACCCGCTGCGGTCCCTCCTTCATACATCCGGGGATACTTAGTATTTGAGGTAAACCCCCGAAAACAGGTGTTTTCGGGGAATTTACCGCAAATTCACTTTGATAAATGGGCCCCTTAGTGTTCCACAAGCCCTGTTATATGAAGGTAAGAACCACCGTCAGCTAATTGCGCAGTGCACTTACAGCACGGGAGAAGCGACTCTGTTCTGTCCTCTCCCATCTCTTACAAGACAGAACGTCACAAGGCGCAGATTGATTTTATTGAGGCTTTTACTAGCAGATGGCGGCATGCACTCAGTTATATCTGGTAAACAAATTGCGCCTGCACATTGAGGTGCACGCTATTATAGCAGCGACTGCCTCTTTGCCACAGCGCATTTGCGTCTTATGCTAATGACGCAGCCTTTAGCCTTACATTATTACGCATTGGGCATCGGGGCTTTTCCAAATGTCTGGAGTAAAAGGCGCCATTTTATATCGGATCAACTGGATTTTTAAATGTAGGATTTTCCCTGGTTTTAGCCAGAAACCTCTATATTTCCTGCTCATCTTGTACCTGGTAACTGAGATTCCTGCGTCACACGAAGTAACGTGAGACTGGGAGACACAAAGACTGCAGATGACAATGGAGCCTAGACATGTAATAAGCCGTGTTCTAGTCCTTGTATTAAGTAGCTTTGCACTGAAAGCTTGTTCAGCCTTTCATCATAAAAGGAGCCTGCAGGCCAGACGGTAATTAAAAAATGTTCACTAACTACTTTATAGAATGGAAGACTCACATCAGTATGTCACAAAATTAAAAAACATTTTTCGTTTACCCTTAGGGATGCTCTCATGTTCATTAATGCTATATAAATGTATATTACAGCGAGGAGTGTTCTGTAATCTCGTCTTTCCCAACGTGGTGGGCAGATAATATAGAGGATGAAAGGAAACGCGCTGTCAGTTGGTTTTCAACAGTGGGTTTACTTTGCGTTCGTCGTCCGAGCGCCCTGTACAGCACAGGCGCGGATCTCTGTAGTTACAGCAGTCATTATAGAAGTGCGCAATACATTATGGTGCAATGAACCTGCTGGATTTGTGCTTCAGGTAATAGCTGATCCTGTTACTAAGGTACTGATCGCTGCGTTACCTGCTACCTGTTTGTGTGGCATATCGTTTTGCCTAATGTGAACTGCTGACTGTGAAGGCTCTCTCTCTATATATACATATACCGTTTATCTATCCTTTATGGGTCCAACAATTCATACATGAAGCTTATTCTGACCTCATGTAAACCAGGCTTGCCTTGATTTATTATTCTCCGCAGGGGAGATGCAGCTGAGCTTGCCGCCGATGGAGCTGAGGCCGGGCACATAACGCCATTAGGCCCCACAGTCTGGCGCAGTGACGTGCGGTGAGGTGAATGGCTGGTGAGGCAAACATGTATAAAATCACAGATTTTAATATCAAAACTCTGGAGCATGACAGGGAGTATGATATAGGAGGGAGTATGATATAGGAGGGAGTATGATAGGGGAGGGAGTATGATAAGGGGAGGGAGTATGATAGAGGAGGGAGTATGATAGGGGAAGGGAGTATGATAGAGGAGGGAGTATGATAGAGGAGGGAGCATGATAGGGGAGAGAGTATTATAGAGGAGGGAGTATGATAGGGGAAGGGAGTATGATAGGGGAGGGAGTATGATAGAGGAGGGAGTATGATAGAGGAGGGAGTATGATAGAGGAGGGAGTATGATAGGGGAGGGAGTATGATAGAGGAAGGAGTATGATAGGGGAAGGGAGTATGATAGGGGAAGGGAGTATAATAGGGGAAGGAGTATGATAGGGGAGGGAGTATGATAAGGGAAGGGAGTATTATAGGGGAAGGAGTATGATAGAGGAGGGAGTATGATAGGGGAAGGAGTATGATAGAGGAAGGAGTATGATAGAGGAGGGAGTATGACAGGGGAGGGAGTATGATAGGGGAGGGAGTATGATAGAGGAGGGAGTATGATAGAGGAGGGAGTATGATAGAGGAAGGAGTATGATAGAGGAGGGAGTATGATAGAGGAGGGATTATGATAGGGGAAGGAGTATGATAGAGGAGGGAGTATGATAGGGGAAGGAGTATGATAGAGGAAGGAGTATGATAGAGGAGGGAGTATGATAGGGGAGGGAGTATGATAGAGGAAGGAGTATGATAGAGGAGGGAGTATGATAGAGGAGGGAGTATGATAGGGGAAGGAGTAGGATAGAGGAGGGAGTATGATAGGGGAAGGAGTATGATAGAGGAAGGAGTATGATAGAGGAGGGAGTATGATAGAGGAGGGAGTATGATAGGGGAAGGAGTATGATAGAGGAAGGAGTATGATAGAGGAGGGAGTATGATAGGGGAGGGAGTATTATAGGGGAAGGGAGTATGACAGAGGAGGGAGTATGACAGGGGAAGGGAGTATGATAGAGGATGGAGTATGATAGGGGAGGGAGTATGATAGGGGAGGGAGTATGATAGAGGAGGGAGTATTATAGGGGAAGGGAGTATGATAGAGGAGGGAGTATGACAGGGGAAGGGAGTATGATAGGGGAGGGAGTATGACAGGGGAGGGAGTATTATAGGGGAGGGAGTATGATAGGGGAAGGGAGTATGATAGGGGAGGGTGTATGATAGGGGAAGGAGTATAGGGGAAGGGAGTATGATATAGGAGGGAGTATGACAGGGGAGGGAGTATGATAGAGGAGGGAGTATGACAGGGGAAGGGAGTATGACAGGGGAGGGAGTATGATAGGGGAGGGAGTATGATAGGGGAAGGGAGTATGATAGGGGAGGGAGTATAATAGGGGAAGGAGTATGATAGGGGAAGGGAGTATGATAGGGGAAGGGAGTATGACAGGGGAGGGAGTATGATAGGGGAGGGAGTATGATATAGGAAGGAGTATGACAGGGGAAGGAGTATGATATAGGAGGGAGTATGACAGGGGAGGGAGTATGATATAGGAAGGGAGTATGACAGGGGAGGGAGTATGACGGGAGGGAGTATGATAGGGGAGGGAGTATAGTAGGGGAAGGGAATATGATAGGGGAAGGAGTATGATAGGGGAAGGGAGTATGATAGGCGATGGAGTATGATAGGGGAGGGAGTATAATAGGGGAAGGGAATATGATAGGGGAAGGAGTATGATAGGGGAAGGAGTATGATAGGGGAAGGGAGTATGATAGGGGAGGGAGTATGATAGGGGAAGGGAGTATGACAGGGGAGGGAGTATGATAGGGGAGGGAGTATGATAGAGGATGGAGTATGATAGGGGAGGGAGTATGACAGGGGAAGGGAGTATGATAGCGAAGGGAGTATTATAGGGGAAGGGAGTAGGATAGGGAAGGGAGTATGATAGGGAAGGGAGTATGACAGGGGAGGGAGTATTATAGGGGAGTGAGTATGATAGCAAAGGGAGTATTATAGGGGAAGGGAGTATGATAGGGGAGGGAGTATTATAGGGGAAGGGAGTATGATAGCGAAGGGAGTATTATAGGGGAAGGGAGTATGATAGGGAAGGGAGTATTATAGGGGAAGGGAGTATGATAGGGGAGGGAGTATGACAGGGGAGGGAGAATTAAAGGGGAAGGGAGTATGATAGCGAAGGGAGTATGATAGAGGAAAGAGTATTATAGGGGAAGGGAGTATGATAGAGGAGGGAGTATGATAGAGGAGAGCGTATGATAGGGGAGGGAGTATGATAGGGGAGGGAGTATGATAGGGGAAGGGAGTATGATAGGGGAAGGGAGTATGATAGGGGAAGGGAGTATGATAGGGGAAGGAGTATGATAGAGGAGGGAGTATGATAGAGGAGGGAGTATGACAGGGAGTATGATAGAGGAGGAAGTATGATAGGGGAGGGAGTATGATAGGGGAGGGAGTATGATAAAAGAGGGAGTATGATAGGGGAAGGAGTATGATAGAGGAGGGAGTATGATAGGGGAAGGAGTATGATAGAGGAAGGAGTATGATAAAGGAGGGAGTATGATAGAGGAGGGAGTATGATAAGGGAGGGAGTATGATTGAGGAAGGAGTATGATAGAGGAGGGAGTATGATTGAGGAAGGAGTATTATAGGGGAAGGGAGTATGATAGAGGAGGGAGTATGATAGAGGAGAGAGTATGATAGGGGAGGGAGTATGATAGGGGAAGGGAGAATGATAGGGGAAGGAGTATGATAGAGGAGGGAGTATGATAGAGGAGGGAGTATGACAGGGAGTATGATAGAGGAGGGAGTATGATAGGGGAAGGAGTATGATAGGGGAGGGAGTATGATAGAGGAGGGAGTATGATAGGGGAAGGAGTATGATAGAGGAGGGAGTATGATAGGGGAAGGAGTATGATAGAGGAAGGAGTATGATAGAGGAGGGAGTATGATAGAGGAGGGAGTATGATAGGGGAGGGAGTATGATAGAGGAAGGAGTATGATAGCGAAGGGAGTATTATAGGGGAAGGGAGTATGATAGGGAAGGGAGTATTATAGGGGAAGGGAGTATGATAGGGGAGGGAGTATGACAGGGGAGGGAGAATTAAAGGGGAAGGGAGTATGATAGCGAAGGGAGTATGATAGAGGAAAGAGTATTATAGGGGAAGGGAGTATGATAGAGGAGGGAGTATGATAGAGGAGAGCGTATGATAGGGGAGGGAGTATGATAGGGGAGGGAGTATGATAGGGGAAGGGAGTATGATAGGGGAAGGGAGTATGATAGGGGAAGGAGTATGATAGAGGAGGGAGTATGATAGAGGAGGGAGTATGACAGGGAGTATGATAGAGGAGGAAGTATGATAGGGGAGGGAGTATGATAGGGGAGGGAGTATGATAAAAGAGGGAGTATGATAGGGGAAGGAGTATGATAGAGGAGGGAGTATGATAGGGGAAGGAGTATGATAGAGGAAGGAGTATGATAAAGGAGGGAGTATGATAGAGGAGGGAGTATGATAAGGGAGGGAGTATGATTGAGGAAGGAGTATGATAGAGGAGGGAGTATGATTGAGGAAGGAGTATTATAGGGGAAGGGAGTATGATAGAGGAGGGAGTATGATAGAGGAGAGAGTATGATAGGGGAGGGAGTATGATAGGGGAAGGGAGAATGATAGGGGAAGGGAGTATGATAGGGGAGGGAGTATGATAGGGGAAGGAGTATGATAGGGGAAGGGAGTATGATAGGGGAAGGGAGTATGACAGGGGAGGGAGTATGATAGGGGAGGGAGTATGATATAGGAAGGAGTATGACAGGGGAAGGAGTATGATATAGGAGGGAGTATGACAGGGGAGGGAGTATGATATAGGAAGGGAGTATGACAGGGGAGGGAGTATGACGGGAGGGAGTATGATAGGGGAGGGAGTATAGTAGGGGAAGGGAATATGATAGGGGAAGGAGTATGATAGGGGAAGGGAGTATGATAGGCGATGGAGTATGATAGGGGAGGGAGTATAATAGGGGAAGGGAATATGATAGGGGAAGGAGTATGATAGGGGAAGGAGTATGATAGGGGAAGGGAGTATGATAGGGGAGGGAGTATGATAGGGGAAGGGAGTATGACAGGGGAGGGAGTATGATAGGGGAGGGAGTATGATAGAGGATGGAGTATGATAGGGGAGGGAGTATGACAGGGGAAGGGAGTATGATAGCGAAGGGAGTATTATAGGGGAAGGGAGTAGGATAGGGAAGGGAGTATGATAGGGAAGGGAGTATGACAGGGGAGGGAGTATTATAGGGGAGTGAGTATGATAGCAAAGGGAGTATTATAGGGGAAGGGAGTATGATAGGGGAGGGAGTATTATAGGGGAAGGGAGTACGATAGCAAAGGGAGTATTATAGGGGAAGGGAGTATGATAGGGAAGGGAGTATTATAGGGGAAGGGAGTATGATAGGGGAGGGAGTATGACAGGGGAGGGAGAATTAAAGGGGAAGGGAGTATGATAGCGAAGGGAGTATGATAGAGGAAAGAGTATTATAGGGGAAGGGAGTATGATAGAGGAGGGAGTATGACAGGGAGTATGATAGAGGAGGAAGTATGATAGGGGAGGGAGTATGATAGGGGAGGGAGTATGATAAAAGAGGGAGTATGATAGGGGAAGGAGTATGATAGAGGAGGGAGTATGATAGGGGAAGGAGTATGATAGAGGAAGGAGTATGATAAAGGAGGGAGTATGATAGAGGAGGGAGTATGATAAGGGAGGGAGTATGATTGAGGAAGGAGTATGATAGAGGAGGGAGTATGATTGAGGAAGGAGTATTATAGGGGAAGGGAGTATGATAGAGGAGGGAGTATGATAGAGGAGAGAGTATGATAGGGGAGGGAGTATGATAGGGGAAGGGAGAATGATAGGGGAAGGAGTATGATAGAGGAGGGAGTATGATAGAGGAGGGAGTATGACAGGGAGTATGATAGAGGAGGGAGTATGATAGGGGAAGGAGTATGATAGGGGAGGGAGTATGATAGAGGAGGGAGTATGATAGGGGAAGGAGTATGATAGAGGAGGGAGTATGATAGGGGAAGGAGTATGATAGAGGAAGGAGTATGATAGAGGAGGGAGTATGATAGAGGAGGGAGTATGATAGAGGAAGGAGTATGATAGCGAAGGGAGTATTATAGGGGAAGGGAGTATGATAGGGAAGGGAGTATTATAGGGGAAGGGAGTATGATAGGGGAGGGAGTATGACAGGGGAGGGAGAATTAAAGGGGAAGGGAGTATGATAGCGAAGGGAGTATGATAGAGGAAAGAGTATTATAGGGGAAGGGAGTATGATAGAGGAGGGAGTATGATAGAGGAGAGCGTATGATAGGGGAGGGAGTATGATAGGGGAGGGAGTATGATAGGGGAAGGGAGTATGATAGGGGAAGGGAGTATGATAGGGGAAGGAGTATGATAGAGGAGGGAGTATGATAGAGGAGGGAGTATGACAGGGAGTATGATAGAGGAGGAAGTATGATAGGGGAGGGAGTATGATAGGGGAGGGAGTATGATAAAAGAGGGAGTATGATAGGGGAAGGAGTATGATAGAGGAGGGAGTATGATAGGGGAAGGAGTATGATAGAGGAAGGAGTATGATAAAGGAGGGAGTATGATAGAGGAGGGAGTATGATAAGGGAGGGAGTATGATTGAGGAAGGAGTATGATAGAGGAGGGAGTATGATTGAGGAAGGAGTATTATAGGGGAAGGGAGTATGATAGAGGAGGGAGTATGATAGAGGAGAGAGTATGATAGGGGAGGGAGTATGATAGGGGAAGGGAGAATGATAGGGGAAGGAGTATGATAGAGGAGGGAGTATGATAGAGGAGGGAGTATGACAGGGAGTATGATAGAGGAGGGAGTATGATAGGGGAAGGAGTATGATAGGGGAGGGAGTATGATAGAGGAGGGAGTATGATAGGGGAAGGAGTATGATAGAGGAGGGAGTATGATAGGGGAAGGAGTATGATAGAGGAAGGAGTATGATAGAGGAGGGAGTATGATAGAGGAAGGAGTATGATAGCGAAGGGAGTATTATAGGGGAAGGGAGTATGATAGGGAAGGGAGTATTATAGGGGAAGGGAGTATGATAGGGGAGGGAGTATGACAGGGGAGGGAGAATTAAAGGGGAAGGGAGTATGATAGCGAAGGGAGTATGATAGAGGAAAGAGTATTATAGGGGAAGGGAGTATGATAGAGGAGGGAGTATGATAGAGGAGAGCGTATGATAGGGGAGGGAGTATGATAGGGGAGGGAGTATGATAGGGGAAGGGAGTATGATAGGGGAAGGGAGTATGATAGGGGAAGGAGTATGATAGAGGAGGGAGTATGATAGAGGAGGGAGTATGACAGGGAGTATGATAGAGGAGGAAGTATGATAGGGGAGGGAGTATGATAGGGGAGGGAGTATGATAAAGGAGGGAGTATGATAGGGGAAGGAGTATGATAGAGGAGGGAGTATGATAGGGGAAGGAGTATGATAGAGGAAGGAGTATGATAAAGGAGGGAGTATGATAGAGGAGGGAGTATGATAAGGGAGGGAGTATGATTGAGGAAGGAGTATGATAGAGGAGGGAGTATGATTGAGGAAGGAGTATTATAGGGGAAGGGAGTATGATAGAGGAGGGAGTATGATAGAGGAGAGAGTATGATAGGGGAGGGAGTATGATAGGGGAAGGGAGTATGATAGGGGAAGGAGTATGATAGAGGAGGGAGTATGATAGAGGAGGGAGTATGACAGGGAGTATGATAGAGGAGGGAGTATGATAGGGGAAGGAGTATGATAGGGGAGGGAGTATGATAGAGGAGGGAGTATGATAGGGGATGGAGTATGATAGAGGAGGGAGTATGATAGGGGAAGGAGTATGATAGAGGAAGGAGTATGATAGAGGACGGAGTATGATAGAGGAGGGAGTATGATAGGGGAGGGAGTATGATAGAGGAAGGAGTATGATAGAGGAGGGAGTATTATAGGGGAGGGAGTATGATAGAGGAGGGAGTATGATAGGGAAGGGAGTATGATAGAGGAGGGAGTATGATAGAGGAGGGAGTATGATAGGGGAGGGAGTATGATAGAGGAGGGAGTATGATAGAGGAAGGAGTATGATAGGGGAACGGAGTAGGATAGGGGAGGGAGTATGATAGCGGAGGGAGTATTATAGAGGAGGGAGTATGATAGGGAAAGGGAGTATGATAGGGGAAGGAGTATGATAGAGGAGGGAGTATGATAGGGGAAGGAGTATGATAGGGGAATGAGTATTATAGGGGAGGGAGTATGATAGAGGGGGGAGTATGATAGAGGAGGGAGTATGATAGGGAAAGGGAGTATGATAGGGGAAGGAGTATGATAGAGGAGGGAGTATGATAGGGGAAGGAGTATGATAGGGGAATGAGTATTATAGGGGAAGGAGTATGATAGAGGAGGGAGTATGATAGAGGAGGGAGTATGACAGGGAGTATGATAGAGGAGGAAGTATGATAGGGGAAGGAGTATGATAGAGGAGGGAGTATGATAGGGGAAGGAGTATGATAGAGGAAGGAGTATGATAAAGGAGGGAGTATGATAGAGGAGGGAGTATGATAGGGGAGGGAGTATGATTGAGGAAGGAGTATGATAGAGGAGGGAGTATGATAGAGGAGGGAGTATGATAGGGGAAGGGAGTATGATAGAGGAGGGAGTAAGATAGGGGAGGGTGTATCATGGGGAAGGGAGTATGATAGAGGAGGGAGTATGATAGAGGAAGGAGCATTATAGGGGAAGGGAGTATGATAGAGGAGGGAGTATGATAGAGGAGAGAGTATGATAGGGGAGGGAGTATGATAGGGGAAGGGAGTATGATATGGGAAGGAATATGATAGAGGAGGGAGTATGATAGAGGAGGGAGTATGACAGGGAGTATGATAGAGGAGGGAGTATGATAGGGGAAGGAGTATGATAGGGGAGGGAGTATGATAGAGGAGGGAGTATGATAGGGGAAGGAGTATGATAGAGGACGGAGTATGACAGGGAGTATGATAGAGGAGGGAGTATGATAGGGGAAGGAGTATGATAGAGGAAGGAGTATGATAGAGGAGGGAGTATGATAGGGGAGGGAGTATGATAGAGGAAGGAGTATGATAGAGGAGGGAGTATTATAGGGGAGGGAGTATGATAGAGGAGGGAGTATGATAGGGAAGGGAGTATGATAGAGGAGGGAGTATGATAGAGGAGGGAGTATGATAGGGGAGGGAGTATGATAGAGGAGGGAGTATGATAGAGGAAGGAGTATGATAGGGGAAGGGAGTATGATAGGGGAGGGAGTATGATAGCGGAGGGAGTATTATAGAGGAGGGAGTATGATAGGGAAAGGGAGTATGATAGGGGAAGGAGTATGATAGAGGAGGGAGTATGATAGGGGAAGGAGTATGATAGGGGAATGAGTATTATAGGGGAGGGAGTATGATAGAGGAGGGAGTATGATAGAGGAAGGAGTATGATAGGGGAAGGGAGTATGATAGGGGAGGGAGTATGATAGGGGAGAGAGTATTATAGAGGAGGGAGTATGATAGGGAAAGGGAGTATGATAGGGGAAGGAGTATGATAGAGGAGGGAGTATGATAGGGGAAGGGAGTATGATAGGGGAAGGGAGTATAATAGGGGAAGGGAGTATAATAGGGGAAGGAGTATGATAGGGGAGGGAGTATGATAAGGGAAGGGAGTATTATAGGGGAAGGAGTATGATAGAGGAGGGAGTATGATAGGGGAAGGAGTATGATAGAGGAGGGAGTATGATAGGGGAGGGAGTATGATAGGGGAAGGAGTATGATAGGGGAAGTGAGTATGATAGAGGAGGGAGTATGATAGGGGAAGGAGTATGATAGGGGAAGGGAGTATGATAGAGGAGGGAGTATGACAGGGGAGGGAGTATTACAGGGGAAGGAGTATGATAGGGGAGGGGAGTATGATAAGGGGAGGGAGTATGACAGGGGAGGGAGTATGATAGTGGAAGGGAGTATAATAGGGGAAGGAGTATGATAGGGGAAGGGAGTATTATAGGGGAGGGAGTATTATAGGGGAGGGAGTATGATAGAGGAGGGAGTATGATAGGGAAGGGAGTATGTTAGGGGAAGGAGTATGATAGGGGAAGGGAGTATGACAAGGGAAGGAGTATGATAGGGGAGGGGAGTATGATTGGAGAAGGGAGTATGATAGGGGAAGGAGTATGATAGGGGAGGGAGTATGACAGGGGAGGGAGTATGACAGGGGACGGAGTATGACAGGGGAAGGAGTATGATAGGGGAAGGAGTTTGATAGGGGAATGGAGTATGATAGGGGAGGGAGTATGATAGTGGAAGGAGTATAATAGGGGAGGGAGTACGATAGACGAGGGAGTATGATAGGGGAAGGGAGTATGATAAGGGAGCGAGTATGATAGGGGAGGAAGTATAATAGGGGAAGGGAATATGATAGGGGAAGGAGTATGATAGGGGAAGGGAGTATGACAGGGGAGGGAGTATGATAGGGGAGGGGAGTATGATAGGGGAAGGGAGTATGATAGAGGAAGGGAGTATGATAGGGGATGGAGTATGATAGGGGAAGGAGTATGATAGGGGAAGGGAGTATGATAGGTGAGGGAGTATGATAGGGGTGGGAGTATGATAGGGGAAGGGAGTATGATAGGGGAGGGAGTATGATAGGGGAAGGAGTATAATAGGGGAAGGAGTATGATAGGGGAAGGGAGTATGACAAGGGAAGGAGTATGATAGGGGAGGGGAGTATGATAGGAGAAGGGAGTATGATAGGGGAAGGAGTATGATAGGGGAGGGAGTATGACAGGGGAGGGAGTATGACAGGGGAAGGAGTATGATAGGGGAAGGAGTATGATAGGGGAATGGAGTATGATAGGGGAGGGAGTATGATAGGGGAAGGAGTATAATAGGGGAGGGAGTATGATAGAAGAGGGAGTATGATAGGGGAAGGGAATATGATAGGGGAAGGAGTATGATAGGGGAAGGGAGTATGATAGGGGATGGAGTATGACAGGGGAGGGAGTATGATAGGGGAAGGAGTATGATAGGGGAAGGGAGTATGATAGGGGATGGAGTATGACAGGGGATGGAGTATGATAGGGGAAGGAGTATGATAGGGGAAGGAGTGTGATAGGGGAAGGGATTATGATAGTGGAAGGATTATGATAGGGGAAGGGAGTATGATAGGGGAGGGAGTATGATAGGGGAAGGGAGTATGATAGAGGAAGGGAGTATGATAGGGGATGGAGTATGATAGGGGAAGGAGTATGATAGGGGAAGGGAGTATGATAGGGGAGGGAGTATGATAGGGGATGGAGTATGATAGGGGAAGGGAGTATGATAGGGGAGGGAGTATGATAGGGGAAGGAGTATAATAGGGGAAGGGAGTATGTTAGGGGAAGGAGTATGATAGGGGAAGGGAGTATGACAAGGGAAGGAGTATGATAGGGGAGGGGAGTATGATAGGAGAAGGGAGTATGATAGGGGAAGGAGTATGATAGGGGAGGGAGTATGACAGGGGAGGGAGTATGACAGGGGAGGGAGTATGACAGGGGAAGGAGTATGATAGGGGAATGGAGTATGATAGGGGAGGGAGTATGATAGCGGAAGGAGTATAATAGGGGAGGGAGTATGATAGAAGAGGGAGTATGATAGGGGTAGGGAGTATGATAAGGGAGGGAGTATGATAGGGGAGGGAGTATAATAGGGGAAGGGAATATGATAGGGGAAGGAGTATGATAGGGGAAGGGAGTATGATAGGGGATGGAGTATGACAGGGGAGGGAGTATGATAGGGGAAGGAGTATGATAGGGGAAGGGAGTATGATAGGGGATGGAGTATGACAGGGGATGGAGTATGATAGGGGAAGGAGTATGATAGGGGAAGGAGTGTGATAGGGGAAGGGATTATGATAGTGGAAGGATTATGATAGGGGAAGGGAGTATGATAGGGGAGGGAGTATGACAGGGGAGGTTGTATGATAGGGGAAGGAGTATAATGCACGTCCCTAGTCTTGTGGCATAATGCTAAGAATCACAGTTCTATGAAGAGGGGGCTGGGCCAAAATAAAGCAATTCTCTTTTGTGTAATATTTGCCCCACCCCTTATCCCGGACCAGCAATTTGCAACATTATGCTCCCCGTCCTGACCATTTTACTTGAAAGTGGGCGTTATGAGGGAGTATTATACCTGGAAATTCAGCGTTCTCCCGGATGGAAGTATGGTGTAAACTGATTTAAATTATATATATTTATGTATATCAGTAATATACTGTCCAGTCTCACAGTTACGCTGAACTTACCACTCAAAGTCCCAGTGTGAGCAGATGCAGGGTTCTGTGATTGTCCGGAGATAGTCCTTTCCCAGCAGACACCTGGATCCTGGCCGGCGCTTACGGTACGTCTTCCTTTCTCCCATTACACAGAAATCCCTCTGAGGACAATACAATAATATTACCGTCAGGGTTAGGACCATTGCAATATGCAGTAATCTGCCGTGGTGACGTTTACAATAGCTGCACGTGTACAAACTACAAATAAGCATTGATCATCTACAGATGTGTCCTCTTGCGCCTTTGCCGCATTCATGCGAAATCGCACCACACATGGTGCAAGTTACACCTTCATAAAATTGCATGGTGCAAACGCAGTGCGCGGCATGGTGTAGCTCACGCTTTGTGGTTAATCGCATGGCGCGTCACGTGCATGCGTTTGTAGCGTGATCGGAAACATGCAAGAGGTCACATCTGTATCTGGTATTCATAGAAAATACATGAACTAGAAAACAGTTGAAACCCCTCTTGTAAGTTCTCATTTTTATCAGTTTACAAATAAGGTTGTGATTTGCGGGCCAAATAGGGTGTGATCATTTGCGGGCCAAATAGGGTGTGATCATTTGCGGGCCAAATAGGGTGTGATCATTTGCGGGCCAAATAGGGTGTGATCATTTGCGGGCCAAATAGGGAGTGATCATTTGCGGGTCAAATAGGGTGTGATCATTTGCGGGCCAAATAGGGTGTGATCATTTGCGGGCCAAATAGGGTGTGATCATTTGCGGGCCAAATAGGGTGTGATCATTTGCGGGCCAAATAGGGTGTGATCATTTGCGGGCCAAATAGGGTGTGATCATTTGCGGGCCAAATAGGGTGTGATCATTTGCGGGCCAAATAGGGAGTGATCATTTGCGGGTCAAATAGGGTGTGATCATTTGCGGGCCAAATAGGGTGTGATCATTTGCGGGCCAAATAGGGTGTGATCATTTGCGGGCCAAATAGGGTGTGATCATTTGCGGGCCAAATAGGGAGTGATCATTTGCGGGTCAAATAGGGAGTGATCATTTGCGGGCCAAATAGGGTGTGATCCTTTGCGGGCCAAATAGGGTGTGATCATTTGCGGGTGAAATAGGGAGTGATCATTTGCGGGCCAAATAGGGTGTGATCATTTGCGGGTCAAATAGGGAGTGATCATTTGCGGGTGAAATAGGGAGTGATCATTTGCTGGCCAAATAGGGTGTGATCATTTGCGGGCCAAATAGGGTGTGATCATTTGCGGGCCAAATAGGGTGTGATCATTTGCGGGCCAAATAGGGTGTGATCATTTGCGGGCCAAATAGGGAGTGATCATTTGCGGCCCAAATAGGGTGTGATCATTTGCGGGTGAAATAGGGAGTGATCATTTGCTGGCCAAATAGGGAGTGATCATTTGCGGGTCAAATAGGGAGTGATCATTTGCGGGCCAAATAGGGTGTGATCATTTGCGGGTCAAATAGGGAGTGATCATTTGCGGGTCAAATAGGGAGTGATCATTTGCAGGTCAAATAGGGAGTGATCATTTGCGGGCCAAATAGGGAGTGATCATTTGCGGGCCAAATAGGGAGTGATCATTTGCGGCCCAAATAGGGTGTGATCATTTGCGGGTGAAATAGGGAGTGATCATTTGCTGGCCAAATAGGGAGTGATCATTTGCGGGTCAAATAGGGAGTGATCATTTGCGGGCCAAATAGGGTGTGATCATTTGCGGGTCAAATAGGGAGTGATCATTTGCGGGTCAAATAGGGAGTGATCATTTGCAGGTCAAATAGGGAGTGATCATTTGCGGGCCAAATAGGGAGTGATCATTTGCGGGCCAAATAGGGAGCGATCATTTGCGGGCCAAATAGGGTGTGATCATTTGCGGGTGAAATAGGGTGTGATCATCTGCGGGCCAAATAGGGTGTGATCATTTTCGGGCCAAATAGGGTGTAATCATTTGCGGGTCAAATAGGGAGTGATCATTTGCGGGCCAAATAGGGAGTGATTTGTAATCTAAATAGGATGTGATTTGCGGGTAGTGGCACAATATTGGCGATATAGCTGGCAAAATTAAAGTGGCAATTAGTTTTGAGTCAAACACAACCTGGTTTAGACTCAGAATTACAGTAAATAGTGCTTTAAATCTAGCAACTACCTCATATGTTTCAGTAATCGCTCCAATGCCCGTAAATCGGAGATCAGGTGTGGTTGTCTACCCGGAACCTACGGCTCAGAGTACCTTCAATGAAGTTTGCTCCCCGATTCACTGGACCCTTCTCTATTATCGAAATAATCAATCCTGTGGCGTATCGCCCTCAACTGCCTTCATATTTGAAAGTCCCAAATTCCTTCCACATTTCCCTACTCAAACCCCTGATCCTAAATAAGTTCCGTAAGATTCTCCCTGTTCCTTCTTGTGTCGAGACCGAAAGAGGCGTGGAATTTGAAGTCTCCCAGGTCCTGGATTCCCGTGTCTGTAGGGGCCATTTGTAATACCTCCTGGATTTACAGTAAATAGTGCTTTAAATCTAGCAACTACCTCATATATTTCAGTAATCGCTCCAATGCCCGTAAATCGCGGTAATCGCTCCAATGCCCGTAAATCGCGGTAATCGCTCCAGTGCCCGTAAATTGCGGTAATCGCTCCAGTG
This sequence comes from Taudactylus pleione, assembly GCA_031769625.1. NCBI lineage: Eukaryota > Metazoa > Chordata > Amphibia > Anura > Myobatrachidae > Taudactylus > Taudactylus pleione. The sequence goes on along the minus strand of JAUIMM010000424.1, from coordinate 512,865 downwards.
CCCACAAATCGCAGGCTTTTACACTTTGCCACAGGCTGGTTTGAGGCCCTTACCCGCTAACATCCGAAATCTTGCTTTCATTACCTTTGTATTAATCTGATTTTCAGGCATTTACGAGACCGTGGACGCATAAATAAGCAGTTACTGCAGTTGTGAGCGAGCCCAGAGTCTTTAATAGATATCTTTTGCAATCAGGTGAATGTATGAAGAGCATGGTGGCACAGTGGTCAGCACTGCTATCTCACCACATTGGGGTAATGAGTTCAATTGCACTCTGGAATCCATCTGTGGGTAGTTTGTATTTTCTCCCTACCGGTTTCCTCCTACGATCCAAAAACATACTGTAAGACTAACAGGCTGATGACTAATGTGGGCCTGTGTGTATTTTACGGCATTTAGAGTGTGAGCTCACTGGGGCAGGGACTGTTGTGGATGATAAATGTTCTCAGTACAGCGTAGCATAAAATGTGTGCGTTGTATAAATAAATGATGATAATAACTAGGCCAGAACCCATCGTTCTCCTTTAATCTAGAGACTGGTGTAAACTTCCAGTAATTGAGAAAAGAACAAACTAACACACTGCGGCCAGGACAGTTTGCAGCGATTCTGCATTTCGCAGACCTATCATGAAAGGTTAAATGAATATTTTACTAACGAAATCTCTCGGCGGCTGTAATAACATTTCTGTGAGCACAGAAAGTGGGCGTAATCAATATAACACTGATAAACGAACGTCCTCCGGGGGGAAACACCTACGCCAGCTCTAATTGAAGCATAATTATGGATCTGCCAGTTTCTTGTTTAGGTTATAGTTAGGATTTAAGAAGAGTATTTAATCCTAGGAGCCGAGCGAGTCAGTGGAAGAAATTAGACGTTTGCATTTTCCAAGGTAAATAATATGAATGCTGGAAACGTTACTTATTTTATAAAATGAATATTTTATACCGCGTTTGTTTAGCTGATGAAATAAGCCGTACGCGAGAGGAAATCATTCTAGAGTAAAGCCAACAAGTATAGTATACTGCCATATCTCCCAGCATTGGCCAACGGTAATTCCTAACGGGGGGGTCGGGGTGCACACCGGGGAAGTGATCGCATCACGTTTATGTGGCCGTGCCCCCGGTCAGCGTTTTTCATCATAAAAGAACATTCCTCCCAACCTGCAAATCGGGACGACAAATGTTTTGATCGCAATCTAATGATGACCATCCGCAGCCCTATCTGGCTAATTGTGGTCTGTCCACTCCAGCTGGTTGTTCTTAAATCACTAGCGTTGTGGCTGTGTTATATGACGTTTTGGCTATATAATATGACGTTGTGGCTGTATTATATGACGTTTCGGCTAGATAATATGACGTTGTGGCTGTATTATATGATGATGCGGCTATGTTATATGACATTGTGGCTGTATTATATGACGTTGTGGCTGTATTATATGACGTTTCGGCTATATAATATGACGTTGTGGCTGTATTATATGACGTTTCGGCTATATAATATGACGTTGTGGCTGTATTATATGACGATGCGGCTATGTTATATGACGTTGTGGCTGTATTATATGACGTTTCGGCTATATAATATGACGTTGTGGCTGTATTATATGACGATGCGGCTATGTTATATGACGTGGCTGTATTATATGACGTTGCGGCTATATTATATGACGTTGCGGCTATGTTATATGATGTTGCAGCTATATTATATGACATTACAGCTATATTATATGACATTGTGGCTATGTATGATGTTGCAGCTACATTATATGATGTTACAGTTATATTACATGACGTTACGGATATATTATATGACGTTACAGTTATATTATATGACGTTGGGACTATATTATATGACATTACGGCTATATATACGACGTTGCGGCTACATTATATGAGATTACGGTTATATTATATGATGTTGCTGCTACATTATATGACGTTACGGTTATATTATATGACGTTGCAGCTACATTATATGACGTTACGGTTATATTATATAACGTTACAGCTACATTATATGACGTTACGGTTATATTCTATTATGTTGTGGCTATATTATATGACGTTGTGTCAGTCTATTCAGATTGCTTGTTTGGTCTAGTGCAGAAAAGATAATTGGATTTTTATAGGGCAAAAACAACAGATCTTGTGTTTAATTTAATTTGTGTATTTGTGTTTAATCACATATTATATGTAACTGTAAATATTATATGACATTATACTTATATTATATGACGTTGCAGCTACATTATATGAGATTACGGTTATATTATATGATGTTGCAGCTACATTAAATGACGTTGCAGCTATATTATATGAGAATACGGTTATATTACTGTATATGATGTTGGTACTATATTATATAACGTTATGGTTATATTATATGACGTTGCAGCACCATGATATGAAGTTACGGTTATATTATATGACGTTGCAGCTACATTATATGAAGTTACGTTTATATTATATGACGTTGCAGCTACATTATATGATGTTACGGTTATATTATATGACGTTGCAGCTACATTATATGATGTTACGGTTATATTATATGACGTTGCAGATACATTATATGATGTTACGGTTATATTATGACGTTGCAGCTACATTATATGACGTTGTGGCTACATTATATGATGTTACGGTTATATTATATGACGTTGCAGCTACATTATATGATGTTACGGTTATATTATATGACGTTGCAGCTACATTATATGATGTTACGGTTATATTATGACGTTGCAGCTACATTATATGACGTTGTGGCTCCATTATATGAAGTTACGGTTATATTATATGACATTGCAGCTACATTATATGACGTTGTGGCTACATTATATGAAGTTACGGTTATATTATATGACGTTACAGTTATATGACGTTGTGTCAGTCTACTCACATTGCTTGTTTGGTCTAGTGCAGAAAAGATAATTGTAAGTGGATTTTTATAGTGCAAAAACAACAGATTTTGTGTTTAATTTAATTATTGTATTTGTGTTTAATCACATATTATATGTCACTGTGATTATTATTAATAACTGTGAACAGGCACGATTCTTTCTAGGGGTTACGGACTATGGATAGACAGTAAAAAAGTCGACCATGTCTAGATACTGTAGACACCAGATGTTAGACCGTCAATAGGTCAACTGGGCCAAAAGGTCGACAGGGACAAAATGTTGACATAAAAATGGTCGACACAAACATTATTTTTTTTGTTAGGGTTAGGCACTTACCCTGACGGTTAGGGTTAGGCACTTACCGGAGGGTTAGGCACCAGGAGGGACAGTTAGGGTCAGTAACCTACCTCGATGGTTAGGGTTAGACAGCAGGAGGTAGGGTTGGGTTAGGCACCGAGGGGAGAGGTGAAGATTAGGGCCAGAAAACAAAAAAAATAATGTGTCAACCATTTTTTTGGTGTCAACCTTTGACACTGTCGACCATTTGTACATGTCAACCCCCTCGTTGCCTGTACCCTGATACTAACCCCCTCCACCCCGCTCCCTAACTCTCCCGGTAAGTGCCTAAACCTAACCCTCCCCCCTTAGTGCCTAACCCTAATCCTCCCCCCTTAGTGCCTAACCCTCCCCCCTTAGTGCCTAACCCTAACCTCCCCCAGGTGGTGCCTGAACCTAACCCCCCCTTCCCCTGTCTGGACCCTAACCTCCCCCCTTCCACTGCCTAAGCCTAAATCCCCTCAGGGCGCGTAATTCTCACCCTCCCACCCCTGTGGCCAATACCTACACGGTCCCTCTATACTCAAGCACTCAAGCGTCGGCATCTCCAGCCATGTCGGGATTCTGTGGCCGGTCTTCCAACGCTGATCGGGATCCCGGCAGTCGCAATTCCAGGTGTTGGTATATGAACCGTATCCCCATATGACATGTGTACATATAGGCCATACTTGCCAACTCGAGACTCCCTGAAATAGCAGCAATCTCCCTCACTCCCCCCTGAAGAACCTAGTAACCTCCCTGATTGCACCTTATGTATCATTATGTAGCTGTTACATACTGTTCTTGGAAAAATTTCCATTTCCTTGCATTGGAACAATGATCCCTACAGCTATATGCATTTTCATATAAGGATTATATTTCCATTATCATAAAACTTTATATGGACTTATGTTAAAACTTCAAATGAATATAAACTGAAACTACTAAGATACATTTATTAATCATTATTATTCTGTACACAAGGAGTTTTAGAAGGAACGTTTTTATTTTCGGAGGGGAGGAGTTAGCATAAATTTTACGTGAATAAAGTTGTTTTTCTAAGTTCGTTCCATCCTAATCATATCAATCATGTTTTTCTTTTTATGATTTAATTCCTCTTCATTGAGAGTTTTGTATATATCAGAAGAGTTGTGATAAATAATTCTGACATAGTTGTGTGATGTGTGATTTATCAGTAGCATTTCCCCGTCACACCTGAAGTAATTGCAGCTTTCCCGTTGCAATGGCACGCTGAGTGACTTCATATGTGCGCTAGGTCTGTCTATTAATGGCTTCTTAGCAATCAGATAAGCACTAAAGTGCTTACACCAGAGGATTTGCCATTTAAAAGCTTCAGCTGATAGACTAATGGCACTAACTGATACGCGTGTGCGTTCCAGATGTACTGTAGATATTTCCTGCATGTTTGTGTGCACACAACTAATTGTTCTGCTTCATCTGCGAGTCCCACAAGAACAAAAAAAAAACTTAATGGCAAAAGTATTATTGAAGTCCCGTAGAATAAAGATACACTGTTTTGCAGAAATCATATATATATATATATATATATATATATATATATATATATATATATATATATACACACACACACAGTACTTCTAATGTTTAATCTTTTATTTATATATATATATATATATATATATATATATATATATGGATGGATATCTATCTACATATATTATAATGACTAAACATTAGAAGTACTATATATATACATCTATATATATAATATATATGTATATATATAATATTATTCATTATTTATATGGCGCCTCAAGGGTTTTACAGAGGGAGAGAATTCCAAAGGCGGGGAACAAATATTTAGTGTAAACTGTATAATGTTAATAAGACGATGCTGGATATCAATACATGTAATGAAATGAATATACCAATCCAAATTGAACAAAAAACCCTCAAAAAGATGACATGTATTTGGGGGTGTAAATTGGATAAGGCAGAAACGAGGGGACACCAATTCCAGGAGCGCAGGGTATACTTTTCCTGCATCAAAACGTCTCCAACCAATTTACACATTTCTCCATAATAAGATCAATCCTGCAATGTGTCACTGTAATGGGCACAGCCCTGCCTATATCACAGCGTAGAGGGGGGCAGGAGGGCCGCATGGAGACACAGTCACAGCATACAGTCACAGCATAGCGGAGGGCAAGAGGGCCGCATGGAGACACAGTCACAGCATAGCGGAGGGCAGGAGGGCCGCATGGAGACACAGTCACAGCGTAGCGGGGGGCAGGAGGGCCGCATGGAGACACGGTCACAGCGTAGTGGAGGGCAGGCGGGCCGAATGGAGACACGGTCACAGCGTAGCGGAGGGCAGGAGGGCCGCATGGAGACACGGTCACAGCGTAGCGGGGGGCAGAAGGGCCGCATGGAGACACAGTCACAGCGTAGCGGAGGGCAGGAGGGCTGCATGGGGACACAGTCACAGCGTAGCGGGGGGCAGGAGGGCCGCATGGAGACACGGTCACAGCGTAGCGGAGGGCAGGAGGGCCGCATGGAGACACAGTCACAGCGTAGCGGAGGGCAGGAGGGCCGCATGGAGACACGGTCACAGCGTAGCGGAGGGCAGGAGGGCAGCATGGAGACACAGTCACAGCGTACCGGAGGGCAGGAGGGCTGCATGGAGACACGGTCACAGCGTAGCGGAGGGCAGGAGGGCCGCATGGAGACACAGTCACTGCGTAGCGGGGGGCAGGAGGGCCGCATGGAGACACAGTCACAGCGTAGCGGAGGGCAGAAGGGCCGCATGGAGACACAGTCACTGCGTAGCGGAGGGCAGGAGGGCAGCATGGAGACACGGTCACAGCGTAGCGGAGGGCAGAAGGGCTGCATGGGGACACAGCATACACTAGAGATGTGTGGTTCGCTTTTGCTGAGAATCTAAGTCTCCCGGACTTTGGGGTTCCACTTCGAATTGAGTCCCGTCTGAGATCACTGTTAGAACAGAGTCCCAGCTCGGGTCTTCTCGCAAAGTTCGGAACTAGAATCTAAAAACCGGATCTGGCTTGTTTTGAATTGTATTTATGCCCGATGCATCCCGCTACATGCCGGCGTTGGTAACCAGCACCGCAAATGACCGCTCTCCCGGTAAGATCAGCCCTTTGCGATGGAGGGACTTCCGGGTTGATGACCCAACAGCCCTTCCTTCTTCGCACGTGCCGCAGGGGGTGCTGGGAGGGATCCCTCTCACAGCACTCTCCTGGTAGAAGCCCATAGGCTTCTATGGGAAAGGCCATCAGGACGATGGCGTTACCCACCGCAATTAGGTGCATCTCATTCCAGGGTTTGGTGCATATTGGGGGTGTGATAGCGCATTTCTCAGCTTGCTGCATCCCGACCCTTAGAATCATAATCGCACTCTCACCAGATGTCAGACTGGTAACCCCTAGTGCAGTAATCAACTTAACATTAATGTATCTGAAACAATGACACAAACAGCAATGCGGCATTTACAATGATCAGCGTTTTTATGTAAATAGCATAAAAGATCAGCTACTGGGGGCGGTAAGAAAGAACGGACAGTAGACAAGTGGCTAAAATGACTTACGCCACACCACTATCCTCCGCCATACTCGCTGGGCCTATTGCCCTTCTCAACGGCAAGTAAATTAGGGTCTCCACATCTCCTACCAATATGCGCAAAAGCCCGGCCAGTAAGCCAGTGCTGCTGACCCCAGTAAGGTAAAATCAGCCTACCCAGTGTATTGAAGAGGTGTTGGGCTGTAATGAGAGAAGGCAGGATGGGGAGATAGGGAAGGAATATGTGTGGGCACTCCTATGTAACATGGAGAGGGAGGGTGGGTGTCACGCCTGGATGTATATAGGCTATAATTGCTGGATAGGGTAGGGTAGCAGGTGAGTGGAAACGGGAAGACTATATATACATCCTCTTCATACGTCTCTCCCAGGTGTTGGCGAGACCTCCCCCAGGGCGCGGAGTCTAGTCCACTCGATGGTATTCACCAATGACCCCTCCAAGCTGGATGTGGGTTTCGCTGCACCAAGTGAACAGGCCGCGGCCCCTGAGGCAGGTACCTGGAGAAAACACAGAGATAGATATGGGAGGACTGTATAAGCACTGATGGGCAAGGATGATGCTCCAAAGACTGATATGTGAGCTGCACTGGTAATCAGCACCTGGTATGGGATACTGAATAGCGATGGTAATCAAGACTTGGTATGAGACGCTGAGTGACGATGGTAATCGATAGTTAGTATGAGAAGCAGAGTGACGATGGTAATCGATAGTTGGTATGAGATGCTGAGTGGCGATGGTAGCCAGCACTTGATATGAAACACTGGGAATCGATGCCTAGCCAGCACTTGGTATGAAACACTGGGGATCGATGCCTAGCCAGCACTTGGTAAGAAACACTGGGGATCGATGCCTAGCCAGCACTTGGTATGAACACTGGGAATCGAACCCTAGCTAGCACTTGGTATGAAATACTGGGAATCAATGGTAGTCAGCACTTGGTATAAGACACTGAGAACCGATGTTAGTCAGCGATTGCAATGAAAAGCTGAACAGCGGTGGTAGTCAGCGCTTGGAATGAAACACTGAGAATCGATGGTAGTCAGCACTTGATATGAAACACTGGGAATCCATGGTAGTCAGCACTTGGTATGAAACACTGGGAATCGATGGTAGTGAGCACTTGGTATGAAACACTGGGAATCGATGGTAGTGAGCACTTGGTATGAAACACTGAACATCGGTGGTAGTCAGCGCTTGGTATGAATAGCTGAACAGTGGTGGTAGTCAGCACTTGGAATGAATAGCTGAACAGCGGTGGTAGTCAGCACTTGGAATGAATAGCTGAACAGCGGTGGTAGTTAGCACTTGGTATGAATAGCTGAACAGCGGTGGTAGTCAGCACTTGGAATGAATAGCTGAACAGCGGTGGTAGTCAGCACTTGGAATGAATAGCTGGACAGCGGTGGTAGTCAGCACTTGGAATGAATAGCTGAACAGTGGTGGTAGTCAGCACTTGGTATGAATAGCTGCATAGCGGTGGTAGTCAGCACTTGGTATGAATAGCTGAACAGCGGTGGTAGTCAGCACTTGGAATGAATAGCTGAACAGTGGTGGTAGTCAGCGCTTGGTATGAATAGCTGAACAGTGGTGGTAGTCAGCACTTGGAATGAATAGCTGAACAGCGGTGGTAGTCAGCACTTGGAATGAATAGCTGAACAGCGGTGGTAGTCAGCACTTGGAATGAATAGCTGGACAGCGGTGGTAGTCAGCACTTGGTATGAATAGCTGAACAGTGGTGGTAGTCAGCACTTGGTATGAATAGCTGAACAGCGGTGGTAGTCAGCACTTGGAATGAATAGCTGAACAGCGGTGGTTGTCACGAGGAGGGCTCACTGGGAAGTAACACTGCGGAGCCTGAGCCGCAGTGACAGTAGAAACCACTATAGGAGCGAAGTTGTACAGGCAGCTTACTGCTGCAGGAATACCCCTTGGTAGCTGGTCATTGGCCAGAGACATCATCTGACCAACCGCAGAACTACCATAGGAGGATACTGATCAGATGACATGAACCAACATGGCGACGCCCAGGATTGCACCTGCAGCAACCACATGAAAGCTCTAGCAGTCCCTGGGCAGAATACTCAGCCACTATCTGTCTCCATGGCTGACGTCCGGACGCTTAGGAGCCCGAAGACGCCATCGCTGGAAGTGAGTTACAGCCGATCCCAGGCTGCATCCTGACAGTGGGTGGTGCTTGTTATGTGAGGAATGGAGGGAGGATGAGAAGGTACTGTAGGGTTACTGTTAGGGATGACATCTGAGAATGGAGTTTGATGAATGGGGAAAGGAGTTCCCCATATTATTATCACTGAGCCTGATTCAGGGTGAAAATGCTAATGTAGCAGGAGGCATCTGGTGTAAATCGCAGCCTGCTGACAGCATCGCAGATCCGAATGCTGCATCCTACGATGGTCCCCCGAGAGCCCACCATATAGGTAAGAAGAGATTCAAGCACGGGGTATACATGGGATTGTAAAAATAGAATAAAAAAAACATAGGGCACCCAAGTGACAAAGGGCCATATTCAATTTGGTGTGAAAACCCGTTATCGGCGATACTTTTTCGCAGATGACGTCATTTTCACATTTTTCACTCATCCCCGTATTCAATTTCCCCGAATTTTTTCGCCGGTGCGGAGAGTCAGAGGTTCGAACCCAGAGATAAAGTATCACCTATGATAGGTGGCGAGAACAAGTGCAGAATTGGGGTTTGGGGGTGCAGACTTCCAAAAATCACCGTGCACCCCTGGGACAGTGCCCCAAAGTTATTCTGTGTCAAAAAAAAATTAAAAAAGGACCACAGGACACCCCAAAAAAGGTACTTTCATTTTGGGGGCAAAAAAAAAAGTTGGGGGACAAACTTCTAAACTAGCGAAATAGACTCAGGGGGGTTCCCCAAGTATGCAGCAGGAGCTTTTTTGATTGCAGGTGGATGCGACAGGTGGATTTTTCATGATTTTTAAAGCTTCATATTAGCCACTTTACAATATGCTAGTACCCATTATCATGTACCCCAAATTTGATGGGACCACTTATCTTTTCCAAGAAAAGTTGCTAAATGCTATTCTTCACCACTTTCCCAAAGACGATATATACCACCTATTGAGACCGTTTAAAGACCCCACATCCCTTTAGTAGGGAAATTCGGGGGTACCCATAGTGAACCCCCATGTCAGAGCATCTTTTGGGGGGTGTCAGGCTGATTTCCCCAAAAATGACAGAACTTTTCGCCGATTTCTTTTTCGCCGGGTCCCATTTTCGCTGAAATTAAATTGAATACGGGGAACAGCGGTGACGAGCGCGATACTTTATCGCTGGCAAAACCTCCGATGACAGCGAAAAGTCCGGCAACAGACTTTTCACTCCAAGTTGAATCTGCCCCAAGGACCCCTTATTTGTATTCCCACTATGTATGTCAGCACCAATACTAATACACAGACAACATTTTAAAGAACAAATTTCAAGGGGCAACTTTTTTGTAATTTGCTGTGGGCACCATCAACCCTAGTTGGGCCTCGGGCAGTGACAACACCCCATCTGAGAGTAGCTCTGCCTAATGTGAGGGGGGAGGTGTATGACCAGAACCACTTTAAGCCCTGTGGGTAATCTAGAAAATAAAATGAAATGCTGACAAGATGCTGTAAATAGACAGATAAGGGGTGAGAGAGGGGGGGACATATTATTTATATACATACAGTATATACAGATAGATCCAATAATTAGGGCAGTGTAGTAATAATAAATGTCAGAGCTGGACTAGCAGAGGAAAGAGACTACACTAGCTGGACTGTGACAGGACTATTTCCCCCTGCAGCTTTGCTGTGTATAATTAATACGCAATGTGAGAGGCCGGACAGGTAATTATATTTCGTTAGCTGTTTTTCATACTGATTCCAGGGAACACAAAACATATACTGTGCACTTATTTCTTATCGTTCCAAAAATAGCCGGCCCAGCAGACCGGTGACTGCGGCGCCAGCTCTCTAATGGAGAGCCATCAGACGCGATATGCAGGGCAAACACTTTAGGGCGGCATGAAACAAAACAATAAGTAATTACGGTATTTTAGACCGGTATGCAGTCGGGAAGCCGGCGGACCTAATCCCGACAGCCGGCTTCCCGACTGTCTTATCCCGGCAAGGGTCTAAAGACAGGTGTCGATATGCTGACGTCTGTCATTAGACATATGCCGGAAGCCCGACGCCCGGCATCTCGATCGAAGGGACGTCGGGCGGCGAGCGCAGATAGCCGCGGGCTTAGGGTTCCCGGGAGGAACTTAGGGTTAGACACCCCCCGGGAGGTTAGGTTTAGGCAGCGGGGAAGGAGGGGTTAGCGTTAGGCACCCTCGAGGGGGATTTAGGGTTAGGAGGCGGGGAAGGGGGGATTAGGGTTAGGCACTGGGAGGGAAGGTTAGGGTTAGGGTTAGGTTCCCCTAAGGGAGGGTTTGGGGTTAGAAATAGGTTAGTAAATACTTACCTTTGACGATCGGGATCTCCTCCTCTGCCAGGATGCCCCTGTCGGGATTCCAACCGCCGGGCATGGGTCCGGCAGTAAATCATACCGATTCCTTTTAGACCATGTCAATTTCAGCATTATTAAGGGCAACACTGTATATATTATGGATGCAACTAATAAGCCGGGTACACATTAGACGATGTGTGTACCTGGCCGACGGGCGACATATCATGCTGTCGTCTGATGCCGCATGATTTGGTGGACGACCGCGCGATATGTCGTTCACCAGCCGCCTCCGCAAGCATGGGGTCGTTCATCAGATTGAGCTGCATGTAGACTCAATCTGTCAATACCATCAACAACCCAGCGGGAGCGTGCAGAGTCGTTCATAGTGGGTACAAACTGGCCGATGTGGACGATCCGCTGTATCCGGCGACATACAGTATAGTCTAGTGTGTACCCACCATTACTTTGTCTCCGGAAAGCCCAGTTTCTGATGCAAGTCTGCAGCACCTTCCTGGGATACTAGAAATCAGCTTGACGACGACTAATTATGTTTGAGCTGGAAGTGGAACATAATGTTCCTGGCTACTATTACTTGGTGAGATGAGCGGTTCGGTTTCGGATTTTCCTGCCACATTCCGATCTCAGGGCCCGATTCAGACCCGCTCGCTAGATGCGTTCGCATGCAACTAGCATATGCAAATCCCGCGATCGCATAGCAAGGCATTAGCACGCCCACTATGACTTGGCGGGCGTTCACGGTGTGTATTTAGACGCCCACTAGCCTGTCTTAAGACGCCCACTTATTCACGTCATCTCCAGGAAGTGCATGCAGCCCATACTTGCCGAATGCAAGCATAGAGGGGGAGGCGTGGCCGGCTATGACGACGTTTTGGGGCGGGGCCAGGGGCGTGTCCGCACGAACACGTCATCGTGGCCCCGCCTCCTCTTCACGATGCCAAAAATAAAGGCATTGTGAAGCGGGGGGCGGAGCCACGATGACGCGATTCAGCGCGAATCGCATCATCGGGCATCCCCGCTGCGGGGGTTTCAAGTAGTTGTGCGGGGGGCAGGCGGCAGCCGGGAGGCTTGCCTGCCTTTCCGGGGGGTCGGGAGCGGCACCCGATATTCGGGAGGCTCCCGACCAAATCGGGAGGGTAGGCAAGCCTGATGCAGCCATCGGTACCATCAGCAGCGAACGCAGCACTTGTGGCTGACCGTACCCTACCGCAAGCACTGCGAGTGCTTCAGTGTGTAATTCAACCAAGTGACGTGCACTATGACGCTGCGTAATAATTATGCACGCCTCTAAAACAGCGTTATGACGCTCAGACAAGTCTGCGTTCGCACCACCACTCCCCCGTTTCCATCGACCAAGCCCTGTTACCACCCACAAACGGCTTATCCTGTCATTCAGTCTAGCGAGCCATCCATGCTTAAGGGGCGATTGCTTGGCGATCGCATTGACTGGTTGCGATGCATTTGCGTGCGCACAATGCAAACATCGGCTGCCTGCGTGCGAACACATACTAGCGAGCGGGTCTGAATCGGGCCCTCAGATGCGGATGGGCATGAATCTGATACGAGCGCTGGGGGTTGGATGGCAGAGGTGAGATGGAAAGGGCACAGCCAGTACAGTAAGAAGAAAGCCACATGGTTAAAAGCATGAGCGTACGTGTTTATGCCGTACGCCTGGCGCAAATCTGGCGCATAGACTACTGGTGTAGGAATGCGATGTGTACGCAGCAGCATGTGACCTAAATATGCTTTTTTGAGCATAAATGATGTGGCAAATGCAGCATCGGGCACATGATGCCGCGTCTGTGTACGCGTCTGTGACTCTATGCAAATACCGCTACAAGCCCTTCCCTGGGGTACAGATGTGCGTCAGCATGTACAAGGACTGAGAGCCTGATTCACTACGGATCACTACTCTGCTTATACGCGCTAATATCAGCGGTGATATGTAAATGTCTGCATATGTAATGTAATCACAGCCTGACATAAGGACGCCCACTTCCCCTTACTCACATCCGTATACTTTGCCAACATAGCGAAACAATCGGTAACATCGGAGCCATACGCATAGGTAAGGCCGGTCAGACCTCAGGCTACGTATGGTATCACCGTGGATAATTCACCACCCACAATCGGCGCTTCCTGTCAGTCACTGCCATGGGTCTGCGTATCCCGATCGCATGCACAGAAAGCAACAGTCAGCCGATTGCGTGCCTATAAGCAACTGCATTCCTTGCTAAATCAGGCCCAGAGGCGCTAACTGTGAGCGTCTTCAGATGCTTTAATACCGCTTGGTGCATTTTTAGATACAATCATCGGTCGCATTATCGAAACTTGCACCCTATGGTAGGCGCAGTTTCTCCGTCTCAGTATGGCCGCCTATGTGAGCGTCTTTATACGGAACCGCTTTCCACGACACACCTCCGACACTCCCATTATCCATCTGAATGTGGCCCCTATGTGAACAATTCTGCGTCACTGTCTGTAAGCACTATCAGCGACATGCCCATAAGACGGAACATCTCTGTGCGTTCGCTAAGTCACTTCCCAGGAACGCCCAATAGATTTTCAGTCCATACGTCTCCTGAATCGCAACTCCCACTGAATACAGAATCCGCAGATGGGCGCAGAACAAAAGAGAAAAAAATCGCTTCACTGTGCCCAACATCACCGATGCGTCAGACTCAGGAACAGGTCCAATTAGGGAAGGCCATCAGAGGGGTGTCCATCGATGGGTCCATCGGTGGGTACCATTGATGGCACAAAAACCATCTATTGTGAACCATTGATGGTTTGCACCCCTCGATGACTACCGCTGCGGTGGGGAACGACGGGCTGTGGGCCAATCAAAAACAGGGACGGGGCTTAGCGGGCACCGGGACTATGCGATGTCCCGTACGGAAAAAAAAGATAGACTTTCACTCATCCATCGATGGCAGAAAACTATTGGCTCTACCATTGATGGTAAAAGTATTCAACATTGGCCATAAACCATCGATGATTTCAAGCATTATGCCAGGTTTATTTAATCTGTGGCAATGAATTCCTGTTTGCATTTTATTTGCTGCTATTCATCAAATTCACTTCTCAAACCCAGATAATAAGGATTTGTGCCATGTAACATCTTATATGGCTCCTGAAGTGTAATTATATAGACTGGATTATTAGAATATTCATTATTATCTATATTAATACAAGGGAGGTGAGGGGCGAGTGGCGTTACAAGCTCCTTATTAGAATGCAGTTACTGGAGATATAAGTGAGACGTTTCTGCGTTTAAGAATTCCAGCACTCGCTGTCCAGATGGTAAATCAGTTCCCGGACATCAGGCTACAAAATATGTTAGAATTCAGGACAAAACTAAAGTGTATTTTGCATAAAAACAAATAATAAAAGACAAATATATAGATCTTAGACACTAGTAACCCAATTACAGTATAAATGGCATTTAGGTCACTGACGCATCTTTTTAATATAAAAGAATTGCAAACTGAGGGCCTGATTCAGAGTGCGATGCAACTGCGTTTTCGTCCGCAAGGAAGCTGCGAAAATATGCAAATGTTAGGTTATCAAAGATCACCTGAGCATAAAGACGTCCACTGCTGCCTTCTCACCTGCGTGGGACGACGCATACCTACGTAAACATCGGTAACGTCAAAGCACATCGGCGACCATCTTACCTTGCAGCAGGTCTGACCTGCCGCAGCCTTGTATGCTCTTCTGACACGCAGAGCTGCGTATCCAATCGCTAATTTATGCACGCTCATGTAACGGCGTTGAAACACCTGCATTTGTGACCACTCCTCATTACCACCCCCAAACTCTGGCAGTCTGACACTCGCTTAGCAGCGCACTTGCGGTGCGGTGCATTCGCAATGGCAAACAATCGCTCGATCTGCGTGAAAATTGCATTAGCGTCCATCTCTGAATCCAGCCCTGAGTGCAGTGTGTACGGGAGACCACTGTAGCTTGGGTGACTGTACCCCTGAATGTGGCACAAAGGATGAGGGGGGAGAAGGTGACTATTCGATTTAGCCGTGAAGAGATTGTTGGACGATTTAGTAATGGCTGTCTCAGCGGAGGGTAGAGAGTAGGAGATTCAGTGTAGAGAGTTGAGAAGCTGGGCAGGGCAACGACGTACAATGGTTTGCTGAGGATGGGGAGATGAGTGCATGTCTGGAGACAAAAGGCAAAGCCGCAATGGAGGGGGGCAGAAAATGTGGCCGAGGAGACAGGTCGGGTGTAGCCGTAAGAGAGGAGGGCGATACATTGTCCTCAGCAATGGGACAGACACCACCTGGGGTGATAGGTGAGTGGAGGGAAAGATGGTGTGCATTTATGGCAAGAGGAGAACTATTGCTCTATGGCGTCAGCTAAGCCTCCAGAGTCAGTGATGAAGTTGTGAGTAAAGAAGGGAGTTGGGAGTGGCAAAAGTAGCCATCTAAGGATTGGGGGATGAGAGTTGGTAGACTAGGTAGATATTAGGGATTTAAAGTAGTTTTGCTTTGCAACAGGGAGGGCATCACAGGAAGGAGACAGGATAATCTGCAGTGGGGGACCTCAGTAACAGGGAGGCCATCACAGGAAGGAGACAGGATAATCTGCAGTGGGGGACCTCAGTAACAGGGAGGCCATCACAGGAAGGAGACAGGATAATCTGTAGTGGGGGACCTCAGTAACAGGGAGGCCATCACAGGAAGGAGACAGGATAATCTGTAGTGGGGGACCTCAGTAACAGGGAGGGCATCACAGGAAGGAGACAGGATAATCTGCAGTGGGGGACCTCAGTAACAAGGAGGGCATCACAGGAAGGAGACAGGATAATCTGCAGTGGGGGACCTCAGTAACAGGGAGGGCATCACAGGAAGGAGACAGGATAATCTGCAGTGGGGGACCTCAGTAACAGGGAGGGCATCACAGGAAGGAGACAGGATAATCTGCAGTGGGGGACCTCAGTAACAGGGAGGCCATCACAGGAAGGAGACAGGATAATCTGCAGTGGGGGAACTCAGTAACAGGGAGGGCATCACAGGAAGGAGACAGGATAATCTGCAGTGGGGGACCTCAGTAACAGGGAGGGCATCACAGGAAGGAGACAGGATAATCTGCAGTGGAGGACCACAGTAACAGGGAGGGTATCACAGGAAGGAGACAGGATAATCTGCAGTGGAGGACCACAGTAACAGGGAGGGCATCACAGGAAGGAGACAGGATAATCTGCAGTGGGGGACCTCAGTAACAGGGAGGGCATCACAGGAAGGAGACAGGATAATCTGCAGTGGGGGACCTCAGTAACAGGGAGGGCATCACAGGAAGGAGACAGGATAATTATGCAGTGGGGGACCTCAGTAACAGGGAGGGCATCACAGGAAGGAGACAGGATAATCTGCAGTGGGGGACCCCAGTAACAGGGAGGGCATCACAGGAAGGAGACAGGATAATCTGTAGTGGGGGACCTCAGTAACAGGGAGGGCATCACAGGAAGGAGACAGGATAATCTGCAGTGGGGGACCTCAGTAACAGGGAGGGCATCACAGGAAGGAGACAGGATAATCTGCAGTGGGGGACCTCAGTAACAGGGAGGGCATCACAGGAAGGAGACAGGATAATCTGCAGTGGAGGACCACAGTAACAGGGAGGGCATCACAGGAAGGAGACAGGATAATCTGCAGTGGGGGGCCTCAGAAACAGGGAGGGCATCACAGGAAGGAGACAGGATAATCTGCAGTGGGGGATCTCAGTAACAGGGAGGGCATCACAGGAAGGAGACAGGATAATATGTAGTGGGGGACCTCAGTAACAGGGAGGGCATCACAGGAAGGAAACAGGATAATCTGCAGTGGGGGACCTCAGTAACAGGGAGGGCATCACAGGAAGGAGACAGGATAATCTGCAGTGGGGGACCTCAGTAACAGGGAGGGCATCACAGGAAGGAGACAGGATAATCTGCAGTGGGGGACCTCAGTAACAGGGAGGGCTTCACAGGAAGGAGACAGGATAATCTGCAGTGGGGAACCTCAGTACTGGAATTAGATTTCCTTGGTTTGCTGGTCAGCGGTACAGGAGCACTTGTGTAGGCGGTGGCTCTGAGGATAGTAAGAGGATTGGGACTGGAGTGTTTAGGTGTTACTTTGCACGTACAGATTTGGGTTCATGGGGGTTGTAGGAGGAGCCACATGCGGTAATATGGGGCCAGTTACTATTGGTGATATCATCTCTTGTTGTCTCAAAACAAACACCAAGTTTTATAATAATCCAGGCCAGAATCAGATTACCATACATCATTATGGTAAAAGGTAACGATGGCAATCGGAGGGTGACTTTATCAGCCTTGCGTGTGCCAAGCTGGACAGTCGTCCTGTCGCTTTGTGTTTCAGCCCAGAGACCAAATCCGCCCATGTGGGCAACTTAACTCCGAGTACAGAAATATCCTTCAGGCTTTTACACCAAACATAAGTAGTTGTTATGGGAAAGAGACACAAACTAACGATTCAAACTATTTGGCGTAAAAGTCTACAAACAGCATTAAAGAACAATTACACAGGGCCTGATTCAAAGTTAGAAGCAAACAAAAACAATGAGCAATTTGCACCTGGGAGACACCATGTTGCACTGCAGATGGGGCGTATGTACAGTAGAATGTTAGAGGCGAGAGGGGGCATGTCCTAGCTTAAAGCTGGCCAGTGTTTGTGGGCTACATGCAACAGCAGCTGGTATTTTCCCAGCGTGCAAAAACAGAATTGCATTTTGTACCCATTGCATTGCAACCAGGGCCCTAACTAGGGTTGTGCCAGCGGTGCAGTCACACAGAGAGCCCAACAGCCCTAGTTTCTGGCTAGCAGGTGCCTGTAACGGGACACTGCCGTCTGGACCCTAGCTGCAGTGCCGCACGGAGCGCCATTTGGACGCTCCAGACATGCAAAAGGCAGCGTGTCCACCCTCCCGCAGTGTCCTCAGGACACTCCCATCAGTGCTGTAGGTCACTGGGCTGGCAGCCCTGCCCCCTCAATGTGACATCATAATGTCAGGGGAGTGGCCAGCACACGGCGCAGTGCCAGCTAGTTATAAGACTGATTGCAACATGGTTAGTCCAAAAGCAAATTTTTTTATTTTTAGTTTTACATTTGCTCAAAACTCCGAAACAGGAACACAGTCGGAATGACAATACCCTGGTGGTTATTATATTATGTGTCTCTCTGTTTTGGCTTCTTGGAAAACATTTCTTGACCCGATGCAATTCAGGCCCCATTAAACCCCTCTAGACACACCAGTGAATAAACTGGATCCGGAACGGAGAAACCTGAGCGCCAGTTGTAGAAGGGAACATCATACCTGGTTGTGCAAGTGCCAGTTTTCAAAATCGTTCTCACTGCACTTCCGTCCAAAAATGGATTTATAGTCCACCTTCACCAGCTGCCACTCTGATAGGAGGCTGAAGTGTCCGAAGACGCTGCAACAAAACACATGCAAGAAACAAAGTTACGCTCTGCACAAATAATTGTACAGGTTGAGTCTCCCATATCCAAATATTCCGAAATACGGAGATAATTTGCACCTTTGATTTTTGATGGTTCAATGTACACAAATTTTGTTTAAAGCACAAAATTATTAAAACTATTGCATAGAATTACCTTCAGGCTTTGTGTATAAAGTGTATATGAAAGATAAATGAATTTCATGTATGTACACAAAGTTTGTTTGAGCCACAAACTTATTGAAAATATTGTATACAATTACCTGCAGGCTGTGTGTATAAGGTGTATATAAAACATAAATGCATTCTGTGTTCAGATTTGGGTCCCATTCCCAAGATATCTCATTATTTTATGCAAATATTCCAAAATACGGAATATTCAGATATGGAAAATACCCCTGGTCCCAAGCATTTTGGAAATGGGAGACTCAACCTGTACTTTTGAAGTGTAACCGTCAGCTTTAAAATAAATAAGAATAAAAGTTTTGTTTTAAGAACTGGTGTTATAACTTCAGGCTATAATGTTCTTTACATTTAAGTCTCCAGGGGGTTGAACAGACTAAGGATCTTACTCTTGTATCCAGCAGTTTAATATTAGTATATGTATTCTACTGTGCTTTTTTATCCAGGTATTTCTGATTATGGCAACAGTCGGGAACAGGGCTGTAACTAGGGTAGTGCGGCCGGTGCCATCGCACAGGGCACCACAGGTCAGGGGGTGCTGTTTGGGCCTGTCAAATTTCTGTTTATTATCATTCTTGCTTGTAGCTTCCTCTTGTTTCATCCCCAGCATCTCCTGGCCTCTCCTGTCACTTATATAGGCGAAGAGAGAAAGAAGACTGGATGTGGACAAGCCTCCCTGAAGGCGAAACGTACGTCGTCACCTATGGTCATGTGATCCGGAAGGCAGGGCACCCTCCCAGCAGACGTGCACACGGGATTTCCCCTACACCTCACCTCACCTGACCGGCAGCAGAGACTGCCCGCCCTCCACGGCTACACTCCCGCACAAGCTGCTCTGAGCAGCCGCTTGAATCACTTGGATTTCCCCACACGCGGTTATCCCACGGAGCTGTCCGGCGACTGCACTTCACCTGTTCAGGACTCGTAGCTATCTCCCGCAGAGCAGAGGTTAGCAGGTACTCAGTATCATATAGCTCACTAAGGAACAAAATCTCTTAATAGGTATCACTATAACGGAGATATATAATTATAAAACGCTGGGGACAGTCATCAATCCTTTTTTGGCATACTAATTTCCACCGCATGCTCAGCAGTTATAAATGCATCTATGATAAACCTTGAATTCCGGATCGCCAAACGGATATTATACAGGCAGCCACAGCTCAGTTAGAGCACAATTAAGTTCTCCATATTTGTGATTTTATTGTATTGTATTACTTTACACATTGTATCCTATATCTCCTTCGCACTCTCTCATCAGCCGACCGGCCCTGCCTGTCCTGCAATGTTTCTGGATATCAGGATAGCCAGGGTTTGCGCACACTGACAGCAGAAGTGCTCATACCCCTTCCTTCCTACCAGCTGCCAACCCCACTCTCTCATCCCATGTCCTCTGTTCTGTACAAGACACGGTGACAGCAGAAGTGCTCATACCCCTTCCTTCCTACCAGCTGCCAACCCCACTCTCTCATCCCATGTCCTCTGTTCTGTACAAGACACGGTGACAGCAGAAGTGCTCATACCCCTTCCTTCCTACCAGCTGCCAACCCCACTCTCTCATCCCATGTCCTCTGTTCTGTACAAGACACGGTGACAGCAGAAGTGCTCACACCCCTTCCTTCCTACCAGCTGCCAACCCCACTCTCTCATCCCATGTCCTCTGTTCTGTACAAGACACAGTGACAGCAGAAGGGGGGGGACAGACTCTGTCCACCTTTTTCTTACATTTTAGATGATCTCTTGACACATACGGTCACATATGTGTCACCCCATTATTACTCAGCAATTTGTGTTTGCTGCATTTACTCACCATATTCTTTGATATTGCATTATTTAATTTGTCCATTCTTTTAGGTGACAATCTGCCGTATACCCCTATTCTTTTAGGAGGTGGGATATAAACATCCAAGTAATTTACTCTATTTGTTGCGGTGTGTGAAGTATATCACCTTTGTGTTGAAATAAACTAGCAATTTACGAGGAAGTAGTTCTTGACATCAGCTGCCATTGCTGTCCTTGGTGAGATTATCTACCTACTATACTTGGACTTGGATTACCGGGCACCATGATATAACATGCAATTGCATATTTCATTGATATAACCCAGCATACCTAGGTTTAATCAGAGCGGGAAGGTATTGTGTGTACATGTTATTTTGTATTATCTGTGTTTGCCGTTCTTTAGGAGTTTTTTTTGATATATAGTATCAACATATATCTTGATCTTGTACCTATATATCAATTATTACCCTACGGATTCTAATGCTATTTATATCCGTGGTTGCTCGTACTTACTTACTCATTATTGAGTGTAATTATATCTTGTCAGTACACATTGTGAGCAATACCATGAATGGACTGACTATTGTCTTTGAATATTCGCCGTCACCCAGATTGCATCACTCATTTAAGTGTGTATGTCTCTTATAGTTTCCTCTACCGGCAATTATTGTTTGTATTTATATGTGTTATATGTCTTTTTCGTGTAAAACCTATATTTTAGAACTATAACTATTAAAAGTTAGATCTTAATAATTTTTTCACATACAATCTGAGTGCCCCCAAAAAAGAGTCTTCTTTCTCTCTTCGCCTATATATCATGTCAGTTGTTCTGACTCTGGGGAGCACCGCCAACTTTGAAAATGTATTATACAAATTTTGGTGTTGCAAACTGAATTAGTTGAACTATACCGATCACCACGCCATTTTTTCTCTGTCAATATGAACATACCAGGGTGGTGTTAATAAATAAATCCCACACTAACCCCTTTTAGATCTGTCCTGTGCAAAACTCAACAAACAAAACTTCTATACACTCTCCTATCTCTTCCCTGGCCCTTCCCCATGAAGCCATGGCCCTTTTTTGGGTGCATTATGTCCCTCTTAAAAATGAGGGGGGCGCCAATGCTCTTTCTGGCACAGGGCACCAAAAAGTCTAGTTACGGCTCTGGTCGGGAATACAAATCAGAGGGCAGATTATACTGGGTGAGAAGACGCAGTTATTATGTCTGCGCTCCTAAGAAAGTGTACAGTACACAAGACAATAGATAATATTCTAAAAAATTACTAATAACTGCAAAGGTAGCACCCTGCTGTACTCCAGCGGTTGTTGAACTACTAGGCCAAGCATGTCTTGTAAGGCAGTGGAAAGATTTTATAAATTTAGTAAAGCTAAAATGGCTTTAAAATAAGTACAGGGCAAAGGCTCAACAATCTTTCCAGTATATGTATATTATATAGAGCCATCTATAGCAGTGATGCCGCTCCTGGTATTGTGAGCACAATTTTTCTCTGTCTCTCTGCTATTTCTTCCTGGATGTGCCAGCGATTTCTTAAACTTAATATGTCTAAGACTGAGCTGATAATTTTCCCACCCCCCAACATAACCTCACTTCCCACTATTTCTTTAACAAGTGACGGATCAACTATCTCTTCTAGCCCCAAAGTGCGCTGTCTTGGAGTTATCCTGGACTCCTCCCTCTCCTACAAACCACATATCCAGAGCCTCTCACAGTCCTGTCATTTCCATCTCAAAAATATTTCCAAGATTAGACCCTTTCTCACCCAGGATGCCACCAAAACCCTCATACACTCACTGGTCATATCCAGATTGGGCTACTGTAACCTTCTCCTATCTGGCCTCCCCAACTCCCATCTCTCTCCTCTCCAGTCTGTCCTCAATGCTGCTGCTCGGCTCATCTTCCTCTCCAAACGCTCTACA
Source organism: Taudactylus pleione (assembly GCA_031769625.1). NCBI lineage: Eukaryota > Metazoa > Chordata > Amphibia > Anura > Myobatrachidae > Taudactylus > Taudactylus pleione. The sequence goes on along the minus strand of JAUIMM010000424.1, from coordinate 490,214 downwards.
TCTGCCTCCCCTCTCCTACAAGCCCTCCACTGACTCCCCTTCCCTTTTGGAACCCAATTCAAGGTTCTCACACTTGCTTACATAGCCCTCACCCATTCCTCTCCCATTTACAACTTTGACCTCATCTCCCTTCACTCCTGGCCACCCCCTTCGCTCAACAAATGCACACCGCCTCTCATGCCAACTGATTACTTCCTCCCACTCCCACCTCCAAGATTTGCCCGTGCTGCTCCTGACCTTTGGAACTCTCTCCCTCTCCCTATCAGACTCTCCTCCTCTTTACAAACCTTCAAACGGGCTCTCAAGACCCACTACTTCATCAAAGCCTTCCAGCTCCCATCCTAACTTGCTGCAACATGCTCCTTCCTCCGTTTACCCCATCTGTGTCACGCCTGTTTGTCTGCCCCTCCTCTTTAGAATGTAAGCTCTTACGAGCAGGGCCTCTACCCTCTTGTGCTTCTCCATACTTTACTTTCACCTACTTCTTACCCCCCACCAGGGCACCTAACACTTGGTTGCTTACGCTCTGTTGCATAGGTGTTATGGTCACTAATGTATCAATGTATATTATCCATGTCCTTGTCCTATTTTGTACTGGAAGTCAGTTGTCAAATAATTTGTTTATGTACTTTGTAAGGCGCTGCGGAACACTTGTGGCGCCATATAAATAAAGGATAATAATAATAATAATAATACTCCTCTGTACAGGCCCAGCCATACATAGTGCAGTGTATGTATAGCTCCCGCTGAATTGAATCGACCCAATTGATTTCTATGCTGCCCCACCTTCCACAAGATATTACCGTCCTGCTTATGAGCCTGGTTAGCCAAAAAAGGAGACGCAAGTCTGCGTCCATCACTGCTAAACAAACTATAAGGGCAAATATCTGCCAGTTACGGTAGCTGGAGCAATGAGTATATTGTATATGGAGCACATGATAGGTGTTAATGAGAAACACTGCACATTTCAGGTCATGACCACAACAAGTGGTGGAACTTTGGAGTCCCATCCATAGAAGCTGTGCTCCAATTGCCACTGAAGGAGGTGTGGCCACCCAATGCTGGTGCCTCTGTCACAGGTATGGACCCCCAGACCGGCCCAATCCCGTACTATGGCCCTGATTCAGAGCCGGTTGCTCTGGCAGAGCGCTCGTTCTGAATCAGGGCCGGTCTTTTTTTTTTTTAGAATAGCCTCCTGGCCGCTCGCATAGCTGTGGGTGACCACCCACAGCTATAGCGAGCGGCCATGATGATGGTCACGATGATCAAGACCATCGCGACCATCGGACTTGCAAAAAGACCCTTGTGGTAGGGTCTCATGGCCGCAAGCCCCAAAGAGCTTTCGGCTCTAACAGAGCCGAAATCTCTTCCACTGACATCACTCAACATCGACAGCACGCCCCCTTTGGTACGAGACCCGGAGCGAGGGATTGCCTGCCGCTATCCGGGCCTCACGCATGCGCACGACGGAGCCAGCTCCGTCGCGCGCATGCGCTCTGGGCCACCATCGACCCGGCTGCGAGCGCTCAGCGCTTGTGACCGTGTCTGAATCAGGCCATATGTGTCTTCTCCTGTCACCTCTGCAGCAGATCTACCAGCTTCCTACAGTAAGTGGGCAAGATTGTAATTCCGAAAACCCTGACTGACTGACTGACTAGGTAAGCACACATTTTGAGTAGGATCATATTAATAAGCAGTCAGTAGTTGTTAATTAAGAGCAGATGATTATTCGTACTCAACTATCTCTATATCAACCCATCCTACATGACTATAATCACACTGTCCTCATATACACCACCACAGTCGCACTCCCCTACACCAACAATCTCTACACCGACCCATCCTACATTACTATAATCACACTGTCCTCATCTACACAGCCACAGCCACACTCCCCTACACCAACTATCTCTACACCAACCCATCCTACATAACTATAATCACACTGTCCTCATCTACACAGCTACAGCCACACTCCTCTACACCAACTGTCTCTACACCAACCCATCCTACATAACTATAATCACATTGTCCTCATGTACACAGCTACAGTCACACTCCCCTGCACCAACGATCTCTACAACGAACCATCCTACATTATTATAATCACTCTACATTACTATAATCACACTGTCCGCATGTACACAGCCACAGCCGCACTCCCCTACAACAACTATCTCTACACCAACCCATCCTACTTAACTATAATCACACAGTCCTCGTATACACCACCACAGCCACACTCTCCTACACAAACTATCTCTACACCAACCCATCTTACATAACTATAATCACACTGTCCTCATCTACACAGCTACAGCCAAACTCCCCTATACCAACTATCTCTTCACCGACCCATCTTACATTACTATAATCACACTGTCCTCATCTACACAGCCACAGCCGTATTCCCCTACACCAACTATCTCTACACCAACCCATCCTACAAAACTGTAATCACACTGTCCTCATCTACACAGCCACAGCCACACTCCCCTACACCAACCCATCCTATATTACTATAATCACACTGTCCTCATATACACAGCTACAGCTGTACTCCCCTACACCAACTGTCTCTACACTGACCAATCCTACATAACTATAATCACACTATCCTCATCTACACAGCTACAGCCGCACTCCCCTACACCAACTATCTCTATACCAACCCATCTTACATTACTATAATCACACTGTCCTCATATATACAGCCACAGCCACACTCCCCTACACCAACTGTCTCTACACCGACCAATCCTACACAACTACAATCACACCATCCTCATATACAACACCACAGCCACTTTCCCCTACACCAACTATCTCTACACCAACCCATCCTACATAACTATAATCACACTGTTCTCATATACACCACCACAGCCACTCTCCCCTACACCAACTGTCTCTACACCGACCCATCCTACATAACTATAATCACACTGTCCTCATGTACACAGCCACAGTCGCACTCCCCTACACCAACTATCTCTACACCAACCCATCCTACATAACTATAATCACACTGTCCTCATCTACATAGCCACAGCCACACTCTCCTACACCAACTATCTCTACACCGACCCATCCTATATAACTATAATCACACTGTCCTCATCTACACAGCCACAGCTGCACTACCCTACACCAACTATCTCTACACCGACCCATCCTACATAACTATAATCACTCTGTCCTCATCTACACAGCCACAGCCGCACTCCCCTACACCTACTATCTCTACACCGACCCATCCTACATAACTATAATCACACTGTCCTCATCTACACAGCCACAGTCACACTCCCCTACACCAACTGTCTCTACACCGACCCATCCTATATTACTATAATCACACTGTCCTCAAGTACACAGCTACAGCCGCACCCCCCTACACCAACTATCTCTACACCAACCCATCCTACATAACTGTAATCACACCGTCCTCATCTATACAGCCAAAGCCACACTCCCCTACACCAACTGTCTCTACAGCGACCAATCCTACACAACTATAATCACACTGTCCCATGTACACAGCCACAGCCGCACTCCCCTACACCAACTGTCTCTACACCAACCCATCCTACATAACTATAATCACACCGTCCTCATCTACACAGCCACAGCCACACTCCCCTACACCAACTGTCTCTACACCGACCCATCCTACATAACTATAATCACACTGTCCTCATATACACAAACACAGCCGCACTCCCCTACACCAACTGTCTCTACACCAACCCATCCTACATAACTATAATCACACCGTCCTCATCTACACAGCCACACTCCCCTACACCAACTGTCTCTACACCGACCCATCCTACATAACTATAATCACACTGTCCTCATATACACAAACACAGCCGCACTCCCCTACACCAACTATCTCTACACCAACCCATCTTACATTACTATAATCACACTGTCCTCATCTACACAGCTAGAGCCGCTTTCCCCTACACCAACTGTCTCTACACCGACCAATCCTATATTACTATAATCACACTGTCCTCATATAAACCACCACAGCCGCACTCCCCTACACCAACTATCTCTACACCAACCCATCCTACATAACTATAATCACACCGTCCTCATCTACACAGCCACAGCCACACTCCCCTACACCAACTGTCTCTACACCAACCCATCCTATATTACTATAACCACACTGTCCTCATATACACCACGACATCCACACTCTGCTACACCAACTATCTCTACACCAACCCATCCTACATAACTATAATCACACTGTCGTCATCTACACAGCTACAGCCGTACTTCCCAACACCAACTGTCTCTACACCGACCCATCCTATATTACTATAATCACACTGTCCTCATATACACCACCATAGCCGCACTCCCCTACACCAACTATCTCTACACCAACCCATCCTACATAACTATAATCACACCGTCCTAATCTACACAGCCACAGCCACACTCCCCTACACCAACTGTCTCTACACCAACCCATCCTATATTATTATAACCACACTGTCCTCATATACACCACGACAGCCACACTCTGCTACACCAACTATCTCTACACCAACCCATCCTACATAACTATAATCACACTGCCTCATCTACACAGCTACAGCCGTACTTCCCAACACCAACTGTCTCTACACCGACCCATCCTATATTACTATAATGACACTGTCCTCATATACACCACCACAGCCGCACTCCCCTACACCAACTATCTCTACACCAACCCATCTTACATTACTATAATCACACTGTCATCAAGTACACAGCTACAGCCGCACCCCCCTACACCAACTATCTCTACACCAACCCATCCTACATAACTATAATCACACCGTCCTCATCTACACAGCCACAGCCACACTCCCCTACACCAACTGTCTCTACACCAACCCATCCTATATTACTATAACCACACTGTCCTCATATACGCCACCACAGCCGCACTCCCCTACACCAACTATCTCTACACCAACCCATCTTACATTACTATAATCACACTGTCCTCATCTACACCACCAAAGCCGCACCCCCCTACACCAAATATCTCTACACCAACCCATCATACATAACTAAAATCACACTGCCCTCATGTACACAGCCACAGCCACACTCCCCTACACCAACTATCTCTACACCGACCCATCCTACATAACTATAATCACACTGTCCTCATCTACACAGCCACAGCCAAACTCCCCTACACCAACTGTCTCAACACCGACATATCCTATATTACTATAATCACACTGTCCTCATATACACCACCACAGCCGCACTCCCCTACACCAACTATCTCTACACCGACCCATCTTACATTACTATAATCACACTGTCCTCAAGTACACAGCTACAGCCGCACCCCCCTACACCAACTATCTCTACACCAACCCATCCTACATAACCATAATCACACCGTCCTCATCTATACAGCCAAAGCCACACTCCCCTACACCAACTGTCTCTACACCGACCCATCCTATATTACTATAATCACACTGTCCTCATATACACCAACACTGCCGCACTCCCCTACACCAACTATCTCTACACCAACCCATCTTACATTACTATAATCAAACTGTCCTCATCTACACAGCTACAGCCGCACTCCCCTACACCAACTGTCTCTACACCGACCAATCCTACATAACTATAATCACACTGTCCTCATGTACACAGCCACAGCCGCACTCCCCTACACCAACTGTCTCTACACCGACCAATCCTACATAAATATAATCACACTGTCCTCATGTACACAGCTACAGCCGCACTCCCCTACACCAACTGTCTCTACACCGACCAATCCTACATAACTATAATCACACTGTCCTCATCTACACAGCCACAGCCGCACTCCCCTACACCAACTGTCTCTACACCGACCCATCCTATATTACTATAATCACACTGTCCTCATATACACCACCACAGCCGCACTCCCCTACACCATCTATCTCTAAACCGACCCATCTTACATTACTATAATCACACTGTCCTCAAGTACACAGCTACAGCCGCACTTCCGACACTAACTATCTCTACACCAACCCATCCTACATAACTATAATCACACCGTCCTCATCTATACAGCCAAAGCCACACTCCCCTACACCAACTGTCTCTACACCGACCCATCCTATATTACTATAATCACACTGTCCTCATATACACCAACACAGCCGCACTCCCCTACACCAACTATCTCTACACCAACCCATCTTACATTACTATAATCACACTGTCCTCATGTACACAGCCACAGCCGCACTCCCCTACACCAACTGTCTCTACACCGACCAATCCTACATAAATATAATCACACTGTCCTCATGTACACAGCCACAGCCGCACTCCCCTACACCAACTGTCTCTACACCGACCAATCCTACATAAATATAATCACACAGTCCTCATGTACACAGCTACAGCCGCACTCCCCTACACCAACTGTCTCTACACCGACCAATCCTACATAACTATAATCACACTGTCCTCATGTACACAGCTACAGCCGCACTCCCCTACACCAACTATCTCTATACCAAACCATCTTACATTACTATAATCACACTGTCCTCATATAAACAGCCACAGCCACACTCCCCTACACCAACTGTCTCTACACCGACCAATCCTACACAACTACAATCACACTGTCCTCATGTACACATCCACAGCCGCACTCCCCTACACCAACTGTCTCTACACCAACCCATCCTACATAACTATAATCACACCGTCCTCATCTACACAGCCACAGCCACACTCCCCTACACCAACTGTCTCTACACCGACCCATCCTATATTACTATAATCACACTGTCCTCATATACACCAACACAGCCGCACTCCCCTACACCAACTATCTCTACACCAACCCATCTTACATTACTATAATCACACTGTCCTCATCTACACAGCTAGAGCCGCTCTCCCCTACACCAACTGTCTCTACACCGACCAATCCTACATAACTATAATCACACTGTCCTCATATACACAGCTACAGCCGCACTCCCCTACACCAACTATCTCTACACCAACCCATCTTACATTACTATAATCACACTGTCCTCATCTATACAGCCACAGCCACACTCCCCTACACCAACTGTCTCTACACCGACCAATACTACACAACTATAATCACACTGTCCCCATGAACACAGCCACAGCCGCACTCCCCTACACCAACTGTCTCTACACCAACCCATCTTACATAACTATAATCACACTGTCCTCATCTACACAGCCACAGCCACACTCCCCTACACCAACTGTCTCTACAGCGACCCATCCTATATTACTATAATCACACTGTCCTCATATACACCAATACAGCCGCACTCCCCTACACCAACTATCTCTACACCAACCCATCTTACATTACTATAATCACTGTCCTCATCTACACAGCCACAGCCGCACTCCCCTACACCAACTGTCTCTACACCGACCAATCCTACATAAATATAATCACACAGTCCTCATGTACACAGCTACAGCCAGCCGCACTCCCCTACACCAACTGTCTCTACACCGACCAATCCTAAATAACTATAATCACACTGTCCTCATGTACACAGCTACAGCCGCACTCCCCTACACCAACTATCTCTATACCAACCCATCTTACATTACTATAATCACACTGTCCTCATCTACACAGCCACAGCCACACTCCCCTACACCAACTGTCTCTACACCGACCAATACTACACAACTATAATCACACTGTCCCCATGTACACAGCCACAGCCGCACTCCCCTACAGCAACTGTCTCTACACCAACCCATCTTACATAACTATAATCACACTGTCCTCATCTACACAGCCACAGCCACACTCCCCTGCACCAACTGTCTCTACACCAACCCATCCTATATTACTATAATCACACTGTCCTCATATACACCAACACAGCCGCACTCCCCTACACCAACTATCTCTACACCAACCCATCTTACATTACTATAATCACACTGTCATCATCTACACAGCTAGAGCCGCACTCCCCTACACCAACTGTCTCTACACCGACCAATTCCTACATAACTATAATCACACTGTCCTCATGTACACAGCTACAGCCGCACTCCCCTACACCAACTGTTTCTACACCGACCAATCCTACATAACTATAATCACACTGTCCTCATGTACACAGCCACAGCCACACTCCCCTACACCAACTATCTCTATACTGACCCATTCTACATTACTATAATCACACTGTCCTCATATACACAGCTACAGCCGCAATCCCCTACACCAACTATCTCTACACCCACCCATCCTACATAACTATAATCACACTGTCCTCATGTACACAGCTACAGCCGCACTCCCCTACACCAACTGTCTCTACAGCAACCCATCCTACATAACTATAATCACACTGTCCTCATATACAACACCACAGCCACACTCCCCTACACCAACTATCTCTACACCAACCCATCTTATATTACTATAATCAAACTGTCCTCAAGTACACCAGTACAGCCACACTCCCCTACACCAACTATCTCTACACCAACCAATCCTACATAACTATAATCACACTGTCCTCATCTACACAGCTACAGCCGCACTCCCCTACACCAACTGTCTCTACACCAACCCATCCTACATAACTATAATCACACTGTCCTCATGTACACAGCCACAGCCACACTCCCCTACACCAACTGTCTCTACACCGACCCATCCTACATAACTATAATCACACTGTCCTCATCTACACAGCCACACTCTCCTACACCAACCCATCTTACATTACTATAATCACTGTCCTCATCTACACAGCTAGAGCCGCACTCCCCTACACCAACTGTCTCTACACCGACCAATCCTACATAACTATAATCACACTGTCCTCATGTACACAGCTACAGCCGCACTCCCCTACACCAACTGTCTCTACACCGACCAATCCTACATAAATATAATCACACAGTCCTCATGTACACAGCTACAGCCAGCCGCACTCCCCTACACCAACTGTCTCTACACCGACCAATCCTAAATAACTATAATCACACTGTCCTCATGTACACAGCTACAGCCGCACTCCCCTACACCAACTATCTCTATACCAACCCATCTTACATTACTATAATCACACTGTCCTCATATATACAGCCACAGCCACACTCCCCTACACCAACTGTCTCTACACCGACCAATCCTACACAACTACAATCACACTGTCCTCATGTACACATCCACAGCCGCACTCCCCTACACCAACTGTCTCTACACCAACCCATCCTACATAACTATAATCACACCGTGCTCATCTCCACAGCCACAGCCACACTCCCCTACACCAACTGTCTCTACACCAACCCATCCTATATTACTATAATCACACTGTCCTCATATACACCAACACAGCCGCACTCCCCTACACCAACTATCTCTACACCAACCCATCTTACATTACTATAATCACACTGTCCTCATCTACACAGCTAGAGCCGCACTCCCCTACACCAACTGTCTCTACACCGACCAATTCCTACATAACTATAATCACACTGTCCTCATGTACACAGCTACAGCCGCACTCCCCTACACCAACTGTTTCTACACCGACCAATACTACACAACTATAATCACACTGTCCCCATGTACACAGCCACAGCCGCACTCCCCTACACCAACTGTCTCTACACCAACCGATCTTACATAACTATAATCACACTGTCCTCATCTACACAGCCACAGCCACAGCCACACTCCCCTACACCAACTGTCTCTACAGCGACCCATCCTATATTACTATAATCACACTGTCCTCATATACACCAATACAGCTGCACTCCCCTACACCAACTATCTCTACACCAACCCATCTTACATTACTATAATCACTGTCCTCATCTACACAGCTAGAGCCGCACTCCCCTACACCAACTGTCTCTACACCGACCAATCCTACATAACTATAATCACACTGTCCTCATGTATACAGCCACAGCCACACTCCCCTACACCAACTGTCTCTACACCGACCAATACTACACAACTATAATCACACTGTCCCCATGTACACAGCCACAGCCGCACTCCCCTACAGCAACTGTCTCTACACCAACCCATCTTACATAACTATAATCACACTGTCCTCATCTACACAGCCACAGCCACACTCCCCTGCACCAACTGTCTCTACACCAACCCATCCTATATTACTATAATCACACTGTCCTCATATACACCAACACAGCCGCACTCCCCTACACCAACTATCTCTACACCAACCCATCTTACATTACTATAATCACACTGTCATCATCTACACAGCTAGAGCCGCACTCCCCTACACCAACTGTCTCTACACCGACCAATTCCTACATAACTATAATCACACTGTCCTCATGTACACAGCTACAGCCGCACTCCCCTACACCAACTGTTTCTACACCGACCAATCCTACATAACTATAATCACACTGTCCTCATGTACACAGCCACAGCCACACTCCCCTACACCAACTATCTCTATACTGACCCATTCTACATTACTATAATCACACTGTCCTCATATACACAGCTACAGCCGCAATCCCCTACACCAACTATCTCTACACCCACCCATCCTACATAACTATAATCACACTGTCCTCATGTACACAGCTACAGCCGCACTCCCCTACACCAACTGTCTCTACAGCAACCCATCCTACATAACTATAATCACACTGTCCTCATATACAACACCACAGCCACACTCCCCTACACCAACTATCTCTACACCAACCCATCTTATATTGCTATAATCAAACTGTCCTCAAGTACACCAGTACAGCCACACTCCCCTACACCAACTATCTCTACACCAACCAATCCTACATAACTATAATCACACTGTCCTCATCTACACAGCTACAGCCGCACTCCCCTACACCAACTGTCTCTACACCAACCCATCCTACATAACTATAATCACACTGTCCTCATGTACACAGCCACAGCCACACTCCCCTACACCAACTGTCTCTACACCAACCCATCCTACATAACTATAATCACACTGTCCTCATCTACACAGCCACACTCTCCTACACCAACCCATCTTACATTACTATAATCACTGTCCTCATCTACACAGCTAGAGCCGCACTCCCCTACACCAACTGTCTCTACACCGACCAATCCTACATAACTATAATCACACTGTCCTCATGTACACAGCTACAGCCGCACTCCCCTACACCAACTGTCTCTACACCGACCAATCCTACATAACTATAATCACACAGTCCTCATGTACACAGCTACAGCCAGCCGCACTCCCCAACACCAACTATCTCTACACCAACCCATCCTACATAACTATAATAACACTGTCCTCATATACACCACCACAGCCACACTCCCCTACACCAACTATCTCTACACCAACCCATCCTACATTACTATAATCACACTGTCCTCATATTCACAGCTACAGCCACACTCTCCTACACCAACTATCTCTACACAAACCCATCTTACATTACTATAATCACACTGTCCTCATGTACACAGCTACAGCCGCACTCCCCTACACCAACTGTCTCTACACCAACCCATCCTACATAACTATAATCACACTGTCCTCATATACAACACCACAGCCACACTCCCCTACACCAACTATCTCTACACCAACCCATCTTATATTACTATAATCACACTGTCCTCATATACACCAGTACAGCCACACTCCCCTACACCAACTATCTCTACACCAACCAATCCTACATAACTATAATCACACTGTCCTCATCTACACAGCTACAGCCGCACTCCCCTACACCAACTGTCTCTACCCCAACCCATCCTACATAACTATAATCACACTGTCCTCATCTACACAGCCACACTCTCCTACACCAACCCATCCTACATAACTATAATCACACTGTCCTCATGTACACAGCCACAGCCGCACTCCCCTACACCAACTATCTCTACACCGACACATCCTACATAACTATAATCACACTGTCCTCATCTACACAGCTACAGCCGCACTCCCCTACACCAACTGTCTCTACACCAACCCATCCTACATAACTATAATCACACTGTCCTCATATACACAGCTACAGTCGCACTCCCCAACACCAACTATCTCTACACCAACCCATCCTACATAACTATAATAACACTGTCCTCATATACACCACCACAGCCACACTCCCCTACAGCAACTATCTCTACACCAACCCATCCTAGATTACTATAATCACACTGTCCTCATATTCACAGCTACAGCCACACTCTCCTACACCAACTATCTCTACACAAACCCATCTTACATTACTATAATCACACTGTCCTCATATACACCAGCGCAGCCACACTCCCCTACACCAACTATCTCTACACCAACCCATCCTATATAACTATAATCACACTGTTCTCATATACACCACCACAGCCACACTCCCCTACACCAACTGTCTCTACACCGACCAATCCTACATAACTATAATCACACTGTCCTCATGTACACAGCCACAGCCGCACTCCCCTACAGCAACTGTCTCTACACCGACCCATCCTACATAACTATAATCACACTGTCCTCATGTACACAGCCACAGTCACACTCCCCTACACCAACTGTCTCTACACCGACCCATCCTACATAACTATAATCACACTGTCCTCAAGTACACAGCTACAGCCGCACTCCCTACACCAACTGTCTCTACACCGACCAATCCTACACAACTACAATCACACTGTCCTCATGTACACATCCACAGCCGCACTCCCCTACACCAACTGTCTCTACACCAACCCATCCTACATAACTATAATCACACCGTCCTCATCTACACAGCCACAGCCACACTCCCCTACACCAACTGTCTCTACACCGACCCATCCTATATTACTATAATCACACTGTCCTCATATACACCAACACAGCCGCACTCCCCTACACCAACTATCTCTACACCAACCCATCTTACATTACTATAATCACACTGTCCTCATCTACACAGCTAGAGCCGCACTCCCCTACACCAACTGTCTCTACACCGACCAATCCTACATAACTATAATCACACTGTCCTCATGTACACAGCTACAGCCGCACTCCCCTACACCAACTATCTCTACACCAACCCATCTTACATTACTATAATCACACTGTCCTCATCTATACAGCCACAGCCACACTCCCCTACACCAACTGTCTCTACACCGACCAATACTACACAACTATAATCACACTGTCCCCATGAACACAGCCACAGCCGCACTCCCCTACACCAACTGTCTCTACACCAACCCATCTTACATAACTATAATCACAATGTCCTCATCTACACAGCCACAGCCACACTCCCCTACACCAACTGTCTCTACAGCGACCCATCCTATATTACTATAATCACACTGTCCTCATATACACCAATACAGCCGCACTCCCCTACACGAACTATCTCTACACCAACCCATCTTACATTACTATAATCACACTGTCCTCATCTACACAGCTACAGCCGCACTCCCCTACACCAACTGTCTCTACACCAACCCATCCTACATAACTATAATCACACTGTCCTCATATACACAGCTACAGTCGCACTCCCCAACACCAACTATCTCTACACCAACCCATCCTACATAACTATAATAACACTGTCCTCATATACACCACCACAGCCACACTCCCCTACACCAACTATCTCTACACCAACCCATCCTACATTACTATAATCACACTGTCCTCATTTTCACAGCTACAGCCACACTCTCCTACACCAACTATCTCTACACAAACCCATCTTACATTACTATAATCACACTGTCCTCATGTACACAGCTACAGCCGCACTCCCCTACACCAACTGTCTCTACACCAACCCATCCTACATAACTATAATCACACTGTCCTCATATACAACACCACAGCCACACTCCCCTACACCAACTATCTCTACACCAACCCATCTTATATTACTATAATCACACTGTCCTCATATACACCAGTACAGCCACACTCCCCTACACCAACTATCTCTACACCAACCAATCCTACATAACTATAATCACACTGTCCTCATCTACACAGCTACAGCCGCACTCCCCTACACCAACTGTCTCTACACCAACCCATCCTACATAACTATAATCACACTGTCCTCATGTACACAGCCACAGCCACACTCCCCTACACCAACTGTCTCTACACCAACCCATCCTACATAACTATAATCACACTGTCCTCATCTACACAGCCACACTCTCCTACACCAACCCATCCTACATAACTATAATCACACTGTCCTCATGTACACAGCCACAGCCGCACTCCCCTACACCAACTATCTCTACACCGACCCATCCTACATAACTATAATCACACTGTCCTCATCTACACAGCTACAGCCGCACTCCCCTACACCAACTGTCTCTACACCAACCCATCCTACATAACTATAATCACACTGTCCTCATATACACAGCTACAGTCGCACTCCCCAACACCAACTATCTCTACACCAACCCATCCTACATAACTATAATAACACTGTCCTCATATACACCACCACAGCCACACTCCCCTACACCAACTATCTCTACACCAACCCATCCTACATTACTATAATCACACTGTCCTCATATTCACAGCTACAGCCACACTCTCCTACACCAACTATCTCTACACAAACCCATCTTACATTACTATAATCACACTGTCCTCATATACACCAGTGCAGCCACACTCCCCTACACCAACTATCTCTACATCAACCCATCCTATATAACTATAATCACACTGTTCTCATATACACCACCACAGCCACACTCCCCTACACCAACTGTCTCTACACCGACCAATCCTACATAACTATAATCACACTGTCCTCATGTACACAGCCACAGCCGCACTCCCCTACAGCAACTGTCTCTACACCGACCCATCCTACATAACTATAATCACACTGTCCTCATGTACACAGCCACAGTCACACTCCCCTACACCAACTGTCTCTACACCGACCCATCCTACATAACTATAATCACACTGTCCTCATATACACAGCTACAGCCGCACTCCCCTACACCAACTGTCTCTACACCGACCCATCCTAGATAACTATAATCACACTGTCCTCATCTACACAGCCACAGCCGCACTTCCCTACACCAACTGTCTCTACACCGACCCATCCTACATAACTATATTCACACCGTCCTCATCTACACAGCCACAGCCGCACTCCCCTACACCAACTATCTCTACACCGACCCATCCTACATAACTATAATCACACTGTCCTCATCTACACAGCCACAGCCGCACTCCCCTACACCAACTGTTTCTACACCAACCCATCCTACATAACTATAATCACACCGTCCTCATCTACACCGCCACAGCCACACTCCCCTACACCAACTGTGTCTACACCGACCCATCCTATATTACTATAATCACACTGTCCTCATATACACCACCACAGCCGCACTCCCCTACACCATCTATCTCTACACCGACCCATCTTACATTACTATAATCACACTGTCCTCAAGTACACAGCTACAGCCGCACTCCCTACACCAACTGTCTCTACACCGACCAATCCTACACAACTACAATCACACTGTCCTCATGTACACATCCACAGCCGCACTCCCCTACACCAACTGTCTCTACACCAACCCATCCTACATAACTATAATCACACCGTCCTCATCTACACAGCCACACTCCCCTACACCAACTGTCTCTACACCGACCCATCCTATATTACTATAATCACACTGTCCTCATATACACCAACACAGCCGCACTCCCCTACACCAACTATCTCTACACCAACCCATCTTACATTACTATAATCACACTGTCCTCATCTACACAGCTAGAGCCGCACTCCCCTACACCAACTGTCTCTACACCGACCAATCCTACATAACTATAATCACACTGTCCTCATGTACACAGCTACAGCCGCACTCCCCTACACCAACTGTCTCTACACCGACCAATACTACACAACTATAATCACACTGTCCCCATGAACACAGCCACAGCCGCACTCCCCTACACCAACTGTCTCTACACCAACCCATCTTACATAACTATAATCACACTGTCATCATCTACACAGCCACAGCCACACTCCCCTACACCAACTGTCTCTACAGCGACCCATCCTATATTACTATAATCACACTGTCCTCATATACACCAATACAGCCGCACTCCCCTACACGAACTATCTCTACACCAACCCATCTTACATTACTATAATCACTGTCCTCATCTACACAGCTAGAGCCGCACTCCCCTACACCAACTGTCTCTACACCGACCAATCCTACATAACTATAATCACACTGTCCTCATGTACACAGCCACAGCCGCACTCCCCTACACCAACTGTCTCTACACCGACCAATC
Organism: Taudactylus pleione; assembly: GCA_031769625.1. Lineage (NCBI taxonomy): Eukaryota > Metazoa > Chordata > Amphibia > Anura > Myobatrachidae > Taudactylus > Taudactylus pleione. The sequence continues at coordinate 473,766 of JAUIMM010000424.1, read as the reverse complement.
CTACATAAATATAATCACACAGTCCTCAAGTACACAGCTACAGCCGCACTCCCCTACACCAACTGTCTCTACACCGACCAATCCTAAATAACTATAATCACACTGTCCTCATGTACACAGCTACAGCCGCACTCCCCTACACCAACTATCTCTATACCAACCCATCTTACATTACTATAATCACACTGTCCTCATATATACAGCCACAGCCACACTCCCCTACACCAACTGTCTCTACACCGACCAATCCTACACAACTACAATCACACTGTCCTCATGTACACATCCACAGCCGCACTCCCCTACACCAACTGTCTCTACACCAACCCATCCTACATAACTATAATCACACCGTCCTCATCTACACAGCCACAGCCACACTCCCCTACACCAACTGTCTCTACACCAACCCATCCTATATTACTATAATCACACTGTCCTCATATACACCAACACAGCCGCACTCCCCTACACCAACTATCTCTACATCAACCCATCTTACATTACTATAATCACACTGTCCTCATCTACACAGCTAGAGCCGCACTCCCCTACACCAACTGTCTCTACACCGACCAATTCCTACATAACTATAATCACACTGTCCTCATGTACACAGCTACAGCCGCACTCCCCTACACCAACTGTTTCTACACCGACCAATACTACACAACTATAATCACACTGTCCCCATGTACACAGCCACAGCCGCACTCCCCTACACCAACTGTCTCTACACCAACCCATCTTACATAACTATAATCACACTGTCCTCATCTACACAGCCACAGCCACACTCCCCTACACCAACTGTCTCTACAGCGACCCATCTTACATTACTATAATCACACTGTCCTCATCTACACAGCTAGAGCCGCACTCCCCTACACCAACTGTCTCTACACCGACCAATTCCTACATAACTATAATCACACTGTCCTCATGTACACAGCTACAGCCGCACTCCCCTACACCAACTGTTTCTACACCGACCAATACTACACAACTATAATCACACTGTTCCCATGTACACAGCCACAGCCGCACTCCCCTACACCAACTGTCTCTACACCAACCCATCTTACATAACTATAATCACACTGTCCTCATCTACACAGCCACAGCTACACTCCCCTACACCAACTGTCTCTACAGCGACCCATCCTATATTACTATAATCACACTGTCCTCATATACACCAACACAGCCGCACTCCCCTACACCAACTATCTCTACACCAACCCATCTTACATTACTATAATCACACTGTCATCATCTACACAGCTAGAGCCGCACTCCCCTACACCAACTGTCTCTACACCGACCAATTCCTACATAACTATAATCACACTGTCCTCATGTACACAGCTACAGCCGCACTCCCCTACACCAACTGTTTCTACACCGACCAATCCTACATAACTATAATCACACTGTCCTCATGTACACAGCCACAGCCACACTCCCCTACACCAACTATCTCTATACTGACCCATTCTACATTACTATAATCACACTGTCCTCATATACACAGCTACAGCCGCAATCCCCTACACCAACTATCTCTACACCCACCCATCCTACATAACTATAATCACACTGTCCTCATGTACACAGCTACAGCCGCACTCCCCTACACCAACTGTCTCTACAGCAACCCATCCTACATAACTATAATCACACTGTCCTCATATACAACACCACAGCCACACTCCCCTACACCAACTATCTCTACACCAACCCATCTTATATTACTATAATCAAACTGTCCTCAAGTACACCAGTACAGCCACACTCCCCTACACCAACTATCTCTACACCAACCAATCCTACATAACTATAATCACACTGTCCTCATCTACACAGCTACAGCCGCACTCCCCTACACCAACTGTCTCTACACCAACCCATCCTACATAACTATAATCACACTGTCCTCATGTACACAGCCACAGCCACACTCCCCTACACCAACTGTCTCTACACCGACCCATCCTACATAACTATAATCACACTGTCCTCATCTACACAGCCACACTCTCCTACACCAACCCATCTTACATTACTATAATCACTGTCCTCATCTACACAGCTAGAGCCGCACTCCCCTACACCAACTGTCTCTACACCGACCAATCCTACATAACTATAATCACACTGTCCTCATGTACACAGCTACAGCCGCACTCCCCTACACCAACTGTCTCTACACCGACCAATCCTACATAAATATAATCACACAGTGCTCATGTACACAGCTACAGCCAGCCGCACTCCCCTACACCAACTGTCTCTACACCGACCAATCCTAAATAACTATAATCACACTGTCCTCATGTACACAGCTACAGCCGCACTCCCCTACACCAACTATCTCTATACCAACCCATCTTACATTACTATAATCACACTGTCCTCATATATACAGCCACAGCCACACTCCCCTACACCAACTGTCTCTACACCGACCAATCCTACACAACTACAATCACACTGTCCTCATGTACACATCCACAGCCGCACTCCCCTACACCAACTGTCTCTACACCAACCCATCCTACATAACTATAATCACACCGTGCTCATCTCCACAGCCACAGCCACACTCCCCTACACCAACTGTCTCTACACCAACCCATCCTATATTACTATAATCACACTGTCCTCATATACACCAACACAGCCGCACTCCCCTACACCAACTATCTCTACACCAACCCATCTTACATTACTATAATCACACTGTCCTCATCTACACAGCTAGAGCCGCACTCCCCTACACCAACTGTCTCTACACCGACCAATTCCTACATAACTATAATCACACTGTCCTCATGTACACAGCTACAGCCGCACTCCCCTACACCAACTGTTTCTACACCGACCAATACTACACAACTATAATCACACTGTCCCCATGTACACAGCCACAGCCGCACTCCCCTACACCAACTGTCTCTACACCAACCGATCTTACATAACTATAATCACACTGTCCTCATCTACACAGCCACAGCCACAGCCACACTCCCCTACACCAACTGTCTCTACAGCGACCCATCCTATATTACTATAATCACACTGTCCTCATATACACCAATACAGCTGCACTCCCCTACACCAACTATCTCTACACCAACCCATCTTACATTACTATAATCACTGTCCTCATCTACACAGCTAGAGCCGCACTCCCCTACACCAACTGTCTCTACACCGACCAATCCTACATAACTATAATCACACTGTCCTCATGTATACAGCCACAGCCACACTCCCCTACACCAACTGTCTCTACACCGACCAATACTACACAACTATAATCACACTGTCCCCATGTACACAGCCACAGCCGCACTCCCCTACAGCAACTGTCTCTACACCAACCCATCTTACATAACTATAATCACACTGTCCTCATCTACACAGCCACAGCCACACTCCCCTGCACCAACTGTCTCTACACCAACCCATCCTATATTACTATAATCACACTGTCCTCATATACACCAACACAGCCGCACTCCCCTACACCAACTATCTCTACACCAACCCATCTTACATTACTATAATCACACTGTCATCATCTACACAGCTAGAGCCGCACTCCCCTACACCAACTGTCTCTACACCGACCAATTCCTACATAACTATAATCACACTGTCCTCATGTACACAGCTACAGCCGCACTCCCCTACACCAACTGTTTCTACACCGACCAATCCTACATAACTATAATCACACTGTCCTCATGTACACAGCCACAGCCACACTCCCCTACACCAACTATCTCTATACTGACCCATTCTACATTACTATAATCACACTGTCCTCATATACACAGCTACAGCCGCAATCCCCTACACCAACTATCTCTACACCCACCCATCCTACATAACTATAATCACACTGTCCTCATGTACACAGCTACAGCCGCACTCCCCTACACCAACTGTCTCTACAGCAACCCATCCTACATAACTATAATCACACTGTCCTCATATACAACACCACAGCCACACTCCCCTACACCAACTATCTCTACACCAACCCATCTTATATTACTATAATCAAACTGTCCTCAAGTACACCAGTACAGCCACACTCCCCTACACCAACTATCTCTACACCAACCAATCCTACATAACTATAATCACACTGTCCTCATCTACACAGCTACAGCCGCACTCCCCTACACCAACTGTCTCTACACCAACCCATCCTACATAACTATAATCACACTGTCCTCATGTACACAGCCACAGCCACACTCCCCTACACCAACTGTCTCTACACCAACCCATCCTACATAACTATAATCACACTGTCCTCATCTACACAGCCACACTCTCCTACACCAACCCATCTTACATTACTATAATCACTGTCCTCATCTACACAGCTAGAGCCGCACTCCCCTACACCAACTGTCTCTACACCGACCAATCCTACATAACTATAATCACACTGTCCTCATGTACACAGCTACAGCCGCACTCCCCTACACCAACTGTCTCTACACCGACCAATCCTACATAACTATAATCACACAGTCCTCATGTACACAGCTACAGCCAGCCGCACTCCCCAACACCAACTATCTCTACACCAACCCATCCTACATAACTATAATAACACTGTCCTCATATACACCACCACAGCCACACTCCCCTACACCAACTATCTCTACACCAACCCATCCTACATTACTATAATCACACTGTCCTCATATTCACAGCTACAGCCACACTCTCCTACACCAACTATCTCTACACAAACCCATCTTACATTACTATAATCACACTGTCCTCATGTACACAGCTACAGCCGCACTCCCCTACACCAACTGTCTCTACACCAACCCATCCTACATAACTATAATCACACTGTCCTCATATACAACACCACAGCCACACTCCCCTACACCAACTATCTCTACACCAACCCATCTTATATTACTATAATCAAACTGTCCTCAAGTACACCAGTACAGCCACACTCCCCTACACCAACTATCTCTACACCAACCAATCCTACATAACTATAATCACACTGTCCTCATCTACACAGCTACAGCCGCACTCCCCTACACCAACTGTCTCTACACCAACCCATCCTACATAACTATAATCACACTGTCCTCATGTACACAGCCACAGCCACACTCCCCTACACCAACTGTCTCTACACCAACCCATCCTACATAACTATAATCACACTGTCCTCATCTACACAGCCACACTCTCCTACACCAACCCATCTTACATTACTTTAATCACTGTCCTCATCTACACAGCTAGAGCCGCACTCCCCTACACCAACTGTCTCTACACCGACCAATCCTACATAACTATAATCACACTGTCCTCATGTACACAGCTACAGCCGCACTCCCCTACACCAACTGTCTCTACACCGACCAATCCTACATAACTATAATCACACAGTCCTCATGTACACAGCTACAGCCAGCCGCACTCCCCAACACCAACTATCTCTACACCAACCCATCCTACATAACTATAATAACACTGTCCTCATATACACCACCACAGCCACACTCCCCTACACCAACTATCTCTACACCAACCCATCCTACATTACTATAATCACACTGTCCTCATATTCACAGCTACAGCCACACTCTCCTACACCAACTATCTCTACACAAACCCATCTTACATTACTATAATCACACTGTCCTCATGTACACAGCTACAGCCGCACTCCCCTACACCAACTGTCTCTACACCAACCCATCCTACATAACTATAATCACACTGTCCTCATATACAACACCACAGCCACACTCCCCTACACCAACTATCTCTACACCAACCCATCTTATATTACTATAATCACACTGTCCTCATATACACCAGTACAGCCACACTCCCCTACACCAACTATCTCTACACCAACCAATCCTACATAACTATAATCACACTGTCCTCATCTACACAGCTACAGCCGCACTCCCCTACACCAACTGTCTCTACCCCAACCCATCCTACATAACTATAATCACACTGTCCTCATCTACACAGCCACACTCTCCTACACCAACCCATCCTACATAACTATAATCACACTGTCCTCATGTACACAGCCACAGCCGCACTCCCCTACACCAACTATCTCTACACCGACACATCCTACATAACTATAATCACACTGTCCTCATCTACACAGCTACAGCCGCACTCCCCTACACCAACTGTCTCTACACCAACCCATCCTACATAACTATAATCACACTGTCCTCATATACACAGCTACAGTCGCACTCCCCAACACCAACTATCTCTACACCAACCCATCCTACATAACTATAATAACACTGTCCTCATATACACCACCACAGCCACACTCCCCTACAGCAACTATCTCTACACCAACCCATCCTAGATTACTATAATCACACTGTCCTCATATTCACAGCTACAGCCACACTCTCCTACACCAACTATCTCTACACAAACCCATCTTACATTACTATAATCACACTGTCCTCATATACACCAGCGCAGCCACACTCCCCTACACCAACTATCTCTACACCAACCCATCCTATATAACTATAATCACACTGTTCTCATATACACCACCACAGCCACACTCCCCTACACCAACTGTCTCTACACCGACCAATCCTACATAACTATAATCACACTGTCCTCATGTACACAGCCACAGCCGCACTCCCCTACAGCAACTGTCTCTACACCGACCCATCCTACATAACTATAATCACACTGTCCTCATGTACACAGCCACAGTCACACTCCCCTACACCAACTGTCTCTACACCGACCCATCCTACATAACTATAATCACACTGTCCTCAAGTACACAGCTACAGCCGCACTCCCTACACCAACTGTCTCTACACCGACCAATCCTACACAACTACAATCACACTGTCCTCATGTACACATCCACAGCCGCACTCCCCTACACCAACTGTCTCTACACCAACCCATCCTACATAACTATAATCACACCGTCCTCATCTACACAGCCACAGCCACACTCCCCTACACCAACTGTCTCTACACCGACCCATCCTATATTACTATAATCACACTGTCCTCATATACACCAACACAGCCGCACTCCCCTACACCAACTATCTCTACACCAACCCATCTTACATTACTATAATCACACTGTCCTCATCTACACAGCTAGAGCCGCACTCCCCTACACCAACTGTCTCTACACCGACCAATCCTACATAACTATAATCACACTGTCCTCATGTACACAGCTACAGCCGCACTCCCCTACACCAACTATCTCTACACCAACCCATCTTACATTACTATAATCACACTGTCCTCATCTATACAGCCACAGCCACACTCCCCTACACCAACTGTCTCTACACCGACCAATACTACACAACTATAATCACACTGTCCCCATGAACACAGCCACAGCCGCACTCCCCTACACCAACTGTCTCTACACCAACCCATCTTACATAACTATAATCACAATGTCCTCATCTACACAGCCACAGCCACATTCCCCTACACCAACTGTCTCTACAGCGACCCATCCTATATTACTATAATCACACTGTCCTCATATACACCAATACAGCCGCACTCCCCTACACGAACTATCTCTACACCAACCCATCTTACATTACTATAATCACACTGTCCTCATCTACACAGCTACAGCCGCACTCCCCTACACCAACTGTCTCTACACCAACCCATCCTACATAACTATAATCACACTGTCCTCATATACACAGCTACAGTCGCACTCCCCAACACCAACTATCTCTACACCAACCCATCCTACATAACTATAATAACACTGTCCTCATATACACCACCACAGCCACACTCCCCTACACCAACTATCTCTACACCAACCCATCCTACATTACTATAATCACACTGTCCTCATTTTCACAGCTACAGCCACACTCTCCTACACCAACTATCTCTACACAAACCCATCTTACATTACTATAATCACACTGTCCTCATGTACACAGCTACAGCCGCACTCCCCTACACCAACTGTCTCTACACCAACCCATCCTACATAACTATAATCACACTGTCCTCATATACAACACCACAGCCACACTCCCCTACACCAACTATCTCTACACCAACCCATCTTATATTACTATAATCACACTGTCCTCATATACACCAGTACAGCCACACTCCCCTACACCAACTATCTCTACACCAACCAATCCTACATAACTATAATCACACTGTCCTCATCTACACAGCTACAGCCGCACTCCCCTACACCAACTGTCTCTACACCAACCCATCCTACATAACTATAATCACACTGTCCTCATGTACACAGCCACAGCCACACTCCCCTACACCAACTGTCTCTACACCAACCCATCCTACATAACTATAATCACACTGTCCTCATCTACACAGCCACACTCTCCTACACCAACCCATCCTACATAACTATAATCACACTGTCCTCATGTACACAGCCACAGCCGCACTCCCCAACACCAACTATCTCTACACCGACCCATCCTACATAACTATAATCACACTGTCCTCATCTACACAGCTACAGCCGCACTCCCCTACACCAACTGTCTCTACACCAACCCATCCTACATAACTATAATCACACTGTCCTCATATACACAGCTACAGTCGCACTCCCCAACACCAACTATCTCTACACCAACCCATCCTACATAACTATAATAACACTGTCCTCATATACACCACCACAGCCACACTCCCCTACACCAACTATCTCTACACCAACCCATCCTACATTACTATAATCACACTGTCCTCATATTCACAGCTACAGCCACACTCTCCTACACCAACTATCTCTACACAAACCCATCTTACATTACTATAATCACACTGTCCTCATATACACCAGTGCAGCCACACTCCCCTACACCAACTATCTCTACATCAACCCATCCTATATAACTATAATCACACTGTTCTCATATACACCACCACAGCCACACTCCCCTACACCAACTGTCTCTACACCGACCAATCCTACATAACTATAATCACACTGTCCTCATGTACACAGCCACAGCCGCACTCCCCTACAGCAACTGTCTCTACACCGACCCATCCTACATAACTATAATCACACTGTCCTCATGTACACAGCCACAGTCACACTCCCCTACACCAACTGTCTCTACACCGACCCATCCTACATAACTATAATCACACTGTCCTCATATACACAGCTACAGCCGCACTCCCCTACACCAACTGTCTCTACACCGACCCATCCTAGATAACTATAATCACACTGTCCTCATCTACACAGCCACAGCCGCACTTCCCTACACCAACTGTCTCTACACCGACCCATCCTACATAACTATATTCACACCGTCCTCATCTACACAGCCACAGCCGCACTCCCCTACACCAACTATCTCTACACCGACCCATCCTACATAACTATAATCACACTGTCCTCATCTACACAGCCACAGCCGCACTCCCCTACACCAACTGTTTCTACACCAACCCATCCTACATAACTATAATCACACCGTCCTCATCTACACCGCCACAGCCACACTCCCCTACACCAACTGTGTCTACACCGACCCATCCTATATTACTATAATCACACTGTCCTCATATACACCACCACAGCCGCACTCCCCTACACCATCTATCTCTACACCGACCCATCTTACATTACTATAATCACACTGTCCTCAAGTACACAGCTACAGCCGCACTCCCTACACCAACTGTCTCTACACCGACCAATCCTACACAACTACAATCACACTGTCCTCATGTACACATCCACAGCCGCACTCCCCTACACCAACTGTCTCTACACCAACCCATCCTACATAACTATAATCACACCGTCCTCATCTACACAGCCACACTCCCCTACACCAACTGTCTCTACACCGACCCATCCTATATTACTATAATCACACTGTCCTCATATACACCAACACAGCCGCACTCCCCTACACCAACTATCTCTACACCAACCCATCTTACATTACTATAATCACACTGTCCTCATCTACACAGCTAGAGCCGCACTCCCCTACACCAACTGTCTCTACACCGACCAATCCTACATAACTATAATCACACTGTCCTCATGTACACAGCTACAGCCGCACTCCCCTACACCAACTGTCTCTACACCGACCAATACTACACAACTATAATCACACTGTCCCCATGAACACAGCCACAGCCGCACTCCCCTACACCAACTGTCTCTACACCAACCCATCTTACATAACTATAATCACACTGTCATCATCTACACAGCCACAGCCACACTCCCCTACACCAACTGTCTCTACAGCGACCCATCCTATATTACTATAATCACACTGTCCTCATATACACCAATACAGCCGCACTCCCCTACACGAACTATCTCTACACCAACCCATCTTACATTACTATAATCACTGTCCTCATCTACACAGCTAGAGCCGCACTCCCCTACACCAACTGTCTCTACACCGACCAATCCTACATAACTATAATCACACTGTCCTCATGTACACAGCCACAGCCGCACTCCCCTACACCAACTGTCTCTACACCGACCAATCCTACATAAATATAATCACACAGTCCTCAAGTACACAGCTACAGCCGCACTCCCCTACACCAACTGTCTCTACACCGACCAATCCTAAATAACTATAATCACACTGTCCTCATGTACACAGCTACAGCCGCACTCCCCTACACCAACTATCTCTATACCAACCCATCTTACATTACTATAATCACACTGTCCTCATATATACAGCCACAGCCACACTCCCCTACACCAACTGTCTCTACACCGACCAATCCTACACAACTACAATCACACTGTCCTCATGTACACATCCACAGCCGCACTCCCCTACACCAACTGTCTCTACACCAACCCATCCTACATAACTATAATCACACCATCCTCATCTACACAGCCACAGCCACACTCCCCTACACCAACTGTCTCTACACCAACCCATCCTATATTACTATAATCACACTGTCCTCATATACACCAACACAGCCGCACTCCCCTACACCAACTATCTCTACATCAACCCATCTTACATTACTATAATCACACTGTCCTCATCTACACAGCTAGAGCCGCACTCCCCTACACCAACTGTCTCTACACCGACCAATTCCTACATAACTATAATCACACTGTCCTCATGTACACAGCTACAGCCGCACTCCCCTACACCAACTGTTTCTACACCGACCAATACTACACAACTATAATCACACTGTCCCCATGTACACAGCCACAGCCGCACTCCCCTACACCAACTGTCTCTACACCAACCCATCTTACATAACTATAATCACACTGTCCTCATCTACACAGCCACAGCCACACTCCCCTACACCAACTGTCTCTACAGCGACCCATCTTACATTACTATAATCACACTGTCCTCATCTACACAGCTAGAGCCGCACTCCCCTACACCAACTGTCTCTACACCGACCAATTCCTACATAACTATAATCACACTGTCCTCATGTACACAGCTACAGCCGCACTCCCCTACACCAACTGTTTCTACACCGACCAATACTACACAACTATAATCACACTGTCCCCATGTACACAGCCACAGCCGCACTCCCCTACACCAACTGTCTCTACACCAACCCATCTTACATAACTATAATCACACTGTCCTCATCTACACAGCCACAGCTACACTCCCCTACACCAACTGTCTCTACAGCGACCCATCCTATATTACTATAATCACACTGTCCTCATATACACCAATACAGCCGCACTCCCCTACACCAACTATCTCTACACCAACCCATCTTACATTACTATAATCACTGTCCTCATCTACACAGCTAGAGCCGCACTCCCCTACACCAACTGTCTCTACACCGACCAATCCTACATAACTATAATCACACTGTCCTCATGTATACAGCCACAGCCACACTCCCCTACACCAACTGTCTCTACACCGACCAATACTACACAACTATAATCACACTGTCCCCATGTACACAGCCACAGCCGCACTCCCCTACACCAACTGTCTCTACACCAACCCATCTTAAATAACTATAATCACACTGTCCTCATCTACACAGCCACAGCCACACTCCCCTACACCAACTGTCTCTACACCAACCCATCCTATATTACTATAATCACACTGTCCTCATATACACCAACACAGCCGCACTCCCCTACACCAACTATCTCTACACCAACCCATCTTACATTACTATAATCACACTGTCATCATCTACACAGCTAGAGCCGCACTCCCCTACACCAACTGTCTCTACACCGACCAATTCCTACATAACTATAATCACACTGTCCTCATGTACACAGCTACAGCCGCACTCCCCTACACCAACTGTTTCTACACCGACCAATCCTACATAACTATAATCACACTGTCCTCATGTACACAGCTACAGCCACACTCCCCTACACCAACTATCTCTATACTGACCCATTCTACATTACAATAATCACACTGTCCTCATATACACAGCTACAGCCGCAATCCCCTACACCAACTATCTCTACACCCACCCATCCTACATAACTATAATCACACTGTCCTCATGTACACAGCTACAGCCGCACTCCCCTACACCAACTGTCTCTACACCAACCCATCCTACATAACTATAATCACACTGTCCTCATATACAACACCACAGCCACACTCCCCTACACCAACTATCTCTACACCAACCCATCTTATATTACTATAATCACACTGTCCTCATATACACCAGTACAGCCACACTCCCCTACACCAACTATCTCTACACCAACCAATCCTACATAACTATAATCACACTGTCCTCATCTACACAGCTACAGCCGCACTCCCCTACACCAACTGTCTCTACACCAACCCATCCTACATAACTATAATCACACTGTCCTCATGTACACAGCCACAGCCACACTCCCCTACACCAACTGTCTCTACACCGACCCATCCTACATAACTATAATCACACTGTCCTCATCTACACAGCCACAGCCACACTCCCCTACACCAACTATCTCTACACCGACCCATCCTACATAACTATAATCACACTGTCCTCATCTACACAGCTACAGCCGCACTCCCCTACACCAACTATCTCTACACCGACCCATCCTACATAACTATAATCACACTGTCCTCATCTACACAGCTACAGCCGCACTCCCCTACACCAACTGTCTCTACACCAACCCATCCTACATAACTATAATCACACTGTCCTCATATACACAGCTACAGTCGCACTCCCCAACACCATCTATCTCTACACCAACCCATCCTACATAACTATAATCACACTGTCCTCATATACACCACCACAGCCACACTCCCCTACACCAACTATCTCTACACCAACCCATCCTACATTACTATAATCACACTGTCCTCATATTCACAGCTACAGCCACACTCTCCTACACCAACTATCTCTACACAAACCCATCTTACATTACTATAATCACACTGGCCTCATATACACCAGCGCAGCCACACTCCCCTACACCAACTATCTCTACACCAACCCATCCTATATAACTATAATCACACTGTTCTCATATACACCACCACAGCCACACTCCCCTACACCAACTGTCTCTACACCGACCAATCCTACATAACTATAATCACACTGTCCTCATGTACACAGCCACAGCCGCACTCCCCTACACCAACTGTCTCTACACCAACCCATCCTACATAACTATAATCACACTGTCCTCATGTACACAGCCACAGTCACACTCCCCTACACCAACTGTCTCTACACCGACCCATCCTACATAACTATAATTACACTGTCCTCATATACACAGCTACAGCCGCACTCCCCTACACCAACTGTCTCTACACCGACCCATCCTAGATAACTATAATCACACTGTCCTCATCTACACAGCCACAGCCGCACTTCCCTACACCAACTGTCTCTACACCGACCCATCCTACATAACTATATTCACACTGTCCTCATCTACACAGCCAGAGCCGCACTCCCCTACACCAACTATCTCTACACCGACCCATCCTACATAACTATAATCACACTGTCCTCATGTACACAGCCACAGCCGCACTCCCCTACACCAACTGTCTCTACACCGACCAATCCTACATAAATATAATCACACAGTCCTCATGTACACAGCTACAGCCGCACTCCCCTACACCAACTGTCTCTACACCGACCAATCCTACATAACTATAATCACACTGTCCTCATGTACACAGCTACAGCCGCACTCCCCTACATCAACTATCTCTATACCAACCCATCTTATATTACTATAATCACACTGTCCTCATATATACAGCCACAGCCACACTCCCCTACACCAACTGTCTCTACACCGACCAATCCTACACAACTACAATCACACTGTCCTCATGTACACATCGACAGCCGCACTCCCCTACACCAACTGTCTCTACACCAACCCATCCTACATAACTATAATCACACCGTCCTCATCTACACAGCCACAGTCACACTCCCCTACACCAACTGTCTCTACACCGACCCATCCTATATTACTATAATCACACTGTCCTCATATACACCAACACAGCCGCACTCCCCTACACCAACTATCTCTACACCAACCCATCTTACATTACTATAATCACACTGTCCTCTTCTACACAGCTAGAGCCGCACTCCCCTACACCAACTGTCTCTACACCGACCCATCCTACATAACTATAATCACACTGTCCTCATGTACACAGCTACAGCCGCACTCCCCTACACCAACTGTCTCTACACCGACCAATCCTACATAACTATAATCACACTGTCCTCATCTACACAGCCACAGCCGCACTCCCCTACACCAACTGTCTCTACACCAACCCATCCTACATAAATATAATCACACCGTCCTCATCTACACAGCCACAGCCACACTCCCCTACACCAACTGTCTCTACACCGACCCATCCTATATTACTATATTCACACTGTCCTAATATACACCACCACAGCCGCACTCCCCTACACCATCTATCTCTACACCGACCCATCTTACATTACTATAATCACACTGTCCTCAAGTACACAGCTACAGCCGCACTTCCGACACCAACTATCTCTACACCAACCCATCCTACATAACTATAATCACACCGTCCTCATCTATACAGCCAAAGCCACACTCCCCTACACCAACTGTCTCTACACCGACCCATCCTATATTACTATAATCACACTGTCCTCATATACACCAACACAGCCGCACTCCCCTACACCAACTATCTCTACACCAACCCATCTTACATTACTATAATTACACTGTCCTCATCTACACAGCTACAGCCGCACTCCCCTACACCAACTGTCTCTACACCAACCCATCCTACATAACTATAATCACACTGTCCTCATGTACACAGCCACAGCCGCACTCCCCTACACCAACTGTCACTACACCGACCAATCCTACATAACTATAATCACACTGTCCTCATGTACACAGCCACAGCCGCACTCCCCTACACCAACTATCGCTATACCAACCCATCTTACATTACTATAATCACACTGTCCTCATATATACAGCCACAGCCACACTCCCCTACACCAACTGTCTCTACACCGACCAATCCTACACAACTACAGTCACACTGTCCTCATGTACACATCCACAGCCGCACTCCCCTACACCAACTGTCTCTACACCAACCCATCCTACATAACTATAATCACACCGTCCTCATCTACACAGCCACAGCCACACTCCTCTACACCAACTGTCTCTACACCGACCCATCCTATATTACTATAATCACACTGTCCTCATATACACCAACACAGCCGGACTCCCCTACACCAACTATCTCTACACCAACCCATCTTACATTACTATAATCACAATGTCCTCATCTACACAGCTAGAGCCGCACTCCCCTACACCAAATGTCTCTACACCGACCAATCCTACATAACTATAATCACACTGTCCTCATGTACACAGCCACAGCAACACTCCCCTACACCAACTATCTCTACACTGACCCATTCAACATTACTATAATCACACTGTCCTCATATACACAGATACAGCCGCAATCCCCTACACCAACTATCTCTACACCAACCCATCCTACATAACTATAATCACACTGTCCTCATGTACACAGCTACAGCCGCACTCCCCTACACCAACTGTCTCTACACCAACCCATCCTACATAACTATAATCACACTGTCCTCATATACAAAACCACAGCTGCACTCCCCTACACCAACTATCTCTACACCAACCCATCTTATATTACTATAATCACACTGTCCTCATATACACCAGCACAGCCACACTCCCCTACACCAACTATCTCTACACCAACCCATCCTACATAACTATAATCACACTGTCCTCATCTACACAGCTACAGCCGCACTCCACTACACCAACTGTCTCTACACCAACCCATCCTACATAACTATAATCACACTGTCCTCATGTACACAGCCACAGCCACACTCCCCTACACCAACTGTCTCTACACCGACCCATCCTACATAACTATAATCACACTGTCCTCATCTACACAGCCACACTCTCCAACACCAACCCATCCTACATAACTATAATCACACTGTCCTCATCTACACAGCCACAGCCGCACTCCCCTACATCAACTATCTCTGCACCGACCCATCCTACATAACTATAATCACACTGTCCTCATCTACACAGCTACAGCCGCACTCCCCTACACCAACTGTCTCTACACCAATCCATCCTACATAACTATAATCACACTGTCCTCATATACACAGCTACAGTCGCACTCCCCTACACCAACTGTCTCTACACCAACCCATCCTACATAACTATAATCACACCGTCCTCATCTACACAGCCACAGCCACACTCCCCTACACTAACTGTCTCTACACCGACCCATCCTATATTACTATAACCACACTGTCCTCATATACACCACCACAGCCGCACTCCCCTACACCAACTATCTCTACACCAACCCATCTTACATTACTATAATCACACTGTCCTCATCTACACCAGCACAGCCACACTCCCCTACACCAACTATCTCTACACCAACCCATCCTATATAACTATAATCACACTGTTCTCATATATACCTCCACAGCCACACTCCCCTACACCAACTGTCTCTACACCGACCCATCCTACATAACTATAATCACACTGTCCTCATATACAACACCACAGCCACTTTCCCCTACACCAACTATCTCTACACCAACCCATCCTACATAATTATAATCACACTGTTCTCATATACACCACCACAGCCACACTCCCCTACACCAACTGTCTCTACACCAACCCATCCTACATAAATATAATCACCCTGTCCTCATGTACACAGCCACAGTCGCACTCCCCTACACCAACTATCTCTACAGCAACCCATCCTACATAACTATAATCACACTGTCCTCATCTACACAGCCACAGCCACACTCTCCTACACCATCTATCTCTACACCGACCCATCCTACATAACTATAATCACACTGTCCTCATCGACACAGCCACAGCCGCACTCCCCTACACCAACTATCTCTACACCGACCCATCCTACATAACTATAATCACACTGTCCTCATCTACACAGCCACAGCCGCACTCCCCTACACCAACTATCTCTACACCGACCCATCCTACATAACTATAATCACATTGTCCTCATCTACACAGCCACAGCCGCACTCCCCTACACCAACTGTCTCTACACCGACCCATCCTATATTACTATAATCACACTGTCCTCATATACACCACCACAGCCACACTCCCCTACACCAACTATCTCTACACCAACCCGTCTTACATTACTATAATCACACTGTCCTCATCTACACAGCTAGAGCCGCACTCCCCTACACCAACTGTCTCTACACCGACCAATCCTGCATAACTATAATAACACTGTCCTCATGTACACAGCTACAGCCGCACTCCCCTACACCAACTGTCTTTACACCGACCAATCCTACATAACTATAATCACACTGTCCTCATGTACACAGCCACAGCCGCACTCCCCTACACCAACTATCTCTACACTGACCCATTCTACATTACTATAATCACACTGTCCTCATCTACACAGCCAAAGCCGCACTCCCCTACACCAACTATCTCTACACCAACCAATCTTACATTACTATAATCACACTGTCCTCATCTACACAGCCACAGCCGCACTCCTCTACACCAACTATCGCTACACCAACCCATCCTACATAACTATAATCACACTGTCCTCATATACACCACGACAGCCACACTCTGCTACACCAACTATCTCTACACCAACCCATCCTACATAACTATAATCACACTGTCCTCATCTACACAGCTACAGCCGTACTTCCCTACACCAACTGTCTCTACAACGACCCATCCTATATTACTATAATCACACTGTCCTCATATACACCACCACAGCCGCACTCCCCTACAACAACTATCTCTACACCAACCCATCTTACATTACTATAATCACACTGTCATCATCTACACAGCTACAGCCACACTCCCCTACACCAACTGTCTCTGCACCGACCCATCCTACATAACTATAATCACACCGTCCTCATCTACACAGCCACAGCCACACTCCCCTACACCAACTGTCTCTGCACCGACCCATCCTATATTACTATAACCACACTGTCCTCATATACACCACCACAGCCGCACTCCCCTACACCAACTATCTCTACACCAACCCATCTTACATTACTATAATCACACTGTCATCATCTACACCTCCACAGCCGCATCCCCCTACACCAACTATCTCTACACCAACCCATCCTACATTACTATAATCACACTGTCCTCAAGTACACACCTACAGCCGCACTCCCCTACACCAACTGTCTCTACACCAACCCATCCTACATAACTATAATCACACCGTCCTCATCTATACAGCCAAAGCCACACTCCCCTACACCAACTGTCTCTACACCGACCCATCCTATATTACTATAATCACACTGTCCTCATATACACCAACACAGCCGCACTCCCCTACACCAACTATCTCTACACCAACCCATCTTACATTACTATAATCACACTGTCCTCATGTACACAGCTACAGCCGCACTCCCCTACACCAACTGTCTCTACATCGACCAATCCTACATAACTATAATCACACCGTCCTCATCTATACAGCCAAAGCCACACTCCCCTACACCAACTGTCTCTACACCGACCCATCCTATATTACTATAATCACACTGTCCTCATATACACCAACACAGCCGCACTCCCCTACACCAACTGTCTCTACACCGACCAATCCTACATAAACATAATCACACTGTCCTCATGTACACAGCCACAGCCGCACTCCCCTACACCAACTGTCTCTACATCGACCAATCCTACATAAATATAATCACAATGTCCTCATCCATACAGCCACAGCCACACTCCCCTACACCAACTGTCTCTACACCGACCAATCCTACACAAATATAATCACACTGTCCTCATGTACACAGCCACAGCTGCACTCCCCTACACCAACTGTCTCTAAACCAACCCATCCTACTTAACTATAATCACACCGTCCTCATCTACACAGGCACAGCCACACTCCCCTACACCAACTGTCTCTACACCGACCCATCCTATATTACTATAATCACACTGTCCTCATATATACCAACACAGCCGCACTCCCCTACACCAACTATCTCTACACAAACCCATCTTACATTACTATAATCACACTGTCATCATCTACACAGCTACAGCCGCACTCCCCTACACCAACTGTCTCGACACCGACCAATCCTATATAACTATAATCACACTGTCCTCATATACACCACCACAGCCACACTCCCCTACACCAACTGTCTCGACACCGACCAATCCTACATAACTATAATAACACTGTCCTCATGTACACAACTACATCCGCACTCCCCTACACCAACTGTCTCTACACCGACCAATCCTACATAACTATAATCACACTGTCCTCATGTACACAGCCACAGCCGCACTCCCCTACACCAACTATCTCTACACTGACCCATTCTACATTACTATATTCACACTGTCCTCATATACACAGCTACAGCCGCACTCCCCTACACCAACTATCTCTACACCAACCCATCCTACATAACTATAATCACACTGTCCTCATATACACAGCTACAGCCGCACTCCTCTACACCAACCCATCCTACATAACTATAATCACACTGTCCTCATATACAACACCACAGCCACACTCCCCTACACCAACTATCTCTACACCAACCCATCTTACATTACTATAATCACACTGTCCTCATATACACCAGCACAGCCAAACTCCCCTACACCAACTATCTCTACACCAACCCTTCCTACATAACTATAATCACACTGTCCTCATCTACACAGCTACAATCCCCTACACCAACTGTCTTTACACCGACCCATCCTACATAACTATAATCACACTGTCCTCATATACAACACCACAGCCACTTTCCCCTACACCAACTATCTCTACACCAACCCATCCTACATAATTATAATCACACTGTTCTCATATACACCACCACAGCCACACTCCCCTACACCAACTGTCTCTACACCAACCCATCCTACATAAATATAATCACCCTGTCCTCATGTACACAGGCACAGTCGCACTCCCCTACACCAACTATCTCTACAGCAACCCATCCTACATAACTATAATCACACTGTCCTCATCTACACAGCCACAGCCACACTCTCCTACACCATCTATCTCTACACCGACCCATCCTACATAACTATAATCACACTGTCCTCATCGACACAGCCACAGCCGCACTCCCCTACACCAACTATCTCTACACCGACCCATCCTACATAACTATAATCACACTGTCCTCATCTACACAGCCACAGCCGCACTCCCCTACACCAACTATCTCTACACCGACCCATCCTACATAACTATAATCACATTGTCCTCATCTACACAGCCACAGCCGCACTCCCCTACACCAACTGTCTCTACACCGACCCATCCTATATTACTATAATCACACTGTCCTCATATACACCAACACAGCCGCACTCCCCTACACCAACTATCTCTACACCAACCCGTCTTACATTACTATAATCACACTGTCCTCATCTACACAGCTAGAGCCGCACTCCCCTACACCAACTGTCTCTACACCGACCAATCCTGCATAACTATAATAACACTGTCCTCATGTACACAGCTACAGCCGCACTCCCCTACACCAACTGTCTTTACAACGACCAATCCTACATAACTATAATCACACTGTCCTCATGTACACAGCCACAGCCGCACTCCCCTACACCAACTATCTCTACACTGACCCATTCTACATTACTATAATCACACTGTCCTCATCTACACAGCCAAAGCCGCACTCCCCTACACCAACTATCTCTACACCAACCAATCTTACATTACTATAATCACACTGTCCTCATCTACACAGCCACAGCCGCACTCCTCTACACCAACTATCGCTACACCAACCCATCCTACATAACTATAATCACACTGTCCTCATATACACCACGACAGCCACACTCTGCTACACCAACTATCTCTACACCAACCCATCCTACATAACTATAATCACACTGTCCTCATCTACACAGCTACAGCCGTACTTCCCTACACCAACTGTCTCTACAACGACCCATCCTATATTACTATAATCACACTGTCCTCATATACACCACCACAGCCGCACTCCCCTACAACAACTATCTCTACACCAACCCATCTTACATTACTATAATCACACTGTGCTCAAGTACACAGCAACAGCCGCACCCCCCTACACCAACTATCTCTACACCGACCCATCCTACATAACTATAATCACACCGTCCTCATCTACACAGCCACAGCCACACTCCCCTACACCAACTGTCTCTGCACCGACCCATCCTATATTACTATAACCACACTGTCCTCATATACACCACCACAGCCGCACTCCCCTACACCAACTATCTCTACACCAACCCATCTTACATTACTATAATCACACTGTCATCATCTACACCTCCACAGCCGCATCCCCCTACACCAACTATCTCTACACCAACCCATCCTACATTACTATAATCACACTGTCCTCAAGTACACACCTACAGCCGCACTCCCCTACACCAACTGTCTCTACACCAACCCATCCTACATAACTATAATCACACCGTCCTCATCTATACAGCCAAAGCCACACTCCCCTACACCAACTGTCTCTACACCGACCCATCCTATATTACTATAATCACACTGTCCTCATATACACCAACACAGCCGCACTCCCCTACACCAACTATCTCTACACCAACCCATCTTACATTACTATAATCACACTGTCCTCATCTACACAGCTACAGCCGCACTCCCCTACACCAACTGTCTCTACACCGACCAATCCTACATAAACATAATCACACTGTCCTCATGTACACAGCCACAGCCGCACTCCCCTACACCAACTGTCTCTACATAGACCAATCCTACATAAATATAATCACACTGTCCTCATGTACACAGCTACAGCCGCACTCCCCTACACCAACTGTCTCTACACCGACCAATCCTACATAACTATAATCACACTGTCCTCATGTACACAACTACAGCCGCACTCCCCTACACCAACTATCTCTACATCAACCCATCTTACATTACTATAATCACAATGTCCTCATCCATACAGCCACAGCCACACTCCCCTACACCAACTGTCTCTACACCGACCAATCCTACACAAATATAATCACACTGTCCTCATGTACACAGCCACAGCTGCACTCCCCTACACCAACTGTCTCTAAACCAACCCATCCTACATAACTATAATCACACCGTCCTCATCTACACAGGCACAGCCACACTCCCCTACACCAACTGTCTCTACACCGACCCATCCTATATTACTATAATCACACTGTCCTCATATATACCAACACAGCCGCACTCCCCTACACCAACTATCTCTACACAAACCCATCTTACATTACTATAATCACACTGTCATCATCTACACAGCTACAGCCGCACTCCCCTACACCAACTGTCTCGACACCGACCAATCCTATATAACTATAATCACACTGTCCTCATATACACCACCACAGCCACACTCCCCTACACCAACTGTCTCGACACCGACCAATCCTACATAACTATAATCACACTGTCCTCATGTACACAACTACATCCGCACTCCCCTACACCAACTGTCTCTACACCGACCAATCCTACATAACTATAATCACACTGTCCTCATGTACACAGCCACAGCCGCACTCCCCTACACCAACTATCTCTACACTGACCCATTCTACATTACTATATTCACACTGTCCTCATATACACAGCTACAGCCGCACTCCCCTACACCAACTATCTCTACACCAACCCATCCTACATAACTATAATCACACTGTCCTCATCTACACAGCTACAGCCGCACTCCTCTACACCAACCCATCCTACATAACTATAATCACACTGTCCTCATATACAACACCACAGCCACACTCCCCTACACCAACTATCTCTACACCAACCCATCTTACATTACTATAATCACACTGTCCTCATATACACCAGCACAGCCAAACTCCCCTACACCAACTATCTCTACACCAACCCTTCCTACATAACTATAATCACACTGTCCTCATCTACACAGCTACAATCCCCTACACCAACTGTCTTTACACCGACCCATCCTACATAACTATAATCACACTGTCCTCATCTACACAGCCACACTCTCCTACACCATCCCATCCTACATAACTATAATCACACTGTCCTCATCTACACAGCCACAGCCGCACTCCCTTACACCAACTATCTCTACACCGACCCATCCTACATAACTATAATCACACTGTCCTCATCTACACAGCTACAGCCGCACTCCCCTACACCAACTGTCTCTACACCAACCCATCCTACATAACTATAATCACACTGTCCTCATATACACAGCTACAGCCGCACTCCCCTACACCAACTATCTCTACACCAACCCACCCTACATAACTATAATCACACTGTCCTCATATACACCAGCACAGCCGCACTCCCCTACACCAACTATCTCTACACCAACCCATCCTACATAACTATAATCACACTGTTCTCATATACACCACCACAGCCGCACTCCCCTACACCAACTATCTCTACACTGACCCATTCTACATTACTATAATCACACTGTCCTCATATACACAGCTACAGCCGCACTCCCCTACACCAACTATCTCTACACCAACCCATCCTACATAACCATAATCACACTGTCCTCATGTACACAGCTACAGCCGCACTCCCCTACACCAACTGTCTCTACACCAACCCATCCTACATAACTATAATCACACTGTCCTCATATACAACACCACAGCCACACTCCCCTACACCAAGTATCTCTACACCAACCCATCTTACATTACTATAATCACACTGTCCTCATATACACCAGCACAGCCACACTCCCCTACACCAACTATCTCTACACCAACCCATCCTACATAACTATAATCACACTGTCCTCATGTACACAGCCACACTCCCCTACACCAACTGTCTTTACACCGACCCATCCTACATAACTATAATCACACTGTCCTCATCTACACAGCCACACTCTCCTACACCAACCCATCCTACATAACTATAATCACACTGTCCTCATCTACACAGCCACAGCCGCACTCCCTTACACCAACTATCTCTACACCGACCCATCCTACATAACTATAATCACACTGTCCTCATCTACACAGCTACAGCTGCACTCCCCTACACCAACTGTCTCTACACCAACCCATCCTACATAACTATAATCACACTGTCCTCATATACACAGCTACAGCCACACTCCCCTACACCAACTATCTCTCCACCAACCCACCCTACATAACTATAATCACACTGTCCTGATATACACCACCACAGCCACACTCCCCTACACCAACTATCTCTACACCAACCCATCCTACATAACTATAATCACACTGTCCTCATATACACCACCACAGCCACACTCCGCTACACCAACTATCTCTACACCAACCCATCCTACATTACTATAATCACATTGTCCTCATATTCACAGCTACAGCCACACTATCCTACACCAACTATCTCTACACCAACCCATCTTACATTACTATAATCACACTGTCCTCATATACACCAGCACAGCCACACTCCCCTACACCAACTATCTCTACACCAACCCATCCTACATAACTATAATCACACTGTTCTCATATACACCACCACAGCCACACTCCCCTACACCAACTGTCTCTACACCGACCAATCCTACATAACTATAATCACAATGTCCTCATGTACACAGCCACAGTCACACTCCCCTACACCATCTGTCTCTACACCGACCCATCCTACATAACTATAATCACACTATCCTCATATACACAGCTACAGCCGCACTCCCCTACACCAACTGTCTCTACACCGACTCATCCTACATAACTATAATCACACTGTCCTCATCTACACAGCCACAGCCGCACTCCCCTACACCAACTATCTCTACACCGACCCATCCTACATAACTATAATCACACTGTCCTCATATACAACACCACAGCCACTTTCCCCTACACCAACTATCTCTACACCAACCCATCCTACATAACTATAATCACACTGTTCTCATATACACCACCACAGCCACACTCCCCTACACCAACTGTCTCTACACCGACCCATCCTACATAACTATAATCACACTGTCCTCATGTACACAGCCACAGTCGCACTCCCCTACACCAACTTACTCTACACCGACCCATCCTACATAACTATAATCACACTGTGCTCATCTACACAGCCACAGCCGCACTCCCCTACACCAACTATCTCTACACCGACCCATCCTACATAACTATAATCACACTGTCCTCATCTACACAGCCACAGCCGCACTCCCCTACACCAACTATCTCTACACCGACCCATCCTACATAACTATAATCACACTGTCCTCATATACACCACCACAGCCACACTCCCCTACACCAACTATCTCTACACCAACCCATCCTACATAACTATAATCACACTGTCCTCATATACACCACCACAGCCACACTCCCCTACACCAACTGTCTCTACACCGACCAATCCTACATAACTATAATCACACTGTCCTCATGTACACAGCCACAACCACACTCCCCTACACCAACTGTCTCTACACCGACCCATCCTACATAACTATAATCACACTGTCCTCATATACACCACCACAGCCACACTCCCCTACACCAACTGTCTCTACACCGACCCATCCTACATAACTATAATCACACTGTCCTCATATACAACACCACAGCCACTTTCCCCTACACCAACTATCTCTACACCAACCCATCCTACATAACTATAATCACACTGTTCTCATATACACCACCACAGCCACACTCACCTACACCAACTGTCTCTACACCGACCCATCCTACATAACTATAATCACACTGTCCTCATCTACACAGCCACAGCCACACTCTCCTACACCAACTATCTCTACACCGACCCATCCTACATAACTATAATCACACTGTCCTCATCTACACAGCTACAGCCGCACTTCCCTACGCCAACTGTCTCTACAGCACGCCCATCAGAATGCCGATGCCGGCATCCCGAAGGGATCAAGATACTGACATCGTCATCCCGAAGGTAAGTATGCCTGTTACGGTTAGGCCAGAGATGGGGTGTTAGGTTTAGGGATCTGCCGGGGTGGGTTAGGGTTAGGCACCGACCGGGGAGGGTTGGGTTTAGTCACCACCGTGTGGGTGGTTAGGGTTAGACACTGCCCGTGGAGGGTTATGTTTAGGTTGCGGGAAGGCGGGGTTGACACCACCGGGTGGAGGTTAGGGTTTGGTACCACCGGTGGGAGGTTAGGTTTAGGCACCACCAGGGGGTTTAGGGTTAGGCACCACCGGTCGAGGGTTAAGTGGGGAGAGGGGGAGGGTTAGGTTACTTACCAGCCTCTGTTTGGATGTTCAACATCGGGATGCTGCTGTCGGTGTTCTGACCTGTGGCATTCCGTCGGCCGGTGAATCATATGGATTCCAATAGGCCTCTTAGTATGTTACAACTTAGTCCATTATGCAATTTTTTAATTCTGAGAAGCTTCCTACACAGTAATTAGCTATAGAGCTGTATTGAAAGCACAATATATCATAGGCCTGGTTTACAGAAACATTTAAGATCCAGTAAATCAAATACTTGAGTTAATTATTTAAATGCCAGCATAGAAGATGTGGTTCATTGTAATAAGTACGTTCTATGGTGTTTTAATCTGGGTGAAGGTCATCATCTCCTACTAATATCACTATGACAACCGGTGATGGAACGGCGCAGTAAATGTGTACATTGCAGAACGTGGAGACAGCAGGAAAAATGATATTATGAGAACATTCCACAGATAACAGGGAATAATAACCTTTGTGCATCAAGGTAAAAGCTGGAGCAATACTGAGATGTAGTGATAAAGAAATTGCATGTGGGTTTTATTAATCTACTGTAATACACACAGCACAATGCTCCCCTCCTCATCACACACTAACACCTTATCTTAAGTGCAGACAATTGAAACTGCAGTTGGAGAAACAGGAATAGTGCAGTGTGTATGTAGCTGGGAATACAGGAATAGTGCAGTGTATATGTAGCTGGGAATACAGGAATAGAGCTGTGTGTATGTAGCTGGGAATACAGGAATAATGCAGTGTGTATGTAGCTGGGAATACAGGAATAGAGCTGTGTGTATGTAGCTGGGAATACAGGAATAGAGCTGTGTGTATGTAGCTCGGAATACAGGAATAGTGCTGTGTGTATGTAGCTGGGAATACAGGAATAGAGCTGTGTGTATGTAGCTGGGAATACAGAATAGTGCTGTGTGTATGTAGCTGGGAATACAGGAATAGTGCTGTGTGTATGTAGCTGGGAATACAGGAATAGTGCAGTGTGTATGTAGCTGGGAATACAGGAATAGTGCAGTGTGTATGTAGCTGGGAATACAGGAATAGTGCAGTGTGTATGTAGCTGGGAATACAGGAATAGTGCTGTGTGTATGTAGCTGGGAATACAGGAATAGTGCTGTGTGTATGTAGCTGGGAATACAGGAATAGTGCTGTGTGTATGTAGCTGGGAATACAGGAATAGTGCTGTGTGTATGTAGCTGGGAATACAGGAATAGTGCTGTGTGTATGTAGCTGGGAAACACTAATAGTGCTGTATACAGCCATGACCAAAAGTTGTGAGAATGACACAAGTATTGGTTTTCACAAAGTTTGCTGCTTCAGTGTTTTTAGACCTTTTTGTCAGATGTTACTATGGTATACTGAGGTAACATTACAGCATTACATAAGTGTCAGATGTTACTATGGTATACTGAGGTAACATTACAGCATTACATAAGTGTCAGATGTTACTATGGTATACTGAGGTAACATTACAGCATTACATAAGTGTCAGATGTTACTATGGTATACTGAGGTAACATTACAGCATGGCATAAGTTTCAGATGTTACTATGGTATACTGAGGTAACATTACAGTATTACATAAGTGTCAGATGTTACTATGGTATACTGAGGTAACATTACAGCATGACATAAGTGTCAGATGTTACTATGGTATACTGAGGTAACATTACAGCATGACATAAGTGTCAGATGTTACTATGGTATACTGAGGTAACATTACAGCATGACATAAGTGTTAGATGTTACTATGGTATACTGAGGTAACATTACAGCATGACATAAGTGTCAGATGTTACTATGGTATACTGTGTTAACATTACGGCATTACATAAGTGTCTGATGTTACTATGGTATACTGAGGTAACATTACAGCATGACAAGGGTCAGATGTTACTTTGGTATACTGAGGTAACATTACAGCATTACATAAGTGTCAGATGTTACTATGGTATACTGAGGTAACATTACAGCATTACATAAGTGTCAGATGTTACTATGGGATATTGACGTAACATTACAGCATTACATAAGTGTCAGATGTTACTATGGTATACTGAGGTAACATTACAGCATTACATAAGTGTCAGATGTTACTATGGTATACTGAGGTAACATTACAGCATTTCATAAGTGTCAGATGTTACTATGGTATACTGAGGTAACATTACAGCATTACATAAGTGTCAGATGTTACTATGGTATACTGAGGTAACATTACAGCATTACATAAGTGTCAGATGTTACTATGGTATACTGAGGTAACATTACAGCATTACATAAGTGTCAGAGGCTTTTATTGACAATTACATTAAGTTTATGCAAAGAGACAATATTTGCAGTGTTGAACCTTCTTTTTCAAGACCTCTGCAATTCACCCTGGCATGCTGTCACTCACCTTCTGGGCCACATACTGACTGATCAATGCTTGGAGTTTGTCAGAATTTGTGGGTTTGTTTGTCCACCCTCTTCTTGAGGATTGACCACAAGTTCTCAACGGGATTAAGGTCTGGGTAGTTTCCTGGCCATGGACCCAAAAGTTTGTTGTTTGTTCCCCGAGCCACTTAGTTATCACTTTTGCCTTAATGGTGCTCCATTATGCTGGAAAAGGCATTGTTCCTCACCAAACTGTTCTTGCATGGTTGGGAGAAGTTGCTCTTGGAGGAGGTTTTGGTACCATTCTATATTCATGGCTGTGTTCTTAGACAAAATTGTGAGTGAGCCCACTCCCTTGGCTGAGAAGCAACCCCACACATGATTGGTCTCAGGATGCTTTACTTTCCTGTATATGTAGCTGGGGATACAAGAATAGTGATGTGTGTATGTAGCTGGGGATACAGGAATAGTGCAGTGTGTATGTAGTGTGTGCAAAGGAGCAGTATGTATGTAGCTGGTACACCGGAGCAGTGTGTATGTAGCTGGTACACGGGAGCAGTGTGTATGTAGCTGGTACACAGCAGCAGTGTGTATGTAGCTGGTACACAGGAGCAGTGTGTATGTAGCTGGTACACAGGAGCAGTGTGTATGTAGCTGGTACACAGCAGCAGTGTGTATGTAGCTGGTACACAGGAGCAGTGTGTATGTAGCTGGTACACGGGAGCAGTGTGTATGTAGTTGGTACACGGGAGCAGTGTGTATGTAGCTGGTACACAGGAGCAGTGTGTATGTAGCTGGTACACGGGAGCAGTGTGTATGTAGCTGGTACACGGGAGCAGTGTGTATGTAGCTGGTACACAGGAGCAGTGTGTATGTAGTGTGTGCACAGGAGCAGTGTGTATGTAGTGTGTGCACAGGAACAGTGTGTATGTAGCTGGTACACAGGAGCAGTGTGTATGTAGTGTGTGCACAGCAGCAGTGTTATGTAGTGTGTACACAGGAGCAGTGTGTATGTAGCTGGTACACAGGAGCAGTGTGTACATAGCTAGTAACACAGGAGCTGTGTATGTAGTGTGTGCACAGGAGCAGTATGTATGTAGCGGGGTACACAGGAGCAGTCCCCGACTTACCTGCCCGCTGCAGCCGCCTCTGTCTCCGTCTGCTGTTCTGACACATGTTCTTCAGTTAGAACACAGTAAAGTTTAGAAAAAAAATAGAACTTTTTTTTATTTCTAAACTTTACTGTGTTCTGTCTGGAGAAAACATGTCAGAGCAGCAGAAGGAGCCAGAGGTGAGACCAGGGAGCGGAGGAGGATCTGCCCACGCTGGCACAGGTAAGTGTCACCTGCTGTACGTCACCTCACAGTGACAGATAGAAACTCCGTCAAATTCCAAAAATACATAATTTTCGGAATTTGCTGAATAGCATAATTTCCATGTCCCCATAGTAATGTACTAATGTATGGGGAGTGTGGAAATTAACACAGGCGGACTTAACATGGAGATATCAGTGATATCTCCTGTGTTAAGTGTCTTCATGAATACTAAAATAACGGTAATTAATTAAAATGTCCTTAAAAACGTTATTTTAGTGGTGATGAATATGCCCCTAAGTCTTCTAATCGCGACCAAACCCAGGTTTGGCTAGACCTACCCAGAGGCGCGGATTCTAACCCACTTGGTGGTCTTCTCCAGTGACCCCTCCAGTCAGGATTTGGGTTTTGCTGTACCAAGTGGGCAGGTCGCGGCCCTCTGGATAGGTACCTGGAACTGGCAGAAGACTGGATCTATATTAAATGAATAGAGTATAAACTAATACTAAAACACTGGAGATGAACTGAATACGGAAACTGTAGATAAGCTAAATACTTGAATACTGGTGATGAACGGAATACTTGAACACTGGTGATGAACTTGAGAATGCTTGAACACTGGTGATGAAGTAAATTCTTGAACACTGGTGATGAACTTGAGAATGCTTGGACACTGGTGATGAACAGAATACTTGGACACTGGTGATGAACTTGAGAATGCTTGAACACTTGTGATGAAGTAAATACTTGAACACTGATGATGAACTTGAGAATGCTTGGACACTGGTGATGAACTTGAGAATGTACTGGGAATAGTTAGAGGTCCAGGTGCTGATTTGCAAAGAGAAACACAAAGGAAATGGACATAGGTATGTACTGGGAATACCTAGAGCTTCAGCGGAAAGCTAACTAGCAATTAGCATGAAAGCTGACACCACAGGAACACAGGGAGGTGATTAGAGAGCTCAGCAGCACACTAAAGACAACACAGGGTTTTTACAAGTAAAAGTGCCTATCCACTACACCAGGGGTAGCCAACCTCGGTCCTCGAGAGCTAGTAACAGTTCCCGTTTTCCAGACCACCCAGCAGGTGCACAGGTGTATTCATTACTTACTAACACATTTGAAAAGATCAACAGGTGGAGCTAAGTATTTCACTTGCAATTCTGTGAGGAGACCTCGAAAACATGCAATGTTGGTAGCTCTCGAGGACCAGGGTTGGCTACCGCTGCACTACACGATTAAAATGAGCGATTGAACGATAACAAAATTGGTCTGTTAGACATCTATCATCGTGCAAACATACTGGTCAACCTGACGATAACGTCAGGTTCAGCATATTTGCAGATGATTGATTGTGCCTACACTGAACGACTGCTCGTTCAGTGTAGGCACATCACAGACTGACAAACGACTGCATGATTACAATGTCGTAATCGTGCAGTCTTTTGCCTGTCTTCTCGTGGATGTGTGCCTTAACACTGGAGTTCTGTGAGAGCTGAAGTAACTCACAGGGATGAAGCATGGAAGCTAATATAAGTAGCACTGGTGGTCAGCGTGAGGGCTGCAACAACAAACTGTAGGTTCTTCTTGGGAAACACCAGAGAGCACAGTAATCACAGGAACAACAAAGTTGAACAGCAACATCCTGTTGCAGGAGTCAGACCTAAATACCCCTAGGCAGCTGGTCATTGGATCATGAGATCAGCTGGGAGACTAGCTGGGCTGCCATTGGAGGAGACTGATCATGTGAGATGAACCAACATGGAGTCACAGGAGTCAGGACGCACGCAGGAGTCAGGACGCACGCATGGAAGTCCAAACGGACCCCGGGGAAAATCCTAAGCCATAACCCACCATTACCAATGACGTCTGAACTAGAGATATGCGCCGGACCATTTTTGCCGGATTTGGATTTGGTTCTAATTTGTCGTCCGGCTTTGGATTTGGATTTGGATTTGCCAAACTGCGGTGACTGGCTTTGGATTTGGATTTGGATTTGGATTTTTTTACAAAAATTGACAAAAAAAGCTAAAATCACATAAATTGGTCTTTTTTTTCTTCCTAGAGTATTATTAACCTCAATAACATTAATTTCCAGTCAATTTAGACCATATCACAGCTTATAATATTGTTTTCAACATTATTGGCCAAAGGTTGCAGTGAGCTGACTGGTTACTAAGCGACAAAGCAGCGGCACAACGACACAGACACCACAGTATAAAGCACATCTATGACACATTGCCACACAGCAGTGGCAGAAATGAAAAGTAGTGCACCCACCCAGTGGGGTACGGCCAGCAGAGTCACAGTACTTGTTTACAAAGTGTGCTACGGCCCTAGGAGTCACAGTGCACAATCTTATTAGCATTACACCGCACATAGGGCCTGATTCACATTACACCATAAAGTAGTGTCTCTTATTTATGTTACGACACACAGTAGTGCCCCTTTTACACAATGCCCACAGTAGTGACCCTTTTACACCATGCCCACAGTAGCGGTGTCCCTTACACAATGTCCCCCAGCAGTGGTGCCCCCTATGCAGTCCCCTTAGTAGTAGGGTCCACTATGCAGTGCCCCCAGTAGAATGCCCCCCAGTAGTATGCCCCCCATTAGCAGGCCCCCCCAGTAGTATGCCCCCCATTAGCATGCCACCCAGTAGTATGCCCCCCCAGTAGTATGCCCCCCATTAGCATGCCACCCAGTAGTATGCCCCCCCAGTAGTATGGCCCCCCTAGTAGTATGGCCCCCCCAGTAGTAGGCTGCCCCAGTAGCAGGCCCCCCCCAGTAGTAGGCTGCCCCAGTAGTAGCCCCCCCTGTAGTATGGGCCCCCCTGTAGTATGGCCCCTCCTGTAGTAGGCTGCCCCAGTAGCAGCCCCCCCCAGTAGTAGTAAGCCCCCCCAGTAGTATGGCCCCCCCCAGTAGCAGGCCCCTCAGTAGTATGGCCCCCCCAGTAGCAGACCCCCCCCAGTAGTATAGCCCCCCCCAGTAGCAGGCCCCTCTGTAGTATGGCCCCCCCAGTAGCAGACCCCCCCCAGTAGTGCAGACCCCCCCCAGTAGTATAGCCCCCCCAGTAGCAGGCCCCTCTGTAGTATGGCCCCCCCAGTAGTATAGCCCCCCCAAGTAGCAGACCCCCCCAGTAGTGCAGATCCCCCCCAGTAGTATGGCCCCCCCCAGTAGTATAGCCCCCCCAGTAGCAGGCCCCTCTGTAGTATGGCCCCCCCCAGTAGTATAGCCCCCCCCAGTAGCAGACCCCCCCCAGTAGTGCAGACCCCCCCCAGTAGTATAGCCCCCGGCCCAGTAGCAGGCCCCTCTGTAGTATGGCCCCCCCAGTAGTATAGCCCCCCCCCCAGTAGCAGACCCCCCCAGTAGTGCAGATCCCCCCCAGTAGTATGGCCCCCCCAGTAGCAGACCCCCCCCAGTAGTATAGCCCCCCCAGTAGCAGGCCCCTCTGTAGTATGGCCCCCCCCAGTAGTATAGCCCCCCCAGTAGCAGACCCCCCCCAGTAGTGCAGACCCCCCCCAGTAGTATAGCCCCCGGCCCTTGCACAAATAAAAAAATAAAAACTTACCTGTATCCCCGCTCCCGCGCCGTCCGCTCTGTCACATGCTGAGGAGGGAGCGGGAAGACGGAGCTCATGTGTGAGCTCCAGCCGGCTCCCTCCGTGCAGCAGCCAATGAGAGTCTGTGTGACTCTCATTGGCTGCTGTAACAAACACACAGCTGCCGCTGGCGGCTGTGTGTCTGTGTCTGTGTAGGGCAGAGCGCTATCACTGCGCTCTGCCCTACACGCGAGGAGACCTGATGTCGGATTCTCTAGTGAGAATCCGACATCAGGCGGCCGCCGTTCGGCCCCGAACGGGGATCCGAGTCAGGCGGTGAACACCCGAACAGGGTTCGGGTGGACTCGGATCCCCAATGTTCGGAGCGGTTCGGATTCCACAGAATCCGAACCGCTCATCTCTAGTCTGAACGCCTCGGAGCCTAAAGACATCAGTTCAGCAGCGAGTAAGGCCGATCCCAGGCTGGATCCTGACAAGCAGTGTGTATGTAGTGTGTACACAGGAGCAGTGTGTATGTAGTGTGTACACAGGAGCAGTGTGTATGTAGTGTGTACACAGGAGCAGTGTGTATGTAGTGTGTACACAGGAGCAGTGTGTATGTAGTGTGTACACAGGAGCAGTGTGTATGTAGTGTGTACACAGGAGCAGTGTGTATGTAGTGTGTACACAGGAGCAGTGTGTATGTAGTGTGTACACAGGAGCAGTGTGTATGTAGTATGTACACAGGAGCAGTGTGTATGTAGTGTGTACACAGGAGCAGTGTGTATGTAGTGTGTACACAGGAGCAGTGTGTATGTAGTGTGTGCACAGGAGCAGTGTGTATGTAGTGTGTGCACAGGAGCAGTGTGTATGTAGTGTGTGCACAGGAGCAGTGTGTATGTAGTGTGTGCACAGGAGCAGTGTGTATGTAGTGTGTGCACAGGAGCAGTGTGTATGTAGTGTGTGCACAGGAGCAGTGTGTATGTAGTGTGTGCACAGGAGCAGTGTGTATGTAGTGTGTGCACAGGAGCAGTGTGTATGTAGTGTGTGCACAGGAGCAGTGTGTATGTAGTGTGTGCACAGGAGCAGTGTGTATGTAGTGTGTGCACAGGAGCAGTGTGTATGTAGTGTGTGCACAGGAGCAGTGTGTATGTAGTGTGTACACAGGAGCAGTGTGTATGTAGTGTGTACACAGGAGCAGTGTGTATGTAGTGTGTACACAGGAGCAGTGTGTATGTAGTGTGTACACAGGAATAGTGCAGTGTATATGTAGTGTGTACACAGGAGCAGTGTGTATGTAGTGTGTACACAGGAGCAGTGTGTATGTAGTGTGTACACAGGAGCAGTGTGTATGTAGTGTGTACACAGGAGCAGTGTGTATGTAGTGTGTACACAGGAGCAGTGTGTATGTAGTGTGTACACAGGAGCAGTGTGTATGTAGTGTGTACACAGGAGCAGTGTGTATGTAGTGTGTACACAGGAGCAGTGTGTATGTAGTGTGTACACAGGAGCAGTGTGTATGTAGTGTGTACACAGGAGCAGTGTGTATGTAGTGTGTACACAGGAGCAGTGTGTATGTAGTGTGTACACAGGAATAGTGCAGTGTATATGTAGTGTGTACACAGGAGCAGTGTGTATGTAGTGTGTACACAGGAGCAGTGTGTATGTAGTGTGTACACAGGAGCAGTGTGTATGTAGTGTGTACACAGGAGCAGTGTATATGTAGTGTGTACACAGGAATAGTGCAGTGTATATGTAGTGTGTACACAGGAGCAGTGTGTATGTAGTGTGTACACAGGAGCAGTGTGTATGTAGTGTGTACACAGGAGCAGTGTGTATGTAGTGTGTACACAGGAGCAGTGTGTATGTAGTGTGTACACAGGAGCAGTGTGTATGTAGTGTGTACACAGGAGCAGTGTGTATGTAGTGTGTACACAGGAGCAGTGTGTATGTAGTGTGTACACAGGAGCAGTGTGTATGTAGTGTGTACACAGGAGCAGTGTGTATGTAGTGTGTACACAGGAGCAGTGTGTATGTAGTGTGTACACAGGAGCAGTGTGTATGTAGTGTGTACACAGGAGCAGTGTATATGTAGTGTGTACACAGGAGCAGTGTGTATGTAGTGTGTACACAGGAGCAGTGTGTATGTAGTGTGTACACAGGAGCAGTGTGTATGTAGTGTGTACACAGGAGCAGTGTGTATGTAGTGTGTACACAGGAATAGTGTGTATGTAGTGTGTACACAGGAGCAGTGTGTATGTAGTGTGTACACAGGAATAGTGCAGTGTATATGTAGTGTGTACACAGGAGCAGTGTGTATGTAGTGTGTACACAGGAGCAGTGTGTATGTAGTGTGTACACAGGAGCAGTGTGTATGTAGTGTGTACACAGGAGCAGTGTGTATGTAGTGTGTACACAGGAGCAGTGTGTATGTAGTGTGTACACAGGAGCAGTGTGTGATTACGTCATAGTGGGTGTGGTGATGCCACTGGTTGAGTGTAGGAGTCACCTGTCCCCGGGGCCCATTCCTGGGAATACCACCCAACCCTTACAACAATCCTCTCTGAAAGGGAAATTCCAACCAAAATAGGACAGTTGGGTTTTGGGGTCCTGTCTATGGGATCCTGTCTATGGAGTTCTGTCTATGGGGTCCTGTCTATAGGGTCCTGTCTATGGGGTCCTGTCTATGGAGTTCTGTCTATGGAGTTCTGTCTATGGGGTCCTGTCTATAGGGTCCTGTCTATAGGGTCCTGTCTATGGGGTCCTGTCTTAGGTTTCCTGGGAATTGTCCTGTCTAATATACACTGTAAGCACAATACTTGGCTGCAGAGAGTCCTTGGGGACGTTTTACAAGCAGAGTATGGATTTGTGCAGATACATTCTCCCTAAGGGGTCTATTTATCATTACATATTTGCTGCATATGCCCCATACTATCTGCAAATATTACGCATCACCCCAATGTATGAAGGATGGACCGCAGCAGATGTCCGATTGTCTGATACCTGCTGCGGTCCCTCCATGTCGGGTTTACCAAGATGGCGTCAGCAGCAGCCGCTGTAGCCAATAAGATACACTTTGCAAAATTTACCAGGAGAGAATACCTTCAGAACCAACCCCGGCAATGGCTGCCGCACGTGTGTGGTCAGTAGGCTGCGCATGCGGAGGAGTCCCGATAGCTGATGTGGTCACTGCGAGCACATCACAGGGGCGGGATGACATCACACCCCCTGTCCCTGCATGTGGTATCAGACGGTTTATCACATACATTCCGGCGCTATGATGGCATCCTGCAATGCAATCATGGGCGGTAATACCGTGCTCAGATCGCATTGCAAATGCTGTCATTGCTAAATGGGCACCTTAGCTCCAAATAAACTTGTAAATGCATCGGATAAGTACATAGGGGTTTGTCCCGTCTCATGGTCCAGTCTAAGCACATGGCTGATCCTGCTGCACGAGTAACAATGAGATTTCAGTTTGCGAAACAAGATTATTTAAATGAACGGAGAAGGCGCATTTACGGCGATGCTCGCTGATGAAAGAGGGCGCAATACCTTCTTCTCCCGGCAAAACGATTCATACACCCCCTTTGTGGTGCTGAAGATCGGGTTTTATCCCAGGTTATTTATGATGTTAGTGATGCTATAGCATACTCGCCTACTTTTGAAAAAGCATGTCAGGCAGAGTGTGGAAGCAGCACCTATGAGCACAGCGGGAAAGTGGGCGTGTACTGCTACATCTGAGAGGCGTGTCATACATGTGATGGGCGTGTACTGCTACATCTGAGAGGCGTGTCATACATGTGATGGGCGTGTACTGCTACATCTGAGAGGCGTGTCATACATGTGATGGGCGTGTACTGCTACATCTGAGAGGCGTGTCATAAAATTGATTTACATAGAAATGTAAATGAGCCCCAAAGCAGTTAGCATACCTCCCAACATTTGTCCCACAAGACTCAGGACTTCTGCGCGCGCGTACGAAAAGGGGGCATGGCCTGGTTGTAAAGGGGGCTTGGCCTAGTGGTACGTGCCCGTTTACATCACTAAGGGGTGTGTCCAGCATCTCCGAGATGCTGGGCTGTCCCCCGTACTGTGAATAGATGCTGTGTGCATGTGCAGAGCATCTATTCTCGCTCTGCATACCCGCTGCTCTGCTATGCAGAGCAGTGGTATATGCTTCCCCCAACTTCCCCCCCGCCGCAGGACACTGTGGCCCGCGGGTGCGACAGCGGGACAGTCCCAGAAAATAGGGACTGTCCCGCTGAATGTGGGACAGTTGGGAGGTATGAGTTAGTAAGATCTACTTGATGAAAACACACTGATACTAAACCTTCTATCGGATGAGGTGTCATGTGTGCAAACCACTTACCCTACTAAAATAAAGACACTGAGACGTAGATTTGGCAGATAACTTGATGGCGATTTATTGGAGCAATAATTATTTATTCTTTAATTAAGGATGTATGGTGGCAAAGAAAGGACGGCCAGAAATCAGCCAAATCTGCAATGCCCACACACAACCAACAACGGGCATAGCAGGCGTAGATCGCCCCAGAGTGCATAAACATAACAATATAAACCATATAATCACCAAAAAGGTATCACTCACCCTCTAGCCCCTTATATAATGTCCCTATTGAAAACCCGCCCCTGCTTGCCATAGGCTACCTACAACCAGTGATTTGCATACATGCCGGCCCCCATCCTAGAGGTGTAAAACATCTCTTTTCTTATGCAATCATTCGGTTTCTCTTTTCAGAAAATACATGTAGCCATAGGGATCATTGTGCCTTATACCCAATGCAGAGATTTTATACTAATACATGTAGCCA
This sequence comes from Taudactylus pleione, assembly GCA_031769625.1. Classification (NCBI taxonomy): domain Eukaryota; kingdom Metazoa; phylum Chordata; class Amphibia; order Anura; family Myobatrachidae; genus Taudactylus; species Taudactylus pleione. The sequence continues at coordinate 434,568 of JAUIMM010000424.1, read as the reverse complement.
TAGGGATCATTGTGCCTTATACCCAATGCAGGGAAATTATACTAACGATCCAGTTTGAAAGTATATATCTCTGGGATTAAAATAACAGCTTCATAATGGGGGTAAGGTGCAATCAGGGAGATTGCTGGACTCTTCAGGGAGTCAGGGAGATTGCTGGTATTTCAGGGAGTCTCCCAGACAATCAGGCAAGTATGTGCTACAACCAAGCAGATATTTAGGACAAAACATCAATTTCTGCCTGATTAACGGAGGAGGTTCCACTCCATCCATCGTGCACATTTACAGCCCACAATTAGAGGCAGAGACTGTTTACTGATTATCAGATTAGTGTGTGTCTGTGTTACTGATTGGTTAGATTGGCAATGTTTATTCCCCTATGTTTATGTAGATTTAATCAGCGCCAGAGGGAAACGTTATATACATATGCACTGTGCATAAAATGCAGCTCCATCCGTTACCATGTATCTACAGATCAGATGAGCTCCGAACTGAATTACAGTTTTTATAGGCAGGTTTATTTATCAAGCTTAAATAACACAAGCAGATTTGTTTATCAAGCTGGACTCACACAAGCAGATTTGTTTGTCAAGCTGGACTCACACAAGCAGGTTTATTTATCAAGCTGGACTCACACAAGCAGGTTTATTTATCAAGCTGGACTCACACAAGCAGGTTTATTTATCAAGCAGGACTCACACAAACCAGCTTTATTTATCAAGCTGGTTTATTTATCAAGCTGGACTCACACAAGCAGGTTTATTTATCAAGCTGGACTCACACAAGCAGGTTTATTTATCAAGCAGGACTCACACAACCAGCTTTATTTATCAAGCTGGTTTATTTATCAAGCTGGACTCACACAAGCAGGTTTATTTATCAAGCTGGACTCACACAAGCAGGTTTATTTATCAAGCTGGACTCACACAAGCAGGTTTATTTATCAAGCTGGACTCACACAAGCAGGTTTATATATCAAGCAGGACTCACACAAACCAGCTTTATTTATCAAGCTGGTTTATTTATCAAGCTGGACTCACACAAGCAAGTTTATTTATCAAGCAGGACTCACACAAACCAGGTTTATTTATCAAGCTGGACTCACACAAGCAGGTTTATTTATCAAACTGGACTCACACAAGCAGGTTTATTTATCAAGCTGGAATCACACAAGCAGATTTGGTTGTCAAGCTGGATTCACACAAGCAGCTTTGTTTGTCAAGCAGGGCTCACGCAAGCAGATTTGTTTGTCAAGCTGGTCTCACACAAGCAAATTTGTTTGTCAAGCTGGACTCACACCAGCAGGTTTGTTTGTCAAGCTGGTCTCACACAAGCAGGTTTGTTTGTCAAGCTGGTCTCACACAAGCAAATTTGTTTGTCAAGCTGGACTCACACAAGCAGGTTTGTTTGTCAAGCTGGACTCACACAAGCAGGTTTATTTATCAAGCTGGACTCACACAAGCAGGTTTATTTATCAAGCTGGAATCACACAAGCAGATTTGGTTGTCAAGCTGGATTCACACAAGCAGCTTTGTTTGTCAAGCAGGACTCACGCAAGCAGATTTGTTTGTCAAGCTGGTCTCACACAAGCAATTTTGTTTGTCAAGCTGGACTCACACAAGCAGGTTTGTTTGTCAAGCTGGTCTCACACAAGCAGGTTTGTTTGTCAACTCACACAAGCAACTTGCAAACTTCTACACATTAAGTATTTTTCTCTCTACATTGTATGTAATATATACAGTAAGTCATCTGAGAGCATTTTCTGAAAACTTTTCAGAATTTTTTTGGGACGGGTGATTTATAAGGGAACATCTTTCCAGTGATGCGATCCAGAGCGAGGTGTCTGCAACGTCTAACGGTTCCGTCTGATGACTAGCTGATGACTGGATGTCAAAATTCCCTTTTATCGGTGATAAGCACAGCCTAGCTATTCACACCATGAATTAAATAAATTCATTAAAATGCATGCACACAGTAATGATAATTGGGAAACAGTTTTCCACACTGAAAATAGATGCATTAGCATTGCAAATGGAAGCAAAGCAGCACAAGGCAAAGCCTAACGAAATCAGCCAAATACCTTCGTAACCAATTTTTATCACTGGTATGTAAATATTGAAGTATACGGTCATTAATTACCTTCAGACAAACATGGTTAGGTCATGCAGATTTTAGTATGATCTGTGGGGGGCTTTATAAATGAGGAAATAATATACTATGGGTACAGTACAAGAGTCACATGTTTAATGGTGACTGTCACCTAGTTCACAAGGGAAGAGGATATTTATTTTTTGACCAAACCAATATTCCCGAGCAAGTGGCCTATGAAATCGCGAGGGACAAGCGTCGTCACGGAAATACTTGGGGCAGGATGTACAAAAGCGGCATTTGTTTTACATAAAGAAAGATAGTTCAAATCATTTACATTCCTAAAAGAAGTCATGTTCATTTAAAAACACGCTGTAAATTACAAAATAAATAGAATTATTTTCTTTCTAACGTAGGGCGTTCATTGTATAGTTGATAGGTGTTTTTTTTTTTTTTTTTTATTATTATAATGTACATTTTGCTTTAGTAAAAATAATTAGATTTTTTTTATTTATTATTAACAAACATACAAATATAATTAGAGGAATGTATAACATAAAAAAACGAACAAATGCGATTTCTTGATTAACAGCTAAAATTTTAAATAAAAGTGAGAGGTGGAACCAGTTTCCCACATTATAATCATTATCCTAAAATACACAAAAAGCAAAATAGGCCGAGGAAACAGGAGATAGGGACGGACAGAGCGTGGGGTGGGATGGACTGGAAGTAACTCGGCAAATAATACAACAGGAAATGATAGACATTTAATGTTGCATTGACTACATGTTACTTTGTAATATAAGATCTGACATTAAAAAATGTACTTAATTTTGGTGTAATTTTTAAACCAATTTTTTACTTATTTTTTAAAGTGATGTTATTAATTTTAAAATGTAATAACGGGGAATATGTCTACTTTAAATTGTCACCCTAACATTAAACTTGGTGCCTTATCTAAATATACTGTAGAGAAGCCATAGCCTACAGTACTTTTAATTAATGAGCAACCAGCATCTCAGCTCCATTTAACCTCCACAGAAAGCCATTGGCACTAAGGACGGACTGCCAGGTACAGTAATAGTATGACATTTGCTATTATTAAGACATATTATTTACATTGCGCTGTATTATTATTTAGTAGGGGTGACTGTATATCCTGGTTTATATATATATATATATATATATATATATATATAAGCCTCAATACATAGCTTTCCATACGTAGCTTCCCCTGGGAAACTTCCAAACGCACGAAAAAAAAGGTCACAAGATGCTTTGCTGATTTATGTTCGAGCATTCAAATTGTGAATTGATACTGTACACAGCTGGTAGAGACGCACAATGCAGGGGCTGTATTAATGGCCTTGTTTAGATGCCATGCAGGCTCTGATTTACCAGCTAAAGCAGCCTGCTTTGCCAACACTACAGACACAACGAGCTCTTCCTGCCAAAACGCTCCTGCAATCAGCTTTGGCTGCGCGCTGCGAAGATAGAGATTTCATTGTGAACAATGCACTAAGTGACAACGCCCAAGCCATTTCCCTCCTTAAAACGACCCACTTTTTATTTTTATCGCTACCTGTCTTTTACTGCGACGGCCAATTAGCAGCAACCTGTAATGGAATAGACGTGGCTCCGGATTTATGATGAAGGGATTCTGGAAAGGTCAGTGGTGGCTCTGCTATAATTAAACTTTTCATTAATTTTTCAAATGCACAATACCCTGCACATAATGTACAAATTGACCAGCTGCCCTCGTCATAAATTATTTATGGCAAATGTTTCAATATTAATGGTAATTAAAAACTTGTCTCCGGCGCTGTCCAGATGGCTCGGAGCAATCCTCCAGCATGAAAAGGAGATGCGGCCATGTCGGATGTATTCAATGATTCTGGTAATTACACAAATAAGAAACCTCCACCTCTGACTCGCAGAGCAAACGCCGGGACCAGTACAATCCGGGTATACAGCATGCGCAGCGCACTGAGATATGCAGAGACCAGGGCGGATAATCTGAGGATGTATCTAATGTGAGATATTATTTACCGCTCTGCCTGCAATGACCTTGCTAAAGTTTTACCTCATGGGGGTATATTTATCAAAAAGTACCTCCTGCTCTTATACACGGCACATGAGCCAGCAGGTAATGCCGCGTACACTCAGAATATGGCGCAACTGTACCGTACCGCACATGAGCCAGCAGGTAATGCCGCGTACACTCAGAATATGGCGCAACTGTACCGCACTGCACATGAGCCAGCAGGTAATGCCGCGTACACACAGAACATGGCGCAACTGTACCGTACCGCACATGAGCCAGCAGGTAATGCCGCGTACACTCAGAATATGGCGCAACTGTACCGTACTGCACTGCACATGAGCCAGCAGGTAATGCCGCGTACACACAGAACATGGCGCAACTGTACCGCACTGCACATGAGCGAGCAGGTAATGCTGTGTACACGCAGAATATGGCGCAACTGTACCGTACTGCACATGAGCCAGCAGGTAATGCCGCGTACACTCAGAACATGGCGCAACTGTACCGTACCGCACATGAGCCAGCAGGTAATGCCGCGTACACTCAGAATATGGCGCAACTGTACCGTACCGCACATGAGCCCGCAGGTAATGCCGCGTACACAGAACATGGCGCAACTGTACCGTACTGCACATGAGCCAGCAGGTAATGCCGCGTACACACAGAACATGGCGCAACTGTACCGTACCGCACATGAGCCAGCAGGTAATGCCGCGTACACTCAGAATATGGCGCAACTGTACCGTACTGCACTGCACATGAGCCAGCAGGTAATGCCGCGTACACACAGAACATGGCGCAACTGTACCGCACTGCACATGAGCCAGCAGGTAATGCCGTGTACACGCAGAATATGGCGCAACTGTACCGTACTGCACTGCACATGAGCCAGCAGGTAATGCCGCGTACACACAGAACATGGCGCAACTGTACCGTACCGCACATGAGCCAGCAGGTAATGCCGCGTACACTCAGAATATGGCGCAACTGTACCGTACTGCACATGAGCCAGCAGGTAATGCCGCGTACACACAGAATATGGCGCAACTGTACCGTACTGCACTGCACATGAGCGAGCAGGTAATGCCGTGTACACGCAGAATATGGCGCAACTGTACCGTACTGCACTATACATGAGCTAGCAGGTAATGCCGCGTACACTTAGAATATGGCACAACTGTACCGTACTGCACATGAGCCAGCAGGTAATGCCACGTACACGCAGAATATGGCGCAACTGTACCGTACTGCACTATACATGAGCCAGCAAGTAATGCCGCGTACACACAGAATATGGCGCAACTGTACCGTACCGCACTGCACATGAGCGAGCAGGTAATGCCGCGTACAGACAGAATGTGGCGCAACTGTACTGTACTGCACATGAGAGAGCAGGTAATGGCGCGTACACACAGAATATGGCGCAACTGTACCGTACCGCACTGTACATGAGCCAGTAGGTAATGCCGCGTACACACAGAATATGGCGCAACTGTACCGCACTGCACATGAGCGAGCAGGTAATGCCGCGTACACACAGAATATGGCGAAACTGTACCGTACCGCACTGCACATGAGCGAGCAGGTAATGCTGCGTACACACAGAATATGGCGCAACTGTACCGTACAGCACTGCACATGAGCGAGCAGGTAATGTCGCGTACAGACAGAATATGGCGCAACTGTACCGCACTGCACATGAGCGAGCAGGTAATGCAGCGTACACACAGAATATGGCGCAACTGTCCCGTACCGCACTGCACATGAGCCAGCAGGTAATGCCGCGTACACATAGAATATGGCGCAACTGTACCGTACCACACTGCACATGAGCGAGCAGGTAATGCAGCGTACACACAGAATATGGCGCAACTGTCCCGTACCGCACTGCACATGAGCCAGCAGGTAATGCCGCGTACACATAGAATATGGCGCAACTGTACCGTACCACACTGCACATGAGTGAGCAGGTACTGCTGCGTACACACAGAATATGGCGCAACTGTACTGTACCGCACTGCACATGAGCCAGCAGGTAATGCCGCGTACACACAGAATATGGCGCAACTGTACCGTACCGCACTGCACATGAGCCAGCAGGTAATGCCGCGTACACACAGAATATGGCGCAACTGTACCGTACCGCACGGCACATGAGCGAGCAGGTAATGCCACATACACACAGAATATGGCGCAACTGTACCATACTGCACATAAGCGAGCAGGTAATGCCGCGTACACACAGAATATTGTGCAGCTGTACTGTGAGACCCCTGGCAGTTAGACATATGCCCCCTTCACGGCCTAACCATGTCCCTTCCCCTTCTTATGAGTTTATACCATCCACACACCCCACCCATGAATATATATCCTGCGGATGCCGAGGCCTTGGTGGCGGCCTCCTGTCCAGGCTTTGAACGGCCTGTTGCGCACAAAGAAAACTCACCTGTACACCGGATAAAACACCTGTGACTCCAACCATTATAGCCAGCCGAGCGACTCCGTTATCATGCCAAACAGCCCGGCCAACATGCTCATTGTGTCTAATGCTCTCCCTGGTCTCCAAGTCAGCTCTCCACCATACCAAGCGCTGGCGTTCAGTGGGAGCTGGCACATATGCCACCTGTTATCTGACCCTCTGACAGGTACATTGGGGGGGAGCGGCACACAGACTTGCCTAACCATTAAAGACGTGTCCTCTGTAATTTATATAGTAAAAGGAAAAATGTTATAATCATGTCCTTCCTAAACGTATCATCTTCACTTTCAACCCCATTGAAGTACTGTAATGCACTCTTATTGCATAATGCACTATAGGCTGCAGGGAAGCTCTGAGGCGTGTTACTGGGCATGCTTACAGTGGTGGTACTAACAGAGCACCGCAGGTGGTGCAAAGACTACGCGGCCCAAACAGCAACAAGGGCCCATAGCCGCTGACACAGGGTCTCACTGCATATACACAGGCCCAAGCATCAAATAGCAGAGTGAGGGCTGCAGGTAGACTATACTGCACCCCTGTCTCCAAATATTGCAATGGGGCCCAGTAATGCAGTGTTTGGCCCCTGCATGCTTGTAATGTTCTAATAAAGTGAGGGGAAAGTTTTTAGCTATGCAGATAACTAGTGTTGACTTTTTGCACCATGGGGCTGGTCCTGAGTGGCACGCAATTTGCACGTAATGCCGACGTCCGCTATTTGAGCAATTTTTTTTTTTACTGCACATGTGTAAAAATGTATAACATCCACGGCGAATGCATTACACAAAGTGTAGGCACAAAGGGGTCTAGTTACTAAGCAGTGTTAGGAGACAGAGTGAAAAGTGATAAGGTGCCAGCCAGTCAGCTCCCAACTCTCATTTTTCAAACACAGCCTGTGAGATGACAGTTGGGAGCTGATTGGCTGGCACCTTATCACTGTTACGATTGGGACAGACGGTATCAGAGGGCCAGCCAACAAAATGGCCGCCTTTTCTCTGTGTAAGCAACAAGTACATATTAAATATCCACATCGACAGGCAGAAAGCAAACTAGTAGTCTGTCCTGCTCAGATAAATCGTTTTTATATGAAATCCAAATAAATAAATAAAACCCCAGAACCAAAGAATAGTGAATCAGATATAAAGTTTTTTAATATAAAGGTAGAAATAAAGCAGTAAAATCCAGGAGTTTATATATCGCCTCATCTGAATTTCTGGCTGGAACAGACGGAATGATAACAAAAATTGTTCAGCTGCTAATAAAAAAAAGCAGCGATGGGGATTTTTAAGCTCGTCTCTCAGTTTCAGTAAGAGGAGATGACATTTCCCTCCCTGAAACGTCTTTATTAAAGTTACTGCTGATATTGTAGAAGACTGTCAGGAGGAAAAGACGTGTCATTGCGTTTAAAGAAAGGGAACATGTACAGACCTTAAACGTCCCTAAAAACAAGTTTTCCTGGTTAACGAGATTCTGTGATGACAAATTTCGACATCCTTTCAAGTGAGTCTGGTTCAGGCACTGTAATATATTATATAAGGGCAAAGACACAGGGGCTGAAAGGGGCAACGCGCTCTCTCCCCACAAATGAGTGATCTGGCGGCTTCTCGCATTATCATATATTCACTGCACCACTCGCCGCTGTCGCTATGAAGAGATACTGTCCCGCATTCACTGAGCGACGCTTACAAACCAGCGCTACCTCAGGATGCTCTGGAATACAGATGTGTCGTCCTCACTTGTCTTTGCTGCAGTCACATCAAATAGACCCTCTTGGCGCGCCTGGGGTAAGCAGTCAGGAAGCCAACGGACGTAATCCTGATCGACGGCCTCCCGACTGTCTAATCCCGGCAAGTGTCCAATGACAGGCGTCGAAATCCTGACGCCTGTCATTAGACCTACGCCGGGAGCCCGACACCCGGCTTACCGATCAAAGTGATGCCGGGCGCAGACAGCCGCTGGGGGGAGGGTTAGGTTAGGGGCTCCCAGGGGGGACTTAGGGTTAGGCACCCCACCAAGGAGGTTAGGGTTAGGCACCCCCGGGGGGAGGTCAGGGTTAGGCACCCCCCCAAGGAGGTTAGGGTTAGGCACCCCCCCAAGGAGGTTAGGGTTAGGCACCCCCGGGGGGAGGTCAGGGTTAGGCACCCCCCCGGGGGACTTAGGTTTAGGTGGCGGGGAAGGGGGTTTAGGCACTTGGGGGGAGGTTAAGGTTAGGCACCCCTAAGGGAGGGTTAAGGGCTAGTATTAGGTTAGTTTATATACGTACCTGAGGACGATCGGGATTTCCTCCTCTGCCGGGCTGCCGCTGTCGGGTGATTTGAACCGCCGGCCGCATGATTACACGCCTGGTATCCTGAGACTCTGCTAGCGTTCAGCATTCTATTTTTTCTTTAATGAAATTGCATCTAAGGGCCGTATTCAATTAGAGGCAAAAAGTGCTGTTTGGCGAAAAGTTTCCGTGGATTCGGACTTTCCGTCTGTTTTCAAAGTATCTCTATATTCAATTCCAGGACGATTTCGCCTAAGGGGAAACTCAATGCAATGTAATTGGCAGAAAAGTATCTCCAATGAATAGCAGGAGAAAACAAGTACAAAATCGTTATTTTGGGGTGCAAACGTGGGGAAATGACTCAGAACCCTTGGGACAGCCCTCCCAAAGGACAAATCAACCAAAAATTATGAAAAAAAATTACATCAGTCTCTGAATCAGCATGCAAAGTGCTATGAGGCAAACGGAGGATTTCTGGAGGGGGGTTTCCAAATGCTTGATTTTAGAGTGAGTGTGGCCAGTCCATGAAGAGGGTATAATTAGCATTTATCCAGCTTTAATATGTGTCATACATAGTGTATTGTGTGTTATAATTCCAGCATATACAGGACCAGTGATCACAGTAACCCATTATATGTGTCATACATAGTGTATTGTGTGTCATAATTCCAGCATATACAGGACCAGTGATCACAGTAACCCATTATATGTGTCATACATAGTGTATTGTGTATCATAATTCCAGCATATACAGGAGCAGTGATCACAGTAACCCATTATATGTGTCATACATAGTGTATAATGTGTCATAATTCCAACATATACAGGACCAGCGATCACAGTAACCCATTATATGTGTCATACATAGTATATTGTGTATCATAATTCCAGCATATACAGGACCAGCGATCACAGTAATCCATTATATGTGTCATACATAGTGTATTGTGTATCATAATTCCAGCATATACAGGAGCAGTGATCACAGTAACCCATTATATGTGTCATACATAGTGTATTGTGTGTCATAATTCCAGCATATACAGGACCAGCGATCACAGTAACCCATTATATGTGTCATACATAGTGTATTGTGTGTAATAATTCCAGCATATACAGGACCAGCGATCACAGTAACCCATTATATGTGTCATACATACTGTATTGTGTGTGATAATCCCAGCATATACAGGACCAGTGATCTCAGTAACCATTATATGTGTCATACATAGTGTATTGTGTGTCATAATTCCAGCATATACAGGACCAGCGATCACAGTAACCCATTATATATGTCACACATAGTGTATTGTGTGTCATAATTCCAGCATATACAGGACCAGTGATCACAGTAACCCATTATATGTGTCATACATAGTGTATTGTGTGTCATAATTCCAGCATATACAGGACCAGCGATCACAGTAACCTATTATATGTGTCATACATAGTGTATTGTGTGTCATAGTTCCAGCATATACAGGACCAGTGATCACAGTAACCCATTATATGTGCCATACATAGTGTATTGTGTGTCATACATAGTGTATTGTGTGTCATACATAGTGTATTGTGTGTCATAATTCCAGCATATACAGGACCAGTGATCACAGTAACCCATTATATGTGTCATACATAGTGTATTGTGTGTCATAATTCCAGCATATACAGGGCCAGTGATCACAGTAACCCATTATATGTGTCATACATAGTGTATTGTGTGTTATAATTCCAGCATATACAGGACCAGCGATCACAGTAACCCATTATATGTGTCATACATAGTGTATTGTGTATCATAATTCCAGTATATACAGGACCAGTGATCACAGTAACCCATTATATGTGTCATACATAGTGTATTGTGTGTCATAATTCCAGCATATACAGGACCAGTGATCACAGTAACCCATTATATGTGTCATACATAGTGTATTGTGTATCATAATTCCAGCATATACAGGAGCAGTGATCACAGTAACCCATTATATGTGTCATACATAGTGTATAATGTGTCAGAATTCCAACATATACAGGACCAGCGATCACAGTAACCCATTATATGTGTCATACATAGTGTATTGTGTATCATAATTCCAGCATATACAGGACCAGTGATCACAGTAACCCATTATATGTGTCATACATAGTGTATTGTATGTCATAATTCCAGCATATACAGGACCAGCGATCACAGTAACCTATTATATGTGTCATACATAGTGTATTGTATGTCATAATTCCAGCATATACAGGACCAGCGATCACAGTAACCCATTATATGTGTCATACATAGTGTATTGTGTGTAATAATTCCAGCATATACAGGACCAGTGATCACAGTAACCATTATATGTGTCATACATAGTGTATTGTGTGTCATAATTCCAGCATATACAGGACCAGCGATCACAGTAACCCATTATATGTGTCATACATAGTGTATTGTGTGTCATAATTCCAGCATATACAGGACCAGTGATCACAGTAACCCATTATATGTGTCATACATAGTGTATTGTGTGTCATAATCCCAGCATATACAGGACCAGTGATCACAGTAACCCATTATATGTGTCATACATAGTGTATTGTGTGTCATAATTCCAGCATATACAGGACCAGTGATCACAGTAACCCATTATATGTGTCATACATAGTGTATTGTGTGTCATAATTCCAGCATATACAGGACCAGTGATCACAGTAACCCATTATATGTGTCATACATAGTGTATTATTAATTTATACAGCATCAATAATTAACCCTATTGATGGCAGTGCATCCGTAACACTACATGTTTTCCAGATCTCCTAGTTGGTGCACAGGTTATTTATTACTGGCTGACACATATTAAAAGATCCACAGCTGGTGCTAATTATTTAATTTGTGATACTGAGAAGAACATGCAGCACCAGTAACATTCTATTATATTACTATTTTTTTGTGGTCATGGTGTGGGCTGGGGAGGGCGGTTTCTAGGCAACCGGAAATCCTCCCACCCTGTGCCCTGTGTTTGCCTATGCAGCGGCCGCAGCTTTTCTCCATGTCAAGTTCCGTTTGCAGTCTCAGTCGCACACAGATATACAAGCGTCACATATAACATTAATCAATCTCCTGGTGCATGCTAGTCACACCTCATTTTGACTTATACACAATTTCAGCAAAATAAGACAATTGACGCTAGCAGAGTTGCGTGGGACCTGATGGCTCACAGGTGCCAGGCATATCACGCTGCATGGCGTATTGGGTATAGATGAGCAGGGACACATCTGTTGCAATGCAATGTACTATACAAGTCTAATATCCCTTTTATACCAAAGTCCCGGGTCTGACCCGTAGTTTGAAACACGTTTCAAACCCGGATCAGAGCTGGGACAGATCCCTTTCCCACTACGGTGCCAACTCTGGGTATGCCTGGGTCGGCACCATTCAAACCGGAGCTGGGTCTGCAGTGACCTGGGTCTTCTGGGGGTTGGAGTGGGCGCTTGGATATTATGTCATCTATTATCAGGGAGTTCCCCCCAAAGAAGCGGGAGGGAGAAGAAGATAACCTTTTTGGGGGCACTCTTTTTAAGGAAAAATATGCAAATATGTGTAATTAAGATTTAGCTGTTATTCAAGATACTTTAAAAAATATACTGACCCCTTTTTAATGTAACAGGAGCATTCTCTTAGCTCCCTGCTTGACCCCTATATGTCCTATAAAGGCTGTAAGAGAGATAACACAATGGAACTGTATTAAATGGTAGACTCTGCAAGCACCGTCATACAGTGGAAGCTAGGTAAAGTCAGATAACTACTAAAATAAAATAAAAAGCTGAGGACACGACACTGAACACCAATCTGGCACGTGTCGTAATTAGAAGGGAAAGATTTCTGGACTGCACAACCTGACTATATATATAATGGTAGGTGCTACCTGATGAGACGAATTGCAGGCACAGAAACAGACAAATCTCAGGTGCACAACTCCAAATTATTAATAATATATATAAATGCAATAAAATTTTGCAATCAATAGAGGTTTTTAGCATAATCATGGCCAAGGTTATGGGCCTACCCACCATATCCAGGAAACCTCTTTAGGGTAGGTCCCAAACATATAAGGGTCCAAATCCAGAGCGCGGGACCCCCACAAACTAGCCCAGCTAAGGTGCCCCAGGGCACCACCATAGTAAGAATAGTGCAGTGTAAAGAGATAGTTAGGAGCAGCTGCAGCTGCATATAAAGAATGAAAATAAAAAAGTGAAGTACATGTATAATAAACACACAGTGAAGGGTTAAAATGTGTTATAATGCGGTGCCCTGAGACAGATCAACCAATGCAATCCAGGGGGACCCATGCCCCAAAAATGAACCAAAGTTGCACTACAGTATATAACTTGTAGGACTTACCTAGAATTGTGCCTAATACCAGTGTGCATATACATTACCATACTCCAAGCTTTTAAGCCAATAAGGAAGGTGTGCTAGTTCAGCCTGGTGGCGTCTCCTTTCCCTCAGAAGTGCAATAAAGCACATTAAATGGAGCATATGGGAAAGGTTCCTGGACTGCACACCCTGAATATATATTGTATAGAGGTGCTACCTGATGTGACTAATTGCAGGCACAGAAACAGACAAATCTCAGGTGCACAACTCCAAATTATTAATAATATATATAAATGCAATACAATTTTGCAATCAATAGAGGTTTTTAGCATAACCTTGGCCATGATTATGCTAAAATCTTTATTGATTGCAAAATTGTATTGCATTTATATATATTATTAATAATTTGGAGTTGTGCACCTGAGATCTGTCTGTTTCTGTGCCTGCAATTAGTCTCATCAGGTAGCACCTCTATACAATATATATTCAGGGTGTGCAGTCCAGGAACCTTTCCTGTATACTCCATTTATGTGCTTTATTGCACATCTGAGGGAAAGGAGACACCCACATTCTGGATTAGCACCCTTACTTATTGGTTTAAAAGCTTGGAGTCTGGTAATGTATATGCACACTGGTATTAGGCACAATTCTAGGTAAGTCCTACAAGTTATATACTGTAGTGCAACTTTGGTTCATTTTTGGGGCGTGGGTCCCCCTGGATTGCGTTGGTTGATCTGTCTCAGGGCACAGCATTATAACACATTTTCCTTTATAACACATTTTAACCCTTCACTGTGTGTTTCATATATATGTACTTCACTTTTTTTATTTTCATTCTTTATATGCAGCTGCTCCTAACTATCTCTTTACACTGCACTTTTCTTACTATGGCGGTGCCCTGGGGCAGCTTGGCTGGGCCAGATTTGGGGGGTCCTGCGCTCTGGATTTGAACCCTAGTATGTGGGGGACCTACCCGAAAGAGGTTACGTGGATATGGTGGGTAGGCCCATAACCTTGGCCATGATTATGCTAAAAACCTCTAATTAATTAGCAAATTGCAGCTGGAATTTAGAAATCAGAATGTATTTCTGTAAGACATATTAAAGCCCAGTACAAGTCGATAGCTCTTCTACTATCCTCAGCTCTATCCCCCTCTACGGCTCTGATACTTCCCCGCTCCCCACCTCTCTACGGATCTTCCGTCTGCCTGGAGAAGGCTGGGGGGGTCATCCTGCCAGTACGACCCGTTCTGCCCACATCGCTCAGGAGCTTTATCTATCTTGTATGATCTTCTATGATCTCTCGGAGCCCGCACTTATATATCAGCTTATACTACTGCACTCTCATCACCGGAGAATAAGGACAGAGGTGGAGGAAGCTTTTATATCTATAATAAACATTTCTCTTTAGCAATTAAACTGTAACTAAAGCTATCAAATGTGTAAACCGGAGAAACTGCTCAGTCCTACTACACACAGGAAGCTAACAGGCCATAAGTGATGGATTTCCTTCAAGGCACGTGCCTAGGGGTGCCAATTGCTGGGGGTGCCACAGCAGGCCCCCTGCATCAAAGCCCCGTCAGTCCAACTTATTGTTTTATTTTGATAGCACATGAGAGGGGGGTTAGAGGCCTTGAAATCTAGAGGACGAGGGGTAAGGGTGAGGTTGGGGCCGCCTTGACTTAGGTATTGTCATCAACAATCGATGGTCAGCCACTGATGTCTGATGGTTTTACCATCGATGGTTCTTGGCTATCGATGGCACAGGGCCCCACAAATTTTTTCTCTTTCACCCTGGCGCCAGAGCACGGGGTTCAGCTCCGCCCCCTTAATGCGACCTGTGAATCCCCGCCCCCACTGCTGATTGGCCCGGTGAGTAATGGTGCAAGGTTGAACATTGAAGGGTGAAACCATTGATGGTTCCCAGTTGATAGTTTCATACCATCGGGGTTAGCCACCAATGGCCATCCCTACCTTGGCAGCCTGGGGGCACTGGGACCGACCATGGCATAAAGGAGGTGGAGCCGGCATTGATGTGATAGGTACCCCACCCATAACTGTAGATCTTGTCCTGTCAGAAATTCTCCCTGATGTCTCTACAGCAGTTTCCCCCCCCCCATTGCCAGTATCACTGCAGCAGCTAGTGTCTCTCCCCGTTCTTCAGTGCGCGTGATGTCATGCCCCTTATAATATGCCATACACAGTAATGCCCCTTACACATTATGCCACACAGTAATGCCCCTTATAACATTATACCACACACAGTAGTGCCCCTTATAACATTATGCTGGTTACAGTAATGCTCCTTATAACATTATACACAGTAATGCCCCTTACTGTATAAACATTATGCCACACACAGTAATGCCTCTTATAACATTATGCCCCCCCGCCTTACGTCCCTCCAGCAACCTCTCACCTCATCCCCCTATGTCCCTCCAGCAACCTCTCACCTCATCCCCCTATGTCCCACCAGCAACCTCTCACCTCATCCCCCTATGTCCCTCCAGCAGCCTCTCGCCTGAATCAGCAGATGTGGATCTGGAGCCACATGCCCACACTGACATACAGCTGTCTGCAGCCCCTGAGAGACAAAGGGTTGGCGACATTTGAATCTGGTGCCAATCACGAGTCAATCGGAGCATGTGGACTAGCAGCTGCTGTTGATTGGCTGCCGGCCCGCAAGCTCCGATTGACATTAGAATGACATTAGAATGACAGCGGAGCTGTGCCTCTCAAGGGCTGCGGGCAGCTGCACACCAAGCAGGCCTGTGGCTCCAAATCCACACCTGCTGACATCCGGGCTCCCCTGGGCAGCACCGGGCAGGCTAGCCCATCGACTGCAACCATCTCCTTGGCGCCCCCTCAAATCCGGCACCCATGGCACATGCCCCCTAGCTGCCCCCAGTTACGGCGCTGACGTCTGAATCAGGTCTTTTATATCTCTAAGGTTTGATACACCGACCCCTTAGAGTGTGTAAGACATTTGTAGACAGACCACATAGGCTTCCAGTAGCTACTGTAGGAAGGACAACGTGTCCCGAATACTCAATACCCGGCCACAGCTCTGGCCACATAGAGAGATATAATGTCAGCGGATTCACCCAGCAATGTTTCCTGCCTGATTTCAGCCGCGACTGTTCCGCATCCGCGATGTTCCTGGCATTTGAACTGAGGACATGACACTTTTTCTTAATCCTTTCAGCGAGGACAAGCGCAGGAAGAGACTTCCTCTAAATGAGGAGGAATTTGATGTACTCCGTGCGAGCCAGGGTTTCATCTTCTACTAAGATGTCTGAGAGCCGGGAGGGTTTAGCAAGGTGCGTTGCTGAGAAATGGCAGCCTGTGGGGAGAGGGGCCTATCATCCGTGTGCAGAAAGACAAGTCTGACAAGCGGCGATGGAGGATGACGAAGGTGCGTTACGTCCAAGGTAAACGATTAAACCTGACAATATGATGATATACTCGGATTCTCTTTTGTTTGTTATACTTTCCTTTGAAATGTGAATATTCCCATTATAATTACAACATATAGAATAGTCATTCCATTCGTTACGTGTGAGACACCCAGACTACATTTAGGGTGGAAAATCATTTGGGGGCCTAATCACCATCGGAGGCTGTATGGCCCCCCGATGATTAAGTAATCATATCGCTGCGAAGGATACTTAAGTATCCAACTCGCAGCGGGGGAATCTTGATGCCGGAGCAATTGATAATTGCCGAGGGGGGGGGACAGCTGCTCCAAAACCAGCTTCCTCCCCGGTTAGTATCGCAACTACAAAAGTAGCTGCGTTACTTAACTCCACCCCGTGGGCGCGGCTACGCATGTGTGACCCAAGGTCACGCATGCGCAAAACCACCAGGGAGGTAGTGAGAAGGCGGCGGAGGGATCCCAGCATCACAGGAACTCCTTAACGTAGGAAGGAGCAGGGATCCGAGAACAAGCGATATCTGAAGATGGCGATTGTTCTCGCAAGCAAACTCCAAAAACTGAAAGTTTTTGGACTTTGCTGAATATCATTTGGTCCATTTGGGACCCTGATGATGAATGGCCCGGTAACTAAATTATGCGGAAACTAGCGATGATGAATAGGCCCCTTGATCACACTATTCAGAGGTGTATGCACACCCAATGGTTTGCATACAACTCCGATGGTGGCTGATCCTGGGCATGTGCCAATCTGCGTCTGCAAAGACAGCGCAGCATGACTGACATGCAGTGCCCATTTTAGGGGCGAGGCGGCAACAGGTAGGGACCCAGAAAATGGGGGCATCAGCCCCGTTTCTGGGCATGCCTTTGCCAGTATGTACCATTGTTTGGCACAGTACACTGCTGTTTTACACTAAATGCTGCAAATGAGCATATGTAATTTTGTATACGGACACTGTTACGTATGTTACATGTCATGGAATGGCCCAGAAGTCAGACTACAGCTTTTCCTGTAGTAACAGGAAAGGGAGCAGCCATTTTGTTTGCTGTTGCTACAAGGAAACAGTGCCCCCAGTGGCCAAGCTGTCATGGAAAAAAAACATGAAGTGCTTGGTTTTGCCCAACAGCAATTGTTAAACTCTCAGGGACTTTTGAAAGTAATGACGCGGTTCTGGCAAGATATGCTGCGCAGTCCTCCAGGTATTAGGGAAAGTAAAACGTTGCTTCTTTTTACACGGTACGATCAGTCAGCAATAACGATATCGCTGACTGATCATCCTGCACCTTCCCGGTGTGCTGGATGACCATTATCGTTCATCCAGCGCACACCAAACGACGGGCCAGCGACCCATGTAACCTGGTCGATATCATCCAGGTAGGCTTGCATGCACAGGCGATGGTCGATATCGTTATCGACCATACGTGCCCGCGCATCGCTGGTCATTGGGCACCAAAAAAATTAACGTGCTGAACGATAACGATATGGTCGATATCGTTGATATTGTGCATTTTTATCGTACCGTGTGTACGCACCATTAGACTTCTCAGCACCTTAATTTAACTGAGTAAGAAAATGTATTAAAGTTATTCCTTTAAACAGACTATTAGAAACATATGAGAAGATATGGGCATTTTCTGCACAGCAGAGGCAGCTACAGTAACGCTCTCTGCTACCGGACATTTCAGACCGAGGGTGAGGTATATCAAGCCTTGGAGAGAGATACAGTGGAGAAGTTGCCTAGAACAACCAATCAGCTTCTGTCATGTATCTGGTACAGTCTATAAAATGACAGTTAGACGCTTATTGGTTGTTTTGGGCAACTTCTCCACCCTATCTCTCTCCACGGCTTGATACATCTCCCCCCTCCTTCCCGAGAGAAACACACATTCGAAATTTATCTTAAATTGCTTCAGTTCTAAAAAGTTCATGAAACTTTGACATCTACACTTGTGAATGTTATCAGTAGATCTTTTATTTACAACGACTTGTAGTTCAGGTCCAACAGTCCCTTAAGATATGACTTTTGGGAGAGAGGACACATTGTGTCATTGGTTACTCACGTCATTATCTGATTCTCCACTCCCGGATCCACTAGAGCGCCATCAACAAAAAGCATACTGGAGGTAAAGCCATACTTAGTCCATGACCGGCCCTCATCGAAGCTAAGCCTGGGGACAAAATAAATACAATTCATTTTAAATATTTCCAACAATTATTGTTCTCTAACAGAGGTTTTGTCTGGCGATAGAAAGCCGGTGTGATCATTGTTAGAGGGTTACGCAGGACCTGGCTGCAACGTTTATGGTAATAACAACGGCGACAATCTCCTTTGTACGCTGTGTCCTTTTGTTGTTCATTCCATGGTCTCCGTACAGCAAATCAAAGCATCACCGGCCTAAAGCGTTTTACTGATTCCTAAATTACACCCTTCCGGGGCCCGGCTTGCTGGGAACTGGACATTTTAACATTTAGTCTAATTGATACCATGGCGGTATAAACAGCAACGTCGCTGAACACAACTGTCGCAATAAAAAAAAATGCCTGCGTATATATATATTTTTCCCATTAGGCCCTTTTGCTACGTATTCGTTTTCCATGTGCATGAAAACAAATAAATGTAATTTGCCAGTAATTAAAATACTATTTTTACGTCAGCAGAAATAATGTGTATATAAGAAATAAAACATGTTCATTTAATATAATAAAGGTGCAATCTGCTGCTGCTGAACTACGTGTTTCCTTCCACAAACCCACATCTACAGTAGGTATAAGATACAAGTTATTGTAACAATAGAGGTGATAAATATTTGATAAATACCAACCCTGAAGTTCTACCCTTTGTGGACTAGGAGCATGCTGAGATCACAGACGCCGCTATAACAATACAAACGCTTTTCTTTTTGTTGTTTAAGTGAAAATAAACAACAACAACAAAAACATTCTGTAAAGCTGACAGCCCCTGAGCATACCATGGGGCAACGGGCAGGGCAGTTTATGAGCACAAATTATGCCCATCACATGGATGAGAAGTATTGGTGCGAGACATGGGAACATCCATGGTAATGAGGGTCATTTCTGGGGAATTCTCTGTAGTTAGAGATCGTTTATTAACGATGCAGTACACTAAAGTGCCTTTATGTAATATAAAGCTGTAACATTCCCATAACCAGTTTATAGCAGCCAGTATTATCCACAAAGCCATAGAGCAAAGGATTAGATCTCACACACAGGGCGGGCTGCGCTATCCTCTATTGTGCGGTCAAATACAGAAAATCAAGTTTTCCAGGATTTGACCGAATTTCTCGTATGCACCGAGCTCCAGCACTGAGATGGACCACTGTTCCCCGCGGCGCGCGCCTCATTCTACGCATGTGCAGAGGGACCGCTGGGTGATAAACAAAGGACAGCTCTTATTGGCCGGGATGTACTACAGGGGAAAATGCTGTAAAACCCCCAAAACGGGGGTTTTCCAGCATTTTCCATATGTACGAAGAGATGCATTCCAGTGCTTCGTCGCGGTGGGCATTACACAATAGAAGCCTATAGGCTTCTTTCTGGAACGCTTACCTTGAGAGGGGCCCGATCGGATCCCTCCCATCACCCCCCGCGGCCCTCGTCCTTCTGCGCATGTGCAGAAAGACGACAGAGGGACTTTTGGGTGTAAAACTCGGAATCCTCCCCTTGAGAATGTAAGCTCTTGCGAGCAGGGCCCTCTACCCTCTTGTGCTTCTCCTTACTTTATGTTCATTTACTTCTTACTCACCACTAGGACACCTAACACTTGGTGCCTATGCTTTGTTGCTTAATTGGGTGTTATGGCCGCTAATGTATCAATGTATATTATCCATGTCCTGGTCCTTCATTGTATTGTATTTTACTGTAAGTCACTTTTTGGTTATTTACCTTGTAAGGCGCTGCGGAACACTTGTGGCGCCATATAAATAAACGATAATAATAATAAAAAGTCCCTCTGTCCGGGGGCATCGCAAAGGACAGCTCTTATCGGGGGGTGAGGTTTAGGCAGCAGGGAGGGTTAGGTAGGATATCCTAACCCTGGCACCAGTTGAATAACCATAAATACAGAATTCCTGGATTAATAGCATAGAGATGGCCAGCGATACGTAGCCGAAATCTATCTGGCGGGCAGACTGTTTCAGCTGTGTTAGAACTCAGCATAAGAAGATGGATCAGTGTTGTCTGTGCCGGTACAGGGCTTGGACACTACCCAACAGTGCGGCCAATTAGCTTCCAGCTGAACTGAAATTCTTTGCGATCATTTGATTTATCATTGTAGTTACCTTTATATTGTTTTTGTCGATTGTAATGATACATACAAATAGGATAAACCAATGAACTGAAATAGATAGGAGCATAAAATGGCAAAAGAAACCCAGCAGTTGTTACCCTACCTCCGCCAGGATCGTTACATCGGTTTTACTCAGAAAATAGCCACATAGGGAGGGGCCTTAATATTCTGAGTTGGGATTAAAGCGGAAAAAAAAGTAAGGAACAGCGCACCTGGGACAAACGGCGCTGCACTGCAAGGGGGGCAAATACATGTTTTATGTCTGCATGCAGGGTAAATACTGGCGGCTGTTGCATGTAGCCCACAAGTGCTGGGCAGCTTTATTATTACACTGCAATTTAGATTTGAGCTTGGACACGCCCCTCCCAAATCTAAAGCCCTCTGCATGTTTTAAATCTGCCCCCACTGCTGTGCAGCGTTGTGTTACCCCGGGGCAAAGTTACTGGCTCCCAACTCATCATCATATCTGTAATTTACTAAACTGTAACTCGTATTGTAGTTGTTACAATTGCTCAGGGTGCGATGAAGTCATCTTAGATCATTATTATGAAATGAGGATTCAAGTTCTAAAATAAATAACACAGAACGGTGGCCATGGGCACTTAGATCATATTAGTGCTGGATATCACGGTTAGAGCATAATGGGGTTTTGTTTCACATTGTTTCATGTTATAAAAGACAGAACAAAAGAAAGACTAAGTAAACCGTAGGAGGCGTGGGGGGAAATGGAACAAACTTATCACATGTTCTTTGTATCTGAAGGACACTGTGCTATTGATAATTACGGCATTTATTTACTTATTTATACAGTTATATAGATTGAAAAAATATATCTCAACACCATGGCGATGGCGCAATAGGTGCGTGACAATGCCAACGGCACAATGGGGATAGAGTCACACCTTGTGATGAGCGCCTGGTGCGTCTGAAACACTAGAACACTCTATAACATCCTCCCCTAGGAACCCCCATTCATTACCAAGCGCCTCTCCCAACGCTCTGAATCCCAACGCTGGAAGTCCGACACGGGACTAGAGATAGGTATCGAAATACTGATGGTTCTCTTAATCCCGATGACAGAATACAGACAGGCGCCAGCCTGAAGCAGGTAAGTCTGGGGCGTCTGCACTGTTAGCTGCAGCGGGGGGAGGGTTAGGTTTGGAGAGGTGACATAGCGGAGGGTTAGGGTTAGATTTTTTTTTGGGGGGGGGGGGTTAGGGTTAGGCACTAAGGGGGGAGACTTAGATTTAGGCACTAATGGGGAGGGTTAGGGTGCGGGGTGGGTAGGGTTAGGGTTAGTCTACAAGAAGGGGGAGAAGGGGGGAGGGTAACCCAACCCCTGTTGGGATACCAACATCGCATTTGTGTGTAGGCTCAGGGTAACGCATGCGCCGTCTGAGATTTCAGGATTTTTCACGCATGCGCAGTTGGAAATAATCGCTGGACTACGTGAACATCTGTATTTCATGCGGATTCCAGGCGGCTCAGATTCAGACCCGCAACGTTTAAATGAACGAGAATTGGTTGGTTTCTTACCACAAATGGCGCACGGACTGGGGGGTGTGTTTCATAGCCACGAGAGCCCCGCCCCAGTCTAAGAACCAAACATTGTATTCTTCTTCAAAAATCTGTAAAACAACAAATAAAACAGCACAAGATGCATTTAATGGAAACAGCTTTATAGCACAACCTACAACAATCACTTTGTACATAAGGAATGTAACACGAGACTTTCCAATGTACTATGGGCCTTATACAGCACTGTACGTATGTGCAATGCCGGACGCAGATGCCCAATTATCAGGAATCTGCGTGTGTGCAGAACGGGTCCTGCGTGATTGCACGCAGACCCTTCTATGAATCAGGCAGAGGCATTTAAGGGGTGGTGCAGGGCGGCCAGTGTTCCTGGAAATGGGGGCGTGTCAGCGTGTTTTCCCGGGAGTGGCAAGGTCTGGGACTGCGTCTACGGACGCAGTTTCCTGTCCTCGCAAGCCGGCCAACCTGAGTAAATGGTGGATGGTTCTGCCATTGATATAGGAGGTCCAGTTTTTTTCCGACATCAAAGGCGGAGATGCAGCAATGTTTATTTTTTCCCTTGAGGAAGTGAGCTTAGCCCCGCCCCTGTTGCAGTTTTGGCCACACCCCCTTCACTTATTGACCTGCTATGTTTACGTGACGCACAGTAGAGCTAGCCATCGATGGTTGAAATCATTGATGGTTTTGCGTCACTGGAAAGTACAGATGACACATCGATAGTGAACTATTCGATGGCCATCCCTAAGCAGGAAGTCTCCTATTCATCAGTGAGAGTGTAGCACCAGGCTTTGACATCGGAACCCAGCATCGCAGACACAGAGGAGCGGAACCATCAGCTTCTTCTCATCCATCTAATCTCATGTTTAATGGAACCGTTTCCACAGTGGTGACATCTGTAAGTGTCTATGCATGGTTAATAAGGCAGTGCCCTAAGGGGGCTTTATGCCACCCTGTGACGCCCCCTGAACACGTAATGCCATGACGTCACTCCTAAGGGGCAGTAAGTAGAGCACTGCAGGGTGCAGGGTGTCTACTCAGAGCGGCTTTGCAAAAGTGCCAGTGGCTGCAGGGTGCCATTCCAGACACCCAGCAAGCCACATGCAGGTGGAGCGGGGCAGCATTGATGCTGCCCACAGGGCCCTGAGCTCTATGTGGCGGCATCGCTCGCACAACCATCGTTACAGGCAATCCTGTAGTAAGGTAATAAGAATTAGCGTTTCGCATGAATAGATGCCCACCCATAATGCAGTATATGTTATAGACGCTCCTCCCCCAATTAGCAGAACAGTGAAGTACTGGGCGAAGGGCCCTGAAGCTGCACTGACGCAGCCGTACAGTCAGCGCTCGACACTCGCGGCTTTGATAACAATGACATGAAACGTTCTCATAAATACATACATGTTTCCACGTGTTTCCGCCATCTGACGAGATGAACATATTGGTGTTCGTTGAAGAGAGTTCAGGACCAACATTACCTACAAAAGATACAGTACGTCTTTTATACAAATATACTTCATCAATGAAGTCACGTTCTACTGATCTGTGTGCACGCAAGTAAGCGCAATGCAGAGACACGGTACATGTACATAACAATGGGAGAAAGGCACCGACATGACAAGTACACCTAATACTCGTACAGTGCAATATACACGGTTTAGTTTTCTAAGGAAGTTCAGAGGATTTATGGGAGGAGCTGGGCTGATCAGGGGACAGATGGGAAGAGCCAGGTAAATCAGGGGACTGATGGGAGGAGCTGTGCATATCAGAGGATTTATGGGAGGAGCTGGGCTGATCAGGGGACGGATGGGAAGAGCTGTGCAAATCAGGGGATTTATGGGAGGAGCTGTGCAAATCAGGGGATTTATGGGAGGAGCTGGGTGGATCAAGGGACTGATGGGAGGAGCTGTGCAAATCAGGGGATTTATAGGAGGAGCTGGGCTGATCAGGGGCTGATGGGAGGAGCTATGCAAATCAGGGGATTTATGGGAGGAGCTGGGCTGATCAGGGGACTGATGGGAGGAGCTGTGCATAGCAGGGGATTGATGGGAGGAGCTGGGCTGATCAGGGGACTGATGGGAGGAGCTGTGCATATCAGGGGATTTATGGGAGGAGCTGGGCTGATCAAGGGATTTATGGGAGGAGCTGTGCAAATCAGGGGATTTATGGGAGGAGCTGGGCTGATCAGGGGACGGATGGGAAGAGCCAGGTAAATCAGGGGACTGATGGGAGGAGCTGTGCAAATCAGGGGATTTATGGGAGGAGCTGGGCTGATCAGGGGACAGATGGGAAGAGCCAGGTAAATCAGGGGACTGATGGGAGGAGCTGTGCAAATCAGGGGATTTATGGGAGGAGCTGTGCATATCAAGGGACTGATGGGAGGAGCTGTGCATATCAGGGGATTGATGGGAGGAGCTGTGCATATCAGGGGATTGATGGGAGGAGCTGGGCTGATCAGGGGACTGATGGGAGGAGCTGTGCATATCAGGGGATTGATGGGAGGAACTGGGCTGATCAGGGGACTGATGGGAGGAGCTGTGCAGAACAGGGGACTGATGGGAGGAGCTGGGCAGATCACATGATTGATGGGAGGAGCTGGGCTAATCAAGGGACTGATGTGAGGAGCTATGCAAATCAAGGGATTTATGGGATGAGCTGAGCAGATCAGGGGATTGATGGGAGGAGCTGTGCAGATCAGGGGATTTATAGGAGGAGCTGGGCGAGTCAGAAACTGATGGGAGGAGCCAGGTGAATCAGGTGACTGATGGGAGGAGCTGGGCAGATAAGGGAATTGATGGGAGGAACTGTGCAGATCAGGGGATTGATGGGAGAAGCTGGGCGAGTCAGGAACTGATGGGAAGAGCCAGGTGAATCAGTGGACTGATGGGAGGAGCTGGGCAGATCAGGGGATTGATGGGAGGAGCTGGGCTAATCAGCGGACTTATGGGAGGAGCTGTGCAAATCAGGATATTTATGGGAGGAGCTGTGCAAATCAGGGGCTTTAATGGAGGAGCTGAGCAGATCAGGGGAAAGATGGGAGGAGCTGAGCAGATCAGGGGATTGATGGGAGGAGCTGGGCGAGTCAGAAACTGATGGGAAGAGCCAGGTGAATCAGGGGACTGATGGGAGGAGCTGGGCAGATAAGGGAATTGATGGGAGGAACTGTGCAGATCAGGGGATTGATGGGAGAAGCTGGGCGAGTCAGGAACTGATGGGAAGAGCCAGGTGAATCAGTGGACTGATGGGAGGAGCTGGGCAGATCAGGGGATTCATGGGAGGAGCTGGGCTAATCAGCGGACTTATGGGAGGAGCTGTGCAAATTAGGATATTTATGGGAGGAGCTGTGCAAATCAGGGGCTTTATTGGAGGAGCTGAGCAGATCAGGCGCAAGATGGGAGGAGCTGAGCAGATCAGGGGATTGCTGGGAGGAGTTGTGCAGATCAGGGGATTGATGGGAAGAGCTGGGCGAGTCAGGAACTGATGGGAAGAGCCAGGTGAATCAGGGGACTGATGGGAGGAGCTGTGTAGATCAGGGGATTGATGGTAAGAGCTGGGCAGATCAGGGGACTGTGTGAGGAATTGGGTGTATCAGGGACTGATGGCAGGAGTGATGCGGATCAAGGGACTGATGAGAGCAGCCAGGCTGATCACATGACTGAAGGGAGGAACTGGGATACTTGGGACTAATGGGAGGAGCTGGGTTGATCAGGGGACTGATTGCAGGAGCTTGGCTGCTCAAGGGACTGATGGGAGGAACTTGGCTGCTCAGGTGACTGATGGGCTGATCAGAGGACTGATGGGAGGAGCTGGGCTGATCAGGGGACTGATGGGAGGAACTGGGATTCTCAGGGGACTGATGGGAGAAGCTGGACTGCCCAAGGGACTGATGGGAGGAACTGGGCTGATTAGGTGACTGATGGAGAAGCTGGAATGCCGAGAAGACTGATGGGAGAAGCTGGACTGCCCAGGGGACTGATGGGAGGAGCTGGACTGCCCAGGGGACTGATGGGAGGAGCTGGACTGCCCAGGGGACTACTGGGAGAAGCTGGACTGCCCAGGGGACTACTGGGAGAAGCTGGACTGCCCAGGGAACTGATGAGAGGAGCTGAGTGCTGATTATACATACTAATTAGCACCCAAATTGAAAAACTACATTTTTTTTTGTGGGATGAGATTATTTAAATATGACAAGTAGGGTGGAGAAGGTGCAGAAAGAAAATATCCACTTGAATAAGTCAATTAAAATATGTAGTTACATACTATACATTTATATATTTGTCACTGTTATATGAGCACTCATTAGGTAACCTAATTGCCTCTAAATTTCTAGTCTGAGTGTTACAGTATACAAATATATATCATTATTATTATCTTTTATTTATTATTTATATGGTGACACAAGGGGTCTGCAGCGCCTTACAGACTAAATAAACAGAAACAATATAATAAGTGACTCTCAGTACAGAACATTGCAGGACACACAGTATATGGTATATAGGCATTGCTGCATCAGCTGTCATATAAGATCCAATACTTCTTGGGATGTAACATTTGTATCCAGTGAAGAGATTCTGGCGCCTATTCATCAACACTAAACGGCCCTTTAACCATGCGGAAATGCTAGCTTCCGCATATTTAAGTTACTTGGCAAATTCATCATCAGGGGTTCGGTAGGACCACCTGATATTCAGCAAACTACGAAAACTGAAAGTTTTCGGAGTTTCCTTCCGAGAACAAGCGCCATCTTCAGACGCCGCTTGCTCGCGTAGCTTCGGGGATGCGAAGAGGGACTACCTCCCCGGCGGCTTTGCGCATGCATAGCCGGGATGACGGGAAGGAGGTAAGTAACGCAGCTACTTCGGTATCTGCGATAACCGGGGGGCAGCTGCTTTTCGGAGCAGCTGTCCCCACGCCGGAGCAATGATGAATTGTGAATTGCTCCGGTGTCAAGTTTTCCTCGCTGTGAGTTGGATACTTTAGTATCCCTCGCAACAAGATGACTACTTAATCATCGGGGGCCATACGTCCTCCGATGATGAATAGGCCCCTGTATTACAGAAAAACATTATGGGCTCTATTTACTACAATCCGCATATTGAATGCGGATTGTAGTGTGATATTGCCTGAATTCGCATTGCGAATTCAGGCAATATCACAGGGATTTACTATAAATCCCTTACAGGTACAGAGCTTGCGATAAAGCTCTGTCCCTGCGGATCCCATCCGCACTCTAGTCGCGGTATTTTCTGAAAAAATACAGCGACTAAGAGCCCGCGCATGCGCCGACCCACCGTCGCTGCTACCCCACACCGACGCTAAGCCCCGCCCCCGGTGCTAAGCCCCGCCCCCCGCGATCGTGGACCCCCGCGACCCCCCCCCCTCCCCGCGACCCCCCCCCTCCCTTCATTACACTTACCTGCATCCTCCTGGCCTCCGGTGATCTTCTCCGGGCTTCCCGATCAGGTGATCTCCCATACTGCACTGGGGCCCGATTACCTGATGACCCGGCAGCAGTGCACTGTGGGAGACCAGCTGACCGGAGAGGAGCCATCACCGGAGGCCCGATCACCGGTCTCTGGATTCAGGTAAGTAAAAAAAAAAATGTTTAATTTTTTTGTTCTTTTTTTTACAGCAATCAGCTTGCGGTCTGTTTAGACCACATAGCTGATTACTGGTACCGGCTCCCGGCTCTGCTCTCCCCGTTAGAGCAGAGTGGGAGCCCGGTAACCGGGGGAGACCCTAGATAACGCCACCTCCAGGTGGCGTTATTATCACAGGGCTTCCCCCGATATTTTTTTACAATTTATTTTTAGTAACTCTGGTCAGATCACATTTCCCATTACAATTATGGGAAATGCGATCTGCTTTACTAAAAATAAGTGATACTGGGGGTTGGAGTAGAATTTTACTAATTCTACTCCAATTGCCCTGTAATAACTACAGGTGATACTAAAATAATGTGAAAAGGATGTGAAAACACCCTTTTTCACTTTATTTTAGTAAAAATAATGTTAATAAATAGAGCCCAAAATGATATTCCATTGTTCTTTCCTGTCTTCACAGTGCATTAGTGGCATCGGGACTGTGCTGGTCCTTTGGAGGAAACGAGAACCGTGGACGGATGTCAGGCAGTGTAGGCCCAGCAAACAGGAGCCGGCTTCATATCTAAATCTAATTTAAATAATAATATAAACATTACATTTGATTTTGGCATATGGAAGCAGCACTTGGCGCATTGATGCGGCAGCCACTTCCGTAAGAAGGCAAAAAAATCAATGACCTCCCTATATGATACCATCCTGACCCGCCAATACGTGCAACATGGATCGTACAGAAACAGGCGTCTGTGCATTTATCCTGTCGTCCCAGTAGTTTTGCCGTTAAATAAATGACACTCACTGTCTGTTGCTGTGCAATCCGATGACCTCCTAGACCCTACTCTTTCATGTAATGTCTTCAAATATAAAAGGATGCCTCTCTCATCTCATCAATACTAGGGAGAATTATTTTTAATTCACATCAAGAAACACACAACACGCATCTATCACACATGTGAGTTAACGCTGCATGATTGAAACCTTTCAAAACGTACAAGTCTCGGAATCGACTAAGTGTATAAACTGTCACATGCGCTCATGTGTTCCCCAAGCCTTGATGTTTTGCCAATAAATCATTTTCCTGCTACAAGAAATACATGATTGACTGCTATTGTTCTGTAGAGAAAAACAAAGATTCCTCATGTTATTATCCATCGTCAAATTCTCCCGTCATTCAGTCGCTGCCATGTTTCACATAGTTACTCCAGTCTGATTTGTAGAAATGAAATACGAGATATTGCAAAGCATAAAGACACCTTTTCCCATTGTGGAATCCGATCCGGGGAGAATTAAAGCGCGGCGTACGTGGGCGGCGGAAGAGGAGCCCTGATCGGTTGCAAACGACAGTGTAATTGGACATTCTGTCATTCTTATACTATATGGTATAGTGCATCAATAAAGCAATATATAAATGGGAAAGATTGTACTGTACAATTCAAGACTATGGGGCCTATGTATCAAGCTGATTTTTACAGTTTCTGAATAATTTTATGTGTCGTTCCTATGTACTAATGGCACAATGCAGACTTCACAGAAATCTCCGGCAAAGTACTAATTAGCACTTCAGATCGCAGTCCCCATTATTGTCCATGGGGACTACGAACTGACCCCTATGTACTAAACTCGTTTAGCCTGGGTAGTTTACACCATCTTCAGATAGTGTATACGCTATAAGCCTATGGGGGCTCAAGGTACATCTGCAATTTGCCGGGGTTATAACTCACAGGGACAGTGGTTACCGCAATCGCTGTCCCTTCGAGTTCCCCATGGCACATAGCGGGGATATTTTCAATAAAAATGTTAAATATTCCCGGCAAGATGGATACATAATAATCGCGGCAGTGCCACAATCATTAGAACATAAACCCCGATATAACAGTGGGGGTCATTCAGACCCGTTTGCGAGCAAAGGACACTCGCAAACGGGTCGATGTTGCCCCACTGCGCATGCGCACGACGGAGGGAGCTCCGTCGTGCGCATTGCGCGAGACCCGGATAGCGACGGGCTCTCCGTTGCTCCAGGTCTCGCACCAAAGGGGGCATGCTGTTGATGTTGATTGACAGCAAGCCCCCTTTGGTGGGCGTGCCGGGGCGTGACTGCCAGACGGAGGCGTTCCCATGGGAACGTCTACCGTCTGAGTCCGGCCCCACTGACATCAGTAATGATGTCAGTGGGACTGATTTTGGCTCTGATAGAGCCAAAATCACTCCTGGGCTTGCGGAAGCGAGACCCTACCGCAGGGTCTCGTCGCAAGCCCGATGGTCGCGATGGTCTTTGACCATCGCGACCATCTTTTTGGCCGCTCGCATAAGCTGTGGGTGGTCACCCACAGCTATGCGAGCGGCCAGGAGGCCGCTCCAAATTTAGCTGGGACGGCCCTGATTCAGAGCGAGCGCTCTGGTCAGAGCGTTCAGCTCTGAATCAGGCCCAGTGTTTGTTATGTGACAATGTTCTCTTTAAAGATGGGCAAAAACAACAACACGTAACTTTTGTATATTACAGAATGCTTAAGCAACGTATGACTCCCCAGCTGCTGTTGTATGCTGGGACTTGTTGTGCCCCTTCAGCTAGAGAGACGTATACTGCATAAGGGGAGAATGTGCCTGTCTGTCAGAATTGATCTCCTCAGTCAGAAAGTGATTCCACATCTCCCCTCTATCCTGGTACTAAGGGGGTGATCGAGAGTTCAAAGTTAAGGTTGTTTGCTTATCTACAAAGATGCGTCAGCGCACCGTGATTTCTATATCTGTAACACGGTAAGCGCGTGATAAGCGCAGCCTGAAACCTAGTGTGTAAATGCACCCGGAGCAAATATGAACCAGTCATCATCATTATCAACAAATTAGCAGCGGCACCTGCCCTGTGTAGCTGTAGAATTTATACTTGGTAAGAGCGTATTTCAAATATACTATACGTGAAACTGTAACTGAGGGCCTGATTAACTATGGATCGCAACTGCAATTGCGATTACGCACGCAGTTCAACTGCGATAGTATGCTAATCCATTTCGATCACTATGCCATCGCAGTACTACACAAGGACGCCTACTAGAAGGACTGCGAAACCATCGGTACTATCGAGTACCATCGCAGCCTCACGCACCCATGCATAAGCCCTAATCTTACTCAGGATTTGCTAACTTCAGTACACGCTATGAGTACTCAGGCTGCGTACGGCATTGCAGTGGCTAATTTGTGCACACCTCTGTAACGGCGTTCGAACGCACTAGCACGCCTGCGTTTTGCAGACCACTCTCCCGTCACTTCCCACAAACGGCACTTCCTGTCAATCACTCTCCGATGTGTCTGCATAGTCACTGCGATGGCAGTCCCGATCGCAGCGGCCGGTTTGCGCACACGCAGATCGCAACATTCACTCAATTTCGTGTGCAATCGCAATTGCGAACGGCAGTGAATCAGGAACAGAGACACTTGTCTCTACATTGGGCGTGCGTGAGCCCTAAACTCAGGCCTGCCCAGTCGACAATTTAGCTCTGTCATTGGTACTGCGCACGTGCAAGGCAGAAATCGTAGCGCATTATCATAGATCACGGACAGGTGAGTGCAGAATATCGCCATTCTGAGATTGTTAACTACAATTTACTAAAATGTCGGTTCCAGATGAGCCACAGAATCACTGGCAGTTACACTGTCTCCGTTTCCAGATTCCCAGGACAGTCGCAGATTGGACAGAGGGCCTGATTCAGAGCCGGACGCTATTTGCGCTCGCTCATTCAGAAAAAGGGTCCGGCTATTTAAATTGAGCGCTCGCTCTTTACGGTCTGTTGACGCCTCTATGTCTGAACGAACGAACGAAATATACGCTCGCTATTTTGTAAAGACGCCCCCTGGCCGCTCGCATCCTACGTCATCTCCGCTATTTATTAGATTAATCGAGTACATCGAAAGGCGTCTGAACTGCTCGCAGTGCTTGTGGTTGGATTTTCCTACCGCAATCATGCGAACAGTTCAGGCTAAGAAACAACCAAGTGACGTGGTAGATGACGCTGCTTTGTTAATTATGCACACCGTTTTGACCTTTAAGCACGCCTGCGTTCGGATCACCACTCTCCGTTTTCAAGCACCTTCCCCTGTTACCACCCACAAATGCCTCATCCTGTCACTCAAATTAGCAGGCACTCGCTATTTTGCGAGCGCTCGATTTCCAACCGCAATGACTGGTTAGCGCATGCGTATTACAACCCATACGCATGCGCAGTTGTGCGAACATCGCTCGGAGCGAACGAGCGGCCGCTTACGAGCGGCTCTGAATCAGGCCCAGAGAACAGCTGTCATTTTACAGACAATTAATGTTCACAGATTAGCAAGATTAATAGGATTCTAGTTTTACAGCAGCCGATATCCAAATGAATAGCGACTTCAGGTCCGCTAGTATCTATCACTGTTCCACATTACAGGAAGCCGCCTCCCCAGGATTCCCACCATATTATGGGTTCCTTACGTGCTGTAGAACCCAACCACGGGTCCAACGGCAGAGTTTTTTATTCTGTTCTTTTTCTGCCAAAACTGGGTTATTCCTCTGTAATGTTATTGCACAAAGGAAACATACATGGTACATATTACACATAACTGCTATGTGATGTGCTACTACTCGATGATGGTATAGTTACCTGCGGCAACGATGAGCCACGGAGCGGTCGCCTTGCTGGATATACTCCCTGAATTGTACGGGTTCTCTGACATCTGCAAGTTGAAGTGCAGGGAGCAGAATGGCTGGAAAGACAATGAGATAACCGGATGGTGATTTTACAGTAAGCTGAAGCGCAAAAGTCTGAGACTTTATAATAGCATATATTTGGGTTGTATTACTCAATGTCTTTGTGTGTATAACATGAGACATTTTATCTTATATAGCCAGCGGCAGAATGACCACCATCGCAGAGATGCCCAGGATCAGGCACACTGCATTACCCGCACTGAGCCAGCATAAGGTGCTAACGAGACACCTTCACTCTCACTATACTCTGGTTCTAGGTCAGCCGCGGGATGACTGACAGTTACAGATTCCTGGCCTTTGCTCTCACTATACTCTGGTTCTAGGTCAGCCGCAGGATGACTGGCAGTTACAGATTACTGGCCTTTGCTCTCACTATACTCTGGTTCTAGGTCAGCCGCGGGATGACTGGCAGTTACAGATTACTGGCCTTTGCTCTCACTATACTCTGGTTCTAGGTCAGCCGCAGGATGACTGGCAGTTACAGCTTCCTGGCCTTTGCTCTCACTATACTCTGGTTCTAGGTCAGCCGCAGGATGACTCAGTTACAGCTTCCTGGCCTTCGCTCTCACTATACTCTGGTTCTAGGTCAGCCGCAGGATGACTGGCAGTTACAGATTCCTGGCCTTTGCTCTCACTATACTCTGGTTCTAGGTCAGCCGCAGGATGCCTGGCAGTTACAGATTCCTGGCCTTTGCTCTCACTATACTCTGGTTCTAGGTCAGCCGCAGGATGACTGGCAGTTACAGCTTCCTGGCCTTTGCTCTCACTATACTCTGGTTCTAGGTCAGCCGCAGGATGACTGGCAGTTACAGCCTCCTGGCCTTCGCTCTCACTATACTCTGGGTTCTAGGTCAACCGCAAGATGACTGGCAGTTACAGCTTCCTGGCCTTTGCTCTCACTATACTCTGGGTTCTAGGTCAACCGCAAGATGACTGGCAGTTACAGCTTCCCGGTGTCCCAAATTTCCAAGATAGTCCCAGTTCTGCACAGATAACATTTGTAGAATTGCACAGACTGCAGACTATTCGTGCTCACTGATTGACAAGATTACTATGTATGAGTAAGGTTCTAGATTGACAGCAGTTGGCAGTGGCACATAAGGAAATATAAATAAAAGTCTAATATGATCCCCGTTTTCTCGTATGAATATGACACTGTTAGGCAGCCAAATTGCAACAGAGATATAAAGGCCAAATTCTCTGGTCATTGGGAGGATGACGTTAATGATGGGATCACAGGGGATGACCAACGACGGATGACAGACCCTCTGTGTGATCCCAGATTCTCAGGCCCAGATGAATATTGGGCCACACAACGACTGTAAGCTCACTTTAGAACTCACCAGCAAACAGTTGATGGGATTCCCCTTTAAGTCAGTGTCCGGAGCCTGTAGCAGACGCCAGTCCCGGCCTTTGTTGTAGGTGATAAAGGTCTTCACACGTTCATCAACCTTTTTATTTGCCAGGAAGACACCTTTTATCCCAGCTACCTGGGAGAGAGGATCAGAAGAGGAAAAACAATTCTAAATCCTGCAAAATAATTATCGATCCGTCAACACACTGCACAGAAAAACAATTCATACTGGCTTGACGCTCAGAGCCTATATGTCATATGTCATATGGATAACGTGTGTGACAGAGACCAGAGGGTTTCTACTTCTCTATATGACGTGGGCAACACATGCTGAATCTACAAGACTGGGCACATAAATGTGTTATATACTAGTATATATAGCATTATTATTATTATTTGTATTATTATTATTATTATTATTATTATTATTATTATTATTATTATTACTAGTACATATAGCATTATTATTATTATTATTATTATTATTATTATTATTATTATTATTATACTAGTATATATAGCATTATTATTATTATTATTATTATTATTATTATTATTATTATTATATTACAAGTACATATAGCATTATTATTATTATTCTACTAGTATATATAGCATTATTATTATTATTATTATTATTATTATTATTATTATTATTATTATTATTACAAGTACATATAGCATTATTATTATTATTCTACTAGTATATATAGCATTATTATTATTATTATTATTATTATTATTATATTACAAGTACATATAGCATTATTATTATTATTATTATTATTCTACTAGTATATATAGCATTATTATTATTATATTACTAGTACATATAGCATTATTATTATTATTCTACTAGTATATATAGCATTATTATTATTATTAGTAGTAGTAGTAGTAGTAGTAGTGGTAGTAGTAGTAGTAGTAGTAGTATTTTCATACTACTAGAATATATAGTATAATATTACTATTATTACTGGCCACATAGTAGTACATATAAATAATAATAATAATAATAATAAATTATATATTATTATTAGCCAAGGAGCGAGTGCCTCATGGCGTGAGTAAGTGCGGCTGTATGCCGCAATTACAGTACCGCCGAAATCGCACATTTTTGTTTGCAGGCCAATAGGGCTTCGAGAAAAAATATGCGAGTCCAGGGTGAGATCGTGCTGCAAGTGAGGCACATTATGTGCCATTACTATTGCAACTCATCACCCTTCATTCCTAGTTGGATCAAGCCCATGGTACAGTATATTATTATTATTACTGGCCCCACCTTACTGAATATATAGTATATTATTAGTATTAGTGCCCACATACCACTAGTGCACTACATATGGCATATTATTTGTATTATTACTAGCCACATACAGTACAACTAGTACATATAGTATATTATTATTTTGGTTGGGTTCCTATATATTGTTCCATAATCAGCTGCATGTCTCATAACTGCATTAACAGTGACCCCAATTCTTTCACGTCCTTCGCTCAAACTACTATATAAAAGTGAAAATTTGTACTTCTGTCCTTCTGTCTTTCTATACAAATCCACAGTTTACAAGCCAAGATCGTGAAATTTTATATACGAGTTTATTAAAACACGGCGAGGCAACTAAAAAAAATGTAAATCTAAATTAATTACCGTTAATTTTTAATTAATTAAAAAACACAATTTTTGCATAGCATTCACCCTCTACAGGTCAGGTCCGGAATTAGAAAAGGATTTAGCTTATATACTATTTTTTCTTTTCTATCTTCTCTACTATATAAAAGCAAAAAATTGTCCTTCTGTCTTTCTATACAAATCCACAGTTTACAAGCCAAGATCATGACATTTTACATACGAGCATATTAAGACACGCCCGAGGCAACTAAAATTTTTTTAAATTGAAATGAATTATTGTTAATTTTTAGTTAATTAAAAAACACAATTTTTGCTGTACACTCATTGTGGGGCCTCACGGCATATGGGTAGGGCCTCGGAGAGAGCGTTTTGTGTTGTCATGTTTTGTCATGATCTTACTGTTTATTATCGAAGAGAGCTTTAGCAGGCCCTCCCAGCATTCTCAGCTGTCTGACTATACCAACTTATGCAACAACATTTACTTCTTTCTTCCAACTGTGTCAAAATGATGACTTTGCAAGGACCCTGCTGTACTGTGAGCTGCCAAAATATTACATATGGAATACTTCTCCAAAAGTTTTTATGCGCAGAAAACAGAGAGTCGCTGTACATGGTCATCCTGGTATCAGAGCAACAGAAGCTCTTGGCCGTGTTTACACTGTACATCTAATACATTTTGAATGCTTCTATCTCCGAAGTTTGCTTTACACCGTTACAGGTCCTACTTCCATCGAAGACCTTAGGACTGTTGATGGGGAAGTTTGTCACACTTTTTGTGAAGCCTGCCTAAGGACAGGTTTGTTGGAGGATGATGTGTAAACAAACATTCTTAAAATCCTGGGCAATGCTGGGTACTCCAGCTAGTACCTCATAAAGGTCAATGGCTATGTTTCCTTCAAGCCCCCGACTGCTCCTGACATTCTCCAGAGCGAGGGTGAAATAGACGCCACGTGTGTCTGAAATGTACAGGTTGTAGGTCTCGTTCTGGTTCCACTCCTGGACCGCGGAGAAAACCTGCTTCTCATCTGTGCTGATGATGTGCATGTCCTGCCATTAGAGGATAGGAGGATCATTTGTCTAATGCACTCAGTGTACAGTACACAGTAAACTGTATGTATCTATATATACAGTATAAAATCATATGTCCTGATTGACTGACTGACTGACTAACTCACTGACTCAACAACCCCCAGCCCAATCCTCTGAACCTAGAAACATGTAATTTGGGGAGTCTATTCCTTCCATGACGTAGATGCCCACTAAGAAGGGAATTTCCAAAATTCGACTCCTAGGGGGTGAAAAGGGCTAAAATGTATCGAGGCAATGTAGTAATAATTTCCTGCTGAGACACAGGCTCCAATAAGTTTCAGTGAAGAAAAAAATGAAAGTAATATGTGCAGTATGTAGCGCTATCACTATATATTTCTGGGTTCAGACCCGACTTGCTCAATGCACTTTTGCTTTGGATCCCTCTCTGTAACAAATTGCATGAATGTAGCCTATAGGTACGATGGCTACTGGGGGTAAAGGTCCGATAATAAGGAGAGCTCTTACACATGCGAAGACGATGGCCACTTATGTGCACCAGCTCTGCTGGGGCGGAACACGGAAGTATGTAAAGTGACTGTGAATGCTCTTTTTGGAGCCTGTGTCGCGATTTCAGACCATTGGTAAATTGGCCAGAGAAGTCATTTCCAAATGGATGTGATAAGCGGTTCTAAGGAATGTTATTTTTCGTGGTTTCAGCGGACTTCTTCATGCAGAGGAATGTTCCTAGCACTTTGATAAACCCATGTGCCCCTTACCATATAAATGTCAGTCCTTTTACCTTGGATTACCTTGCATGGACCAGTCCGACACTGAATGGCTAGGTTGGGGACCTTTGCCCTGGATTGTATTGTTTGGAATGAATGGTACGATAGTGATTATTGAATACCTTCTGCTTGATATTATTAGATATTAGTTTATATATAATTTGTTGGAGCAAAAAATGAACATGTAAAATGGTGTAATATGTGTAAGTACTGATCTTTGTGTAAAGACCCCTTTTACCCAGTGATGTACGGTGAGGTCTTTGGCTGGGGAGGCACGTAGACTCTGTAACACTACAGTAATGGTGCATACACACGGTCAGATTTGTTGTCAGATATGAACTATAACGATTTTAAAAATCGTTCATATCTGAAAGAAAATCTGACATGTGAGCCTGCAACAATGAACGATGCGCGCTCCCGCATGTCAGATAACGATATCTGACATCGTCTATGTTTGCAGTCAGATTTTGACGATTTCATTAATTTTAATACTGTCTAAAATCGTTCAATAGTTCAAATCTTTGGTAAAAATCCTTCAATCGTTCATCTGGCAGATCTGACCGTGTGTATGCAGTTGCACCATTCTCCTCCCTGCATCGCAGACTCTTCTCCTCCTCCCCCTGCTGCTGCTGCTGCTGCTGCTGACTGAGCTCTGGTGGGTCTCTGAGCAATGCACTTCCTGGTCACATGACACATCCAAGTTGTCCATCAGTGCTCAAGGCACCCCCCCCCCACAGCGAGGCATGCCTCTTTTGGCTCTCTTACTGTGCAGTAGAACTGGCCGAGATGTGCCCCCTGCCCCCAAGTCTGCTAGCAGTGTCTGAGAGGTGAGGCTGGGCTCTTGTTGCCTCACCTCTCATCTCTTCCTGCAATTCAAGGGAGCTAAGCAGATTTGGACAGTTTTAACTAAAAAATTATTACAATAAGCAAAGAAGATGTTTATAAGTTATATGTATTATTCTATTTGTATTTATATCAAAACTCTGGAGCATGACAGGGAGTATGATAGGCCTCCCCTGCCTACCCTGACTGCACGTCCCTGCTTTTACCAACCTAAATTCATAACTTATAATAATCACACTATCCCTAAACTGTAATTCAGTCTAATGATGCTAAATTAACAGGTAATGTGCGGTTATGCCTCTCTGGGCTCTGTTTACTACAATACGGTTGTAGTGTGATATTTCCGACTAAATACGCATTACGAATTTAGGAAATATCACAGAGATTTATCAAAAATCCCTTGCAGCGACAGAGCTTGCGATAAAGCTCTGTCCCTGAGAATCTTGTAAGTACACTCCTGCGCATGCGTCCGCTACCGGATACTGTGACCCCCCCTTCCTCGCGACCCCCCGCTCAGTCACACTTACACCCAGTGATCGTTACTCCGGTGATGTCCTCTGGGGCTCGGGTCAGTTGATCTCCCATCTCCTGCACTGTGACCCCGATCAACTGTTCTATGCAGCAGCTGACCAAGGTCACAGTGCAGGAGGCGGGAGACCAGCTGACCGGAGCCCCAGAGACCATCACCGGAGCACCAATTACCGGTCCCTGGATCAGGTAAGTGATATATTTTTTTTTTTTGCAGTGATCAGCTTGTTGTCTATTTTGACCTCACAGCTGATCACTGGGGCCAGGTTTTTGGCTCTGCTCTGCCTGTTAGAGCAGAGCAGGAGTCGGTTAACCCGGGTAAAGCCCTGGATAACGCCATCTCCAGGTTGAGTTATTATCACAGGGCTTTCCCCGGTATTTTTTTCACATTTTATTTTTAGTACATCTGGGCAGATAACATTTCCCATTACAATTACGGGAAATGTGATCTGCTTACTAAAAATAAGTGATAACTAGGGTTTGGACTACAATTTTACAAATTCTACTCCAATTGCCCTGCAGTAAATTTAGGTGAAACTAAAATAATGTGAAAAGGGTGTAAAAACACAAAAACAGCCTTTATCACTTTATTTTAGTAAAAATAATGTTAATAAATAGAGCCCTTAGTGAGGAACTATGCTAAATTCAAGTCATGTGAGTATCTGATGTTTAATTTCAAAATAACGGGAAGCCTAATAATACACCAATGTAAGACAAGGTGGGATTTGTTTGTTACTTGTGCCACAATTTCTTCAGATAAAGAACATTTCCTAATACCTTTGGAAGGGAATATTTCGGTAGTTTGATCTGTGCAAATGCTTCTCGCTTGTAGGACACGTAGTAAC
This sequence comes from Taudactylus pleione, assembly GCA_031769625.1. Taxonomy (NCBI): domain Eukaryota; kingdom Metazoa; phylum Chordata; class Amphibia; order Anura; family Myobatrachidae; genus Taudactylus; species Taudactylus pleione. The sequence continues at coordinate 394,698 of JAUIMM010000424.1, read as the reverse complement.
TTGCTCTTCCGCCAGAAGTCGCCTGAAAAGAGAGTAACATCATTGGCTATATATCCATTACACAGAATTATGACATATGGCCGGAGCTTTACACAGCAGAGAAGCCGGCTATGGATAGCGGAATTAATATCTCACACTTATACTAATAACCACTTACCCAGCAAATAATCACGCCAAGACTTGCAGTAAGCACAAATGTTATCACAATTTATTTGAAATGAATTGGTACAGGGGCTGAAGAGTGACAGGTGGCAACAAAAGCACGCCTCCGTCACGCACACCGATACGTGGCACCAGACGCATGGCACAGCCAGACTTAGCGCCAGTAACACTACCACTCACCAGGCCGCACTCCCTATTGGGCTGTGACACCAGCCTACCCCAGTCAGCACTCGGCAACCATCTCCTGCTCCACCATAGTTGGTGACGATGATGATTTTCCGTCCACACCAAAACCAACCACGCCAATCACGCAAAACCCAACAACTCGCCAACCAGCTACGCATGAGAGGCGGGACAGGTGTGAAGCATAACTGCATCAGGAAGGAAGGTCATCCAAACTCGGCATTTAGGGTCGGATTCCAAGTGACATACTGATGCTGTGCATGTATCTAATTTGCGCCGCTCATGCGTCCAGATCGTGTTTGTACAGAATCGCAGCTGCAATTTCAGGCACACATGGAGAAGTGCATTGAGTATTGATGTATTGGGCGTTACTGGGCTGTGACTGGGAGGTGGCTATTCAGACACATGGAGATGGTCCGTGTTATGGGCGTGTCGCTGAAGTGGTTGCATACACAGACCATTAGTCACTCATATAGGAAGCCATACTCAGACGGAGAATATATACACCCATATGGCTGGTGCAAGTATCGATGGGGCGACTGATGGCGGTATCTGAAGTGGGTGTCACATTCATACACACGGATGTACATCCATGTTGGTCTTTGTAGCGGCATAAAGTCGCACAGAAGAGGCTGCATCCAACTCAGAACCAGGCCTATAACCCCTGCTAAGCTCCTCCCTGCGCCATCCTATTGGCTAAAACACAGCCATACAAGATAGGCTCCCTAAACGACCACATTACGGACATCCACACACTTACTGTACGCGGGGGCGCTGAGATGAGGAGGGGGGAGTGGGTACTATTTACCCGGGCCTGTTAGAGCGAAACCCCCGCCACCCATTACTTTGGGCAGGGAGTGAGAGGACTGCAGCAGCCTCACTCCCCAGCCCTGCACACACACTGCTCTATCTCCCTGCGTTATGTGCGGGCAGGGGGGGTAGCGATATCACTCCCACCCCGACACCGGCGTCCCCCTGTGTGGCGCACACGGACGGAAACCCTGTACCTGGTCCATGCAGAGCTGCCGGCAGCATTGACTGTATGCTATACTGATCATACTGCAACTGATAACAATCCCAAACCATATTGTTTATTATCCTCAGAATCAGGCCCAAAGTCGCAGCTACTGTGCAATAACGTACAAATCTGAATCAGGCCCAAAATCGCAGCTACTGTGCAATAACGTACAAATCTGAATCAGGCCCAAAGTCGCAGCTACTGTGCAATAACGTATAAATCTGAATCAGGCCCAAAGTCGCAGCTACTGTGCAATAACGTACAAATCTGAATCAGGCCCAAAGTCGCAGCTACTGTGCAATAACGTATAAATCTGAATCAGGCCCAATAACGTACAAACCATACATGCCTACTCTCCCGGGAATCGCGGGAGGCTCCCGATTTTTCGGGTAACCCCCCTGCGATCCCGGAAGAGTAGGCATATCTCCCGCATCCTGCCCACTTCATAGTGAAGTGGGCAGGATGGGGAGATATTACCTGAGATTATCGGGTCCGTCGGGAAGGGGCGGGGCTAAATTAGGCAAATTGCATAATTTAGCCCCGCCCCCTCCTCACGGACCAGCGAATCACGGGGTTTTCTGTAAAGGGGCGGGGCCTAATGCTGTCTATCGACTGGCCCCGCCCCCCGAAGAAGAGAGCAGCAGGTCCCCTCCTGCTGCTCCCGGAAAGCTGCCCAGCAGTGTAGGTAAGTATGGTACAAATCTGAATCAGGCCCAAAGTTGCAGCTACTGTGCAATAACGTACAAACCTGAATCAGGCCCAAAGTCGCAGCTACTGTGCAATAACGTACAAACCTAAATCAGGCCCAAAGTCGCAGCTACTGTGCAATAACATATAAATCTGAATCAGGCCCAAAGTCTCAGCTACTGTGCAATAACGTACAAACCTGAATCAGGCCCAAAGTCGCAGCTACTGTGCAATAACATACAAACCTGAATCAGGCCCAAAGTCGCAGCTACTGTGCAATAACGTACAAATCTGAATCAGGTCCAAAGTCGCAGTTACTGTGCAATAACGTACAAACCTGAATCAGGCCCAAAGTCGCAGCTACTGTGCAATAACGTATAAATCTGAATCAGGCCCAAAGTCGCAGCTACTGTGCAATAATGTACAAACCTGATTCAGGCCCAAAGTCGCAGCTACTGTGCAATAACGTATAAATCTGAATCAGGCCCAAAGTCGCAGCTACTGTGCAATAACATACAAACCTGAATCAGGCCCAAAGTCGCAGCTACTGTGCAATAACGTACAAATGCAAATCAGGCACAAAGTCGCAGTTACTGTGCAATAACGTACAAATGTGAATCAGGCCCAAAGTCGCAGCTACTGTGCAATAACCTACAAATGCGAATCAGGCCCAAAGTCGCAGCTACTGTGAAATAACATAGAAATCTGTATCAGGCCCAAAGTCGCAGCTACTGTGCAATAACGTACAAACCTGAATCAGGCCCAAAGTCGCAGCTACTGTGCAATAACATATAAATCTGAATCAGGCCCAAAGTCTCAGCTACTGTGCAATAACGTACAAACCTGAATCAGGCCCAAAGTCGCAGCTACTGTGCAATAACATACAAACCTGAATCAGGCCCAAAGTCGCAGCTACTGTGCAATAATGTACAAATCTGAATCAGGTCCAAAGTCGCAGTTACTGTGCAATAACGTACAAACCTGAATCAGGCCCAAAGTCGCAGCTACTGTGCAATAACGTATAAATCTGAATCAGGCCCAAAGTCGCAGCTACTGTGCAATAATGTACAAACCTGATTCAGGCCCAAAGTCGCAGCTACTGTGCAATAACGTACAAATCTGAATCAGGTCCAAAGTCGCAGTTACTGTGCAATAACGTACAAACCTGAATCAGGCCCAAAGTCGCAGCTACTGTGCAATAACGTACAAATCTGAATCAGGCCCAAAATCGCAGCTACTGTGCAATAACGTACAAATCTGAATCAGGCCCAAAGTCGCAGCTACTGTGCAATAACGTATAAATCTGAATCAGGCCCAAAGTCGCAGCTACTGTGCAATAACGTACAAATCTGAATCAGGCCCAAAGTCGCAGCTACTGTGCAATAACGTATAAATCTGAATCAGGCCCAATAACGTACAAACCATACATGCCTACTCTCCCGGGAATCGCGGGAGGCTCCCGATTTTTCGGGTAACCCCCCTGCGATCCCGGAAGAGTAGGCATATCTCCCGCATCCTGCCCACTTCATAGTGAAGTGGGCAGGATGGGGAGATATTACCTGAGATTATCGGGTCCGTCGGGAAGGGGCGGGGCTAAATTAGGCAAATTGCGTAATTTAGCCCCGCCCCCTCCTCACGGACCAGCGAATCACGGGGGTTTTCTGTAAAGGGGCGGGGCCTAATGCTGTCTATCGACTGGCCCCGCCCCCCGAAGAAGAGAGCAGCAGGTCCCCTCCTGCTGCTCCCGGAAAGCTGCCCAGCAATGTAGGTAAGTATGGTACAAATCTGAATCAGGCCCAAAGTTGCAGCTACTGTGCAATAACGTACAAACCTGAATCAGGCCCAAAGTCGCAGCTACTGTGCAATAACGTACAAACCTAAATCAGGCCCAAAGTCGCAGCTACTGTGCAATAACATATAAATCTGAATCAGGCCCAAAGTCGCAGCTACTGTGCAATAACATACAAACCTGAATCAGGCCCAAAGTCGCAGCTACTGTGCAATAACGTACAAATCTGAATCAGGTCCAAAGTCGCAGTTACTGTGCAATAACGTACAAACCTGAATCAGGCCCAAAGTCGCAGCTACTGTGCAATAACGTATAAATCTGAATCAGGCCCAAAGTCGCAGCTACTGTGCAATAATGTACAAACCTGATTCAGGCCCAAAGTCGCAGCTACTGTGCAATAACGTATAAATCTGAATCAGGCCCAAAGTCGCAGCTACTGTGCAATAACATACAAACCTGAATCAGGCCCAAAGTCGCAGCTACTGTGCAATAACGTACAAATGCAAATCAGGCACAAAGTCGCAGTTACTGTGCAATAACGTACAAATGTGAATCAGGCCCAAAGTCGCAGCTACTGTGCAATAACCTACAAATGCGAATCAGGCCCAAAGTCGCAGCTACTGTGAAATAACATAGAAATCTGTATCAGGCCCAAAGTCGCAGCTACTGTGCAATAACGTACAAACCTGAATCAGGCCCAAAGTCGCAGCTACTGTGCAATAACATATAAATCTGAATCAGGCCCAAAGTCTCAGCTACTGTGCAATAACGTACAAACCTGAATCAGGCCCAAAGTCGCAGCTACTGTGCAATAACATACAAACCTGAATCAGGCCCAAAGTCGCAGCTACTGTGCAATAATGTACAAATCTGAATCAGGTCCAAAGTCGCAGTTACTGTGCAATAACGTACAAACCTGAATCAGGCCCAAAGTCGCAGCTACTGTGCAATAACGTATAAATCTGAATCAGGCCCAAAGTCGCAGCTACTGTGCAATAATGTACAAACCTGATTCAGGCCCAAAGTCGCAGCTACTGTGCAATAACGTATAAATCTGAATCAGGCCCAAAGTCGCAGCTACTGTGCAATAATGTACAAACCTGATTCAGGCCCAAAGTCGCAGCTACTGTGCAATAACGTATAAATCTGAATCAGGCCCAAAGTCGCAGCTACTGTGCAATAACATACAAACCTGAATCAGGCCCAAAGTCGCAGCTACTGTGCAATAACGTACAAATGCAAATCAGGCACAAAGTCGCAGTTACTGTGCAATAACGTACAAATGTGAATCAGGCCCAAAGTCGCAGCTACTGTGCAATAACATAGAAATCTGTATCAGGCCCAAAGTCGCAGCTACTGTGCAATAACGTACAAACCTGAATCAGGCCCAAAGTCGCAGCTACTGTGCAATAACGTACAAACCTGAATCAGGCCCAAAGTCGCAGCTACTGTGCAATAACGTATAAATCTGAATCAGGCCCAAAGTCGCAGCTACTGTGCAATAATGTACAAACCTGATTCAGGCCCAAAGTCGCAGCTACTGTGCAATAACGTATAAATCTGAATCAGGCCCAAAGTCGCAGCTACTGTGCAATAACATACAAACCTGAATCAGGCCCAAAGTCGCAGCTACTGTGCAATAACGTACAAATGCAAATCAGGCACAAAGTCGCAGTTACTGTGCAATAACGTACAAATGTGAATCAGGCCCAAAGTCGCAGCTACTGTGCAATAACATAGAAATCTGTATCAGGCCCAAAGTCGCAGCTACTGTGCAATAACGTACAAACCTGAATCAGGCCCAAAGTCGCAGCTACTGTGCAATAACGAACAAATCTGAATTAGGCCCAAAGTCGCAGCTACTGTGCAATAACGTACAAATGTGAATCAGGCCCAAAGTCGCAGCTACTGTGCAATAACGTACAAATGTGAATCAGGCCCAAAGTCGCAGCTACTGTGCAATAACGTACAAACCTGAATCAGGCCCAAAGTCGCAGCTACTGTGCAATAACGAACAAATCTGAATTAGGCCCAAAGTCGCAGCTACTGTGCAATAACGTACAAATGTGAATCAGGCCCAAAGTCGCAGCTACTGTGCAATAACGTACAAATGTGAATCAGGCCCAAAGTCGCAGCTACTGTGCAATAACGTACAAATGTGAATCAGGCCCTTTGACAAATAGCAGAGAAATCTGATCTTGGAGAGTAAACCCAGATAGTAAATGTTGGGTAACTATATACAATGAATTCCCTTTATGTACAATATGGGCAGCACGCTGGTACTGTAGCAGCACATGTTCTGGAAAAACAATGCAGGTTCTCACCATCCCGCAGATATACAGTATAAAAAGATACAATGTTATTCAGCGAGATGTCACTGTGCTGTGTCAGGTAGCACTTCGGTATCGCATTAAACACACACAGCGGCTGCTGGATTACATGGTATTTGCTATTACACCGATTTATATGAAGTAAAAAAAGAAGAAACTAAGCTGACAAGTGACAGATATTGGTCATTCGGAAGCGCAGAGAATGACGCAGGGCGATCGGCCAAACACGGCGCTGACTCTGAGGTTCCATCATTAGACCCTACAGAAGGACTGCAATGTCTGGGTGACAGACAGTGATAGAGAGGTGCGTATACGCTGCAGCTGCTGTGTGTCATGACCGCCAGGATTCAATTCCATTAAAAGGAAAAGGCGCTCTGCAGTAATATTGTGTCGCTTAAGGGAGAGAACCGGAATTATCTATGATATTGACAGAAGACAGATAAAGAACAATAACACCTGCTGTAATGAGGAAAAGAATTACTTGGAGGAACTGGCAGAGTTTCCAGCATACTCAATTACAAACGTGTGCCCGCAGCTGTCTTACATCGCAGACATTATATGTGTGTGTGTGTGTGTGTGTCTGTGTCCTACATCGCAAACATTATGTGTGTGTGTGTGTCCATGTGTGTGTGTCTGTGTGTGTCTATGTGTCTTACATTGCAAACATTATGTGTGTGTGTCTGTGTGTGTGTCTGTGTGTGTCTATGTGTCTTACATCGCAGACATTATATGTGTGTGTGTGTGTGTGTGTCCATGTGTGTGTCTGTGTCCTACATCGCAAACATTATGTGTGTGTCTATGTGTGTGTGTCTGTGTGTCTTACATCGCAGACATTATGTGTCTGTGTGTGTGTGTGTGTCTATGTGTCTTACATCGCAGACATTATGTGTGTGTGTCTGTGTGTGTCTATGTGTCTTACATCGCAAACATTATGTGTGTGTGTGTCTATGTGTGTGTATGTCTGTGTGTCTTACATCGCAAACATTATGTGCATGCGTGTGCATGTGTCTTTGTGTGTGTGTGTCTATGTGTCTTACATCGCAGACATTATGGACCTCATTCAGAGTCGGTCGTTGCGGCCGCACGGTCGTATGGGAAAAGGGGCCGGATATGCAAATGATGCACTCGCAAGTTGCGTACTTAAGATCGGATCGTTAGCTGGCCGACCAAGGGGAGGAAACGGCCGGAAGACAAAAAATACGCCCCCTTCTCGTACGCATTACACGTCATCTCCAGGCATATAAGGATTAATCGGGACCATCGGGAACCATCGGAACTGGTCGTAGAGCTTAAGGTTGACCATACCCTCTCTTAAGCACTACGATCAGGTCAGTGTCACATGTGCCATGACGCTACTTTGTTAATTATGCACTCCCATAAAACGCTGTTTGCATAGTCAGGCACGCCTGCGTTCGGATCTCCACTCCCCCATTCACAAGCACCTTCCCCTGTTACCACCCACAAATGCCTCATCCTGTCACTCAAACTAACGACCTGGCTGTGTTCAAGGAGAGAGAAATTTCTGATCGTAGCAGCTAGTTTGCGCACGCGCATTGCAAACTTTATGCATGCGCAGTTCAGCGAACATCAGTGGCGTACGACCGTGCGGCCGCAACGACCGACTCTGAATGAGGTCATATGTGTGTGTGTGTGTCTATGTGTCTTACATCGCAGACATTATATATGTGTGTCTGTGTATGTGTGTGTATGTGTGTCTGTCTATGTGTGTCTGTGTGTGTCTATGTGTGTCTATGTGTCTTACATTGCAGACATTAAATGTGTGTGTGTCTATGGACCTCATTCACACCCGCTCGCAAGCGGGTCAATGTTTAGGCCCTACGCACGCGCAGCGGCAGCACTGCAAAAGGGCCGGCTGTCGATGTTGATAGATAGCTTGCCCCGTTGCCCCGTTTTGCATGCATGGTGGGGGAGTGGTTTCACAAATGGAGGCGTTCCTTAAGGAATGCCTCCCATTTTGTGGGCGGCCGCACTGACATCAGCAGTGATCGAGCAGGAAGCTCCCTGGGGCTTGCGGATGCCGAGACCCAACCTTAGGGTCTCGTCGCAAACCCCGATGGTCGCGATTGTCTTGAGTTGACCATCGCGACCGTCAACCTGGTCGGTTGCTAAAGTTGTGGGCGGTAACCCACAGCTTAGCTAGCGACCAGGAGGCCGCACTTAAAAATAAAAGCGGCCGTCCTCATTCAGAACGAGCGCTCGCATTTTGCGAATGCCTCTGATTGAGGGCCTATATGTCTTACATTGCAGACATATGTGTGTATGTGTCTATTTGTGTCTGTGTGTGTGTCTATGTGTATTACATCGCAGGCATTATATGTGTGTGTCTATGTATCTTACATCGCAGACATTATATTTGTGTGTCTATTTGTGTCTATGTGTCAGTCTGTGGATGTATGTCAGTCTGTGGATGTATGTGAGTCTGTGGGTGTATGTGTGTATGTCAGTCTGTGGATGTATGTGTGTATGTCAGTCTGTGGATGTATGTGAGTCTGTGGATGTATGTGTGTATGTCAGTCTGTGGATGTATGTGTGTATGTCAGTCTGTGGATGTATGTGCGTATGTGAGTCTGTGGGTGTATGTGTATATGTGAGTCTGTGCATGTATGTGTGTATGTCTGTCTGTGAGTGTATGTGTGTATGTCTGTCTGTGGGTGTATGTGTGTATGTCTGTCTGTGGGTGTATGTATGTCTATGTATTATGTCTATCTGTGGATGTATGTGTGTATGTCTGTCTGTGGATGTAAGTGTGTATGTCTGTCTGTGGATGTATGTGTGTATGTATGTGGATGTATGTGTGTGTGTATGTCTGTCTGTGTGTGTATAACTGTCTATGTATTATGTCTATCTGTGGATGTATGTGTGTATGTATGTGGATGTATGTGTGTATGTATGTGGATGTTAATGTGTATGTCTGTTTGTGGATGTATGTGTGTATGTCTATCTGTGGTGTATGTGTGTCTGTCTGTGGATGTATGTGTGTATGTCTGTGGATGTATGTGTGTATGTCTGTCTGTGGGTGTATGTCTGTCTGTGGGTGTATGTCTGTCTATGTATTATGTCTATCAGTGGGAGTATGTGTGTATGTCAGTCTGTGGATGTATGTGTGTATGTCTGTCTGTGGGTGTATGTCTGTCTGTGGGTGTATGTCTGTCTATGTATTATGTCTATCTGTGGATGTATGTGTGTATGTCAGTCTGTCGGTTTATGTGTGTATGTCTATCTCTGGATGTATGTGTGTATGTCTGTCTGTGGATGTATGTGTGTATGTCAGTCTGTGGGTTTATGTGTGTATGTCTATCTCTGGATGCATGTGTGTATGTCTGTCTGTGGATGTATGTGTGTATGGCTGTCTGTGGGTGTATGTATGTATGTCTGTCTGTGTATGTATGTGTGTATGTCAGTCTGTGGATGTATATGTGTATGTCTGTCTGTGGGTGTATGTGTGTATGTCTGTCTATGGATGTATGTGTGTATGTATGTGGATGTATGTGTGTATGTATGTGGATGTAAATGTGTATGTCTGTTTGTGGATGTATGTGTGTATGTCTGTCTGTGGTGTATGTGTGTCTGTCTGTCTGTGGATGTATGTCTGTCTGTGGGTGTATGTCTGTCTATGTATTATGTCTATCTGTGGGTGTATGTGTGTATGTCTGTGTATGTGTGTATGTCTGTCTGTGGGTGTATGTGTGTATATCTGTCTGTGGGTGTATGTGTGTATGTCTGTCTGTGGGTGTATGTCTGTCTATGTATTATGTCTATCTGTGGATGTATGTGTGTGTGTCAGTCTGTGGGTGTATGTGTGTGTGTCTGTCTGTGGATGTATGTGTGTATGTCTGTCTATGGATGTATGTGTGGATGTATGTGGATGTATGTGTGGATGTATGTGGATGTATGTGTGTATGTCTATCTGTGGATGTATGTGTGTATGTCTGTCTGTGGGTGTATGTGTGTATGTCTGTCTGTGGGTGTATGTGTGTATGTGTGTATGTCTGTCTGTGGGTGTATGTGTGTATGTCTGTCTGTGGGTGTATGTGTGTATGTCTGTGTATGTGTGTATGTCTGTCTGTGGGTGTATGTGTGTATGTCTGTCTGTGGGTGTATGTCTGTCTATGTATTATGTCTATCTCTAGATGTATGTGTGTGTGTCAGTCTGTGGGTGTATGTGTGTATGTCTGTCTGTGGGTGTAGTTGTGTATGTCTGTCTGTGGATGTATGTGTGTATGTCTGTCTGTGGGTGTATGTGTGGATGTCTGTCTGTGGGTGTATGTGTGTATGTCTGTCTGTGGGTGTATGTCTGTCTATGTATTATGTCTATCTCTGGATGTCTGTGTGTATGTCAGTCTGTGGATGTATGTGTGTATGTCTGTCTGTGGGTGTAGTTGTGTATGTCTGTCTGTGGATGTATGTGTGTATGTCTGTCTATGGATGTATGTGTGGATGTATGTGGATGTATGTGTGGATGTATGTGTGTATGTCTATCTGTGGATGTATGTGTGTATGTCTGTCTGTGGGTGTATGTGTGTATGTCTGTCTGTGGGTGTATGTGTGTATGTCTGTGTATGTGTGTATGTCTGTCTGTGGGTGTATGTGTGTATGTCTGTCTGTGGGTGTATGTGTGTATGTCTGTGTGTGTGTATGTCTGTCTATGTATTATGTCTATCTCTGGATGTATGTGTGTATGTCTGTCTGTGGGTGTATGTGTGTATGTCTGTGTATGTGTGTATGTCTGTCTGTGGGTGTATGTGTGTATATCTGTCTGTGGGTGTATGTGTGTATGTCTGTCTGTGGGTGTATGTCTGTCTATGTATTATGTCTATCTCTGGATGTATGTGTGTGTGTCAGTCTGTGGGTGTATGTGTGTATGTCTGTCTGTGGGTGTAGTTGTGTATGTCTGTCTGTGGATGTATGTGTGTATGTGTGTATGTCTGTCTGTGGGTGTATGTGTGTATGTCTGTGTATGTGTGTATGTCTGTCTGTGGGTGCATGTGTGTATGTCTGTCTGTGGGTGTATGTCTGTCTATGTATTATGTATATCTCTGGATGTATGTGTGTATGTCAGTCTGTGGATGTATGTGTGTATGTCTGTCTGTGGGTGTATGTGTGTATGTCTGTCTGTGGATGTATGTGCGTATGTCTGTCTATGGATGTATGTGTGGATGTATGTGGATGTATGTGTGGATGTATGTGGATGTATGTGTGTATGTCTATCTGTGGATGTATGTGTGTATGTCTGTCTGTGGGTGTATGTGTGTGTGTCTGTCTGTGGGTGTATGTGTGTATGTCTGTGTATGTGTGTATGTCTGTCTGTGGGTGTATGTGTGTATGTCTGTCTGTGGGTGTATGTGTGTATGTCTGTGTGTGTGTATGTCTGTCTGTGGGTGTATGTGTGTATGTCTGTCTGTGGGTATATGTCTGTCTATGTATTATGTCTATCTCTGGATGTATGTGTGTGTGTCAGTCTGTGGGTGTATGTGTGTATTTCTGTCTGTGGGTGTAGTTGTGTATGTCTGTCTGTGGATGTATGTGTGTATGTCTGTCTGTGGGTGTATGTGTGTATGTCTGTGTATGTGTGTATGTCTGTCTGTGGGTGTATGTGTGTATGTCTGTCTGTGGGTGTATGTGTGTATGTCTGTGTGTGTGTATGTCTGTCTGTGGGTGTATGTGTGTATGTCTGTCTGTGGGTGTATGTCTGTCTATGTATTATGTCTATCTCTGGATGTATGTGTGTGTGTCAGTCTGTGGGTGTATGTGTGTATTTCTGTCTGTGGGTGTAGTTGTGTATGTCTGTCTGTGGATGTATGTGTGTATGTCTGTCTGTGGGTGTATGTGTGTATGTCTGTCTGTGGGTGTATGTGTGTATGTCTGTGTATGTGTGTATGTCTGTCTGTGGGTGTATGTGTGTATGTCTGTCTGTGGGTGTATGTCTGTCTATGTATTATGTCTATCTCTGGATGTATGTGTGTATGTCAGTCTGTGGATGTATGTGTGTATGTCTGTCTGTGGGTGTATGTCTGTCTATGTATTATGTCTATCTGTGGATGTATGTGTGTGTGTCAGTCTGTGGGTGTATGTGTGTATGTCTGTCTGTGGGTGTAGTTGTGTATGTCTGTCTGTGGATGTATGTGTGTATGTCTGTCTGTGGGTGTATGTCTGTCTATGTATTATGTCTATCTCTGGATGTCTGTGTGTATGTCAGTCTGTGGATGTATGTGTGTATGTCTGTCTGTGGGTGTATGTCTGTCTATGTATTATGTCTATCTGTGGATGTATGTGTGTGTGTCAGTCTGTGGGTGTATGTGTGTATGTCTGTCTGTGGGTGTAGTTGTGTATGTCTGTCTGTGGGTGTATGTGTGTATGTCTGTCTATGGATGTATGTGTGGATGTATGTGGATGTATGTGTGGATGTATGTGTGTATGTCTATCTGTGGATGTATGTGTGTATGTCTGTCTGTGGGTGTATGTGTGTATGTCTGTCTGTGGGTGTATGTGTGTATGTCTGTGTATGTGTGTATGTCTGTCTGTGGGTGTATGTGTGTATGTCTGTCTGTGGGTGTATGTGTGTATGTCTGTGTGTGTGTATGTCTGTCTATGTATTATGTCTATCTGTGGATGTATGTGTGTATGTCTGTCTGTGGGTGTATGTGTGTTTGTCTGTGTATGTGTGTATGTCTGTCTGTGGGTGTATGTGTGTATATCTGTCTGTGGGTGTATGTGTGTATGTCTGTCTGTGGGTGTATGTCTGTCTATGTATTATGTCTATCTCTGGATGTATGTGTGTGTGTCAGTCTGTGGGTGTATGTGTGTATGTCTGTCTGTGGGTGTAGTTGTGTATGTCTGTCTGTGGATGTATGTGTGTATGTGTGTATGTCTGTCTGTGGGTGTATGTGTGTATGTCTGTGTATGTGTGTATGTCTGTCTGTGGGTGCATGTGTGTATGTCTGTCTGTGGGTGTATGTCTGTCTATGTATTATGTATATCTCTGGATGTATGTGTGTATGTCAGTCTGTGGATGTATGTGTGTATGTCTGTCTGTGGGTGTATGTGTGTATGTCTGTCTGTGGATGTATGTGCGTATGTCTGTCTATGGATGTATGTGTGGATGTATGTGGATGTATGTGTGGATGTATGTGGATGTATGTGTGTATGTCTATCTGTGGATGTATGTGTGTATGTCTGTCTGTGGGTGTATGTGTGTATGTCTGTCTGTGGGTGTATGTGTGTATGTCTGTGTATGTGTGTATGTCTGTCTGTGGGTGTATGTGTGTATGTCTGTCTGTGGGTGTATGTGTGTATGTCTGTGTGTGTGTATGTCTGTCTGTGGGCGTATGTGTGTATGTCTGTCTGTGGGTGTATGTCTGTCTATGTATTATGTCTATCTCTGGATGTATGTGTGTGTGTCAGTCTGTGGGTGTATGTGTGTATTTCTGTCTGTGGGTGTAGTTGTGTATGTCTGTCTGTGGATGTATGTGTGTATGTCTGTCTGTGGGTGTATGTGTGTATGTCTGTCTGTGGGTGTATGTGTGTATGTCTGTGTATGTGTGTATGTCTGTCTGTGGGTGTATGTGTGTATGTCTGTCTGTGGGTGTATGTCTGTCTATGTATTATGTCTATCTCTGGATGTATGTGTGTATGTCAGTCTGTGGATGTATGTGTGTGTGTCAGTCTGTGGGTGTATGTGTGTATGTCTGTCTGTGGGTGTAGTTGTGTATGTCTGTCTGTGGATGTATGTGTGTATGTCTGTCTGTGGGTGTATGTGTGTATGTCTGTCTGTGGGTGTATGTGTGTATGTCTGTCTGTGGGTGTATGTCTGTCTATGTATTATGTCTATCTGTGGATGTATGTGTGTATGTCTGTCTGTGGATGTAAGTGTGTATGTCTGTCTGTGGATGTATGTGTGGATGTATGTGTGTGTGTATGTCTGTCTGTGGGTGTATGTCTGTCTATGTATTATGTCTATCTGTGGATGTATGTGTGTATGTCTGTCTGTGGATGTATGTGTGTATGTCTATCTGTGGATGTATGTGTGTATGTCTGTCTGTGGATATATGTGTGTATGTCTGTCTGTGGGTGTATGTGTGTATGTCTGTCTGTGGATGTATGTGTGTAAGTCTGTCTGTGGGTGTATCTCTGTCTGTGGGTGTATGTCTGTCTATGTATTATGTCTATCTGTGGATGTATGTGTGTATGTCAATCTGTGAATGTAGTGTGTGTAATGCAAAAACCAGAAAAAAGTGAAGACAAAACTTCACAACGGGCGCTTGACTTAGGCAATTTTTCCACAGCAGCTGTAGTAAATGAGTTTAGTCACACTCAATATATAGTAAAAAGGATAAATAGTTATCAAAGATAAAGCTGGGGGTTACCCAGCAAAACGCGTTAGATGTTCTAGCACCCCTCTATTCCAAAAGGATACATCTGGATCGTTTGCTACCACTGCTGACATCTCACCTGGAACAGACTCCGTGGACCATACTTACTTGTTTGGGCAATCTCCAAGGAACAGATGGACATATATCATCACACTTAAATCACCATTTGGATTGCTGAGTTTCACCACTCCAAGGGACTCCATTAGTACATGATGTCGCTCTAGCATACTGCAGATCCCTAATATTGTGAGTTTGGTTAGAGACTTACCCATTTGAAACATTGATTATCTTACCACTGTCATCCTAAGGAGTTCCAGAGATACATTCATTAATCTTTCCATTTGTATACCGCAATTGAAGGGGTAGCATTTATTATTGGCTAATAATTATATATTAATTATTTTTATTCTATTTTACCATTAAATCATTGTATTTTACCTTGATTGCTCTTCATTTGGTTAATTATCAGTTCTCATAGCGCTGTAACTATTTATCCTTTTTAATGTAGTGTGTATGTCTGTCTGTAGGTGTATGTGTGTATGTCAATCTGTGGATGTATGTGTGTATGTCTGTATGTGGATGTATGTGTGTATGTCTGTCTGTGGATGTATATGTGTATGTCTGTCTGTGGATGTATGTGTGTATGTCAGTCTGTGGATGTATTTGTGGGTGTATGTGTGTATGTCTATCTGTAGGTGTATGTGTGTATGTCTGTCTGTGGATGTATGTCTGTATGTCTGTCTGTGGATGTATGTGCGTATGTCTGTCTATGGATGTATGTGTGTATGTATGTGGATGTATGTGTGTATGTCTGTCTATGGATGTATGTGTGTATGTATGTGGATGTATGTGTGTATGTCTGTCTGTGGAGACGCCCTGATGGTTACCGCAGGGAGACGCAGCACAGAATCAGACACATAGCCTGTGGGTGATAGTGGGTGTGTTCAATAATTTGTATTTTTTTTTAAATAAGCAATTGCTTCAAGTCTCCAAATTACACAAATCTTCAGTAGGGTCCGGGTGTGTCTGTGTCATTCGTCCCGAGTGTGCCTGTGTGTGTCTGTGTCATAGCTTCCGGGTGTGTCTGCGTCATACATTCCAGGTGTGTCTGCAAGGCCAGATTAACAATGGGGCGGATGGAGCTACAGCTCCAGGCCTACAAATAAAAATAGGCCCATCATCATGACAGCATGATGTTGACTGACTATCTGCTGGTCAGTTATAAATCATAAATAGTAAAATTGTATTTCTATTTACCTCACAAAATACAGCATTTTTTTCTTTTCCATATTTATGGAGAAATTGGTGTTGAGATTATAGAGGGTGTATATGTCCATGTGGCGCGGGCCACACCACACAGCCCTGGTCACACCTCATCTGCTTCTCATAATAGGCCCTTGATCATTTTCAGCTCCAGGCCCATGTGGCCTCAATCCGGCCGTGTGTGTCTGTGTCATAGCTTCCGGGTGTGTCTGTGTCATACATTCCGGGTGTGTCTGTGTGCATCTGTGTGTGCCTGTGTCATACTCTCCGGGTGTGTCTGTGTCATACATCCGGGTGTGTCTGTGGTGTGTCTGTGTCATACCTTCTGTGTGTGTCTGTGTCATACCTTCTGTGTGTGTCTGTGTCATAGCTCCTGGGTGTGTCTGTGTCATACTCTCCGGGTGTGTCTGGATGTGTCTGTGTCATACCTTCTGGGTGTGTCTGTGTCATACCTTCTGGGTGTGTCTGTGTCATACCTTCTGGCTGTGTCTGTGTCATACTCTCCGGGTGTGTCTGGGTGTGTCTGTGTCATACCTTCTGGGTGTGTCTGTGTCATACATTCCGGGTGTGTCTGTGTCATACCTTCTGGGTGTGTCTGTGTCATACCTTCTGGGTGTGTCTGTGTCATACTCTCCGGGTGTGTCTGTGTCATACCTTCTGGGTGTGTCTGTGTCATACATTCTGGGTGTGTCTGTGTCATACTCTCCGGTGTGTCTGTGTCATACCTTCTGGGTGTGTCTGTGTCATACTCTCCGGGTGTGTCTGTGTCATACCTTCTGGGTGTGCCTGTATCATACTCTCCGGGTGTGTCTGTGTCATTCCTTCTGGGTGTGTCAGTGTGTGCCTGTGTCATACCTTCTGGGTGTGTCTGTGTCATACTCTCCGGGTGTGTCTGGATGTGTCTGTGTCATACCTTCTGGGTGTGTCTGTGTCATACTCTCTGGGTGTGTCTGTGTCATACCTTCTGGGTGTGTCTGTGTGTGCCTGTGTCATACATTCCGGGTGTGCCTGTGTCATACAGTAGCTTCCGGGTTTGTTTGTGTGTGTCTGTGTCATACCTTCTGGGTGTGTCTGTGTCATACTCTCCGGGTGTGTCTGTGTCATACCTTCTGGGTGTGTCTGTGTGTGCCTGTGTCATACATTCCGGGTGTGCCTGTGTCATACAGTAGCTTCCGGGTTTGTTTGTGTGTGTCTGTCATGGTTTCCGGATGTGTCTGTGTGTGTCTGTGTCATAGCTTCTATGTCTGTGGCATACATTCTGGGTGTGTCTGTGTGTGTCTGTGGCATACATTCTAGGTGTGTCTGTGTGTGTCTGTGTCATAGCTCCTGTGTGTGTCTGTGTCATGGTTTCCGGGCGTGCCTGTGTGTGTCTGTGTCATACATTCCGATTGTGTCTGTGTCATATCTTCTGGGTGTGTCTGTGTCATACATTCCGGGTGTGTCTGTGTGTGCCTGTGTCATACATTCTGGGTGTGTCTGTGTGTGTCTGTGTCATACATTCCGGGTGTGTCTGTGTCATACATTCCGGGGGTGTCTGTGTCATACCTTCTGGGTGTGTCTGTGTCATACTCTCCGGGTGTGTCTGGATGTGTCTGTGTCATACCTTCTGGGTGTGTCTGTGTGTGCCTGTGTCATACATTCCGGGTGTGTCTGTGTCATACAGTAGCTTCCGGGTTTGTTTGTGTGTGTCTGTGTCATGGTTTCCGGGTGTGCCTTTGTGTGTCTGTGTCATTGCTTCTGTGTGTGTCTGTGGCATACATTCTGGGTGTGTCTGTGTGTTTGTGGCATACATTCTAGGTGTGTGTGTCATGGTTTCCGGGCGTGCCTGTGTGTGTCTGTGTCATACATTCCGATTGTGTCTGTGTCATATCTTCTGGGTGTGTCTGTGTCATACATTCCGGGTGTGTCTGTGTGTGCCTGTGTCATACATTCCGGGTGTGTCTGTGTGTGTCTGTGTCATACATTCCGGGTGTGTCTGTGTCATACATTCCGGGTGTGTCTGTGTCATACATTTCGGGTGTGCCTGTGTCATACAGTAGCTTCCGGGTTTGTTTGTGTGTGTCTGTGTCATACCTTCTGGGTGTGTCTGTGTCATACTCTCCGGGTGTGTCTGTGTCATACCTTCTGGGTGTGTCTGTGTGTGCCTGTGTCATACATTCCGGGTGTGCCTGTGTCATACAGTAGCTTCCGGGTTTGTTTGTGTGTGTCTGTCATGGTTTCCGGATGTGTCTGTGTGTGTCTGTGTCATAGCTTCTATGTCTGTGGCATACATTCTGGGTGTGTCTGTGTGTGTCTGTGGCATACATTCTGGGTGTGTCTGTGTGTTTGTGGCATACATTCTAGGTGTGTGTGTGTGTCATGGTTTCCGGGCGTGCCTGTGTGTGTCTGTGTCATACATTCCGATTGTGTCTGTGTCATATCTTCTGGGTGTGTCTGTGTCATACATTCCGGGTGTGTCTGTGTGTGCCTGTGTCATACATTCCGGGTGTGTCTGTGTGTGTCTGTGTCATACATTCCGGGTGTGTCTGTGTCATACATTCCGGGTGTGTCTGTGTCATACATTTCGGGTGTGTCTGTGTCATACCTTCTGGGTGTGTCTGTGTCATACTCTCCGGGTGTGTCTGTGTCATACATTCTGGGTGTGTCTGTGTCATACATTCCGGGTGTGTCTGTGTCATACATTCCGGGTGTGTCTGTATGTGTCTGTGTCATACCTTCTGGGTGTGTCTGTGTGTGTCTGTGTCATAGCTTCTGTGTGTATCTGTGTGTGTCTGTGTCATAGCTTCCGGGTGTGTCTGTGTGTGTCTGTGTCATAGCTTCCGGGTGTGTGTGTGTTATAGCTTCCGGGTGTGTCTGTGTGTGTCTGTGTCATACATTCCGGGTGTGTCTGTGTCATACATTCCGGGTGTGTCTGTGTCATACATTCCGGGTGTGTCTGTGTCATACCTTCTGGGTGTGTCTGTGTCATACTCTCCGGGTGTGTCTGGATGTGTCTGTGTCATACCTTCTGGGTGTGTCTGTGTGTGCCTGTGTCATACATTCCAGGTGTGCCTGTGTCATACAGTAGCTTCCGGGTTTGTTTGTGTGTGTCTGTGTCATGGTTTCCGGGTGTGCCTTTGTGTGTCTGTGTCATTGCTTCTGTGTGTGTCTGTGGCATACATTCTGGGTGTGTCTGTGTGTTTGTGGCATACATTCTAGGTGTGTGTGTGTGTCATGGTTTCCGGGGGTGCCTGTGTGTGTCTGTGTCATACATTCCGATTGTGTCTGTGTCATATCTTCTGGGTGTGTCTGTGTCATACATTCCGGGTGTGTCTGTGTGTGCCTGTGTCATACATTCCGGGTGTGTCTGTGTGTGTCTGTGTCATACATTCCGGGTGTGTCTGTGTCATACATTCCGGGTGTGTCTGTGTCATACATTTCGGGTGTGTCTGTGTCATACCTTCTGGGTGTGTCAGTGTCATACTCTCCGGGTGTGTCTGTGTCATACTCTCCGGGTGTGTCTGTGTCATACAATCTGGGTGTGTCTGTGTCATACATTCCGGGTTTGTCTGTGTCATACATTCCGGGTGTCTCTGTATGTGTCTGTGTCATACCTTCTGGGTGTGTCTGTGTGTGTCTGTGTCATAGCTTCTGTGTGTATCTGTGTGTGTCTGTGTCACAGCTTCCGGGTGTGTCTGTGTCATAGCTTCCGGGTGTGTCTGTGTGTGTCTGTGTCATACCTTCTGGGTGTGTCTGTCATACATTCCGTGTGTGTCTGTGTCATACCTTCTGGTTGTGTCTGTGTCATACCTTCTGGGTGTGTTTGTGTCATAGCTTCCGGGTGTGTCTGTGTGTGTCTGTGTCATACCTTCTTGGTGTGTCTGTGTCATACATTCTGGGTGTGTCTGTGTCATACATTCCGGGTGTGTCTGTATGTGTCTGTGTCATACCTTCTGGGTGTGTCTGTGTGTGTCTGTGTCATAGCTTCTGTGTGTGTCTGTGTCATAGCTTCCGGGTGTGTCTGTGTGTGTCTGTGTCATAGCTTCCGGGTGTGTCTGTGTCATAGCTTCCGGGTGTGTCTGTGTGTGTCTGTGTCATACCTTCTGGGTGTGTCAGTGTCATACATTCCGTGTGTGTCTGTGTCATACCTTCTGGTTGTGTCTGTGTCATACCTTCTGGGTGTGTTTGTGTCATAGCTTCCGGGTGTGTCTGTGTGTGTCTGTGTCATACCTTCTGGGTGTGTCTGTGTGTGTCTGTGTCATACATTCCGGGTGTGTCTCTATGTTTCTGTGTCATACCTTCTGGGTGTGTCTGTATTTGTCTGTTTCGAGCCTTCTGGGTGTATCTGTGGCATACATTCCGGGTGTGTCTGTGTGTGTCTGTGTCATACCTTCTGGGTGTGTCTGTGTGTGTCTGTTTTGAGCCGTCTGGGTGTATCTGTGGCATACATTCCGGGTGTGTCTGTGTCATACCTTCTGGGTGTGTCTGTGTGTGTCTGTTTCGAGCCTTCTGGGTGTATCTGTGGCATACATTCCGGGTGTGTCTGTGTCATAGCTTCTGGGTGTGTCTGTGTCATAGCTTCTGTGTGTGTCTGTGTCATAGCTTCCGGGTGTGTCTGTGTCATACATCATACTTGCCAACCCTCCCTCATTGTCAGGGAGACTCCCTGAAATAGCAGTAATCTCCCTGTCTCCCTGAAGAGTCTACCAATCTCCCTCATTTCACCTTACCCCCGTTATGACGTTGTTATATAAAAGAAAAAACAGAGATATATACATTCAAATGGGATCATTAGTATAATTTCCCTGCATTGGTTATAAGGAATAATGATCCCTATGGCTACATGTATGTTCTGAGAAGTATCAGTATATTTTCATCAACAAGTAGATCTTACTAACTGCTTTGGGGCTCATTTACATGTGGATGCAAATCAATTTTATGACACGCCTCTCAGATGTAGCTGTACACGCCTAGTTTAACGCGCGCTCGTAGGTGTTGCTGTCACAATCTCCCTGAAATGCTTTTTCAAAAGTAGGCAAGTATGTCATACATTCCGTGTGTGTCTGTGTCATAGCTTCTGTGTGTATCTGTGTGTCTGTGTCATAGCTTCGGGGTGTGTCTGTATGTGTCTGTGTCATAGCTTCGGGGTGTGTCTGTGTGTGTCTGTGTCATAGCTTCCGGGTGTGTCTGTGTCATACATTCCGTGTGTGTCTGTGTCATAGCTTCTGTGTGTATCTGTGTGTCTGTGTCATAGCTTCCGGGTGTGTCTGTATGTGTCTGTGTCATACATTCCGGGTGTGTCTGTGTGTGTCTGTGTCATACATTCCGGGTGTGTCTGTGTGTGTCTGTGTCATACATTCCGGGTGTGTCTGTATGTGTCTGTGTCATACATTCCGGGTGTGTCTGTGTGTGTCTGTGTCATACCTTACGGGTGTGTCTGTGTCATACCTTACGGGTGTGTCTGGGTGTGTCTGTGTCATACCTTACGGGTGTGTCTGTGTCACAAAGTCGACAACCAATATGTCGACATGGTCTAAATGTTGACAATCAATATGTAGACAGTCAAAATGACGGCAGGGATATTATGTCGACCTGAACATAACGTAGACAAGTATATAATAATAATAATAATAATAATAATATATAATGTAGACAGTCACACTATAGACATGGTCAGAATGTAGATCTGGATCACTTCTCCTTCGGGACCCCTGCGCGCTAGTCCTTCTGCGCTGGAATGTAGCCTGCAACGCGCGAAGGCCGATGCTGAGTCAGACACATGTGCTGTAGAGACAAGACCAAGACAAGGGGGATGCACACGGACAGAGGTCGCACCTGCGGGTGGCTCCATCCATGGAGCACTCTTTCCATGAAGTGAGCATTTCTGGGCGATGACCATGGGGCGCACTCATTGGAGTGCCATGGGAGTGCTGTGGGCGTGCAAGCTGACTTTGGGCTCAATTCTAGCACGGGCAGAGATGGGGCGTCTGTTTCAGACAGATCTTTTGGGGTGGTTGCAAGTATAAAAACTATGGGCCTGATTCAGAGCCGGACGCAATTAGCGCTCGCTCGTCCTGAAAATAGGGGTGGCTATTCAAATGAACCGTTCGCTGTTTGCGGTCTGTTCACGCCTCTAGGTCTGAACGAGCGTACAAAACTTGCGGTCGTTTTTTGGGAAACTACGCCCCCTGGCCGCTCGCATCCTACGTCATGTCCGCTATTTATTAGATTAATCGAGTACATCGAACAGGGTATGAACTGCTCGCTATTCTTGTGGTTGGTTTTTGCTACCACAATTTTGCGAGCAGTTCTGGCTTAAAAAAAAACCAGTGACGTGGTCAATGACGCTGCTGTTTTAAATATGCACACTCATAAAACGCCCGTTTTGACCTTTAAGCACGCCTGCGATCGGATCTCCACTCCCCGTTTTCAAGCACCTTCCCCTGTTACCACCCACATACGCCTCATTCTGTCACTCAAATTAGCAGGCATTCGCTATTTTGCGAGCACATGAATTTCGGCCGCACTGACTGGTTCGTGCATGCGTATAACGATCCGTACGCATGCGCAGTTGGGCAAACATCGCTCGGAGCGAACGAGCTGACGCTTACGAGTGGCTCTGAATCAGGCCCTATGAATGATGACATACGCACAGTGGTCGGAATGTCCTTTCACAAGCGGGGCACAGATCATTGGCATACATGGGCAGATTCTCACATTGGCATCAGGAAGTACAGCACATAGGCTGCTGCGCCCATATGGACAAGTGGATGTGTCCTACTGAGTATCAGCCCCTAAAGGCATCTGCAACGGTCCCCCAAAATTAGTGATAGGATTATGGATTGGCTCTATATTGCCACCTGTTGGATACAAGTGATACTGCAGCTTCTGTACATTTTTATCCCCAGTTCCCTATAAATCACTTTTGGAATTTCAGACACCAAAAAATCCTAGATAAACAGATACCAGATCAGTGAAGATCACTGACAATCTGCTGCTGTTTTACAGCTTTCTACATACAATAAGTATGTCATATGCAAAAATACCAATCATTCTCTAGAACAGGAGTGGGGAACCTTTTTTCTGCCGAGGGCCATTTTGATATATATAACATTATTCGCGGGCCCGGTGCAGGCCATGCCCCCTCTGCGTGACGTCACACGGCGGCACTGCTGCATAGATTCTGGCTGCAGGGTGACATTCTAGGCATCCTGCTAGCCAGATGAGGTTATCAGAAAAAAGCTCAGAGGGCCACACCAAATGATTCCGAGGGCCTTATATGGCCCCTGGGCCTGAGGATCCCCATCCCTGGTGTGCATCTCACCCGCCCTGCTATACTCTATATATGGGTAAACTATCGTTAGACAGCAAAAGCTGACAATACCCGGTGTTAGCTATCGCTAAGTTGGCGGTTGCAGCCAGCTGTGGGTAGTGCAGAGGGTGTGGTGCTGCGATCGTGTCACCACAGACAATCCCCTCCCCCGCGCTCTGTACAAACAAAGCGGTGATTTCTGGTACTGTAAAGCAGGGACAGGGGCCATGATGATGCGATTCAGCGCAAATAGCATCAACAAGGTTCCCGGACCACCCACTTCCCGAGTGCGCTGCTTGCAGGAGACTTTCCTACTCTTCCGGGAGCCTGAGGAGCAACTGGAAATTCAGGAGTGTCCCAGATGCTCCAGGAGCGAGGGGATAAGTACTGTACGTTTCTTAATTAGGGAGAGACCAGATTTTTAGGGAATAAACAAGTTTAGGATACAGTATGTCCCCATTTCACAAACAGCAGTATTCGTAACCATTTCCCCCTGTGACATTTCTGATCTTTCTCGATTTACGTTTTTATGTCCCATACACTGATAGACTGTAGGTCGATATCTCCAGGGGGGGTGTAAAGTATTCACAGATTCAAAGTGGTGTAAAATACTGTCAGATACACAGGGCCTGATTCAGACAAGTTCGTTAGCGCTGTGCGCTCGCAAGAGGCCCGATGTTTTGCGAATGCGCATGTGCACGCTTCGTTCTGCGCATGCGCAAACTACTCTGTGCGATCGCAGGCCAGTCGCTCGCTTAGCAAAGACAGCCCAGTGTAATGAGTGACAGGAGAGGCCGTTTGTGGGTGGTAACAGGGACAGGACACTAATAACGGGGGAGTGGAGGTCCGTACGCTGGCGTGCCTGGGTGTTTCAACGCCGTTTTAAGGCACGCATAATTAACAGGCAGCGTCATAGTACACGTCACATGCCTGTTTTTTACACTGAAGTCCTCGCAGTGCCTGCGGCAGGGTAAGGCTACCACAAGCGCTGCGATCACTACCGATGGTCCTCGATGCACCAATGTTTTAATACACTTCCTGGAGATGACGTGCACAAGTGGGCGTCTCAACATAGGCTAATGGGTGTCAGCATACACAGAGCGATCGCTCGCACAACTAAAGTGGGTGTGCTTATGCCTTAGCGAGCTCTCGCTTCCCATGACGTCACTTTGAAAAATTTGCATATGCTGTATGTGAGCGATCGCATCTAGCGAATGGGTCTGAATCAGGCCACAATCTCTGCTGGTGAAAGCAGTGATTAGACTCTTGCACAGTAGAAGGGCAGCATCAGTCATTAGCGGTAACCACCAGGATTGCATAGACTGATGTGCAGCCCGGGTACTGAAAGGGGTGTGACCAAATCCGGAAGGCATGGCCACACCCCCTACGCAAAAAAAATAATGGAAAATACAAAATACTAGGTGCATTTGTCGTCCTGAGCACCTGGCCCAGGGCCCAGCTGTTCCCCTCTAAGAAGCTCAGGCCCGGCTACTTAGTACCCCCCCCTGCTTCCTTTTGGCACCCATGGTAACCAAACTTGTCCGTTGACAAAAAGAGGAATACAGCACAACTCCTGTTAGTAAATATATCAAAATATAATGTTTGTTAATTCCCAGATGAGCAGATATATGAATATTATTAACACCCAACAGAGCGTCAAAGTACAAATCAATTTGCTGATAAAAAACAAGGAAAAGGAACCACAATAAAATACAGCACAGGCTTAAAAAGAAACAAAGGTCCTGAATCAGAGACATGGGCCGTATTCAATTAGAAGCGAAAAGTCCGGACTTTTCGCTGTTATCGCTGATTTTGGGTGCGAAAAAGTATCGCGCTCATCCCCGCTTATCCCCGTATTCAATTCCAAATAAGCGAAAATGGGACCCGGCAAAACTTCAATCAGCAAAAAGTTTTGTCAGTTTTGGGGAAATCAGCCTGACAACCCCCAAAAGATGCACTGACATTGGGGATCAATCTGGATAACCCCGAATAGCCCTGCTGAAGGTATTTGGGCAATTTAAATGGTCTCAGCTGCTATTTTGAGTTTTTAATAAAGTGGTGAAGAATGGCATTTTGGAGGTTTTTTTTTTTTTTTAGAGAAAATATTTACTCCCATCAAATTTGGGGAACATGAAAATGGGTACTAACATATTTTGAAGTTGCCAATGTAATGTTTTAAAAAATGTGAAAAATCCACCTGGCGCAACCACCTGCAATCATAAAAACACCTGGGGCATACTTGGGGACCCCCTTGGAGTCTATTTCGCTAGTTTTTAACTGTGTACCCCAACTTTTTTTTTTTCCGCTCCCAAAATGAAAGTACTTTTTTGGGGTGTTCTCAATTAACATTTTTTGACACAGTCTACCTTTTGGGCGGCTGGGTGGTTTTCCCATGTTTGGACCCCAAAACCCCAATTCTGCACTTTTTTCCGCCTGCTATTCAGAGGCGAAACTTTTTAGCTTGGTCCATTGCATTCACTTTCCGCCTAGGTGAAAAGAATTTGGAATTGAATACGGGGATAAGTTGAAACCGGCGAAAATTACATCATCGGCGAAACTGGCTTTTCGCTTCTAATTGAATATGGCCCATGGTTGCTAAAGCAGCCGTGGTTGCAACCGCTCTCGCAATAGCGGGTGCGGGAATATGCAAATGCTAATCTCAGTCTTGGCTTAGTGCGGGACGGTGCGATGGCGTGTACGAGCAGTAAGATGCCCACTTACAGGCAGCATTCCCAAACCTGCCCATAACACTCCGAAAACACATGAAAAGGCCCCTTTTTGAGATCACTTAAGGTCACTCCCAGTCTCCCCCAGTATACGGCCAGGGATCGAAAACCCCTTCTCAAATGTCCAAAGAACATGGATGATATATTATGAACCATTTTTTTTCTTCAGAAAACTTCAGTTTCATAGTTTAGAGAACTACCGTAATGCGGTGAGGATCTGTTTGCGACATTTTCTATAGATAAAGGACTAAAACAGTCCATTGAATTGACAAATAAATAGAGCTGGGTTACTGTACCACAAAAGGAACAATCGCACAGGACTAATATGTAATACCACACTAAGATCAACAAGATCAAAGTTAGTAACTATTACAAAATATTAGGACCAATTTGGTTGATATATCTGCCACGTATTGTGGACCAGTTATTGCGTTGGTGGGTGCTCCCCAGAGTCAGTGAAAAGTTTAGCAATAAACAGAGAGAAAAGAAGACTTTTTGTTGGGGGCACTGCTTTGTAATGTTGAATTTAGTTTAAAATTAGCTTTTAATCAGTTACTTATAAAATACAGGTTTATACAGACAAAGAAACAAACATACACATACTGTATAACACACAATGAACCTTTTTGAGAGAAAGGAAAAAGAACATGTAAGAAAATCAAGATTTACAGATAAGCCTTAAAGATTTATCTTTTGGTAGGCACATTATTATTTGAGCACGGGCACAATTATTTTTAAATTTATCACACTATTTGGCGCTTGTCCTTTCCACCCCATTTTCCAGATCACTATTTCGTCTGACTGCCATACAGACCTACGGAAGGGACTGCTGCCTCCTCTTATTTGAAGGATTCAAGTGGTCGATTAACTTTTCATATGTATGACACCTGCACTTTAATGTCACAATCAGGTTAATACACTGTGCGCAATCCAAGAACTACTATTTCCATATATATATATATATATTAAATTAACTTTTAAAGTAATTTACCCCTTCGCTACTAAGGTCCGTCTTCAATTAGAGGCAAAAAGCCGAGATCCGCGAAAAAGTATCACCAAATACGACTTTTCACCAGGTGGAAACTAATCTCCGTATTCAATTCCATCCCCTATTCACATACGCAGAAAGTCACGGCAATGTAATAGGCAAAAAAGATTCACCTCTGAATAGCAGGAGAATAGATGTGCATATTTGTTATTTTGAGGTGCAAAGGTGGGGAACCCACTCAGAACCCTTAGGACAAAGGACAACTGCTCCAAAAAATCCCTAAAAAAAGGGAGGAACACCCCAAAAAAGTACTTTGAATTTGGGGGTGAAAAAGCACAAAGAGGGAGGACAAGTTCGCAAATTAGCGAAATAAGGTTCTGGGGTGCACTAAGAAGGGGTCAAGTGTTTTTGGGGTTGCAGGTGCTTTTATGACGGTGGAATTTCGCATTTTTTAAATGTACACTTTAGAGACTTTAAATGATGCTCACACCCATTTTCAGGTACCCCAAATGTGACAGGACTACTAATTTTCTCTCAAAAATACTGCTCTATGCCATTTGTCACCACGTGTGCAAAGACGCGATTTAGTGGCAATTGTGCGACCTTAAGTACCCCAAATAGTTTTATTAGGGCTAATCGGGCACTACTACATTGTACCCCAATGTTTCTGCATCTATTTGGGGGGTTCAGGCTAATTTCCCCGATTCTGACACCGCTTTTCACCAGTTCTGACTTCGCGTGTCGCCGTTTTTGCGTCCTCTTAAATTGAATAGGGCGAATAGCGGGTACACGCGCGATAAGTTTCTGCGGCTTAAATGCGCGATGCAGGTGAAAAGTCCGGCAGGCGAAACTTTATCGCGTACGTGAAACTAATTGAATACCGGCCTAAGCATGAGTATGACTCCTCCTAAGTACTGTAGGGATTCAAATGGGGGGTAGAGACTTACATATAACATTGCCTTATAGTTACTGTGGGGCGGACCTAGCAGGTGGGAGGAGGGGAGCTTGATGACATCATGCCAGTGACTGGATGACATCACTGAGCCCTGCCCCTTCCAGCCAACACACCTCAGATTTTTTTTCAATCCACAAAATAAGGGTGAGACCATCTCTTCAAAATCTTGGCATCCACAGACTCGGGTACCCTCGTTTTAAAGAGAGAGTCCCATACATAGGCTAAAGCTGGCTTTGAATATAAGGAAAGCAGTATACTTATACCTCTTTTCCACCAAAAACCCAGGTCCGACCTGGGTTTTTGGACATGGTTCCAACCCTGGTCAGACCCATTTACACTGCACCTTTGATCTGGGTTACTCCCAGGTCAGCCCTGTTCACACTGAACTCAGGTCTGCCCTGCTAAATCTGTGAGGTCATAAAAAGTGGGAGGTGAATGCTCCACAACCACCAATCAGCTCATTTTAGGCATGATCCAGGTCAGATAACC
This sequence comes from Taudactylus pleione, assembly GCA_031769625.1. Taxonomy (NCBI): domain Eukaryota; kingdom Metazoa; phylum Chordata; class Amphibia; order Anura; family Myobatrachidae; genus Taudactylus; species Taudactylus pleione. The sequence goes on along the minus strand of JAUIMM010000424.1, from coordinate 366,427 downwards.
TGGGTTGCACCGTTTACACTGCACCATTACCTGGGTCCATCCTGGGTCCAACCCTGGTAGCTACCTGGCTTGGATTGCAGGGTCACTTGACCCAGGTCATTTTTCAGAGACCCTTTTACACTGAGCTGCGACCCGGGTAGACCCAGCAAAAACCCAGGTTTTTGCTCTGGTGCAAAAGGGGTATTAGATACAGAGTAGGTGCTGTAGTATTTTTCTGTTAGAGAATCTCTGCTCTTACACAATATAGACAATAACTGATTTTAAACATGATAATTAAAATGTCAAAATCGGTAGAAGTTGGGAGCTGCGGACAAGATTCTACGTCTGCTCACGGTGCAGATGCCCTTTTATACACCGCCGATAGAACCGTACTTATCAACCCAGTGCCGTAGGGCTCGTGTCACCGCCATAGAATTGTAATAAAGATAAAGTGAAGAGCTATATTAATGCATTTCGATTAAAAATACAATTTCAGGAAAAGTAGCCAAAATTGTAAATCCTGGGATTAGAATGGCTTTTCTGCTAAATCCTGTGTTTTAGTGCAGATTTAATGAATGTCATCCAATTATTTGCTCTGTGATCATCAGCCGTGTTCTTGCAAAATTATCCAGCTTTTCACTTGCTAATGACTTTCTCATTAATCTAATTTTCTGGAATCTCGCTTTTACGGGTTTAATTGGGCCTCAGGCCAAGAGGAATGAATCTTTCCGGACAAATCTGTTTGCTATTACACACATCTGTCTTCCCCAGATTATTCTGTCACAGATTCTGAGCCGGTTTTATCTCCGCTGCTCAAGAACAACCAGACGCAGTCAGAGTTTCGTTGCTTGGACGACCGAATGAGGGATGGCCTCCTGACATCTTCAGAAGTGCGCCTCAAAGTTAGCAGTTTAAACTGCGGTTGCAATAGATGGAAAACAAACTCTACGTAAAACTCTTTCCGCTGGCTTTGGTGCGCTTAAAATGGATCTACGATCACATCGCAACGCCATAGGAATTATTATTATTACTGCAAGCATATTGCATAGTGTTATACAATTGGGGATAGTTGCATACGATACAGGGCTATTTTTTCTGAACCTACGACGTAATATCCTGGGCCAAAATGTGTTTTCCATAAGATAAGTTTTATTTTAAAGACCCTTTTGAGTGCCTTCTTTTCTAAATATTATATGTATACTGTATATAATATATATGTATATATTTAGTACAGAATCGAACTCTGGCACTCCAGTGCTAACAGTAATGATCTTTCTCCGATGCCCTCCTAGAGAGTGGGCGCCCCCACAATACAGACATGCATGTAGAACAGGCGGCACTCAGAGACATTAGATATTCAAACAAAGAACCCCATGGCAAGGGAATTTATTGAGATGCCAACGTTCGGGGATCAAATCCCCTTCCTCAGGACAAAATGTTTTTCTATAGCTCCACTCCCAGTAGCTCCACACAGTTCATGAACCTCTTATCCCAGAAAAATAACCCTGGTTACATATAAAACTTTACACACAAGTTGGTAGAAGTGATAACTAGGACCCTGTTCATAGGAGCTTACAGTTTACAAGGCTAAGGGAATGTTTGGGGCATAAGGAACAGATGAACAAGGTCAGGTACAAACTTGGTCACAGAGCATTGATATAAAATAGATGGAAAGTGAGGGTAAGTGGGGATTACAAAAAAAAGGGGGATATATACCTCCAAAATATCCCAATTTTACAGGACAGTCCTTTATGCCGCTGTCATGATTGGAACAACATTGTCCTGATCTTCTTGGGACCTATTTGCGCTGCGCAACATAGAAAAGCAGCAGCAAACAGGTGCCGCGCACAGCGACCACCGGTATTTGCAGCATAGAGCGGGTGGTAGGAGGCATGGTACTATCCATGTCGGGATGTAGTTGGCATCCCGGCATGTGGGAATGCCGACGGTCTAAATACTGGCGCCGAAATCCAGATTGGTCGGGATCCCGGCACCAGTATCCCGTCCATCAGTCGAAAGTAAGTATTGGGATGTTAGGGGGAGGTTAGCGTTAGGTAGCGGGGTTAGGGTTAGGCACTAGGGGGACGGTTAGACATCGGGGAGGGAGTGTTAGGATTAGGGTGCGGGGAGGGGGAGGTTAGGTTTAGGCATCAGGGAGGGAGTGTTAGGATTAGGGTGCGGGGAGGGGGATGTTAGGTTTAGGCACCAGGGAGGGGGTGTTAGGTTTGGGGTGCAGGGAGGGGGAAGTTAGGTTTAGGCACCAGGGAGGGGGTGTTAGGTTTAGGGTGCGGGGAGGGGGAAGTTAGGCTTAGGCACCAGGGAGGGGGTGTTAGGTTTAGGGTGCGGGGAGGGGGAGGTTAGGTTTAGGCACCAGGGAGGGGGTGTTAGGTTTAGGGTGCGGGGAGGGGGAAGTTAGGCTTAGGCACCAGGGAGGGAGTGTTAGGATTAGGGTGCGAGGAGGGGGAGGTTAGGTTTAGGCACCAGGGAGGGGGTGTTAGGTTTAGGGTGCGGGAGGGGGAGGTTAGGTTTAGGCACTAAGAAGGGGGGGGTTATGTTTAGGCACCGGGGAGGGAGGGTTAGAGTAGGGGTAGGGAAAAAACTTACCAGCCGTTCTTATGGGTGTCGGGATTCTGGCTGTCAGGATGCCGCTGTCGGTATTCTGAACAGCGGCATCGCGACAGTCGGGACTTCATACCCCCCCATCCATGACACCTGCACTCCTTGTCTTGTGTTTCCGAGTTCCCCTAGTGACTCTGATACGGTATGCTTGCGTTGTATATGGGCTAACCGAGTGCCGACCTGCGGGCACATAATAGCATGTGATATACTGATATGGGCCAATGACTGATCTGTTGAAAAGCGTTCAACATCTTCAAACTTTGTATTGTCATATTTTGCAGGATTAGCTCAGCACTGCCGTCCCGCTGATTTAATATATTCCCAGTATCAGAGGTTTCTGCTCTGCCTGGTATATGGGAGCAGAGTGCGGCACGGTTGCTGAATGTGTGACCGGCAGTGACATAGAGCCCAATGAGCGGGACCGGAGAGATAGAGGCTCAGCAGAAACCAGTCTCCGCTGACAAATGACTAATCTTCTTCACTGATCAGACAGGTTGCCAGTGAATGGGGAAGTCTGAGTGATCTGCCGGCAGCGTATCTTACTAACCATTGGAACTTGTCCCATCAGTGCATAAAGTACAGTATGTATACTGAGTCTATACCTTCTGTCAGTGCATCTCAGGGAATCCGTAATGAATGGACATACAAGGAGGACTGAGGTCTGTGGGCCTGGCTTTGCCGGCTGTTACTCACCGGCATAACTGGTTTCATCATCCTCATCATTAAACATCTTCGTACTATTTGTTTTATAATAAGCTTTTAATGTCTGGCTCGATAAAGTGTTCGGACCAGACCAATGCCGGCCCTGATGAGTTGTTCTTTCAGCAATTGATTGCCGTGATAAAATCAATTGAAGCTAAGGAGTTAGAAGTTAAAAATAAATTGTGTGGATTGATTTCTGAGGAGAACTTCGAGTTCTCAGAATAAAAAATAAAAAATAGAGAATAAGATGTAAAATGCTCCCTGACCATAGCTATGGCGGCTTTGTCTCAGTTATAGAAAGGAAAATGGAATGTTGCTGAAAGCATCTCTCTGATCTCAAGAGCTTTCAATCCACCAGATGTTCATACAGTACCCTAAACAGAATCTAGCCAGCAACACAGTAACAATGCCAGAGAATCAGTAACAAATCCAGAGACTCAGTAACAATGCCAGCAACACAGTAACAATCCAGAGACTCAGGGCCTGATTCAGAGCCGCTCGTAAGCGGCCGCTCGTTCGCTCCGAGCGATGTTTGCCCAACTGCGCATGCGTACGGATCGTAATACACATGCGCGAATCAGTGTGGCCGAAAATTGTTTGTTCGCTAAATAGCGAATGCCTGCCAATATGAGTGACAGGAGGAGGCGTATATGGGTGGTAACAGGGGAAGGTGCTAGAAAACGGGGAGTGGAGATCAGAACGCAGGCGTGCTTAAAGGTCAAAACGGGCGTTTTATGGGTGTGCATAATTAATACAGCAGCGTCACTGACCACGTCACTGGGTTATTTTATAGCCAGAACTGCTCGCAAGATTGTGGTAGCAAAAACCAACCACAAGAATAGCGAGCAGTTCATACGCTGGTCGATGTACTCGATTAATCTAATAAATAGCGGACATGACGTAGGATGCGAGCGGCCAGGGGGCATATTTTTCCAAAAAACGACCGCAAGTTTGGTTCGCTCGTTCAGACATAGAGGCGTGAACAGACCGCAAAGAGCGAACAGTTCATTTGAATAGCCACCCCTATTTTCGGGACGAGCGAGCGCAAATAGCGTCCGGCTCTGAATCAGGCCCTCAATCCAGAGACTCAGTAACAATCCAGAGACTCAGTAACAATCCAGAGACTCAGACAATTCCTAAAACAAGAGAATTTGATGGCAGATAAGAACCACTTGGCCCATTTTTATACATATTGTTACCTCAACACCAAACTCACTAACACTGCAAGAATGCCAGAAACTCAGGGCCTGATTCAGAGCCGGACGCTATTTGCGCTCGCTCGTTCAGAAAAAGGGGCCGGCTATTTAAATTGAGCGCTCGCTCTTTGCGGTCTGTTGACGCCTCTATGTCTGAGCGAGCGAACGAAACATGCGCTCCTATTTTGTAAAGACGCCCCCTGGCCGCTCGCATCCTATGTCATCTCCGCTATTTATTTGATTCATCGAGTACATCGAAAGGCGTATGAACTGCTCGCAGTGCTTGTGGTAGCATTTTCCTACCGCAATCATGCGAACAGTTCAGGCTAAGAAACAACCAAGTGACGTGGTCGATGATGCTGCTTTGTTAATTATGCACACCCTTAAAATGCCCGTTTTGACCGTTTGGCACGCCGCCGTTCGGATCTCCACTCCCCGTTTTCAAGCACCTTCCCCTGTTACCACCCACAAACGCCTCATCCTGTCACTCAAATTAGCAGGCACTCGCTGTTTTGCAAGCGCTCGATTTCCGACCGCAATGACTGGTTGGCGCATGAGCATTACGACCCATACGCATGCGCAGTTGCGATACACATCGCTCGGAGCGAACGAGCGGCCGCATGAGCAATGTTTGGCCAGTGCGCATGCGCATGAGGGAGCCGGCTCCCTCATGCGCATGCGTGAGACCCGCTACGACTGACAGCGCCGGTCGTAGCGGGTCTCTTTCCAAAGGGGGCGAGCTGTCGATGTTGATTGACAGCTCGCCCCGTTTGGAAGGCGAGCCGAGGAGGTGGCAGCCCAAACGGAGGCGTTCACATGGAGGCGTTCAGTGGAGAGCTTCCTGCTCTGACAGAGCCAGAAGCTCTCCGGGGCTTACGACAAGTGAGACCCTACCCTAGGGTCTCGTCGTAAGCCCCGATGGTCACGATGGTCTCTGACCATCGCGACCATCACCTGAGCGGTCATTAGAGCTGTGGGTGTAAACCCACAGCCTAACGACCGAAACAGAGGTGGACGGTCAGGATGCAAGCGGCCGCCCAGTTTCTGAGCGACCGCTTGCTTCCTCCGACCGCCTCTGAATGAGGCCCTCTGTAACAATGCCAGAAATTCGGTCTGAGGAGAAAAGACGCCTCTTGGCAGCATTGCAGATCCTAGTGCTGCGTCCTAAAATGCACCTATGACTCATCTGTAAGACCAACGGCTGCAGCATGGGGTGCAATGATGCAGGCACCTTCTGCACATGCACCCCACCATCAGAGAAGTACGCAAACCCCTCTGTGTGAGGCCCACAGTTTAGCTAGAAAAATTATCGGGCCAAATTGCTAATAATTGGGCGATCGGCCTGTTTTCTTGTGTAGTGCGTAGGCATGAATGTTTAGGCCAAACGCCGACAAATGGTCCATAAACGTCCACAAAAGCTCAGCTCGATTATCAAATTGGTCAGACTGGCCGAAGACATCAGTCAAAAGGTCCCGTTATCGTGCAGTGTGTGGACATTTATGATAATCTAGCCATATTTTCTACGATTTTTCATGTTTACCTCATTGTGGGTGTATAAATGCAAATTATCGATACATGTGCCTGAAAATCAGGGTTATTAAAATAAATGACAGTGTACCGCCGATAATATCGGATGCTTTCACTTGCAGAAAAATCGTGATAAATCATATAGTGTACCGAGCTTTACTTGCTGCTTTCTGCTTTACTCCCACCTCAGAATGAGGCCCTTTACCTCTCCTCCCCGTCTCTGCCCCCCTTACCCTACAGTAAGCTCGATTCAGCAAGGTTCGCAGTTGCTTATACGCACACAATCGGCCGATTGTTGCGTTCTGCGTATGCATTGCACATGCGCGAACCAGGCGCTGCTATCGGAACTGCAATTGCAGTGGCGACGCAGACCCATTGCAGAGTGATTGACAGGAAGTGCCATTTGTGGGTGGTGACGGAGGCGTGGTCGGGCGAACGCAGGCGTGCCAGTGCATTTCAACAGCATTGCAAGGGCGTGCATAAATTATCCACTGCGATACCAGACGCAGCCTCAGGCTTCATAGCGTGCGCTGAAGAGTGAGCAATTCCTGAGTGAGGTCTGACTTACCTTATCTGTGCATATGGGTCCGATGTTACTCGATGTTACTGATTATTTAGCTATGTTGCAAAAGTATACGGATGTGAGTAAGGGGAAGTGGGCGTCCTTATGTCAGGATGCGATCACAATGCAACTATTTACATATCCCCGCTGATATTAGCAATTGCGCTGCGTGCGTATAAGCAGAATAGCGATGCTCGCTGCGTCAGGCCCTCTATCCTTCAAAACATTTTATTGCTCCTCTCTGTCCTACATTTCTGTCCTCATCTCAATCCACACTCCGTCTCACTGTAGGGACGGCCATAGACTATTGATGGTCAACAATCATTAATGGTTTCTCACCGATAGACGATGGTTGTGCCATCAATGCCAGAGTTCTGATGGTTCTCTGTCATCAATGGCAGAGAGCTGGGTGGAACGAAGCTTAGCTTAACCCCTGGTGCAACCGGCAAATCCCCGTCCCCTTTGCTGAATGGTCCGCCATTGATGGTATAAACATAGATAGTTTCCTGTCAATGGTAAACCACTGATGGCACCTTAGATGGCCATCTCTACCTTGCTATCTCCATTCTCTTCGCTGATTACCTCCTCCCCCTACCGCATCTAAGATTTGATCCCCACCTCAGGAACTCACTCCCCTGCTGTCTACCCGCCTGCATAGTTTTAAAACTATTTCATCAAAGTCTATCAGCTTTCCTCTTAAACTTAACCCTGTGCTCCCTCCTCATTTCTTCTTAGTTTACCGCCTAGTAGTACTACAACTCAGCAACTCTGTAACCTCTCACGAGCAAGGCCCTCATCCTCCATCCTCTTGGATAGCACCCTGCACTATCCCTGTCTCCAAACAAAGTTGTCTCTGAACTTTGCTGCGCACTGAGAGCCTGATTAAGAGACGAATGCAATGGCAATATTTTCGCAGAATATGCGATTGTTTGCTATGGCGCATGCGCAAAGGCCGGACTGCACACGCGCAGGGTTTGCATTGCGATTACGTTTGTACGGAGGAAGCACTCGCAAAGTGAGTGACAGCTAGTCAGCGTTTGGGGGGTGGTAACGGGGGTGTTTGGATATGCACGCTGTTTCATGGGTGTGCATAAATTAGCCATTGCGTTGTCCTACGCAGCATAAGCACTCTCTGCGTGCCAGGAAAGCTGCAGTGTTTGCGGTTGGCCAGACTTGCTTTACATGCTGCATGGCTGCCTGATGTGCGTTGATAGTACATATGTTTACGCTGTTGCACGTCATCATACGGATATGAGAAGGCGGCAGTGGGGCGTCCCTATGCTAGGCTGTACTTTGGATAGCATATTTTAGCAACTGCGATCCGTGAGAGATTGCAGCCGCAATTGCATTACCGTCCGTCTCTGAATCAGGGCCCTGACTCCTGGAGAGCTGCGGTTATTATCTGTCACTCGCTTATAGCAGCTGTCACAATATGTCGCTGTTTGCATTTTTCCCGTGTTCTCTCTGTTTGTAGCTGTTTATATAGAATTTTTGTGTATCACTGTAATTTTCCCTTTATGGCGCTATGGTCACTTGGTGATCACAATATAAATAAAAGATAATAATAATAATTCCTAAGTGCTCAGTGTATATAATTCAACCTACACACATCACAGCTTGCGACGAGGTCTGACATTGCTTGGCCATTAGTGACTTAGGAGAATACAAGTTGACTGGCAGATGACATAGTCTACGGTGTGCCACATAGCTATTACTCTTACTAGTAAGAGATTAAATCAATTGATAACTGATGCAGAACCTATATTTGAGAAAGGGACAGAAACACTGAAAGGAATGAGCGCCAGCAGCGCACTAGCGCAGATGATAACGCTGCAGTACTCTGAAAGCCTGGACGGTACCATTTCCTATTCCAGCTATGGAGGAGAACATAGAAAATCTTACATACTGTATAATGGGTGACGCAATGGAGAATTTCGGAAAAAAAGATTCATCTGTAATGTATCAAACCTTCTAAAAGTAACAAGAGGGGATATTGCGCATAGGAATCAATTACATTCTAAGTATCTTTTATACAGTACATTTATACAATGATTGCTACTGTAGGACTCATTCTACCAATACCCCTTTTACACCAGAGCAAAAACCTGGGTTATTGCTGGGTCTACCCGGGTCGCAGCTCAGTGTAAAAGGGTCCCTGAAAAATAACCCGGGTCAAGTGACCCTGCAATCCAACCCAGGTAGCTGCCAGGGTCGGACCCAGGATGGATCTGGGTAATGGTGCAGTGTAAAAGGCGCAACCCGGGTTATCTGATCTGGGTCATGCCTAAAATGAGCTGATTGGTGGTTGTGGAGCAGTCACCTCCCACTTTTTATGACCTCACGTTTAGCAGGGCAGACCCAGGTTCAGTGTGAACAGGGCTGACCTGGGAGTAACCCAGATCGATGGTGCTGTGCAAACAGTGTCTGACCTGGGTTGGAACCAAATCTGAGAACCCAGGTCAGACCCGGGTTTTTGGTGGAAAAGAGGTATAAGTGGCAGACGGGAGGTTTAAGAGCTGGGGGGACCCATGTGCAGCCTCCGTGTGGGCCCCCTCCTCTCCGGTAGGGAAGTAGACGCTGGCTTTGTGCGCAGGTCCCTAGGAACATTACGCCGGCGCTATGTTCCTGGAGACTTCTCTGTTGCTCATGCGCAAATCTCTGGGAAAATGGACTCTGGAGAGTAACTCTAATTATATGGGTGCAGGGTGTGCGCTGTGGGCCCCCCTGCGCCGCACACCCTGCACCCATTGGTGGCGGGTTATAATTCCCGGCTGTTTTGCAACCAACTGATTTACTAAGACCTAAACCGCTGAGAAATCACACGTTAGAACAGAATTACATATCACAGCACCATCAATGTTTTAGATCAGTGTTTCCAAAACTCATTTCTTTAGGGAGAACTAACAGTGCATTTTAAAAGATCTGCAGGTTCAGGGGCAAAGGCAGGATTTCTAGAAGGTGGGTTTCCAAATGCCTGATTTTAGAGTGAGTGTGGCCAATCCATGAAGAGGGCATAATTATCACTTATCCAACTTTAATATGTGTCATACATAGTGTATTATGTGTCATAATTCCAGCATATACAGGACCAGCGATCACAGTAACCCGTTATATGTGTCATACATAGTGTATTGTGTGTCATAATTCCAGCATATACAGGACCAGTGATCACAGTAACCCGTTATATGTGTCATACATAGTGTATTGTGTGTCATAATTCCAGCATATACAGGACCAGTGATCACAGTAACCCATTATAGGTGTCATACATAGTGTATTGTGTGTCATAATTCCAGCATATACAGGACCAGCGATCACAGTAACCCTTTATATGTGTCATACATAGTGTATTGTGTGTCATAATTCCAGCATATACAGGACCAGCGATGACAGTAACCCATTATATGTGTCATACATAGTCTATTGTGTGTCATAATTCCAGCATATACAGGACCAGCGATCACAGTAACCCATTATATGTGTCATACATAGTGTATTGTGTGTCATAATTCCAGCATATACAGGACCAGTGATCACAGTAACCCGTTATATGTGTCATACATAGTGTATTGTGTGTCATAATTCCAGCATATACAGGACCAGTGATCACAGTAACCCATTATAGGTGTCATACATAGTGTATTGTGTGTCATAATTCCAGCATATACAGGACCAGCGATCACAGTAACCCATTATATGCCTCATACATAGTGTATTGTGTGTCATAATTCCAGCATATACAGGACCAGTGATCACAGTAACCCTTTATATGTGTCATACATAGTGTATTGTGTGTCATAATTCCAGCATATACAGGACCAGCGATCACAGTAACCCATTATATGTGTCATACATAGTGTATTGTGTGTCATAATTCCAGCATATACAGGACCAGCGATCACAGTAACCTATTATATGTGTCATACATAGTGTATTGTGTGTCATAATTCCAGCATATACAGGACCAGTGATCACAGTAACCCATTATATGTGTCATATATAGTGTATTGTGTGTCATAATTCCAGCATATACAGGACCAGTGATCATAGTAACCCATTATATGTGTCATACATAGTGTATTGTGTGTCATAATTCCAGCATATACAGGACCAGTGATCATAGTAACCCATTATATGTGTCATACATAGTGTATTGTGTGTCATAATTCCAGCATATACAGGACCAGTGATCACAGTAACCCATTATATGTGTCATACATAGTGTATTGTGTGTCATAATTCCAGCATATACAGGACCAGCGATCACAGTAACCCATTATGTGTCATACATAGTGTATTGTGTGTCATAATTCCAGCATATACAGGACCAGCGATCACAGTAACCCATTATATGTGTCATACATAGTGTATTGTGTGTCACAATTCCAGCATATACAGGACCAGCGATCACAGTAACCCATTATAGGTGTCATACATAGTGTATTGTGTGTCATAATTCCAGCATACACAGGACCAGCGATCACAGTAACCCATTATATGTGTCATACATAGTGTATTGTGTGTCATAATTCCAGCATATACAGGACCAGTGATCACAGTAACCCATTATATGTGTCATACATAGTGTATTGTGTGTCATAATTCCAGCATATACAGGACCAGCGATCACAGTAACCCATTATATACGTCATACACAGTGTATTGTGTGTCATAATTCCAGCATATACAGGACCAGTGATCACAGTAACCATTATATGTGTCAAACAGTGTATTGTGTGTCATAATTCCAGCATATACAGGACCAGCGATCACAGTAACCCATTATATGTGTCATACATAGTGTATTGTGTGTCATAATCCCAGCATATACAGGAGCAGTGATCACAGTAACCCATTATATGTGACATACATAGTGTATTGTGTGTCATAATTCCAGCATATACAGGACCAGCGATCACAGTAACCCTTTATATGTGTCATACATAGTGTATTGTGTGTTATAATTCCAGCATATACAGGACCAGTGATCACAGTAACCCATTATATGTGTCATACATAGTGTATTGTGTGTTATAATTCCAGCATATACAGGACCAGTGATCACAGTAACCCATTATATGTATCATACATAGTGTATTGTGTGTAATAATTCCAGCATATACAGGACCAGTGATCACAGTAACCCATTATATGTGTCATACATAGTGTATTGTGTGTCATAATTCCAGCATATACAGGACCAGTGATCACAGCCCATTATGTGTCATACATAGTGTATTGTGTGTCATAATTCCAGCATATACAGGACCAGCGATCACAGTAACCCATTATATGTGTCATACATAGTGTATTGTGTGTCATAATTCCAGCATATACAGGACCAGTGATCACAGCCCATTATGTGTCATACATAGTGTATTGTGTGTCATAATTCCAGCATATACAGGACCAGCGATCACAGTAACCCATTATATGTGTCATACATAGTGTATTGTGTGTCATAATTCCAGCATATACAGGACCAGTGATCACAGCCCATTATGTGTCATACATAGTGTATTGTGTGTCATAATTCCAGCATATACAGGACCAGCGATCACAGTAACCCATTATATGTGTCATACATAGTGTATTGTGTGTCATAATTCCAGCATATACAGGACCAGCGATCACAGTAACCCATTATATGTGTCATACATAGTGTATTGTGTGTCATAATTCCAGCATATACAGGACCAGCGATCACAGTAACCCATTATATGTGTCATACATAGTGTATTGTGTGTCATAATTCCAGCATATACAGGACCAGTGATCACAGTAACCCATTATATGTGTCATACAGAGTGTATTGTGTGTCATAATTCCAGCATATACAGGACCAGTGATCACAGCCCATTATGTGTCATACATAGTGTATTGTGTGTCATAATTCCAGCATATACAGGACCAGCGATCACAGTAACCCATTATATGTGTCATACATAGTGTATTGTGTGTCATAATTCCAGCATATATAGGACCAGTGATCACAGTAACCCATTATATGTGTCATACGTAGTGTATTGTGTGTCATAATTCCAGCATATACAGGACCAGTGATCACAGCCCATTATGTGTCATACATAGTGTATTGTGTGTCATAATTCCAGCATATACAGGACCAGCGATCACAGTAACCCATTATATGTGTCATACATAGTGTATTGTGTATCATAATTCCAGCATATACAGGACCAGCGATCACAGTAACCCATTATATGTGTCATACATAGTGTATTGTGTGTCATAATTCCAGCATATACAGGACCAGCGATCACAGTAACCCATTATATGTGTCATACATAGTGTATTGTGTGTCATAATTCCAGCATATACAGGACCAGCGATCACAGTAACCCATTATATGTGTCATACATAGTGTATTGTGTGTCATAATTCCAGCATATACAGGACCAGCGATCACAGTAACCCATTATATGTGTCATACATAGTGTATTGTGTGTCATAATTCCAGCATATACAGGACCAGCGATCACAGTAACCCATTATATGTGTCATACATAGTGTATTGTGTGTCATAATTCCAGCATATACAGGACCAGCGATCACAGTAACCCATTATATGTGTCATACATAGTGTATTGTGTGTCATAATTCCAGCATATACAGGACCAGCGATCACAGTAACCCATTATATGTGTCATACATAGTGTATTGTGTGTCATAATTCCAGCATATACAGGACCAGTGATCACAGTAACCCATTATGTGTCATACATAGTGTATTGTGTGTCATAATTCCAGCATATACAGGACCAGCGATCACAGTAACCCATTATATGTGTCATACATAGTGTATTGTGTGTCATAATTCCAGCATATACAGGACCAGCGATCACAGTAACCCATTATATGTGTCATACATAGTGTATTGTGTGTCATAATCCCAGCATATACAGGACCAGCGATCACAGTAACCCATTATATGTGTCATACATAGTGTATTGTGTGTCATAATTCCAGCATATACAGGACCAGTGATCACAGTAACCCATTATATGTGTCATACATAGTGTATTGTGTGTCATAATTCCAGCATATACAGGACCAGTGATCACAGTAACCCATTATATGTGTCATACATAGTGTATTGTGTGTCATAATTCCAGCATATACAGGACCAGTGATCACAGTAAGCCATTATATATGTCAGTAGGACCATCCTGCTTGAGCAGAATGTATTTATGTTAGATGTGGGCTCCATTCCAGAGCATTGGAGCAAGTCCGGGAGCCTTGAGGAGCAGCAGAATAACCTAGCACTGCCCTGGACATATATGTACATATTTGTCTCTATAGCAGTGCACCCCTAACAGTGCATGTTTTCCAGATCTCCTAGTTGGTGCACAGATTATTTATTACTGGTTGATACTTGTTAAAAGATCCACAGGTGGTGCTAATTATTTCATTTGTGATACTGAGAAGAACATGCAGCGATAATAACATTCTATTATATTACTATTTCTACTGTGGTTATGGTGTGTGCTGGGGAGGGTGTGCAGTCAGAAAGCCGGCGGCCCTAACCCCGACAGCCGGCTCCCCGACTGCTTGATCCCGGCGAGGGTTAAATGACAGGTGTCCACATCTAGACGCCTGTCATTTTACCGGCGCTGGGAGACCGGCGCCCAGCATCCTGATCGAAGCGATGCCGGGCACCCCTGCGGACAGCCACGGGGGGGGGGGGCGGAGAGGGTTAGGTTTAGAACTCCTAGGGGGGACTTAGGGTTAGGCACCCCCCGAGAGGTTAGGGTTAGGCTAGGGGAAGGGGGACTTAGGGTTAGGCATCCCCCCGGGAGGTTAGGGTTAGGCTAGGGGAAGGGGACTTAGGGTTAGGCACCCCCGGGGGGGACTTAGGGTTAGGCAGTGGGGAAAGGAGGTATAGGTTTAGGCACTTAGAGGGGGGATTAGGGTTAGGCACAGGGGGAAGGTTAGGGTTAGGTACCCTAAAGGAGGGTTAGGGTTAGGGGGGGCGGATAGGTTAGTGAATACTTACCTGGGGACGAACGGGATTTTCATCCTGTTTGGTAAGCCGCTGTCGGGATTTGAACCGCCGGCCAGGGGTCCGGTGGTAAATCATACCGATTCCCTGGAGAGGGGGGTTTCCAGGTAGATGGAAACCCCCCCTGTGTTTGCCTATGAGGTGGAACTGATTATATCACTTGAGATTCTGTGAGGAGACCTGGAAAACATGCACTGTTAGTGGTGCTCCCTGAGGAATGAGTTTGGGAAACACTGTTTTAGACCATGGAAAGAATAGTATAGAATAGTATAGAATAGTATAGAATAGATAGAATGGATTTATCAAGTCACAGTTTTGCATAGCGCAGTAAATTCGCCGCCAAACCCACCCCAGAAAAATGACCTGGCTCTAACAGGTGCGATTGCTGACAGCAGGTAAATGAAATTATTTTGACAGGCAAGATTGATTGACAGGAATATCATCCAATTGAGCTATGGAGGATTATGGTGCCTCCCACCAGACATGACTAGGATTCACCAGAAAGTAACACACAAAAATATAATAGAAAAAACCCCAGAAACACACAATCACACCACACACAATCACACCACACACAATTACACCGCACACAATCACACCGCACACAATCACACCGCACACAATCACACCACACACAATCACACCACACACAAACACACCACACACAAACAACACAGGTCTTAAAAAAAAAAAAAAGTAAATTTTTTTGAAAGAAAATGCCCAGAATCAGCAGTCACTTTATATCTTCCTCCCTGTAACTTTCTCTTCCTCCACTAAAGCTGAGTACACATTAGAGATAATTCATCCGATATATCATTATGACAAGGATCGTAACAATATTTATCTGGCACATCATCTAATGTGTAACCACAATTGCGCCCTGCCGCGGGTCGACAGCGGCGTTGTGACATCTGCTGTTCTGCATCGTCTGATGTGTACCCAGCATTACACTCCTCACAGACCCACAACATGGGTAGCCAGCCGCCTGTGTCTATGCTCAGGTGAATGTTGTTAGATGTTCCTATGTGAATATTATATACTGTAGCTCCTAATACAAGGGGGTCTCAAATTTAGACATCACAAAACCAACCTTTAGTAAATGCTAGCTGGAGCGTTCCCAGTGGGTTCTAAATAACATCAAACCTGACGCTTAGTAAATTAGTACATCTGATTGATTACACTTGGCCTCTTTAGAAGGCTTGATAAATCTTCTCCTTTATGTCTCATGATAAGGGATGGCTATAAGTGACACCCCTATGGGCTCCATTTACTACAATCCGCATTGGTAATGCAGATTGTAGTGTGATATTATCGACTGAATTTGCATTGCGAATTCAGGCAATATCACAGGGATTTACTACAAATCCCTTATAAGGACAGAGCTTGCGATAAAGCTCTGTCCCTGCGAATCCCCTCTGCACACTAGTCACGGTATTTTAAAAAAAAAATACCGTGACCAGTGCCCGCGCATGTGCCGACCGGCCCGCCGCTGCTACCCCCCCCCGGCGCTAAGCCCCACCCCGTCACTAAGCCCCGCCCCCGCAATTCCGGACCCACCGCGACCCCCCTCTCCCTTAATTATACTTACACTTATATCTCACTCTTACCTGATGCATGATCCGGCCTCCGGTGATGTCTTCCATGTCCTCCGGTCAGCTGATCTCTCATCCTGCACCATGACCCGGTCAGCTGATTACCGGGCCGCAGTGCAGCATGGGAGACCAGCTGACCAGAGGGGAGTCATCACCAGAGCCCCGACCACCGGTCCCTGGAGTCAGGTAAGTGATTTTTCTTTTTTCCAGTGATCACCTGGTGATGGCGTTATTAGGGCTTTCCCCCTGTTCCCCGACTCCTGCACACATAGAGCAGAGCCGGCCCCTGTGATCAGCTGTGTGGTCTAAATAGATCACAAGCTGATCACTGCAAAAAAAAAACCCACCTTATTCCAGGGACCGGTGATCCGGTGATTGGTGCTCTGGGGATCTCTTCAGCTGGTCTCCGGGCTCCTATGCACTGTGCATAGAG
The DNA here is from genome assembly GCA_031769625.1 of Taudactylus pleione. NCBI lineage: Eukaryota > Metazoa > Chordata > Amphibia > Anura > Myobatrachidae > Taudactylus > Taudactylus pleione. The sequence goes on along the minus strand of JAUIMM010000424.1, from coordinate 349,797 downwards.
CAGCTGCCCGGGGTCACAGTGCAGGAGCCCGGAGTATAGCTGCTGCATATAGTATAGCTGACCGGAGCCCCAGTGGACATCGCCGTAGCACCGATCACCAAGGTAAGTGTAAGCTGAGCGGGAGGGGGGGTTGTGAGAGGGGGGTTGGTTGCAGTATCCAGCGGAGGTGCACGCACAGACATATTTTCCCTGTATTTTTTCCGAAAAATACAGAGAGAAGTGCGCGCATGGGATTCACAGTGACTGGACTTTATCGCGAGTGCTGTCCCTGCATGCGGATGTGAATTTTAGTTGGAAATATCACTACAACCGCATTTTAAATGCGGATTGTAGTAAATAGGGGCCATATAGAGCTGGTGATGACTGTACGCCCCTGTATCACCATCTTAGCTGTGACTGAGCACGTGGCCGCAGGGAGTGAGCCTAAACTCTATTTACTTATATATAAAATTATACCAAATCTCCTCAAACCTGAGAAATCTATATTATGCCACCCAACGTTATCACCTTCTATAAAGAGCTGGTGATTGTGAGTTATGTCTATATATAGAAGTCAGACCCTCACTGACCACCACCATCTGTAATCATGATAGCAGGGTGGGTAGCGTAGAGTATACTCCTGAGCGCCTGATGCCTCAGGCACAATGACTGAACCATACAGAACCTGCTGCCTCTACTCCACACACTCAGAGTCTGTAAGCCCCCGAGAGAGCATCCTGGACCCCCTGATCCACAAACTTCCCCAGAGCAATGGGTGGTCCAGGGGCTTCATGATGCATTGTGTGCCTTCCTACTGCCCAATGCATCTGTATAGGCTGTGTCCAGTAATGGAAGTATATGGTCCGTCCCTGAGCGCAAATACAAAAGCAGCTGGTGACCACTAACTAAGGGTACCCCTTACCCAAAAGCCTGGAAGATCAAACAATAGAAGTGTAGTGACACTAAGGGCCTGATTCAGAGTTGGGAATAGAGAGTTGGGAATAGAGAGAGAGATAGCACTCAACTGTGTACCTAGACAAACCATGTTGCAATGCAAGGGGTGTAAATACATCATTTTTTTTTTGCACGTGGGGTAAATACTGGCTGCTTTTACATGTAGCCCACAAATGCGAGACAGCTTTATTATTACTCTACAGTTTAGATGTCAGTTTAGACACCTCCCTCCCAAATCTAACTCTCTCTGCCCATTATAAATCTGCCCCCCCCCTGCAGTGCAGCATGGTGTCACCAAGATGATCAGCTGAGAGAGATATCTCTCTATTCCCAACTCTGAATCAGGCCCTGAGCCCTAATGGTAAAAAGAGTTACAGTAGTCTCTATTATTCAAAAAATCAGCTGAAATTTATTACACAAATGACACATAAAATATATAATATAACACAAATACATACAAAGTGCATATAGTGTAGCAGCAAATACAAATGAAGATAGCACTGGAAAATGTCTCAGAGCCTCTCAGAATAGCTCTCTATTAAAGTGCAAGTAGTGAACCAACTATTCTGGGGTATCTTGGTTATTGTATTCGCTGCTATACTATATGCACCTCTCAGGCTCATTACCATCCAGCACTAGGGAGACGGAGACCAGTCCTCAGCGTGGACCTGCAGACAGAGAGGAGACACTCCTCATGTCAGACATAGGAAGCTGGCTATACAGGAAGACAGGTCAGATGTTCCTTAGTGTCACCCATGCTGTAAGGTGCCATGTTTTCTGGCTCCGCTGATTATACAAAGAGCTCCAGACACAAACTGCACGTGTTTGTTTTGTAGAGTGCTCCATCCTTCACTATTTGTAGATTTAGTACCATGGGATATATTTACTAAAGTGCAGGTTTTTAGAAAAAAGAATCCTGTGTGTGCAGGTGCAGAACCAAAATAGCCCGACTTGCGGCAAAGAAATATGCTTACGCCCAAGATATTCCCTTTGTAACTACACAATTTGTGTAATTTATAGTCTATGAAGAAAGCTGGGACAGTCAGTTCAGTCTGCTGTGTGGTGTAACTGATGTACAGTAGAAGATGGAACAAAACAGCAAGACATGCAGTGTGGAATATTATGCAGAACAGTTTTCATCAGGTCAGGAGGTATTAGTGGCGTAATACACAAAGCCAGGAGGCCACGGGCACGTACATCAGGTCAGGAGGTATTAGTGGCGTATTACACAAAGCCAGGAGGCCACGGGCACGTACATCAGGTCAGGAGGTATTAGTGGCGTATTACACAAAGCCAGGAGGCCACGGGCATGTACATTAGGTCAGGAGGAATTAGTGGCGTATTATACAAAGCCAGGAGGCCACGGGCACGTACATTAGGTCAGGAGGTATTAGTGGCGTATTACACAAAGCCAGGAGGCCACGGGCACGTACATTAGGTCAGGAGGTATTAGTGGCGTATTATACAAAGCCAGGAGGCCACAGGCACGTACATTAGGTCAGGAGGTATTAGTGGCATATTACACAAAGCCAGGAGGCCATAGGCACGTACATTAGGTCAGGAGGTATTAGTGGTGTATTACACAAATCCAGGAGACCACGGACACATACTGTACATCAGGTCAGGAGGTATTATTGGCGTATTACACAAAGCCAGGAGGCCACGGACACATGTGTCAGGTCAGGAGATATTAGTGGCGTATTATACAAAGCCAGGAGGCCACGGGCACGTACATTAGGTCAGGAGGTTTTAGTGGCGTATTACACAAAGCCAAGAGGCCACGGGCACGTACATTAGGTCAGGAGGTATTAGTGGCGTATTACACAAAGCCAGGAGGCCACGGGCATGTACATTAGGTCAGGAGGTTTTAGTGGCGTATTACACAAAGCCAGGAGGCCACGGGCACGTACATCAGGTCAGGAGGTATTAGTGGCGTATTACACAAAGCCAGGAGGCCACGGGCACGTACATCAGGTCAGGAGGTATTAGTGGCGTATTACACAAAGCCAGGAGGCCACGGGCATGTACATTAGGTCAGGAGGTTTTAGTGGCGTATTACACAAAGCCAAGAGGCCACGGGCACGTACATTAGGTCAGGAGGTATTAGTGGTGTATTACACAAAGCCAGGAGGCCACAGGCACGTACATTAGGTCAGGAGGTATTAGTGGCGTATTACACAAATCCAGGAGACCACGGACACATACTGTACATCAGGTCAGGAGGTACAGTATTATTGGCGTATTACACAAAGCCAGGAGGCCACGGACACATGTGTCAAGTCAGGAGGTATTAGTGGCGTATTACACAAAGCCAGGAGGCCACGGGCAAATACATCAGGTCAGAGGGCACTAGCAGGTTATTACACAAAGCCAGGAGAGGCCACGGACATATTCATCAGGCCAGGGGGCATTAGTGGTGTATTACACCAGGCAAGGAGAGGCCACGGACATATACATCAGGCCAGGGGGGCATTAGTGGTGTGTTACACCAGGCAAGGAGAGGCCACGGACATATACATCAGGTTCATTAAGAAATAATAAAATTCTTTTTGGGTAGAATGGGGCATTATACAATAGTGGGGACCATATATTGCTATTGTAAATGACAACAATGAGTTCCTGCAACCCTGCACCCAAAAGAGTCTCCATTGACCGTCCAAACTTTTTTGTGGCACTCAGCTTCCCTGAGACTTCACAGAATTTAAAGAATGAAACATTTTTGAATTGTCATCACCCAGAAAACAGACAGTAGCAATAAGGTGCCCCCTTTGTGGAAGATGATGACTTAGGAGCTAATTCAGCATTGCATGCAGATTCCGATTATCGGGAATCTGCGCATGCGCAGAACCTGTTCTGCGAATGTGCAATACGGGTCCTGCGTGATCGCACGCAGCCCATTCTATGCCTCTGCCTGACTGACAGGCATCTAAGGGGCGGTGCGGAGGCAGGGACAGCCAGTGTTCCCAGAAACGGGGGCGTCTACGCCCCATTTTCCAGAAGTGGAAAGACCAGGGACGCAGTTTCCTGGCCTAGCAAGCCGGCCAGCCTCAGTAAACTGAGGCTTGCTCAACTGGCCGGTGGCCCAGCACCATCCACCATGCTGGGTTTGCAAATTCAGCAGGGGGTGTCATACAGGGGGTGTCATATAGGGGGTGTCATACAGGGGGTGTCATATAGGGGGTGTCATACAGGGGGTATCATACACCTCCTGCTGCATTTGCATGTTTGCAAAGACGGAATTGCAAAGCTGCCTGTATGCATCTTTGCAATTCCATCCCGTAAAGAATCCCCCCTTAGATTATTAGATTACTACTGAATGTTCTCATTTTAATTACTTTTGCATCCCTGTTTCTAGTTACTGATATTCTGCAGCAGACAGCGGAGAACAGTGACACTACCCCGCCCTGCGTCTCCTCATTACCAGGTATGTCATCGCTACACCTCGCTCATCCCTGTTAGGATTTCTCAATAACTGCAGAATACAAACAACATGTTGATGTCTAATTCTCTTATAGTGCAAATACTGTGACAAACTGAAGACGCCTCTGATGTTTCCTGTTGCTACAAACTATCCAAGCAATTTAGAGAATGTATATTAAGCAGCAAAATGAGCACAATGTAAGTGTAGAAATACAATTATCACTGCGTACGACACTTCCAGCGCGGAGACACTTCCAGCACGGAGACACAGCGCTGAATTCTCACACAATATGAGAACTGACTGTGCATTGGCTCCTGTATTGGTACATTTGCAATTTACTGAATTTGTGTTCTATGAGCCTGATTCAGAGATGTGCGCTAATTCCATCGCAGCTGCGATTCCGTATGCGAAGATATGCAAATGTCGCAGACGCCGAGGACTGTATCGAGATGCCCACCTACGGATTTGCAAATCCAGGCATCTGTGTACATTGCAGCATCAATCACAGATCATTTGATTATCGCAGCTCTGAAACATTTTCACTGTGAATGGAGTCGCAGACGCAGGTTGTGAGAACCCGCAAAAACGAATGCGACACGCCTGTGTGCTTTTCTGCCAGTTACAACCTACAAACACTCTGACTGTCAATCACATAATCATTGCTCCGGCGCGGAGACATCTGATCCGAAAATCAGCCGTCTCCCCATAGTGTTTCACTGTTCCTTACAGGTCACGCATGTGCACAAGAGCCGCAACGTTCGGCACAAACACGGGACTCAGGGAGCAGACAACTCGGAGCTTGATAAATTCTGACCCCATATTAATGTATGGGGACAGCGGCCATTCCGGCAGAGAAAGGTAAGCAGGAGATATCTGTGATACTAGTGTATGGGGACAGCGGCCATTCTGGGAGAGGAAGGTAAGCAGGAGATATCTGTGATGCTAGTGTATGGGGACAGCGGGAGATTCCGGGAGAGGAAGGTAAGCAGGAGATATCTGTGATACTAGTGTATGGGGACAGCGGGCCATTCTGGGAGAGGAAGTTAAGCAGGAGATATCTGTGATACTAGTGTATGGGGACAGAGGGCCATTCCGGGAGAGGAAGGTAAGTAGGAGATATCTGTGATACTAGTGTATGGGGACAGCGGGCCATTCCGGGAGAGAAAGGTAAGCAGGAGATATCTGTGATACTAGTGTATGGGGACAGCGTGCCATTCCGGGAGAGAAAGGTAAGCAGGAGATATCTGTGATACTAGTGTATGGGGACAGCGGCCATTTCGGGAGAGAAAGGTAAGCAGGAGATATCTGTGATACTAGTGTATGGGGACAGCGGGCCATTCCGGGAGAGGAAGTTAAGCAGGAGATATCTGTGATAATAGTGTATGGGGACAGAGGGCCATTCCGGGAGAGGAAGGTAAGCAGGAGATATGTGTGATACTAGTGTATGGGGACAGCGGGACATTCCGGGAGAGAAAGGTAAGCAGGAGATATCTGTGATACTAGTGTATGGGGACAGCGGGACATTCCGGGAGAGAAAGGTAAGCAGGAGATATCTGTGATACTAGTGTATGGGGACAGCGGGCCATTCTGGGAGAGACAGGTAAGGAGGAGATATCTGTGATACTAGTGTATGGGGACAGCGGCCATTCTGGGAGAGGAAGTTAAGCAGGAGATATCTGTGATACTAGTGTATGGGGACAGCGGGCCATTCCGGGAGAGGAAGGTAAGCAGGAGATATCTGTGATACTAGTGTATGGGGACAGCGTGCCATTCAGGGAGAAAAAGGTAAGCAGGAGATATCTGTGATACTAGTGTATGGAGACAGCGGGCCATTCCGGGAGAGGAAGGTAAGCAGGAGATATCTGTGATACTAGTGTCTGGGGACAGCGGCCATTCTGGGAGAGGAAGGTAAGCAGGAGATATCTGTGATACTAGTGTATGGGGACAGCGGGAGATTCCGGGAGAGAAAGGTAAGCAGGAGATATCTGTGATATTAGTGTATGGGGACAGTGGGCCATTCCGGGAGAGAAAGGTAAGTAGGAGATATCTGTGATACTAGTGTATGGGGACAGAGGGCCATTCCGGGAGAGGAAGGTAAGCAGGAGATATCTGTGATACTAGTGTATGGGGACAGCGGGACATTCCGGGAGAGAAAGGTAAGCAGGAGATATCTGTGATACTAGTGTATGGGGACAGCGGGCCATTCTGGGAGAGACAGGTAAGGAGGAGATATCTGTGATACTAGTGTATGGGGACAGCGGGACATTCCGGGAGAGAAAGGTAAGCAGGAGATATCTGTGATACTAGTATATGGGGACAGCGGGCCATTCCGGGAGAGAAAGGTAAGCAGGAGATATCTGTGATACTAATGTATGGGGACAGCGGCCATTCCAGGAGAGGAAGATAAGCAGGAGATATCTGTGATACTATTGTATGGGGACAGTGGGCCATTCCGGGAGAGAAAGGTAAGCAGGAGATATATGTGATACTAGTGTATGAGGACAGCGGGCCATTCCGGGAGAGAAAGGTAAGCAGGAGATATCTGTGATACTATTGTATGGGGACAGAGGCCATTCCGGGAGAGGAAGGTAAGCAGGAGATATCTGTGATACTAGTGTATGGGGACAGCGGGCCATTCCGGGAGAGGAAGGTAAGCAGGAGATATCTGTGATACTAGTGCAGGCCTTGCCAACCTGTGGCTCTCCAGCTGTTGTGAAACTACTAGTCCCAGCATGCCTTGCCAGAGTTTTAACATTCCTTAATAGCAAAACTTTGGCAAGGCATGCTGGGACTTGTAGTTTCAGAACAGCTGGAGAGCCACAGGTTGGCCAGGCCTGTACTAGTGTATGGGGACAGCGGGCCATTCCAGGAGAGCAAGGTAAGTTGTAGATATCTGTGATATCTTCAGCTTTACCTTCTTGATGAATGACCCAAAAACTTATTTCTACAATTGCAGGTGAATATTTAAATTTTCACCTGCTATTGTAGAAGTTAAGTGATGATGAATAGGCTCCTAAGGTCCTCATATATCACTGAATTATATTCTTGTTATGATTTGTTACTAATCTTAAATGGTTGCTCCAACCAATCAGTTCCTAACTGTCAATTTTCAAACATATGACAGTTAGGAGCCGATTTGTTGGAGCATTTTTTAAGATTAGTAACGTGTGATAACAATAGTATCACTCGCTGATAAATGAGGCCCTAAGAGGCCTATTCATCAAGCTTTTTTTTTTCCATAAAATTATATAGAAACTACAGTTTCTGCATAATTTTAAGAATTGTTGCTTCCGATCCTTCTCCCGCAGTCTCCCGGAGGAGTTACACAAAAGTAAGACTCCTTCAATATGCCGGGGATATAACTTGCAGGGATAGTGGTTAGCGCTAGTAATCGCTGGAAATTTTTGCATTCAAAATGAAAATACCTTTTGCGATAACAATAGCAGCAATGGTGCAATTATTAATACATAGGCTCCAAAGTCGGATATTTCATGAAACAGATCATAAAATTCCTCCCCTCTCTGTGGAAGATGATTCAAGTAATATTAGGCTTACAACAAATCAATTCCTCAATTCCATCACACCGACTAAACAGCGATCACTGTATTTATCCTCCCATGTAACAGAAACTATCATTCAGAAGTACAGATTTTGCCGTGACATCAGTCCGGATGAATTCAGGCATCACAGCATAACCGACAATTACCTAATACGACAGGGAAGCCATGATCAAAAAGAATGTGCGCAGTGATATACGCTATAGGGAACAGAAGGCAACATCACAGATCATGCCCCATCCTTACTCTCTGGCCCTGTGGGAACCAAGGCTTTGATAAGGAAAGTAAAACACCTTGCAACAATGTAACCAGGAGAAGCAAAAACAGAATAAAAAATGAAAGTTGTATTTGATGGCAGAGTCTCTGTTGATTAAATGTGTGATATTTTATGCTGGAATTATATTTATTCTATGTTGATAAAAAAAAAAAAAAAAAAAACAAGATTTTCTAGAGGTGCGCGGTTCGCTTATCCTGAAATACGAACACACCCGAACTTAGCGGTTCCGAGTAGTATCGAGTCAAAGTTCGGAATCAGTTTGAGTTCCAAGTCGAACCGAGTCCCAGTTCAGTTCTGCAGTCAGTTCGTAACTCAGGTTTTGGAGTGCAGTTATGTCCCTCCCATGGCCCCATGGTTTGGGTGGAGCAGGAGTTTGGAAGAAGCTATGATCTGTGCATGCCTCTTAGGGTTTAGTGTTATCTAAAAAAAAAAACACCAACCAAGCATAAGGGGTCCCCGTATTTCTAGACCTATCATCAGGCTCCACCAGTGGGGGGTAATGCCACAGCCAGGGGACACACTTGATGGGGTCCACCGGTCAAAGCATTCAACCCTCCAACTAGTCACCCAGGCCAGGGATTGCTTCTAAGATGAAGACCCACAATAAAGGGGTCTCCCCTCACTAGTGTATCCCAGGCCTGGCCATCCCCCGCACCCCTGGGCGTTGGTGCGGGGTTGATAGGTGTACAGAGAAGACTGAAAGTAATACTGTCTTTTATATTAGTCCCTCTGAAAAAGAAATATAAAACAATGACAGTACACACAGTACTCACATACCAAAAGTTTTATTTTTTTATTACACATACACTCACTCACATTCATACTCACCCCCTCTCACACTACATACTTACCTTGTCCCTGGTGCCGGTCGGATCTCTTCTCCAGTAGGCATCCTTGGGTAAGAAAATAACAAACTGCACACCTAAACTAGATGGACATGTAGCACTGTTTGCGAAAGTGACAGGAGCCACGTGTGTTCCTGCACTTGGAGTCCCACCAGCCAATCAGCGGCCTCTAGCATGGGAACAGGCCGCTGATTGGCTGTGGGTGACTGTTTGTCAATCAATGGCCAACCAGCTGGTTGGCTAAGAGATAGTCACTCCAGATCCAAAACCAAAACACTTGAGGCAAAACCAAAACACAACATGGATTTTGAACCAAAACCAAAACACGGGGGTCCGTGCGCATCTATAGTATTTTCTGTAAAGAACAAATTATAAGGAAATGATGACACAAAATGGAGAAGCTGACGAAGACGCATAGGCTGTACCGTCCAGTAGGAAAAGCGGAGACAGTCTCAGTACTGGTTACTGATATTGGGTATATACTTGTTTTCATGGAAGAAACCACTACGGCAAGTCAGAAGGTGATTACTAACACTTCAACGCTCAGCGGGAAATAAAAGTCTATGTAATATCACATGAAGGTCAATAGGCACTGATTCAGAGATGGGTGGTAATCAGTGGCGGATTTTACCTAGGGGTTGTGGGGCTTACTTCCCCCAGTAAAATACGCTACTTGAGTGAGACAGTTGTAGTCCGTGACTGCACTGGCTACACTGTGACTGTAGGTGGCTTCCCATTGGAAGCACCAACTGCCAGTCACGCACAGGACAGGCACCCCTAGGGTGGGTGTCTCCTCCCCCTGGGACTGCCAGTCCTGGCTGCGATCAGCAGAAAGCGGCTTACAGTGGCAGCCGCTGCTCTACACAACTTCTCAGGGCTGTAACCAATGCAGCCCCCAGAAGCCGGTGTCATGCATGCTCAGTTTGGGATTTCCTGACTGTTGGCGAATAAGCATTAGCAAAACATCACTCTACTGCGGGAACATGGGAATAGCGTCCATCCCTAAAGGCGGTGAGGAGCTCAGTGTGCCTGGTACAGACAAACATGCAATCCAAATAGAATACAATCATCTCTCTTTGAACTCGTTGTTGCAACTTAGAAAATATAATTAACTAATCATAATTAGCTTCCCCTGTAAAATGTCTAATTGATTTTAAAAATGAAAGGTTTAAATTTTTATTTTATTTTTATCTTGAAAGACATTAAAGCATAGACAAAGAACTAATTGGCTATTGGAGACCGTCACAGCATATTAACTAGGGGTGTGCACCGGTCACTTTACGTGTTTTGGTTTTGGATCTCTATCTTTCTTTGTGTTTTGGATCTGGATTGGTTTTGCCAAAACCACCCTTCCGTGTTTTGGGTTCTGGGTTTTGTGTTTAGGATCTGTATTTTTTGGGCAAAAAGCAAAAAAAAAGCTAAAATCACAGAATTTGTGGGTTTTTCTGTTCCTACGCTATTAATAACATTAATTTCCACTCATTTCCAGTCTATTCTGAACACCTCACACCTCACAATAGTGTTTTTATGTCCAAAAGGTTGCACCGAGGTAGCTGGATGACTATGCTAAGCGACACGAGTGGGCGGCACAAACACGTGGTCCATCTAGGAGTGACACTGCAGTGGCAGACAGGATGGCAGTTTGAAAAACTAGGCCCCAAACAGTACATAATGCAAAGAAAAAAAAGAGGTGCTAGATGGAATTGTCCTTGGGCCCTTCCACCCACCCTTATGTTGTATAAACAGGACATGCACACTTTAACAAACCAATCATTTCAGCGCCAGGGTCTGCCACATGACTGTGGCTGAAATGATTGGTTCGTTTGGGCCCCCACAAAACAAGCTGGCAATATGTCCCTGCACAAACTGGCTCTACGGAGACAAGATGTTGTATTCATCCTCCTCATCCACCGCTTCCTCATCCTCACAGAGTATTAATTCGTCCCCGCTGGAATCCACCACCACAGGTCCCTCTGTACGTTCTGGAGGCTGGTCTCCCTGGAAGAGTTGCTAATTCATTTTTATGAACATCATCTTCTCCACATTTTGTGGAAGCAACCTCCTACGCCTTTCGCTGACAAGGTTCCCGGCTGCACTAAACACTCTTTCGGAGTACACACTGGAGGGGGGGCAACTTAGGTAAAATAGAGCTAGTTTGTACAGGGGCCTCCAAATTGCATCTTTTTACTGCCAGTACAGGTACGGACTGTCTGATATGCCTACTTGGATGCTGTCACCGATTTAATCCTCCACCATTTTGTCAATGGTGACAGTATCATATGCAGTGACAGTAGACAAGTCAGAAATTGTTACCAGGTCCTTCAGTCCGGACCATATGTCCAAACTTGGTCCTGTCTGCCATGCATTACCGCCAGCGGGTTGCTTAGGATACCTAAGTTGTGTCAGTGTTTTCACCAGCAGGTCTTTGCACCTCTGCAGGCTTGTGTCGGCCGGAAAGAGAGACACCACATAGGCTTTAAACCTAGGATTGAGCACGGTGGCCAAAATGTAGTGGTCTGATTTCAACAGACTGACCACCCTCGAATCCTGGCAAAGCGAATGAAGGGCTTCATCCACAAGTCCCACATGCCGAGCGGAATTGCACCATCTTAGCTCCTCCTTCACTTTCTCCAGCTGCTTCTGCAAAAGCCCGATGAGGGGAATGACCTGACTCAAGCTGCCAGTGTCTGAACGGACTTCACGTGTGGCAAGTTCGAAGGGCTGGAGAACCTTGCACAACACGGAAATCATTCTCCTCTGCGCTTGAAGTGAAGTAGAATCTAGACGGGATTTGGTACCGAGGACACACTACCTCCATCAATTGTCTAAATCCCACTGCACTAATGGCAGATACCGGACGCACGTCTAACACCAACATAGCAGTCAAGGCCTCAGTTATCCGTTTTGCTTCAGGATGACTGCTGTCGTACTTCATCCTCGCTAAGGACTGTTGGAGGGTCAATTGCTTAGTAAAAGAAGTAGTGGTGTTCCTACTTCCTCTCTGGGATGATGCACGACTCCCATCAGCAGCGGCAGCAGTAGGCATAGCAATGCAGGATCCTCCGAAGGAATCCCGGATAGGAGAGGAGTCAGTCATGCCAGTGACATGGCCTGACGAGGAGGGAGTTGACGGTGTGGTTTGCAGGCGCTTGGATACAATAGGACAAAGGGATTTAGGTGTCCCTGGACTGCTTACGGTCTTAGCCAAAGTTTCTGAACTTGACAGTAACTTTTTATGAACGCGCTGCAGGTGACGTATAAGGGAGGATTTATGGTACATATGGCAAGACAGTTGTTGTCTGGATTTGGCTAGAAATATTGCCAGACCAAAGAGGTGGAATGTTTGGTCTTCTGCCCAGGCATGACCGTTTTTTTATCCCAAGGACAGCAACTGTCTTCCCCGAAGCCTGATTTAAACAAACCACATCATCATCAGAATCCTCCTTGCCAACTTCCTCCTCAGCGCCAGCTACACCAATATCCTCATCCTGTTGTACTTCAACAGTGACATCTTCAATTTAATTATCAACAACTGGACTGTGGGTGCTCCTTCCAGCACTTGCAGAGGGTGTGCAAATGGTGGAAACAGACACCTCTTCCCGTCCAGTGCTGGGAAGGTCAGGCATCGCAACCGCCACCACACTTGGACTCTCCTTGGGGATTTGTGATATCTTCTTAGAACGCCCAGTTCTTCGCTGTGCTTTTGCCAGCTTAACTCTTTTGATTTTTGTAGCAGGAGGAGGGCTTCCATCGTCATGTGAAGCTGAACCACTAGTCATGAACATAGGGAAAGACCTTAGCCGTTCCTTGCCACTCCATGTCGTAAATGGCATATTGGCAAGTTTACGTTTCTCCTCAGACAATTTAAAAGTATTTTTTTAGGTCATTTTCCTGAAGTTTGTCATTTGGGATTTTATATGCCCTCTACTATGACATTGGGCATCGGCCTTGGCAGACGATGTTGATGGCATTTTATCGTCTGTCATGACTAGTGGCAGCACCTTCAGCACTAGGAGGAAGTGGTTCTTGATCTTTCCCTATTTTATGTTTATCGGACAAATCTTTGTCCTTCATTTATGTGATATTGATATATACGTGCGCCGCACACAAACACAGAAAAATATATATATTTTTTTTCTGGAGTGCACTTTGGGGGTTACACCACCCTTTAACAGACGAGCCAGCCGACCCTTGATTTATGACACAGGCGCACACTTGGCGCTACTTTGTTGATGCACGTGCGGCTACAGCGCACACAATTCACAAACACAGAAAAAAATATATTTGTAATTTTTTTGGAGTGCACTATGGGGGTTACACCACCTTTTAACAGACGAGCCAGCCGGCCCTTGATTTATGACACAGGCGCACGCTTGGCACTACTTTGTTGATGCACGTGCGGCAACTGCGTGCACACAATTCACAAACACAGAAAAAAAGAATATTGTATTTTTTTTGGAGGCACTTTGGGGCTTACAGCACCCTTTAACAGACGAGCCAGCCGGCCCTTGATTTATGACACAGGCACACGCTTGGCGCTGCTACTTTGTTGATGCATGTGCTGCAACTGCGCGCACACAATTCACAAACACAAAAAAACAAAAATTTTTTTTTGCACTTGGGGGGAGCACCCCTGATGGACAGATCACCCCCTGGACAATACTACAGCACCCCTTTAGGACTACAGCCTTTATGAAACACTGCACAACACAGCCCAGACTTTGGCGTGGACACAACCCCTATGGACAACAGCAGCACAACACAGCCCAGCCAGCCCTAACTCCCACCCTCCCTCCTCACTGTCCACAGCCGAAGTGAAAAATGGCGCCCACGCGGGGACCTTTTATAGAGTCCCAAACCCGACAGCGTATATGGGAGACTGTGCTGAGTAATGTGATATGTGACACCTGTATATTTGTGTGCTCCTGAGTCTGTATATAGGAGACTGTGCTGAGTAATGTGATATGTGACACCTGTATATCTGTGTGCTCCTGAGTCTGTATATGGAGACTGCGCTGAGTAATGTGATATGTGACACCTGTATATCTGTGTGCTCCTGAGTCTGTATATGGGAGACTGTGCTGAGTAATGTGATATGTGACACCTGTATATCTGTGTGCTCCTGAGTCTGTATATGGGAGACTGCGCTGAGTAATGTGATATGTGACACCTGTATATCTGTGTGCTCCTGAGTCTGTATATAGGAGACTGTGCTGAGTAATGTGATATGTGACACCTGTATATCTGTGTGCTCCTGAGTCTGTATATAGGAGACTGCGCTGAGTAATGTGATATGTGACACCTGTATATCTGTGTGCTCCTGAGTCCTTATATAGGAGACTGTGCTGAGTAATGTGATATGTGACAACTGTATATCTGTGTGCTCCTGAGTCTGTATATAGGAGACTGTGCTGAGTAATGTGATATGTGACACCTGTATATCTGTGTGCTCCTGAGTCTGTATATGGAGACTGCGCTGAGTAATGTGATATGTGACACCTGTATATCTGTGTGCTCCTGAGTCTGTATATAGGAGACTGTGCTGAGTAATGTGATATGTGACACCTGTATATCTGTGTGCTCCTGAGTCTGTATATGGGAGACTGCGCTGAGTAATGTGATAGGTGACACCTGTATATCTGTGTGCACCTGAGTCTGTATATGGAGACTGTGCTGAGTAATGTGATATGTGACACCTGTATATCTGTGTGCTCCTGAGTCTGTATATGGAGACTGCGCTGAGTAATGTGATATGTGACACCTGTATATCTGTGTGCTCCTGAGTCTGTATATAGGAGACTGTGCTGAGTAATGTGATATGTGACACCTGTATATCTGTGTGCTCCTGAGTCTGTATATGGGAGACTGCACTGAGTAATGTGATATGTGACACCTGTATATCTGTGTGCTCCTGAGTCTGTATATGGGAGACTGCGCTGAGTAATGTGATATGTGACACCTGTATATCTGTGAGCTCCTGAGTCTGTATATGGAGACTGCGCTGAGTAATGTGATATGTGACACCTGTATATCTGTGTGCTCCTGAGTCTGTATATGGGAGACTGTGCTGAGTAATGTGATATGTGACACCTGTATATCTGTGTGCTCCTGAGTCTGTATATAGGAGACTGTGCTGAGTAATGTGATATGTGACACCTGTATATCTGTGTGCACCTGAGCCTGTATATAGGAGACTGCGCTGAGTAATGTGATATGTGACACCTGTATGTCTGTGAGCTCCTGAGGGCCTGATTCAGTATGTATCTCTATTCTGATTATATGTAGTTGTAAATTCAGCGGTGAATGTAAATGTTTGCATTCACATTGCGATCGCAGCCTAACATAAAGACACCAACTTCCCTTTACTCACATCCGTATACTTTGGCAACATAGCGAAACTATCAGTAACATCGAGTAACATCGGACCCATACGCACAGATAACGCAGGTCATTCCTCACTTGCTTCAGCGCACGCTATGAGGCCTCATGGTGCGTACACACTGGGCGATTAAAGTGGACGACTGAACGATAACGATATCGTTATCGTTCAGTCGTCCACTTTATCGTCCATGTTTAACACAAAAAAGATGAACGATGACGACGACGCGCGTTCCCGCGGGTCGTTCGTCATCCTCGTTCATCGGGCTGACATGCAGGCCAACCTGACGACCTCGTCAGGTTGCTGCATGTCAGGGAATGGGTGAGAGAGCCCGGCGCTGAACGATATCGCTAATGATATCGTTCAGCGGCTGTGCTCAATGTCATGAACGACATTGAGCACAGCCTGCCGGGGACACACTAGACGATATCGCTCAGGGAGCATATCGTCTAGTGTGTATGCACCTTTAGGCTGCATATGGTATCGCAGTAGATAAATTGCAATGCCGTTGAAATGCACTAGCGCGCTTGTGTTCGACCAAGACCCCCCCCACCGCAACAATTGGGCGATTGAATGCATATAACCACGTGCGTTCCTTGCTGAATCAGGCCCTGAGTCCCTAAATCTATATACGAAGTGCTACAATGTAGCAGCCACAGCTTTTTTCATTCTAAGTTCCATTGTGATCATATACACACCCCGATGCTTACAGATATACAAGTGTCACATATTAAACTAATCAGCACAGTCTATTGGGGCGTCCTAGTCTCATCACATTGCAACTTAGGCACATTTTCGGCAAAAAAGATGCACAACGTTAGCAGAGTAGCATGAGAACTCATAGGCAAACGCAAGGGGGGTTTCCAGTAGCCTGGAAACCCCCATCCCCAGCCCACCCAATGACCACAACAGAATTTTACTAGTGCTGCATGTTCATTGCAGTATCACAAAATAAAATATTAGCACCTATTGTGGATCTTTTAGCATGTATCGGCCAATAATAAATACATCTGTGCACCAACTAGGAGATCTGGAAAACATGCACCGGTAGGGATGGACAGCTACAAAAGAAACAAAAGGGTTAATTATTAATACTGTATAATAATACAATATCCAGTACAGAAGGAGACCAATATGTACATATACAGTATGTCCAGGGCAGTGGTAGGTTCTTCAGACTTGCTCCCATGCTCTGGAATGGAGCCCACATCTGAAATAAAAACATTCAGTTCAGACAGGATGGCCCTACTGTGATCACTGGTCCTGTATATGATGGGATTATGACACACAATACACTATGTAAGACACATATAATGGGTTACTGTGATTACTGGTCCTGTATATGCTGGAATTATGACACACAATACACTATGTATGACACATATAATGGGTTACTGTGATCACTGGTCCTGTATATGCTGGAATTATGACACACAATACACTATGTAGGACACATATAATGGGTTACTGTGATCACTGGTCCTGTATATGCTGGAATTATGACACACAATACACTATGTATGACACATATAATGGGTTACTGTGATCACTGGTCCTGTATATGCTGGAATTATGACACACAATACACTATGTATGACACATATAATGGGTTACTGTGATCACTGGTCCTGTATATGCTGGAATTATGACACACAATACACTATGTATGACACATATAATGGGTTACTGTGATCACTGGTCCTGTATATGCTGGGATTATAACACACAATACACTATGTATGACACGTATAATGGGTTACTGTGATCACTGGTCCTGTATATGCTGGAATTATGACACACAATACACTATGTATGACACATATAATGGGTTACTGTGATCGCTGGTTGTGTATATGCTGGAATTAGGACACACAATACACTATGTATGACACATATAATGGGTTATTGTGATCACTGGTCCTGTATACGCTGGAATTATGACACACAATACACTATGTATGACACATATAATGGCTTACTGTGATCACTGGTCCTGTATATGCTGGAATTATGACACACAATACACTATGTATGACACATATAATGGGTTACTGTGATCGCTGGTCCTGTATATGCTGGAATTATGACACACAATACACTATGTATGACACATATAATGGATTACTATGATCACTGGTCCTTTATATGCTGGAATTATGACACACAATACACTATGTATGACACATATAATGGTTACTGTGATCGCTGGTCCTGTATATGCTGGAATTATGACACACAATACACTATGTATGACACATATAATGTCTTACTGTGATCGCTGGTCCTGTATATGCTGGAATTATTACACACAATACACTATGTATGACACATATAATGGGTTATTGTGATCACTGGTCCTGTATATGCTGGAATTATGACACACAATACACTATGTATGACACATATAATGGGTTACTGTGATCGCTGGTCCTGTATATGCTGGAATTATGACACACAATACACTATGTATGACACATATAATGGGTTACTGTGATCACTGGTCCTGTATATGCTGGAATTATCACACACAATACACTATGTATGACACATATAATGGGTTACTGTGATCACTGGTCCTGTATATGCTGGAATTATGACACACAATACACTATGTATGACACATATAATGGGTTACTGTGATCACTGGTCCTGTATATGCTGGAATTATGACACACAATACACTATGTATGACACATATAATAGGTTACTGTGATCGCTGGTCCTGTATTTGCTGGAATTATGACACACAATACACTATGTATGACACATATAATGGGTTACTGTGATCACTGGTCCTGTATGTGCTGGAATTATAACACACAATACACTATGTATGACACATATAATGGGTTACTGTGATCACTGGTCCTGTATACGCTGGAATTATGACACACAATACACTATGTATGACACATATAATGGATTACTGTGATCTCTGGTCCTGTATATGCTGGAATCATGACACACAATACACTATGTATGACACATATAATGGTTACTGTGATCGCTGGTCCTGTATATGATGGGATTATGACACACAATACACTATGTATGACACATGTAATGGGTTACTGTGATCACTGGTCCTGTATTTGCTGGAATTATGACACACAATACACTATGTATGACACATATAATGGGTTACTGTGATCTCTGGTCCTGTATATGCTGGAATTATGACACACAATACACTATGTATGACACATATAATGGGTTACTGTGATCGCTGGTCCTGTATATGCTGGAATTATGACACACAATACACTATGTATGACACATATAATGGGTTACTGTGATCACTGGTCCTGTATATGCTGGAATTATGACACACAATACACTATGTATGACACATATAATGGGTTACTGTGATCACTGGTCCTGTATATGCTGGAATTATGACACACAATACACTATGTATGACACATATAATGGGTTATTGTGATCACTGGTCCTGTATGTGCTGGAATTATGACACACAATACACTATGTATGACACATATAATGGGTTACTGTGATCACTGGTCCTGTATATGCTGGATACATGACACACAATACACTATGTATTACAAATATAATGGGTTACTGTGATCACTGGTCCTGTATGTGCTGGAATTATGACACACAATACACTATGTATGACACATATAATGGGTTACTGTGATCACTGGTCCTGTATATGCTGGGATTATGACACACAATACACTATGTATGACACATATAATGGGTTACTGTGATCACTTGTCCTGTATATGCTGGAATTATGACACACAATACACTATGTATGACACATATAATGGGTTACTGTGATCACTGGTCCTGTATATGCTGGAATTATGACACACAATACACTATGTATGACACATATAATGGGTTACTGTGATTGCTGGTCCTGTATATGCTGGAATTATGACACACAATACACTATGTATGACACATATAATGGTTACTGTGATCGCTGGTCCTGTATATGCTGGAATTATGACACACAATACACTATGTATGACACATATAATGGGTTACTGTGATCACTGGTCCTGTATATGTTGGATACATGACACACAATACACTATGTATGACACATATAATGGGTTACTGTGATCTCTGGTCCTGTATATGCTGGAATTATGACACACAATACACTATGTATGACACATATAATGGGTTACTGTGATCGCTGGTCCTGTATATGCTGGATATATGACACACAATACACTATGTATGACACATATAATGGTTACTGTGATCGCTGGTCCTGTATATGCTGGAATTATGACACACAATACACTATGTATGACACATATAATGGGTTACTGTAATCACAGTTCCTGTATATGCTGGAATTATGACACACAATACACTATGTATGACACATATAATGGTTACTGTGATCGCTGGTCCTGTATTTGCTGGAATTATGACACACAATACACTATGTATGACACATATAATGGGTTACTGTGATCGCTGGTCCTGTATATACTGGAATTATGACACACAATACACTATGTATGACACATATAATGGGTTACTGTGATCGCTGGTCCTGTATATGCTGGAATTATGACACACAATACACTATGTATGAGGCATATTAAAGCTGGACAAGGGATAATTATACCGTCTTCATGGACTGACCGCACTCAATCAGGCATTTGGAAACCCCCCTCTAGAAATCCTGTGTTTGCCCCTGAACCTGGTGGCCCCCTCACGCCAGGTAAGTCACGCTGTGTGGCGAATTGAGGCTAGATGTATGAGGACACATCTGTTAATAACATCTTGCATAAAATAATCTGTTACATGTACAGCTATCTTCATAAGGCATCTTTGCCCAGATATAAGACAAAACACCCCCACCCACCAGTGACTGCTAATTGAACTTTACTTCAAACTGTACCCACACACGGTACTAAGGTCCTTACACAACAGCACATTAATATCCAGTGTTTGTTTTCAATGATTAGTCCTCTCAGGATGCGTCTTCACTGACGGACTCCCCACAGCGCCGCTCTTCCTCCCACAATGCACAGCAGGACAGCTATACATCACAGGAATCACTGCTGCCAAAAGGTAATGACAGGTAAAGCTGTCACTTGTAGTTACCAGGTTACAATACCAGACAATGCACAGCTGCTGACAAGCTTTAATTAAAATGTTACTATATATATCAACGCCTAACTGGAACATTCTTATTTTGTCCATTAATGTAACAATTATATAATAGGATCTTTTATCTGGAAATCTGTTCTTCTGGGTGTTCTGAAGACTAGAAAGTATAGACATATAAGTCAGCTCTTATTCTGGGATTGTGTCTTACTGAAATGACTATGGGTCTTTGGGCCTGATTCAGAGCCGCTCGTTCGCTCCGAGTGATGTTCGCACATCTGCACATGCGTATGGGTTGTAATGCGCATGCGCCAACCAGTCATTGCGGTCGGAAATCGAGCGCTCGCAAAATAGCGAGTGCCTGCTAATTTGAGTGACAGGATGAGGCGTTTGTGGGTGGTAACAGGGGAAGGTGCTTGAAAACGGGGAGTGGTGATCCGAACGCAGGCGTGCCAAACGGTCAAAACGGGCATTTTAAGGGTGTACATAATTAACAAAGCAGCGTCATCGACCACGTCACTTGGTTGTTTCTTAGCCTGAACTGCTCGCACGATTGCGGTAGGAAAATCCAACCACAAGCACTGCGAGCAGTTCAGACGCCTTTCGATGTACTCGATTAATCAAATAAATATCGGAGATGACGTAGGATGCGAGCGGCCAGGAGGCGTCTTTACAAAATAGCGAGCGCATGTTTCGTTCGCTCGCTCAGACATAAAGGCGTCAACAGACCGCAAAGAGCGAGCGCTCAATTTAAATAGCCGGCCCCTTTTTCTGAACGAGCGAGCGCAAATAGCGTCCGGCTCTGAATCAAGCCCTTTATTTTTCCTGCAGCGGCGGCTATGAGCTTATATAAGGGCTGATAGGGGCTGCGGGGTCTACAGATGTGTCCTCTGGCAGCTTTGCCGATCCCGTTACAAATGTGCGCACGCATCGTGCCATGCAATTATACGCGTGCGCTATGCTACGCCATGCCACGTGCTGCGCTCGCACCATGCAATCCTATGGAGTCGCGGGTGCGAACTCTCCACGTGTAACCGCCAGCGGGTACGCGACTCACACCATGGATGATGCGATTTTGCAAAAGTGGCAAAGATACTAGAGGACACAACTGGATGTATTAAGCCTTGTATGGATATAAAGTGAATGGATATAAAGTACCAGCCAATCAGCTCCTAACTGCCATGTCACAGGCTGTGTTTGAAAAACACACACAAACTTAGGGGTACAGAGCCGAATCAATTCCTAGTTTTGAATCACTTTGGGGGTCACTTTATCTCCATCCAAGGCTTAGTACATAGGGGCTGATTCAGAGCCACTCGCTAGATGCGATCGCTCGCACGATGTGTCTGCAAATTGTGTAGGCAGTGCTGCTGCCCAGCAATGCATTAGCACACCCAGTATTTCTAAGACAGCGATCACATAGTGTATGCAGACACCCACCAGCCTGTTTTAAGATGCCCACTTGTGCACGTCATGTCCAGGAAGTGTATGCAACCATCAGTACATCGGATGCTATTGCAGCATTTGAGGTTGACCATACCCTGCTGTTAGCACTGCGAGCAATTCAGTGTAAAAACAAGCCAGGTGACGTGTACTATGACGCTGTCTTATAAGTATGGAGCCTCCAGAGCCACCCTGTTAATGCAGTAGCGCTAAGTTGGGGTGGACGAAAGGACCCTGCTGCAGAAGGTTCGGGCAAAAAGGAAGGGACCACGGGTCGTCTGCCAAGAGGGACCGAAGGTCCGAGAACAAACTTCTCCAAGGCCAGTTCGGAGCCAAGAGAATGAGGCCGACTCATATTTTATTGTATTTAGTAGATGGGGAATTAGTGGAAACGGGGTAAACAGGTAAATCATGTCGTAAGTCCACGGAACTGTTAGTGTGTCGACTGCCTCTGCCTATAGATCCTGAGTTCTTGACACATAGGCTGGGAGCTGATGATTCAAACGAGACGCCATGAGGTCCAGCTGAGGATGACCCCATGGACTTACTAGTGCGTGGAACACATCTGGGTGAAGCGTCCATTCCCCGGGATGGATATCATGGCGATTTAAGTAATCTGCCGTTGAGATGCTCAGGCACGCCTGCATTTGCACCCCCACTCCCCCGTTTTTAATGACCAGCCCCTGTTGCCACCTACAAACGGCCTCCCCTGTCACTCACTCTGCTGGGCTGTCTATGCGCAGTGAGCGAGTGGATCGTGGACTTTTCGCCACGTTATGCACATGTGCACAATGCATACACACTGCATACCATCAGCAGCAGCGAGAGTATGCATCTTAGCGAGTGGGTCTGGATCACATATAATATGTCCCTGTGTGAGGATTTATAAATATTTTTGTAAATTTTTGAATCGTGTTCAAAAATGATTTAAAACCCAAGTTCTAAGCATCCAGGATAATGAATCCCATTCCCTGTACATTGTTCAGAACTGATCTCTCTGTTTCTTTTAGAATTTGTATATGAATAATTGAAAGTAAAATACATTGCTCGGTGTTGGGATGCAGTTGAGATGCCGGCTGTCGAAATACTGAAGCTGGAATCCTGCCGCCCGGCAAAATGCAGACGCTGATATCCCAAAGGGGATCAGGATACCAGTGTCGGCATCCCGAAACGCTGACTGCTAAATGTCCAGGGCCAGGTAAGTAGGAGCTGATTTTCTAAGAAAGGGGGGTTAGGCTTAGGCACCTCGGGGGGATATTAGGGTTGGACACCCCCCCCCGGGAGTGTTAGGCTAAGGGTGCAGGGAGGGGCGGTTAGGGTTAGGCGCCACCAGGGGGGAGGTTAGGGTTAGGCACCCACGGGAGACAAGTTTAGTGTGCGGGGAGGGGGTTAGGCACCACCAGGGGGTGGATAAGGTTAGGCACCACAAAGGGAGGATTAGGGGGGGAGAGGGGAGGGATGGGGGACTTACCTGTCCGCATCGGGATCATGAGCTGTTAGGCTTCCGTAGTCGGGATATGAACCTTTCAGCCACCGGTATTTCATACCCATTCCACAGTGTTATCCCGAGCTTCCCAGGCAGCTCTCCCTGCCCCACTACAGACAGCGGGAGCTGCTCCCACACCTGGGGCAGGTAACTGATGAGATCTGAAGGGCTTATAGCTAGGGATGGTCATCGAATGATTCACCATCGATGGTGGCATCAGTAATTTACACTGACGGAAACCATTAATGTTTTAAACCATTAATGGGCATCGCTAATAAGGGTCAAGGGAATGCGGTGGGACAATCATGGAAGAGGGGGGCTAAGCAGCACCAGACCCAACCAACATCACACTGTGCTCTGGAGAACATAAATCATCTCTGCTATAGATGCAGGAGAACCATCGAACCTGCACCATCTGTATCAAAACCATCGACCATCGGTGTCAAACCATCAATGGTTGCTATCATCAACCAGATTCAGGAGAGCAAGAAAACGTTCATACACTGCCCATGGTCCACTTATGTTAATAAGCCATTAGGAGGCTGAGTCAGAGGATGCAGATGGACGCACTTCTCCACGCGTGCTCATGAAATAATACCTGCGACCGACACAACGAAAACGCATGCGCGATGCAATATAGATCCAGGCACAGAAGAACAAAAATGCTTCACTATATCCGTCTTCTGCAGCGCGTATACCTCTGAATTAGCCCGTAGGCGTCTTACTGCCGGACAAGGGATCTTTCATTAGAACCAATGACTGTGTAATGATGTGTTATATAATATCCCTCTGTCCTGATCTTTCTCTTACCTGAATGAAGACATATTCATCTTGTACAACTAAGGAATTGGTGTCAATAAACCGGGAAAAGGGGCCACTTTTTGTGGTCTCCGAGCATTCCTGTATTCTGCAGGTTATGTAATGAGCATCTGTGAAAGAAGATACAGAAATATTAAAGGAAATTTCAGACACATACAACATAATCGCCAATCTCGCGCTACTTTCTATTGCCAATGAACATAGTAATATACATCATGGATATATTTACGTGATGTCACACAATGTGACCAATACCTTATAAAATGGAAACCACAAGCGCAACAGATAATAAAAGCCACAAATATTGAGGACCGCTCGGAGAAGTTTACAGTGTAAGCGAGAGGTGCGTTTGGACCCCCCCCCCCCTAGGTTTGGTTTTGGTTGTAATTCATCATCGTGTTTTGGTTCGGAATCGGTATTAGGGGCTGATTCAGCAGTGTAGGCAATGACAACAACGTACGCAGATCGGCCGATCGTTCAGCACTGCGATTACACAAGCACATAGGAATCCATCGTAGAGTGAGTGACAGGCCGTGTTTAGGGGTGGTGACGTGGGAGTGATTGGAAAAATGCGTGCGTGTCTGTCCGTTTGAACGCCGACGCATGGGAGTGCATAAATTAGCCACTGCGATTGTATACGCAGCCTGAGAGCCCACTGCGTGCGACGAGACTTGCAGTTTCTGCGACTGGACAGACCTGCTGTAATTGTGAGTGACGGGCCGATGTGCTTCGATGGTACCGATGTATACGCAGAACTGCGAGGTATTATGGATGTGAAAAAGCAGCAGTAGACGTCTCTAAGCAGGCTGAGCGGTGGCAGGCTTTAGCATATTTTTGCAGCAGCATTGCGTGCGATTTCGCAGATCGCGATTGCGGTCCGTACTGAATCAGGCCTCCTTAGTTCAGGTTTGGATTCCTTGAAAATCAATAAAAGTCGATAACAAATCGATAAGACAGCTAAAATCATGTAATTTGGACCCTGTTTACATGCAATCCAAAACCTGAGATCGGTTTTTCAATCTGACAGCAGACTGGGGCTCGGCACCACTGATTGCCAAAGTGATTCCGAACTAGGACTCGATTCGACTCGGTACTCCTAAGTTCGTGTGTGTTTGTATTTCAGGAATACCGAACGACACAGCTCTAGTCTAAGCTGCTGTAATTGTAGCAGAGAATGAACGTTACAAACTAATTACATGTTATAAAATATAAGAAACATCTGTCTACTCTGAAATAAAATGTGTTTCATCATAATTTATAAAAAAGAAGTCCCCATAAATAAAAAATCATATTACTTAGCTGATAAACGGTTTCAAAACATATAGTAAAACATAAGCATATAATAAAACATACTGTACACTGACCATCTGTCATCTGTCTACCTGAGAATTCAGCTGACATACAGTCAGGTTCATAAATATTGGGACATTGACAGAATTTTCAGATTTTGGCCTCTATTCATCCCCACAATGGCTTTGAAATGAAACATACAAGATGTGATTGACCTGCAGACTTTCAGATTTAATTTGAGGGTAATTACATCCAAATCAGGTGAACGGTGTAGGAATTACAACGGTTTCTATATGTGCCTCCTACTTTTTAAGGGGCCAAAAGTAATGGGACTATCAACTCAAAAGCTATTTCATGGACAGGTGTGGGCTATTCCCTCGTTATTTCATTATCAATTAAGCAGGTAAAAGGTCTGGAGTTGATTCTAGGTGTGACATTTGCATTTGGAATCAGTTGCTGTCGACTCTCAATATGAGATCCAAAGAGCTGTCACTATCAGTGAAGCAAGCCATCATTAGGCTGAAAAATCAAAACAAACCCATCAGAGAGATAGCAAAAACATTAGGTGTGGCCAAATCAACAGTTTGGAACATTCTTAAAAAGAAAGAACGCACCGGAGAGCTCAGCAACACCAAAAGACCCGGAAGACCACGGAAAACAACTGTGGTGGATGACAGAAGAATTATTTCCCTGGTGAAGAAAAACCCCTTCACAACAGTTGGCCAAATCAACAACACTCTCCAGGAGGTAGGTGTATATGTGTCAAAGTCAACAATCAAGAGAAGACTTCACAAGAGTGAATATAGAGTCACCACAAGATGTAAACCATTGGTGAGCCACAAAAACAGGAAGACAAGATTAGAGTTTGCCAAAAACATCTAAAAAGGCCATTACAGTTCTGGAACAACATCCTATGGATAGATGAGACAAAAATCAACTTGTACCAGAGTGATGGGAAGGGAAGAGTATGGAGAAGGAAAGGAACTGCTCATGATCCAAAACATACCACCTCATCAGTGAAGCATGGTGGTGGTAGTGTCATGGCGTGTGCATGTATGGCTGCCAATGGAACTGGTTCCCTTGTATTTATTGATGATGTGACTGCTGACAAAAGCAGCAGAATGAATTCTGAAGTGTTTTGGGCAATATTATATGCTCATATTCAGTCAAATGCTTCAGAACTCATTGGACAGCGCTTCACAGTGCAGATGGACAATGACCCAAAGCATACTGCAAAAGCAACCAAAGAGTTTTTTAAGGCTAAAAAGTGGAATGTTATGCAATGGCCAAGTCAATCCCCTGACCTGAATCTGATTGAGCATGCATTTCACTTGATGAAGACAAAACTGAGGGGAAAATGTCCCAAGAACAAGCAGGAACTGAGGACATTTGCAGTAGAGGACAGGCAGAGCATCGCCAGGGATGAAACCCAGCGTCTGGTGAACTCTTTGCGTTCCAGACTTCAGGCTGTAATTGCCTGCAAAGGATTTGCAACAAAGTATTAAAAAGTGAAAGTTAGATTTAGGATTGTTTAGTTCGTCCCATTACTTTTGGCCCCTTAAAAAGTGGGAGGCACACATAGAAACCATTGTAATTCCTACACCGTTCACCTGATTTGGATGTAATTACTCTCAAATTAAATCTGAAAGTCTGCAGTTAAAGCACATCTTGTTTGTTTCATTTCAAGGTCATTGTGGTGGTGAATAGAGGCCAAAATATGAAAATTCTATCAATGTCCCAATAATTATGCACCTGACTGTATATGAAGTGTTTATATAATAATAGTCTGAGCCCCAGGACACTACTGGGTCTCGCTCTGTACCTGGGGAAGCCTTCATCAGAAAACCTCAGCAAGGGTGATGCCAAGGGATATCGCAAGTGGTGACAGGGGTAAGAGCCTAATAGTCAGTGATGGCAGGGATTATTGCAGCTAATGGCAGGGCTATTGCAGGCAATGGCAAGAGTTATTGTAGGCGGTGGCAGGGGTTGTTGACAGTGATGGCAGTGGTAATAGCCAGCAATGGGTTATCACCAGCAATAGGAGGGGTAATTGCCAGGGATGGCATGGGTTACTGCCGGGGATGGCAGGGGTTATCAACAGCGATGGCATGGTTTATTGCTGGGGATGGCAGGGTTCATCACCAGCGATGGCAGGGGTTATTGCCTGGGATGGCAGGGGTTCTTGCTGGGGATGACATGGGTTATTGCCAGCGATGGCAGGCGTTATTGAAGGGGATGGCAGGGGTTATCAACAGCGATGGCATAGGTTGTTGCCAGGGATGGCAGGGGTTATTGCCAGGGATGGCAGGGGTTATCACCAGCAATGGAAGGGGTTATTGCCATGGATGGCAGGGGTTATCACCACCAATGGAAGGGATTATTGCCAGGGATGGCATGGGTTATTGCTGGGGATGGCAGGGGTTATCACCAGTGATGGCAGGGGTTATTGCCGGTGATAACAGGGGTTATTGCCAGGGATGGTATGGGTTATTGCTAGCGATGGCAGGGGTTATTGCCAGGGATGGCAGGGGTTAGCACCAGCAATGGAAGGGGTTATTGCCATGGATGGCAGGGGTTATCACCACCAATGGAAGGGGTTATTGCCAGCCATGGTAGGGGTTATTGCCAGGGATGGTATGGGTTATCACCATTGATGGCACGGGTTATTGCCAGGGATGGTATGGGTTATTGCCAGCGATGGCAGGGGTTATTGCCAGGGATGGTACGGGTTATCACCAGTGATGGCAGGGGTTATTGCCAGTGTCGAAGCCGGATAATTGGCTGAGACCAAATCTTAAATTAATATCTGGCTACGCCAATTTTGTGTCGCCCCTGACGACGCCATATTGTGTTGCGATTATTAGCATCGTACATCTGCGTTGCTACCGCATATTGTTAAAGTCCTACCATAACCCATATGCACATTAAATAAAACATATAAAATATACAAGACGCACAACACACAGTTGCGCTGTTTATCAAAGCACTCTACACATAAACGCACCACGCATATTCAATATTCTCACACTTACACATACCAAAACTTATAAAAAGGTTCCTCCGCATTGAAAGCTTAATATCAGAGGTTTTATTAACGAATACTTATGTTGTGAAATGTAATGTATACGATATTTAAGGTACATTAGCTAGTAGACATATCATGTTTGGATTGGTACCATTCTAAATCACTGTTTATTTGCAGATTTCCGGTTCGACCCGCAAGGAAATCGCATCATGCGTTCGCAAGCTATGAACTATATGAAATTAGTGGTTAGAATGTAAAGATGGATGTAGTGTCTTTTGTTAGTTTAAACCAGTTCTTCGGCGGGAAAACCACACAAAGCAACATCTGAGGAACTGGGACATACCCCCAGTGATGCTGTATGAACTGTCCAATGACCTGCATCGTACCAGAATGTCCAGGAGCAAGACCCAAAGGAAACCTGTTAACTAGTTTCTTTGTTCTGTAAGGTATATAGCCTGCTCACTGGTTATAGTATACAGCCATTCTTCTTGGATGACCACAGGCTTCTGGAGTGACGACTGTTTATTGGGACCAGTGCGCACGCATATGTATCGGCCTGTACCTTTTGTATTTAATTGTCTTTTGTGCTGATTGTGCTAGATCTAAGCGTGTAACTTTCTTTTATTGCAATAAGAACTTTTGTGCTTTGGAACCACAATATAAGTGTGGGAAGGATTTATTTCTTATACAACTTGTATAGCTAAACAGCGACATTTATGGTATATAGATTAAGGGGTATCGATACCAGTGATGACATGGGATATCACCAGTGATGACAGGGGTAATAGCCGGTCACAGCATTCGATATCACCTTGTAATGGTAGGGGTTATTGCAGCTGCTGACAGGGGTAATAGCCGGCAATGGCAGGGGTTATTGAAGCTGGTGACAGGGGTAATAGCCGGCAATGGCAGGGGTATTGCTAAAACTAACTATCTCATTTATGGGGATTTTTTTTTTCCCAAAAAAATCCTTATTGTTGTGACTACATTTTGTAAATGACTACACAGGAAAAACTGTTGACACCAGATTTGTTTCTTTTATATAGTTCACAATTTATTTAAAGGAGAATTTGTCATCAACCTTTAATATAACAAATGTTTCTGGATATTTTTATTCTTTATAAATCAAATGAATCCTTTCTGTGAGTTGCGAAGATTAACCCCTTGTTACCGCCGCCAGGCACCAGCTCCGGGATACCTTGCACGTATTTGGCATCTGACTGGATAACTACAACCTCCAGCAACGTCTCGGTAACCAGTCATCTGGTGCTAATAACTAGGAAATGTCTACTTGCTGTTAAGATTTGAATAACTGGCAAGTGACTAGAACGTCATTAATTGGCCTCGTACAGACAATATTAGTTAATCCCGCAGCCAATGAAAAAACTATTTTTATTTTTTCTTAAAACTTTTTATTAATTAAAAAGTAGCTTGATGACAATTACTGCAGTGTCCTATATGGGCACAGACCCAGGAGATGATTGTACGGTGAATGCTGAAAGGCAGCTAAACAAATATTGAAGTGAACTGAAATACTTTATTGCTGTACAAAAACATGACGTCTTGACAACAAAATGGGATTTTGGTACTTACCGGTAAATCCTTTTCTCTGATTCCACAGGGGACACTGCAGATGCTTAAACTGGGGTATAGAGGCGTGGATAGTTGGAGCTGGCACTTTAATTAATTTAGAAATGTAAAGCTCCTCCCCCTCTATTCCCCACCAGCCCTCAGTTTAGAAAATGAAGACCGAGAGGAGATGGAGAACGACATGAGTGAAAAGGAGAGATTATCACACAACAACAAAACCATTCAACATATGGAACAAACTGAACAGGCAGACGAAGAGCGCTGAGGTGGGCGTGCAGTGGGCCTGATTCAGAGCCGGACGCTATTTGCGAACGTCGTTCTGAAACAGGGCTGGCTATTTAAATGAAGTGCACGCTCTTTGCGGTCTGTTGACGCCTCTAAGTCTGAACGAGCGAACAAAACCTGCGGCCGCTATTTTGATAAAAACGCCCCCTGGCCGCTCGCATCCTATGTCATCTCCGCTATTTATTTGATTAATCGAGTACATCGAAAGGCATCTGAACTGCTCGCAGTGCTTGTGGTTGGATATTCCTACCGCAATCATGCGAACAGTTCAGGCTAAGAAACAACCAAGTGACGTGGTCTATGACGCTGCTTTGTTAATTATGCACACCCTTAAAACGCCCGTTTTGACCTTTTGGCACGCCTGCGTTCGGATCACCACTCCCCGTTTTCAAGCACCTTCCCCTGTTACCACCCACAAACGCCTCATTCTGTCACTCAAATTATCAGGCATTCGCTATTTTGCGAGCACATGAATTTCGACCGCACTGACTGGTTCGCGCATGTGTATTACGAGCCGTACGCATGCGCAGTTGTGCGAACATCGCTCGGAGCGAACGAGCGGCCGCTTACGAGCGGCTCTGAATCAGGCCTAGTGTCCCTTGTGGAATCAGAGAAAAGGATTTACCGGTAAGTACCAAAATCTCATTCTCTCTTTCACCCACTAGGGGACACTGGAGGTTTTCCCCACAGGCGGGGGCGCTCTGAGGAACCCGCAGAGCAAGGCAGACAAATCTTGATGCTGAAGCCACTATGTTACAAATCTGCAAAACTTCACAAAAGTCTGAACCGATGACCAAGAGGCACAATAGTAAAGGGGGGGGGGCACCCCAACCAGCCATCCACCATGCACCCCAGAGCGTGTGGAAAGAGCCGAATGGACAAAGGAGGCTGACTATCCTTGCCAAGATAAGCTTGATGGATGGTCAGACTAATCCAACGTGCCAACGTCTGCTTGGACACAGGCCAACCCCGCCGAACAGCATCATAGATGACAAGAAAGCGACTCCGACATTCGGAGGGACGCCATCCTAGCAACATAGATGTGGAGAGCTCGAACCACATCCAGTGTAGAACAACACCGGAGTCCTTTACCAAAGAAGGTACCACAATCCCTATCATCAAGAAACACAAGGTAAGGAGGCTTGACAGAGCCCCTAATTCCGAAACTCTGCGAGACGAAGCCAGGAAGAGGACCGTCTTCCAAGACAAATATTTAATATTAACCTCTTCAAACATGGAAGACTGAGGAAACAAGAGTACCAAGTTTAAGTACCAAGGAGCTATAGGAGGTGCAAAAGGGGACTGCACACGCAAAACCCTCTGAAGAAACGTCTACATCTCAAGTATGAGGGCCAACTTGCATAGAAAGAAACAGAAAGAGCAGAACCTGCACTTTGAAAGATATAAGGCGAAGGCCAGAATCAAATCCCGTCTGGAGTAAAAGTAAAAAAAAAGGGACAACTGAAATTTCTTAGACGGAAGGCCTCGACTGTTACCCCATGTCATATAAGAGTGCCAGAGACGATGATAATGAGCAACCGAAACTGATTTCCTAGCGTGAAGCATGGTGGGAATGACAGAGTTTGTGGAATCTCTTAAAAAATCAGTTTGCAGTAGCGCTAAGTTGGGGTGGACGAAAGGACCCTGCTGCAGAAGGTTCGGGCAAAGAGGAAGGGACCACGGGTCGTCTGCCAAGAGGGCCCGAAGGCCCGAGAACAAACTTCTCCAAGGCCAGTTCGGAGCCACTAGAATGACAGAGCCTGACTCGTGTTTTATTGTATTTAGTAGATGAGGAATTAGTGGAATCGAAGTAAACAGGTAAATCATGTCATCGTTCCACAGAACTGTTAGTGCCTCTGCCTGCAGATCCCGAGTTCTTGACACGTAGGCTGGGAGCTGATGATTCAATTGAGACGCCATGAGGTCCACCTGAGGACGACCCCATGGACTTACTAGTGCATGGAACACATCTGGGTGAAGCTTCCATTTCCCGGGATGGATATCCTGGAGAATTAAGTAATCTGCTTCCCAGTTGTCCACTCCCAGGATGAACACTTCTAGCATGGCCATGCGCTGAACTCTTACCGGAACAGCCCTTAGAAATGGCGCTGCTACTAGCTGCTACTAGCAGAACATAGTAAACACATTTATGGGTCACCGACTTTCCTGTGGGGACCAACAGCCTTGAAAGTGACAGTTGAGTAGCACTGTTCCCCATCCTCGGAGGCTGGCGTCCGTTGTCACTATTATCCAATTCCTCTCCGAATCGTAAACCCTCCAAGAGATTGTAGGATTGTATCCCCCAGAGGAGAGCAACCCTGGTAGCCGGGGCCAAATGGATCAGACGATGTAGATGTAGGTGAGACCCTGACCCCCGTGATAGTAGATCCAGCTAGAACACTCGGGAGTGGAATCTCCGAATTTTAGCACCTCGAAAGCAGCTACCGTCTTCCCCAAAGGACGAAGACAAAGAAGCAAGGACACCCTCTACGGTTTTTGGACTAGATGAACCATCAACCAGATATCCCGGGCTTTATCTTCCAGAAGGAACATCCTCTATAATGCCGTATCCATTATCATCTCCAGAACTGGGGTCTCTGGGACGGACTCAGATTGGTTTTCTTGAAATTGATTATCCAACCATGTTGAGTTAGAGCTTTGTATGTCAGTGAGGCATGGTCCAAGAGAAGGGATTCCCATGGAGCCTTGATTAACAGGTAATCAGAGTAAGGAATTATGGGCCTGATTCAGACCCACTCGCGAGCGGCTGTCCGCTCGCAAGTGGGTCGATGTTATGGACTGAGCATGCGCACGACGGAGGGAGCTCCGTCGTGCGCATGCGCCAGACGCGACGAGCGAA
Source organism: Taudactylus pleione (assembly GCA_031769625.1). Classification (NCBI taxonomy): domain Eukaryota; kingdom Metazoa; phylum Chordata; class Amphibia; order Anura; family Myobatrachidae; genus Taudactylus; species Taudactylus pleione. The sequence goes on along the minus strand of JAUIMM010000424.1, from coordinate 316,484 downwards.
GGAAAGTCCTTCGCTCGTTGTGTCCGATCAAAGGGGGCGTGCAGTCAATGTTGATTGACAGCACGCCCCCTTTGGTGGGCGTGCCAGGGGCGTGCCTCCCTGACGGGGGCGTTCCCACGGGAACGCCTCCCGTCAGAAGCCGGCCCACTGATATCACTAGTGATGTCAGTGGGAGTGATTTTGGCTCTGATAGAGCCAAAATCACTCCGGAGCTTGCGGTTGAAAACCTCAACCGCAGGCTCCGGCTCGCAAATTCGATGGTCGCGATGGTCTCGACCATCGCGACCATCACAATGCACGCTCGTATAGCCTGTGGGTGGTGACCCACAGCTATACGAGCGTCCAGGAGGACGCTCCATGAAAATGGAGCCCGGCCCTCATTCAGAGCGTGCGCTCTGCTCAGAGCGTACGGCTCTGAATGAGGGCCTATGTTCACTCCTGAAGACCGAAGGTGTACAATCATGACCGACACAATTTTGGTGAAAATACGGGGAGCCAAGGATAACCTGAACAGCAATGCCCAAAACTTATAGTGATTTTGCAAGACTGCAAAACGCAGGAAGGCCTGATGCGGTTCCCAAATGGGGACATGAAGATAGGCATCTTTGATATCCAGTGAAATGACAGACTGAAGTGACTCAATTTTGAAACGATACATCTTCAGATACTGGTTTATAGACATCAGGTTTAAGATGGGTCTGACTGAACCATCCGGCTTGGGCACCACACAAAGGTTTGAATAAAACCCCATACCTCATTGACGCACTGGAACTGGAACTAGCACTGCAGCTTCTTGCAGAGATTTGATAGCCTTCTGCAGACCAAGCCTGTTGAAAAGTCTTTAAGCGAGCCCCCACCACAGGAGATCCTAGGTGGGATGGAAGAATGTCATGCCACTTGTTTCTCCGCTGGTTTCTGTACTTGTCGACGTGCAACCGTATGTGGGCGACATCTACCTCTGCCACCCCCTGCCTATGTGGGAGCACAAAAGGAAGCCCTATCACGAAAGGGCTGTGGAGCACAAAAGGAAAGAAACGACAGACCAGTGTAAGTCCTCCTGGGAGCCGTAGCAGTTGAAGGGAAGAAAGAAGACTTACCTCCTGTGGCCTGGGATATCCATTTGTCCAATTCACAGGACAAAAAGCATATCATCAGTGAACTGTAAACCCTCCTGCATCCTACGTCCGCATGCCAAGAGCGCAACCAGAGAGCTCTGCGGGCAGAAATGGCAGAAGCGGATATGCGAGTACTGATCTGTAAGTATCCAAGCCCGTAATCAACTGGTCTGCCCAGCAAACTACTGTTGAGCCCCCGCTGTAGTATAAATAGATCGCAATGCTGTTTCCAATTTACGATCAGAAGGGTCCTTGAATAACGTAGTACCCGGCACTGGAAGCATTGTTTTCTTAGAAAGACGAGAAACAGATGCCTCTACAGGAGGAGGTGTTACCCACTTTTCCATCATGGATAATGGAAATGAATAGCTGGGGGGGAAAAGACGTGGAAACTGGAACCTCTTATCCGGTAGTTTCCAGGCCACTGAAAGCTATTCATGAAGCTGTTAGGAGAAAGGAAAAACAGCCAACCGTTTTGGTTGGTTATCAAAATGTTCAAAATTCCTGAGTAGCAGTAACTGTGTCCTCAGTAGCTTTAGGAGCTGCTGGAACGCCAGAATTAAAGGTTCCACCCCCATAGAGGTGGTAATTAAACTCTGTGTCGCTCAGTATCTTCATGAGAGAGGAGTTCCTTGTCCGACTCCTCTGACTGGAGGACAGTCGTCATAGGACGCTTTTGAGTAGGTTTTTCTATTTTTTTTTTATTTTTTTAGGAAGTGGAGGGTACAGTAGCAACGGTATCTATAACCTGTACCAGGCTGTCTAGAGATTTGGTTAACCCTGTCACCCAGGAAGGATGAGACCTACAAGCCTCAGCCAACTCTGACGTTAAATCCATCATTACTCCATCATGTCAGCGGCCCATGGAGGAGTGAGTGAGGCAGTAATAGCCACGGAAGGGTCTATTACTAAACAAGCATCACATAACGTGGAGCCCGTAGCATGTGGCTTAGTTCGTTTGTCATTACATTTAGAACACTTTAGAAGCCTTAGTTCTGCATGTCATCTATGTACACAATACTACACACAGACTGTATTCAGACTAGGGGTGTGCACCGGCCACTTTTCGTGTTTTGTGTTTTGGTTTTGGATCTTTCTTCGTGTTTTGGATCTGGATTGGTTTTGCCAAAACCACCCTTCCGTGTTTTGGGTTCTGGGTTTTGTGTTTTGGATCTGTATTTTTTTGAAAAACAGCATAAAAACAGCTAAAATCACAGAATTTGTAGGTTTTTCTGCTCCTATGCTATTATTAACCTCAATAACCTTAATTTCCACTCATTTCCAGTCTATTCTGAACACCTCACACCTCACAATAGTGTTTTTATGTCCAAAAGGTTGCACCGAGGTAGCTGGATGACTATGCTAAGCGACACGAGTGGGCGGCACAAACACGTGACCCATCTAGGAGTGACACTGCAGTGGCAGACAGGATGGCAGTTAGAAAAACTAGGCCCCAAACTGTACATAATGCAAAGAAAAAAAAGAGGTGCAAGATGGAATTGTCCTTGGGCCCTCCCACCCACCCTTATGTTGTATAAACAGGACATGCACACTTTAACAAATCAATCATTTCAGCGCCAGGGTCTGCCACACAACTGTGGCTGAAATGATTGGTTCGTTTGGGCCCCCACAAAACAAGCTGGCAATTAATGTGTCCCTGCACAAACTGGCTCTACGGAGGCAAGATGTCATCCTCATCCTCCTCATCCACCGATTCCTCACCCTCTTCAGTGTGTACATCCTCATCCTCACAAAGTATTAACTCGTCCCCACTTGAATCCACCACCACAGGTCCCTCTGTACCTTCTGGAGGCTGGTCTCCCTGGAAGAGCTGATAATTCATTTTGATGAACATCATCTTCTCCACATTCTGTGGAAGCAACCTCCTACGCCTTTCGCTGACAAGGTTCCCGGCTGCACTAAACACTCTTTCGGAGTACACACTGGAGGGGGGGCAACTCAGGTAAAATAGAGCCAGTTTGTACAGGGGCCTCCAAATTGCCTCTTTTTCCTGCCAGTACAGGTATGGACTGTCTGACATGCCTACTTGGATGCTGTCACCGACAGTATCATATGCAGTGACAGTAGACATGTCAGAAATTGTTGCCAGGTCCTTCAGTCCGGACCAGATGTCCAAACTTGGTCCTCCCTGCCCTGCATCACCGCCAGCGGGTTGCTTAGGATACCTAAGTTTTTTCCTGGCAGCCCCAGTTGCAGGAGAAAATGAAGAAGGAGCCGTTGACGTGTCACGTTCCGCTTCAGCTGACAGTGTGTTCACCAGCAGGTCTTTGCACCTCTGCAGGCTTGTGTCGGCCGGAAAGAGAGACACCACATAGGCTTTAAACCTAGGATCGAGCACGGTGGCCAAAATGTAGTGGTCTGATTTCAACAGATTGACCACCCTGGAATCCTGGCAAAGCGAATGAAGGGCTTCATCCACAAGTCCCACATGCCGAGCGGAATCGCTCCGTCTTAGCTCCTCCTTCACTTTCTCCAGCTGCTTCTGCAAAAGCCTGATGAGGGGAATGACCTGACTCAAGCTGGCAGTGTCTGAACTGACTTCACGTGTGGCAAGTTCGAAGGGCTGGAGAACCTTGCACAACACGGAAATCATTCTCCACTGCGCTTGAGTCAGGTGCATACCCCCTCCTTTGCCTATGTCATAGGTGGATGTATAGGCTTGTATGGCCTTTTGCTGCTCCTCCATCCTCTGAAGCATATAGAGGGTTGAGTTCCACCGCGTCACAACCTCTTGCTTCAGGTGATGGCGGGGCAGGTTCAAGAGTGTTTGCTGGCGCTCCAGTCTTCGGCACGCAGTCGCTGAATGGCGAAAGTGGCCAGAAATTTTTCGGGCCACCCAAAGCGTCTCCTGCACGCCCCTGTCGCTTTTCAGAAAATTCTGCACCACCAAGTTTATTGTGTGAGCAAAACATGGGACGTGCTGGAATTTGCCCAGATGTAATGCCCGCACAATATTGGTGGCATTGTCAGATATCACAAATCCCCAGGAGAGTCTAAGTGGGGTAAGCCACTGGGCGATGATTTCCCTCAGTTTCTCTAAGAGGTTGTCGGCGGTGTGCCTCTTACTGAAACCGGTGATACACAGCGTAGCCTGCCTTGTAACGAGCTGGCATTTCTGAGATACTGCTACTGGTGACGCTGCTGCTGTTGCTGCGTAAGGTGATACATCTACCCAGTGGGCTGTCACAGTCATATAGTCCTTAGTCTGCCCTGTTCCACTTGTCCACATGTCCGTGGTTAAGTGGACATTGTGTACAACGGCATTTTTCAGGACACTGAGGACACTTTTTCTGACGTTTCTGTACAGTCTCGGTATCGCCTGCCTAGTGAAGTGGAATCTAGATGGGATTTGGAACCGGGGACACACTACCTCCATCAATTGTCTAAATCCCACTGCACTAATGGCGGATACCGGACGCACGTCTAACACCAACATAGCAGTCAAGGCCTCAGTTATACGTTTTGCTTCAGGATGACTGCTGTCGTACTTCATCCTCCTCGCTAAGGACTGTTGGAGGGTCAATTGTTTAGTAAAAGTAGTGGTGTTCCTACTTCCTCTCTGGGATGATGAACGACTCCCAGCAGCAGCAGCAACAGCAGCAGCGGCAGCAGTAGGCGTAGCAATGCAGGATCCTCCGGAGGAATCCCGGATAGGAGAGTCAGTCATGCCAGTGACATGGCCTGCAGGACTACTTCCGATCCTGACTAAGGAGGAAATTGACGAGGAGGGAGTTGATGGTGTGGTTTGCAGGCGCTTGGATACAACAGGACAACGGGATTTAGGTGTCCCTGGACTGCTTACGGTCTTAGCCAAAGTTTCTGAACTTGACAGTAACTTTTTATGAACGCGCTGCAGGTGCCGTATAAGGGAGGATGTTCCTAGGTGGTTGACGTCCCTACCCCTACTTATTTCACCTTTACATATGGTACATATGGCAAGACAGTTGTTGTCAGGATTTGGATAGAAATATTGCCAGACCAAAGAGGTGGAATGTTTGGTCTTCTGCCCAGGCATGACCGTGATGGGCTTTTTCATCCCACGGACAACAACTGTCTCCCCCGGAGCCTGATTTAAACAAACCACATCACCATCAGAATCCTCCTCGCCAACTTCCTCCTCAGCGCCAGCTACACCAGTATCCTCATCCTGTTGTACTTCAACAGTGACATCTTCAATTTGCATATCAGCAAGTGGACTGTGGGTGCTCCTTTCAGCACTTGCAGGGGGCGTGCAAATGGTGGAAAGAGCCACCTCTTCCCGTCCAGTGCTGGGAAGGTCAGGCATCGCAACCACCACCACACTTGGACTCTCCTTGGGGATTTGTGATATCTTCTTAGAAAGCACAGTTCTTCGCTGTGCTTTTGCCAGCTTAACTCTTTTGATTTTTTTAGTGGGAGGAGGGCTTCCATCGTCATGTGAAGCTGAACCACTAGTCATGAACATACTAGGGATTGACCTTAGCCATTCCTTGCCACTCCGTGTCGTAAATGGCATATTGGCAAGTTTACGTTTCTCTTCAGCTGATTTAAATGTCTTTTTCAAGGTCATTTTCCTGAACTTTGCCATTTGGGATTGTATGTGCCCTCTACTATGACATTGGGCATCGGCCTTGGCAGACGACGTTGATGGCATGTTATTGTCTATGTCATGACTAGTGGCAGCAGCTTCAGCACTAGGAGGAAGTGGTTCTTGATCTTTCTCTATTTTATTTTTATTGGAGAAAGTTTGGTCCTCCATTTATGTTATATCAATTTGATATATACGTGCGGCTAAACACAGAAAATAATTTTTTTTTTGGTTTGGACTGGAGTGTACTTTGGGGGTTACAGCACCCTTTAACGGTCAAGCCAGCCGGCCCTTTACTTATGACACAGGCGCACACTTGGCACTACTTTGTTGATGCACGTGCGGCTACTGCGCACACAATTCACAAACACAGAAAATAATTTTTTTTTTGGTTTGGACTGGAGTGTACTTTGGGGGTTACAGCACCCTTTAACGGTCAAGCCAGCCGGCCCTTTACTTATGACACAGGCGCACGCTTGGCACTACTTTGTTGATGCACGTGCGGCTACAGCGCACACAATTCACAAACACAGAAAATATTTTTTTTTTTGGTTTGGACTGGAGTGTACTTTCGGGGGTTACAGCACCCTTTAACGGTCAAGCCAGCCGGCCCTTTACTTATGACACAGGCGCACGCTTGGCACTACTTTGTTGATGCACGTGCGGCTACTGCGCACACAATTCACAAACACAGAAAATAATTTTTTTTTTGGTTTGGACTGGAGTGTACTTTGGGGGTTACAGCACCCTTTAACGGTCAAGCCAGCCGGCCCTTTACTTATGACACAGGCGCACGCTTGGCACTACTTTGTTGATGCACGTGCGGCTACTGCGCACACAATTCACAAACACAGAAAATAATTTTTTTTTTGGTTTGGACTGGAGTGTACTTTCGGGGGTTACAGCACCCTTAACGGTCAAGCCAGCCGGCCCTTTACTTATGACACAGGCGCACGCTTGGCACTACTTTGTTGATGCACGTGCGGCTACTGCGCACACAATTCACAAACACAGAAAATAATTTTTTTTTTGGTTTGGACTGGAGTGTACTTTCGGGGGTTACAGCACCCTTAACGGTCAAGCCAGCCGGCCCTTTACTTATGACACAGGCGCACGCTTGGCACTACTTTGTTGATGCACGTGCGGCTACTGCGCACACAATTCACAAACACAGAAAATAATTTTTTTTTGGTTTGGACTGGAGTGTACTTTCGGGGGTTACAGCACCCTTTAACGGTCAAGCCAGCTGGCCCTTTACTTATGACACAGGCGCACGCTTGGCACTACTTTGTTGATGCACGTGCGGCTACTGCGCACACAATTCACAAACACAGAAAATATATTATTTTTTTAGCACTTGGGGGGAGCACCCCTGATGGACAGAGCACCCCCTGGACAACACTACAGCACTCCTTTAGGACTGGGACACTGCACAGGACTTTGGAGTGGACACAGCCCCTATGGAGAACTGACTGCACAACACAGTCCAGCCAGCCCCTATGGACTTTGAAGTAGTGGACACAGCCCCTATTAACAACAGCAGCACAGCACAACACAGCCAGCCCCTATGGACTTTGAAGTAGTGGACAACAGCAGCACTACACTACACTACACTACACAGCCCTAACTCCCACCCTCCCTCTTCACTGTCCACAGCCGAGTGAGAAAATGGCGCCGACGCGGGTACCTTATATAGGATCCAAAACCCGCGAGACTCGGAAGGCGGGATGATGACGTTTTGCCTCGATTTCAGATCCGAGTCAGGCGGGAAAAGTCGAGCCTGACTCGGATCGGACTCGGATCGGGGGGGCTCGGGGGGGTTCGGATTTCAGAAATCCGAACCCGCTCACCCCTAATATATATATATATATATACATATATATATATATATATATATTATACACACACCGTGTGTGTATGTATATATATATATATAAAAATATATCATGCAAACTCGGCACTCACATGCTTTTCAAACTGCAACTCCTTTGAACATAGGGAATGTTGGTTCCAAAATATTGCAATAATTGGTTAAGCTGGCCACCGCTTCACGGTCATTCCCATCTAGCCAGTTCCTACACTGATTCTCAGATAAATGAACTTGATCTGCCACCTTTGGCTCAAGCTTGCATACATTTTATACATGAACCTGGGTCCTGCCTTAAAGAGACAGGACCACACCCAGGGCTATCAGTTAATAAGCACCTGGAAAAAGAAAAAAAGTTTGTCTTACATTTGAAAAACAGGGTGCCCTAGCAAGTGTGACCACAAAATTTAAATAAACGACAGGCTTAATCCACGGCACTCAACCATCCGGGGTGCCCTTGGCATGTGACCACACCATCTACATAAAAAATATCATACAAACTCGGCACTCACATGCTTTTCAAACTGCATATATATATATGGAATTGGTATGAAATACCGCCGGCTGCATGGTTCGATTCCCGGCATATATTACTTGGATCACTGATAGGGGCCCCCACAAGTTTGCTGCCCAGTGCCCCCCCCAGAGCCTTACTCTGACCCTGTATATACTGTAAGCGGGATGTAGGTATCAGACCGGCGGATGGCATGCCGACGGCAACACTTACTTCCAGGGATGTGCAGTCAGGGGAGGCAGAGTGTTATTTAAATAATACTTTTAATAAGAAAAAATATATATTTATTTGAATTATAAAGCATTTTTTCATGTAGATTACGTCTGAGCTTGCCAACCTGAGATGGTGATTGCAGAAGAGGAATTAAGGGGCTATTTACAGTAGGAATGGGAGGAGAGCCCATAAATCTGTAAAATAAATAAATACATTTCCCATATTTATCAATCCGAGCAGCAGAATCTCTTGTGCATTTTCCTTGGCTATCACCAGATGCAGTAACTGGTTTCCTCATTGCTTCTGCGTGGGCAAGTGATCGCAGGTGAGTGATTTCTGCGCTCGCTGGGTTCTGGGCTTCATTAATAAGGAGAAACAGTTTTCCCCAGATTCTCGCATTCTCGCATTCACAAATAATCCGTTAAGTCTTCCAATGGTTTTGCTATTTCAGGATGGCGATTACAGGTACAGATATGTACAGCTATGTTGTTGCCGCTGGCGTGGCAAATCGTGGCGCGCATAGCACGAGATGTGCGCTCACAAGCAGATACGCGCACTGCTGAAGCGCCTCCATAGGAATGCATGGTGCGATCGCAGTGCATGTCGTATGCAGACACAGGGAATCGCATGGCGTGATGTGTGTGCATGTTTGTGGCGCAATCAGCCACAATGTAGCTGGACGCTTCTGTATAGAGGATTTTATCTTATTAAAATTAAATTAAAATGAGAATATTTGTTTTACATTTCACATTTCTTTTTTGGAGTATCTGCATCTGGAAGCCAAAACCTTCCACTGCTGTGTGCCGAAGTCACCCATGCACAGAGGGGACCTTGCCTGGCCGGCATCGCTGGGGCCTATTTCAGAGACAGTCGCAATGATGATATTTTCGCAGTACAAGCGATTTGTGCAGCAATTATTTGGAAAGTAAATCTGTCTTTTTCAGGTCTATTTGATAAATAGACTAGTAAGGCAGCTACAGAACCTGGCCCAGATGGCATCCACTCATGTGTGCTAAGGGAACTGCGTTCTGTAGTTGATAGACCCCTATTTCCTATACGTATGGATTCCCGCATAGCTGGGTCAGCGTCATAGGATATTATGGGGCCTATTCATTAAACCTAAAAATTTGATGGAGATAATTAGGTTTAGAACTCTCATTGAGTTCTAGCTAATTATAGGTGGAATTCATCATTCCTCCTCTCCATAAGTATCTATTCCGGTACCTGTCATTTTTGAGATGACAGCTTATCGGGAAATAGATACTTTTCCTGCCTACACTAACTTATCGCGTCTGGGAACAGTGCTGCGCATGCGCTGTTACATCTGTAAAACCAGCGCATGCGCAGCACTGCCTACTGATGCGTTAAGTTTGTGTACCCCCCTCCCCCCCCGACTTACCTGTCCGCGCAGCAGCCTCCGGCTCCGTCCTGCTGGTCTGTCATGTGGTTTCCCAGCAGACCACATGACAGATTAGAAAAAAAACAATAACTTTTTTTTCTTTTTCTAAACTTTCTTGTGCTCTGCTGGGGAGACCACATGTCCGACCAGCCTCCGGAGCCTGAGGACGGAGCAGAGCGCCGGAGGGACTCGTCGGGGGACTTGCACACGCGGATACAGGTAAGTCGATGCTGCTATTCACCACCTCACAGTGGCGAATAGTAACGTGCATCAAATTCCGAAAATTCATAATTTTCGGAATTTGATGAATACCACAATTTCCACATCCCCATACTAATGTACTGATGTACTAATGTACTAATATACTAATGTACTAATGTACTAATATACTAATATACTAATGTACTAATGTACTAATATACTAATGTACTAATGTACTAATATACTAATGTACTAATGTACTAATGTACTAATATACTAATGTACTAATGTACTAATATACTAATGTACTAATGTACTAATATACTAATGTATGGGGAGTGTGAAAATTAGCGCAGGGGGACTTAGCAAGGAGATATCTGTGATTTCTCCTGTGCTAAGTCTGTTCATGAATACCAAAATGACGTTATTTAAGGAAAATGTCCTTAAAAACGTTATTTTAGTGTTGATGAATAGGCCCCTCAGAGAGAAGATCTTGTTATACATTTTAGAAAGGGAACAAAATTGATTATAGACCTGAGAGTCTGACTTCAGATGTATGTAACGTATATAATGTACAGTATACCGAGGGACGTGCTACTGAATATACATATTGTAGGAACCGATTTGAGTATAGTCGCAGTGGTTTTGTGAAGGACTGGTCATATCATAGGGGGTAAAGTGAGAGTTTTTAGAAATGCGTTTTTGAAGAGACGTTGCCCATAGCAACCAGTCAGATTCTACCCCCCCAACATGACCCTGTCCAGGAGGGACACAGTGCTCTGGTCCTGGACTTCCCTGGTAAGAGGTGAGGCTGCAGTACAGTTCAAAATTCAAATAGGGGAGTCTCATCTATCTGGATCCTCTGGTACATAACATTACTAGAAGCAGGGAAAAGGTACAGTATGTACATGGGTAGAGAACTTATGGAATGATAAAGGGCAAAGGGCGATAATAAATGGAACATATTCAGATTGGGCTAAATCTATTAGTGGTTTATTATTCGTATTATTTTTAAAAAACAATCATGGGCCTAATTCATAGATGTATGGAATTCCGATATTCACGTACATCGCCGAGGGTTAGCAATCTGTGCATGCGCAGAAGTCGCGCTGACCGAGCATCAGGGTCTCGTATTGCTACGTCGCTCACAGTGCTCTGGACACCGCAGGCTGATTGACAGGCTGCAGGCAATCCGGGGTGGGGCCGGGGACCGTTTCCCAAAATGGAGGAGTGTTGTCTTGGTTTTGTGTGTCCTCCGACGCAGATTTACAGACTCAGGCTCACTCAGATGGCTGATGCTGCGACTTATGGCCAGTAGAGTGAGGCAGCAATGCTAACAAATGTGCCACTGTGCTGCACGAGAGGACAACAGGCCCAATACTGATCCTCATGAATCAGTATTGCTTCTTCCTCCTCCTCTTCCTCCCTCACACTGTGCGCCTTATTTGCATAAGTAAAACACCAGGGAGTAAGAAAGCTACATTGCTAGATTACACTGATCAGTTTGATGGGTGACATTTGTACATCTGTGTGCGCCTGAGTCTGACTCTGCACAAAGCGCTACCAGGCAGCGACGGCGGCTCTTCCTCACGCCCAGTACCGTCATTCTTCAGCTGGAACGTTGCACATGTGTACTGTACATCCAATACCTGTGCGGTTTTTATGTGGCAGCCCAGTGTGGCGCAGTCGGTGTCTTGTCGCCACGTCTGCAATGCACATAAAATGCAATAAAGAAAAGTATGATATTCGCTATTCCTCTCAGAGCGTCTAAGTCGCGTTGGGCATCTTGTGTTGCGTGGCATATAGACCATACGTGCCTACTTTCCCGATTTATTCGGGAGCCTCCCGAATATCGGGTGCCGCTCCCGACCTCCCGGAAACGTAAGCATGCCTACCGGTCCCTCCAGTTTCCCCCCTCAATACCACCCGAAACACCCACAGCGATTCTCGCTGAATCACGTCATCAGGACCCCGCCCCCTGCTCCACAATGCCTGAAATCTCGGCATTGTGTAGCGGGGGCGGGGCCAAAATTATGTGACTATGTGGCTCCGCCCATAGCCCTGCCCCCAAATGGCATGTACCATCCCGGTCACGCCCCCTTTTGACCACCCGCCCACCTGCTAAGCCGACCTGGCTGCCTCTCTCCCAGAAAAGGCTAAAAGGATATCGGCAAGTATGATATAGACCCTATGTGTGTGAGAACACATTATGCAGGGGGGTGATTTATTTTCTCTCCTAGACTCATTAGATACTGTCACACTGTTTTCTGTGTTTAGCACTAGGTAGACAAACACTGTTGTTTACTCCATGACAAAGTAATTGCTCTTCTGCCCTAATGCACTTTTTTGTTACGTATTTTTGTTGTGCATCTAATTTTCTGCACTATGGCCCTGATTCAGAGCTGGACGCTCTGACGAGAGCGCTCGCTCTGAATCAGGGCCACCCCCATAAATATGGAGCGTCCTCCTGGACGCTCGTATAGCTGTGGGTCACCACCCACAGCCTATACGAGCGTGCAGGATGATGGTCGCGATGGTCTTGACCATCGCGACCATCGCCAGTGCGAGCAGAAGCCTGCGGTTGAGTTTCTCAACCGCAAGGCCAGGAGTGATTTTGGCTCTATCAGAGCCAAAATCACTCCCATTGACATCACTAGTGATGTCACAGGGGCCGGCTTCTGACGTGGTGCGCATGCGCAGTGCACACAATCTACCCACTTGCGAGCGGACAGCCGCTCGCGAGTGGGTCTGAATCAGGCCCTATATTTTTATGGAAAAAATAACCCTTTGAAAAGTAAGCATATTACAAATTCACGCTGATAACATCGGTGACACAGACCCATACCTCCCAACTTCTAGGTTCCCTGAAGAGGGACAGTTTGCGCGCCACCTACTTGCACGCCACGTGCTTGCATGCCAAAAAAGGGGGCAGAGCTTTGGGGAAACTAGGCTCCCCCTGTCCATCACTGACAGTCCGCTGCCGGACTGCGTGTGATCACGCTGACCCGTACTAAACATGTGCAGCACAGGTCCGGCGCCTGCGCAGATTCCCGACCATTGGGAATCTGAGTTCAGCATTGCACTAACTAGAACAGCACTGCAATGCTGAATCAAGTCCTGTATACAGTATCCACTCAGCTTGAAGTCAGGGAGCTTTCTTTCATAGGTGCATTTATTCAGGCGAATCTGTAATGGCTGTCGGAATGTTTCAATGACACTATGACGCTGTATTGCGAGGAATCATTTGCAGATCTGGAAGTTTGATGTCTTGTGTACAGTAAATGTGTATAGGGACGGGATACTGTAGCTGGTTAGAGTAATATACTGCACTGCAGCTCTGCTCCTCTATACACGGAGCCACTCACAGCCAGTGACATGTTACAGGACGGATGCTGCAATGGATCTAAGATCATTGATTGAAGGGAAAGTTTTAATGAATATTTCTCATGTACGTGGTATTGATTGGATCTGACAGGCTCTAGCCAAACCCGTAATTCCGAGGTTGTTTGATTACTATTCGTGATAGATAGAGCCCTTATAGCTGAGCATTAACTATGCACTGACAGGAGCATCTTCAATCACATAATACAACATAGGTGAAGGGTAAAGGGACGGTGAGAGGGTTTGTAATGAGAAAAACCACTTTGGAAAGTATACAGGGGTGTATTAAGGGAGCCCGTGTGCAGTCTCCATCCAGACCCCCTCCTCACTCACTGGCGGCACAAGCTAGCACTGCACATGCGGGTCAGTATAATAAGTATATAATATGTGAGATTCTTGGCTGCAACAATATTAACAATTGACTGTGTTTCACTTAATAAGAGGATATTATATCTAACTATATATATATATATATATATATATACATACACAATGATGGGCAAAGTTTTAGGCAGGTGTGGAAAAAATACTGCAAAGTAACAAAGTGCGAATACTTTGGAAAACAGAAGTATCAATAGTTCATTTTTATCAATTAACAAAATGCAAACTGAATAAACAGAAGATAAATCTAAATCAAAGCAATATTTGGGGGTCTATTCCAGTGGCGGAACTTGTGAGTGGTGGGCCCAGGTGCAAAAATTTGCTTTGGTTCCCCCCTCCTCCGCCCTACTCCAAGTTCAAAGTGCAGTGGGTGACAGGGAGATGTAGAGGGTGACAGGGAGATGTAGAGGGTGACAGAGAGAGGGTGACAGAGAGAGGGTGACAGAGAGAGGGTGACAGGGAGAAGGTGATAGGGAGAGGTGACAGGGAGAGGCGACAGGGAGAGGTGACAGGGAGAGGGTGATAGGGAGAGGCGACAGAGAGAGGGTGATAGGGAGAAGCGACAGAGAGAGGGTGATAGGGAGAGGTGACAGGGAGAGGGTGCTAGGGAGAGGTGACAGGGAGAGGGTGATACGGAGAAGTGACAGGGAGAGGTGACAGGGAGAGGGAAGAGGCAGTGGGTGACAGAGAGAGGGTGACAGAGAGAGGGTGATAGGGAGAGGGTGACAGGGAGAGGGTGATAGGGAGAGGTGACAGGGAGAGGGTGATAGGGAGAGGGTGATAGGGAGAGGTGACAGGGAGAGGGTGATAGGGAGAGGTGACAGGGAGAGGCGACAGAGAGAGGGTGATAGGGAGAGGGTGATAGGGAGAGGGTGATAGGGAGAGGCGACAGGGAGAGGGAAGAGGCAGTGGGTGACAGAGAGAGGGTGACAGGGAGAGGGTGATAGGGAGAGGTGACAGGGAGAGGGTGATAGGGAGAGGGTGATAGGGAGAGGTGACAGGGAGAGGTGACAGGGAGAGGGTGATAGGGAGAGGTGACAGGGAGAGGGAAGAGGCAGTGGGTGCCTGACACATTATGCCACCTGTACTACCCACACATTATGCTGCCTGTAGTCCCCACACATTATGCCACCTGTAGTGCCCACACATTATGCCAGCTGTAGTCCTCACACATTATGCCAGCTGTAGTGCCCACACATTATGCCACAATGTAGTGCCCACAGTGTACTCACCAGCACCATCCTCAGGCAGCCGGCAGAGCAGCAGTCACTATGAGTCACACCCATGAGGCTGCACTGCTGCTGGGTCAGAGACTATTGGGAGTTATTACCCAGTAGTGCTGAGCCTGACTGCACGGTTGCTGCTATTTCCTATGTGGCTAAAGGACCTCTGTGACGTATCCACCACGTGACCGCTGCAGGAGGGCTGGACTGCTCCTGCTTTACCATCCACTAGGGCATGAAGGGGGAATAAATATTTGTGGCGAGCGTAGCGAGCCTGCGAGGGGACACTTTTGGCTGCACTGCAGTCTGCCATACAGGCAGTGTGGACCCATATATTGCGACGGGCCCCAGTGCTGTGCACCAGCTGCACCACCGGTAGTTACGCGCCCCGTCTATTCATCATTACGTCATTTCTACAAAAGTACTGTAGGTGAACATGAAGATTTTCACCTATTTTTGTAGAAATGAAGTACCAGGGTTATTCATCATTCTTGTACCGCAGAAGATATCACTGATATCTCCTGGTTACAATTCTTCCCTGATAATTTCCACAGTCCCTACACTATATTACTTCTATAGCTCCCATACTATAGTACTATGTAGTCCCCATATTATAGTACTATATAGTCCCCACACTATAGTTCTATATAGTCCCCATACTATAATACTATATTGTGCCCACACTATTGTTCTATACAGTCCCCATACTATAGTACTATATAGTCCCCACACTATAGTACTATATAGTCCCCACACTATAGTACTATATCATCCCCACACTATAGTTCTATACAGTCCCCATACTATAGTACTATATAGTCCCCACACTATAGTACTATATAGTCCCCACACTATAGTACTATATCATCCCCACACTATAGTTCTATACAGTCCCCATACTATAGTACTATGTAGTCCCCACAATATAGTATTATATATTCCCCATACTATAGTACTATATAGTCCCCATACTATATTACTATATAGTCCCCACACTATCATCCCCACATTATAGTTCTATACAGTCCCCATACTATAGTACTATACAGTTCCCATACTATAGTACTATATATAGTCCCCACACTACAGTACTATATAGTGCCCACACTATAGTACTATATAGTCCCTACACTATAGTACTAGTCCCCATACTATATTACTATATAGTCCCCACACTATAGTACAATATAGTCCCCATACTATAGTACTATATAGTCCCCATAATATAGTTCTATATAGTCCCCTTACTATAGTACTATATAGTCCCCATACTATAGTACTATATAGTCCCCATACTATATTACTATATAGTTCCCATCAGGGCCGGACTGGCATTTAAAGAACACACAGGCCCACCTCAGCATTAACATCTGGCATAGACTCCTCCCCTTACTATTCTTGACTCCTCCTACAACTTAGTCTATGCTCTTACTAATATAATTAATATTACAAGAACATAGAAGTTTACATCATTCTCTGTATTAAGCTCATCCTGTAGGGCAGAGGTAGTGTGCCGTGGCGCGAGAGGCGAGAGCCGCCGGTCACAGAACAGACTGGGCAGCACTGCCGCTGAGCTCCTCTGGGAGGCTCAGACGCTCCCGGGCTGTGTCTAGACGCGGCGGCGTGACATCACAGGTCAAGCACGCCGCATTGCCTGTCTGCCCGGCCAACCCCACCAGTCATCCAGCCCTTTGAAGACCCGCAGAGGTGCTCTGACAGTGAAGGAGGAGCAGAGAAGACATAAGTGAAGGGGGTAAGGGACCGGAACACACAATAACGGATACTGATGGGTACGAGGAGGGGGGAGAGTGCCCGATGGGGAGGAGGGGGGAGAGTGCCTGATGGGGAGGAGGGGGGGAGAGTGCAGAATAACAGACAACGATGCGGAGGATGGGGAGCGAGAGCAGAACAGGCACAGATGAGGAAGAGGAGGGGTGGAGCACAAGAACACAAATGAGGAGGGGGATCACAATAACACAGTTGGGGTGGTGGGGACACACAATAACACAGATAAGGAGGGGGAAGCACAATAACACAGATGGGGAGAATGGTGGACAATAACACAGATGGGGAGGAGGTGGGAGCAGTATAACACTGACGGGGAAGTGAACAAGAGAAAGGACTGTACGGCTGCTCCCAGTGACCCCTTCACAGAGTGAAATTATTTTGAAAATATGGGGGGGCATGCCTGTCTCTTTCTTGGCCAGGGGCGCTCGGACCCCTAGATACACCCTGGAGCCAACATTGAGGACAATAGATGCAGTGGTCGGCCAAGGAAACTTAGTGCATCAGATGAAAGACACATCATGCTTACTTCCCTTCAAAATCGGAAGATGTCCAGCAGTGCCAGAAATGGCAGAAACCAGTGTGACCCAGGTATGCCCATCTACTGTTCAGAGAAGTCTGGCCAGAAGTGGTCTTCACTTCAGAGAGTTGTGGCCAAAAAGCCATACCTTCCACGTGGCAACAAGGCCAAGCGACTTAACTATGCACGAAAACATAGGAACTGGGGTGCAGAAAACTGGCAGCAGGTGCTCTGGACTGATGAGTCAGAATGTGAAATATTTGGCTGTAACAGAGGCAGTTTGTGCGCTAAGGGCTGGAGAGCGGTACAATAATGAGCGTCTGCAGGTAACAGGGAAGCATGGTGGAGGTTCCTTGCAAGTTTGGGGCTGTATTTCAGCAAATGGAGTTGGGGATTTGGTCAGGATTGATGGTGTCCTCAATGCTGAGAAATACAGGCAGGTACTTGTCCATCATGTAATACCATCAGGGAAGAATCTGATTGGCTCCAAATTTATTCTGCAGCAGGACAATGACCCAAACATACAGCCAATGTCATTAAGAACTATCTTCAGCGTAAAGAAGAACAAGGAGTCCTGGAAGTGATGATATGGCCCCCACAGAGCCCTGATCTCAACATTGAGTCTGTCTGGGATTACAAGAAGAGACAGAAGGATATGAGTAAGCTATATCCACAGAAGATCTGTTGTTAAACGGTACTTCTGATTCATTACTGTTCCACTCACTACTGTGTCATTGATATTTTATAACTGATGGTTTAGCCTGTTGAGCACGAATGCAACATAGGATATACTGTAGTAGTACCCTCACCACAAAGCGGCAGAATATTTGTGAGATACTCCACCCTCACCTCCAATTCAGAGTCATAATCTAAATCTAAATGTGATCATCCTGTAAATGGTGGTGGTCTATGAAATTTACTTTAACGAAAGAATTAGCAAAAATGTAATTCACCTTTATAGGTGTCTAGCTGGAGTACCCGGCATTGCCCAGGATTTTAAGAATGTTTGTTTACACATCATCCTCCAACAAACCTCTCCTTAGGCAGGCCTCACGAAAAGTGTGACAAACTTCCCCATCAACAGTCCTAAGGTCTTCGAAGGAAGTAGGACCTGTAACGGTGTAAAGCAAACTTCGGCGATAGAAGCATTAAAAATGTGTCGGATGTACAGTGTAAACACGGCCAAGAGCTTCTGTTGCTCTGATACCAGGATGACCATCTACAGCAACTCCCTGTTTTCTGCTCATAAAAACTTTGGGAGAAGTATTCCATGTGTAATATTTTGGCAGCTCACAGTACAGCATGGCCCTTGCAAAGTCATCATTTTGACACAGTTCGAAGTAAGAAGTCAATGTTGTTAAGTAATTTATTGTAGTCAGAGAGCTGAGAATGTTTGGAAAGCCTGCTAAAGCTTTCTTCGATAATAAACAATAAGATCATGACAAAACATGACAACACAAAACGCTCGCTCCGAGGCCCTACCCAATGAGCGTACAGCAAAAATTGTGTTTTTTAATTAATTAAAAATTAACAGTAATTAATTTCAATTCGAAATTTTTTGTTTTAATACGTTTGTATGTAAAATTTCACGATCTTGGCTTGTAAACTGTGGATTTGTATAGAAAGACAGAAGGACAGAAGGACATTTATATAGTAGATAGAAATAGAAAATAGGAAAGTTCTTAAATATCACTACTGGAGGCAGCAGACAGCAGTACTGAGTGCAAGGCCCCACAATGAGAGTACAGCAAAAATTGTGTTTTTTAATTCATTAAAAATGAACAGTAATTAATTTCAGTTTCAAATTTTTTTAGTTGCCTCGGCCGTGTTTTAATACGCTCGTCGTATTTTCGCTTTTATATAGTCGATGAAACCCCACCACCACCAACACCACCCACAACCCCTCCCCTGCTGCAATATTTATCGTGATTGCCCGGAGGGCTTGGTAACCTTATGGAAGATATGGCGGAAGAGCGGTTATCGGGAATGAATGCTAGCGTCAGGTGATTGACTCACATTATTATTATTATTATTATTATTATTATTATTATTTTAAATAGAGCCAACCATGGGCCTAATTCAGAGATGTACGGAACTGCGATATTCACATACATCTCCGATGGTTTGAAATCTGCGCATGCGCAGAAGCTGCACTGAGCATCTGGATCTCGTCCTGCTACGTCTCTCCCAATGCCCTGGATGCCGCAGCCTTATTGACAGGCTGCAGGCGTACTGAGGTGGAACCAGAGACCGTTTTCCAAAATGGAGGAGTGTCACCCTGTTTTGTGGGAGCGCTGAGGACACAGAATGGCGGCCCATCACATCAGCAACATCGCTCATTTTGTCTGGAAATTTGCTTTATTGTAAATCTCGGCCAGGTGCAAGGGCTCATCCCTCGGGAATTGAATTGTCACTCAGTAGACAGTATACTTGCATCTTATTGGTCCTGTATTGCCAGAGAGACCTGTACCCTGGGAAATACAACACTAGGCAACCTGGAGCTTAACTTCCTACAATGAATCTGCAATCTTAGGGGTCTATTTACTAAGCTTTGTTAGTAGATAACGTGAACGGTGATAAAGTACCAGCCAATCAGCTCCTAACTGCCATGTCACAGGCTGTATTTGAAAAATGACAGTTAGGAGCTGATTGGCTGGCACCTTAACCTCCGTTCACTTTATCTCCTAACAAAGCTTAGTAAATAGACCCCTTAGGCACCAGATGTAGATGTATCTCCACTAGCATAAACTCCAGTCATCCACTTTTATATAGATGCCAGAATTGACAACATAGATTCATGCAGAACACTGAGAACAACTTCAAAGCACTCACACAACACAGTCATTTCTCTTTAGTATTACTTGGCCGCTAAGGAAACTGACATGCTGAAACATTGCATCAAACTTCCCTTTCATACAATGTAACTTCTAACGCGTTTCATCTCAACCAGTGGGATTTCTTCAGAGGTACAAGCTATACAGCACGGTCCTCAGTGGTCAAATCGGATTTGAGGTATAGAACAGTATTTTAAACCTTCTGTCTATTTAATCAATTTTACAGTTATAAAATTCTGCCCCCTCTTTCAGGGCTCTCGTACTCTGTAATTGTGACCACTCTATAAAATCATTAGAAAAAAATCCACATAATACACATTTATAATTAATTAAAATATTAATGACATGAAGGATTAAATGTCAAAAGTAATCAAATCTTTAAAAGACCATTTCTCCCATGTTTAATTTGCTAAAAATTCAGCACATATGTAAGAAGGGGATGTAGTAACCATCTCGGGGGTCAGGATGCCGGTGCCAGAATCCCAACAGCAATCAGAGTCACAGCTCCAGAATCCTGACCACTGGCATCCCAACAATTATTAGGGTTAAGGGGAGGGTAAGGTTTAGAGTTAGGCAACAGGGGGAGGGTTACTGTTAGCCTGTGTGGGGGCGTTAGGCTACAGGGAGGGGAGGGTTACTGTTAGCCTGTGTGGGGGCGTTAGGCTACAGGGAGGGGAGGGTTAGGTTTAGGCTGCGGGGCGAGGGTTAGGCTGCAGGAAAGGTGGGTTAGGGAGAAGATAAGGTATAGGGTTAGGGGTTAGGCAATATGGGGAAGGTTACAGTTAGGCTGTGTGGGGCCGTTAGGCTGCAGGGAGGGGAGGGTTAGGTTTAAGCTGCGGGGGGAGGGTTAGGCTGTGGGAAAGGTGGGTCAGGGGGATGGTAAGGTATAGGGTTAGGGTCAGGCAATGGGGGTAGGGTTACGGATAGACTGTGTGGGTTGTGTTAGGCTGCAGGGAGGGGAGGGTTAGGTTTAGACTGTGGGGTAAGTGTTAGGTGGTGGGAAAGGTGGGTTAGGGGGAGGGTAAGGTATAGGGTTAGGGTCAGGCAACAGGGGGAGGGTTACAGTTAGGCTGTGCTGGGGGTTAGGTTGCAGGGGGTGTTAGGTTTAGGCTGGGGGGGAGGTTAGGCTGCGGGAAAGGTGGTTTAGGGTTAGGGAATGGATTAGGGTTAAGTTTAAGCCTCTTATCTTCAGGCATCTGTATTCTGATTGTCGGGATGCTACTATCGGTATTCTGAACACAGTATACCGTACCCAACTCGTAAGAAGACAATATAAAAGGTTTGCAATATATATAAAGAAATGGACACCATTATAGGAAGTGCATTCACTAAGTTGCGTAGTTTGTTATTAGTCAAACATAATAGCACATTCTGTAATATGGAGTCAGAGGGTCCACATTCTGCATCATTACATGTAATAAGGAAATAAAAATACAGTATATAAAAGGCATAGTTTTGTGGAACCAGGTTTTACTTTTAAGCCAACATTTCTATCTAATGCACAATTCAGCATGTTTCCAGGGAAACAGAACAACACCACATATAGAATACTGTACTTAAAACCAGTATAGAAATAACCACACTGCCACGGTCCTGCGTGTCGACCCTCCAGATACGCCAATCTGAGAATCGCTGCTTGTGACTTTTACAGGTTACCTCAGCACGTGGGGTTAACTAAACCTGGTAACTGCCACCAGCAGAAGAAGACTGTAATGCTAAAGCATAAGGTGAACTTCTGCTCTCACCTGCATACACAATTATCAATACTTGGAAAAATAGGTAACATGAGCCATATGAGGCCTTGGGTCATACAAACACAGATCCAGAACTAGAATTAATGTTTAATTCAAGAATGTACACAAAGTTACAAAGATTATAATAATGTTACAAAAAAGAATCACAGTTACTTACAATTTCCAGAACTCAAAGAAAATAATAATTTGGAGAATCAAACCACTCAAATCCCATTGGTTTAAATGGTTTTGGGATGAGGCCTTCCCAATGATGAATTCTGGATCATCTGTATCCTTCGATACTCTCATGCAGATGAACAACAAACTAGGGTTGAGTCACATCTTTATGCCTGCTTCCCAGGCACCCCCTCACCCCCCTCCCTGGGGGGATTTTAACCCTTGTCAGCTCAGAGTAGATTGTCCAGCTGGCTGAAGCTTCAGGGTTTCCTGGCCACATGAGCAGGGGTTCTTTAGTCACACATTCAGCTTTCTTTGAGGTTGGGAGGTCATAAACGTACACAGCTGACTAGGTGAAGCAATTCACACCTGCTAAGACCAGTTGTCAGGACTGCGACTATTTCAGTACATAAAGATAGATTACTTTTTCCAAAGTTCCTTTGTGGTCGTTGGAGGAGCTATCCTGCTTGCTGGCATTCTTCACATACAGGGAATAGAGAGTTAAAGTGATCATCTGTTTCTAAGGTGTTGTCAGGTTGTGGGATTCCTAGATTGCTCATTATTTCAAACCTGATTCCATTTGGGTCACATGTTCTGAACTTCCTATGGAGCACAGACCTCTAGTATAAAGCCTGCTACTAACTGTCTCTCAGTGTCTGTGCAACGTTACTTTCAGGTTTTTCTTGGACTCCTGCCAGATCCCTGCTGTGCCTGTGGGTTGCTGTAGACTTTGCTATATCTCCGCTCATGTTCCAGCTAAACTTCTGATGCCAGTTATCAGCTGCACTACAGAGCTCAGCATAGCCGCTAAGTATTGCTTTTTGCTCCATTGCTGTGGTTTCACCTTTTGCTGTACTATTTACTTTGCCTGTTGCCTCTCACTTCTGTGGACATTGGCCCTGATTCAGAGCCGCTCGCTCTGACCAGAGCGCTCGCTCTGAATCGGCCCTCCTCCATTAAAATGGAGCGTCCTCCTGGACGCTCGTATAGCTGTACATACAAATTTACAAGGGAAAGTTACATGTTTATGCCAACACAATATCATGTAGAGTTATGCCCATGCTGAAGCGAAATCAGTTTTTCCGCTATAACCATTAGGCAGAATTTTTCATTTATCTTCACACCCACATTTAAACTGACTGCTCAGAGTATTGATTTGATGTATAAATAAAACTTCTTGAGTACAAATTTTTATACTAATCCTGACCTTGTAGAGTTGGCGCAATCCATTCATTGCCTTTTTGTGGGTGACCACCTGGACCTGCTGCATTGTGAGAAAGTAAGATGGCGAGAGATATTATGATTCATGGGTGTATTGCCTAAATTGTGTCTGTTCTCCATAAAACAGATCTTGCTGTTCATCCAAAATACAATAAATGACATTTACACCATAGTATATAAATTGCATAATTTGTATGGCATGTAGTGAACCGCATATTTCTACATTTTATTGTATGTAAGTTCTGCACCTTTGTTCACAGGAAAGCTGCAAGTGGCGCAGTGTGTCCACCCACATTTGGAAAAAGCATTGGTTTTCTTCCTAGACTAGTTTTCCATATACAGTGTTTGCTATTATTTTGGTTTTTGAGGCAGGATTTTGTTTCTAAAAGCTGGGTGATCAAATATTTTTTTTTTCAGATTAGAGTTTTGTATTAAAAATAAAGCACTATTTACAGTACAGTATTTGTGAGCATCTGTTGCATTGTGACAAAAATGACTCATAATATTCATCCATCTACAGCTTGACATCCAAAATGATTCTGCTTTCTTTAATTGTTTGGAGACATTCACAACAGTGTATTTCTCTCTGACAACATAACCCAGGGCTGGCTCCAGGGTTCTGAGCACCCTGTGCCGGCTCTTGATAGAGCGCCCTAACCTCGCGCGCGTGTCCGATTTTGGGGGGGTGGCCTAATTACCGTAGGCCACGACCCCTGTGTGGCGTTATTTGGAGGCCTCCAAATAACGTCAGGCTGGGGGTAAAGTCCAGCACTCCGTCACTGGCTGGGATTCCACCAGCCCTCTCTCGTCAGTGAATGGTTGCCGCGCGCACACTCTCTGCGGTCCGGCACCACCGCACAGCTGCGGCGGTGGGATCCCCAGCCTCCCGATTTGACACTTCGGCCCGCGGGTGGAACAGTGGGAAAGTACTGTCCCGCTGAAATCAGGATGCTGGGGAGGAGTGCGCCCTCTACGGGTGGCGCCCCTGTTCGACCGCACTGGTCGAACACCCCTAGAGCCGACCCTGACATAAACTCATCTAATGCTTTTATTAAGAACACCTCCTTTTTATAAAGTCACTCAGTATATCCCAAGCCTGCAACTGAATATACCAACTGTTTACTTATACAGTATGTAGAAGTGATACAGTAACTGAATCTTGAACCAAGATTGTTACACCCAGGAAGTCTATGGAAGTTACAATGATACAAACCTAAGATTGCAAGTAACTGTGTTAGCAAACTGAAGTGCTTGTGTTTTCTATCGTCCATAATAATATATTGGCCATAACCATAATGGTCTGCATGGATTTTGCCCTCTCACACCTCAGTTGACTCAAAATCAGCCATATGCTGGTTAACTTTGCTTGGGAAGAAGCGGGTCCCCATGGCGGTCCCAAGCAGCTGAAGATAGAAGCCGTCACCAAAATAAAAAAAAATTGTGTGTTAAAATAAAGCGAATTGCATCCAAAATGAAACTCCGTATGCATCTCTAAAATCCCAACTTCATCCAGCATCATCTTGTGTTTCGCCCCCAAAAATAAGAGGTATTTTTCAGAGAAGAAACGGAAGTGGGAGGAGGGCCCCATTCTGAATCCCTATCATGTATTGTCAGTAGGAACCACAAAAAGACAAAGAGAAGTGTCATGAAAAATAGGGGGACAGAAGTTGAATCATAAAAACAAGGGTCTATTAGTTCCAAAAAGTGTTTTCATTTTTCATTCTAAAGAACTTACCAAGGAACCTTCCCTGTTGTCCAGAGGATTACGTTCTGCACCCACTACTATTTGTTGAGCTGACCAGATTTGTTCTCTCAATGGAGTATATTCATTATGTTAATTCATTATGTTAATAATCGGGCCAGGCAGACCCCAATAATTAACATTCTGACAGGGAGCAAGCGTGGGAGCCTTGGTGCGGAAACAGCTGATCCGAAAATCGGTGGTCTCCACAAATCTATTCTCTGCTACTTTCATAGCAGGTAAAATTTTGCATTGCCGAGTCTGACTCAGCAGTGCTAGTGCACCTGAGAGTACTAGGGTTCATGTGGAAAGGGGGGCCCTAGACTGCACACCCTGAAAATATACGTAATGGGAGGTGCTACCTGTGGAGACTATTGTTGCAAACATACAAAAAAAGATTTACAGATGCACAACTCCAACATTACTCATTATGTATAATACATTTTGCAATAGCATTTTGCAAATAATAAGAGGTTTTGGCATAACCATGGCCATGATTATGCCAAAACCTCTTATTATTTGCAAAATGCTATTGCAAAATGTATTATACATAATGAGTAATGTTGGAGTTGTGCATCTGTAAATCTTTTTTTGTATGTTTGCAGTACTAGGGTTCACGCAGGGGCACAATCCCCAACATCAGGATCCCTCTTCACGGAATGGGTATGAAATACCGCCGGCCGCATGGCCAGCGGTTCGATTCCCGTCAGCGGCAGGCCGACATCAGCAGAGTTCCGAGCAGTGGAAGCCCGACAGCGCTGGAAATCCCGATCGTGGATAGGTGAGTATCTACTAACCTAACCCTCCTTAGGGGTGCCTAACCCTAACTTCCCCCCCAAGTGCCTAACCCTAACCACCCCCTTCCCCACTGCCTAAACCTAAGTCCCCCAGGGGGGGCTAACCCTAAGTCCCCCCCGGGGGTGCCTAACCCTCCCTCCCCCTAGCCTAACCCTAACCCTCCCTCCCCCTAGCCTAACCCCTAACCCTCCCTCCCCCTAGCCTAACCCTAACCCTCCCGGTGGGGTGCCTAACCCTAAGTCCCCCCCGGGAGCCCTAAACCTAACCCTCCCCCCCCGCGGCTGTCCGCTCCCGGCGCCCGGCATCACTACGATCGGGATGCCGGACGCCCGGCATTTCACCCTTGCTGGGATATGACAGTCAGGAAGCCAGCTGCTGGTATTTAGGCAGTCGGCTTCCCGATTGCTTCCCCTCTTCACAACCTGGGACTCCTTCCCATAGGGCAAGAGAAGGGTGTGGGTGCAAACTCTATAAGAAGATGGTGAATGTTCCCGGAGTCAAGCTCCCAAAATATTGTACAATATTTTCGGAGCTTGATGAATTTAGATCCCCATACTAGTGATATCTCCTGTATTACCTATATAATGAAAGGCCTTAATAACTAATTTGTACAAAAGTGGGTGAAAATGTGATGATGAATATAGCCCAAAGGAAACAATTTATTTTATAGTGTTGGACGAATGTATCCCTTTATAGTTCTGCAGTCATTAATGGTGTCTCTGTATTTTATATATTTTCTTGTACATAGGGTTGTTATAAAGGACCTAGATCTCTCTTTAGTGCAAGTCGGAATTTGCAGTGAAGGCTTCATGTATTGATTGTTTTTATCACCATACACTTGAGAGCTTCAAAGTTCTCTGTACAAAGTCTAAAGATAAAAAAAACATAATCTCACAGGATCAACAAATAGTTGCTCTTGGGGGCTTGAAGACGGACCCTCCTTCATAATAAAGGCATCAGGCAAAAATGAGGAAGTTGTACAGGATCTACAAATATGAAGCATGCTGACAACTTTATAATGTGTGTTATAATATAGCATCAGGCAGGGTCCCCCATACTGACGTATCAGCCGAACTCGGGATGCGCTGAATTAGGCTCCCTCACAGCGCCATTTACCCGGGAAGAACTGACATTTATTTTCTCACCATTTCCAGTCACACAAGTACATTAACATTTCCCCAAGATACAGAAGAGTTTAATTTCTACACCAGTATCCTGGCATCTTCTTTATCATTGTATATTGACACTGGGGCTGATTCAGACCTGGACGCTAAGCCGCGATCGCTGGCTATGAGCGATTGTTGTCCGTCTGCGCACGCGTATGCATCACAGTGCTTGTGTGGGAGCCAGTCACTGCGATCGGGAAACGTGCGCTCGTAGCACAAACTGAGCGCTACACATATAGTGCCGTTTGTGGGTGGTAACAGGGGAAGGTGCTTGTGAACGGGGGAGTGGTGGTGCGAACGCAAGCTTGTCTGGCCGTCAAAACGGCGTTTAAAGGGTGTGCATAATGAGCATGGAGACGTCATTGTACACGCCACCTGGTTGTATTTCAGTCAGCACTGATCGCTGTGCTTGCGGCGGGGTAGGGTCTACCTCAAGCGCTGCGTGAAGCTCCGATGGCTCTCGATGTTACCGATTAATCATACACTTCCTGGAGATGACGTGTGTTAAGAAAGGAAAGTGGGCGTCTTTATACACCAGCGTTTGCTCGCTGTCATCGCTCTCTAAGACATAGAGGGCGTCCTTACAGTGCGATCGCGGAATTTACATACCCGGCCCCTTTTGGCAGCGAGCGATCGCGGCTTAACGTCCAGGTCTGAATCAGGCCCACTATCCGGGTAAGATCCCATATTAGTGCTTTAACTCGTTTATTGAAATCATTGTATAGAAATGTACATACTGGTCATATACAAAAACTATTGAGGCACCAGACAAAAAGTTGCTTTATGAAGTTGTGAACTTGGGGCCTGATTCATCATGGATTGCAAATGCAACAGCGTACGTAGACCGGTAGATGGTGCGTACTGCGCATGCGAATGCACCGCAGTGTGCATATGTGGGTTAGCATTGCGATCGCTTTGCAATCACTCAAGCAGAAGTAAAGCCAATGCGTAGTGAGTGACAGGCCGCGAGCGTTTGGGGGTGGTGACGGGGGAGTGGTCGGAGAAACGCAGGCGTGCCTGTCTGTACGAACGTCGTTGCATGGGTGTGCATAAATTAGCCACTAAGATGGCATACGCACCTTGTGCACACACTGCGCGCAACAGGACTTGCAATTTTGTGAGGGTGACGATGCTACTTGAAGTTACCCATGTATACGCAGGATTGCGCGGTATTAATGATGTGAGATAGAGGTGGTGGGCGTCTCCATGCTGCCTGTGCGACGGCGTTGTCATTGCAATCATTAGCATATTTTCGCAGACCTCCGTGGGTACTCGCAGCTGCGATCGCAATAGCGATCCGTCGTGAATCAGTCCCTTGGAGCGGTATTTTATTGAATACATTTTACTTTATTTTAATATTTTTGTTTGATGATACTTTGTATCTTCAGGTGTTTGAGGTAGCCGTGGAGCCTCGCTGCGCCTCGAGCTACTGTAACCTGCTCAAGGGCCACTGAGCCGGATCATGTGGGAGGGGAAGTGCGGGGCCAGGTCTGATTCTCAATGGGGATAATATTCATGGGCGGTTTCTTATTTGGAATGATGGGGGATAAAGAGCTCGTCTGATTGCTGATACACGTAACACTGGTGATTATAATCTAAGCCTGGTACATTACTATAATGCATCTACTATAGCAGTGGTTCCCAAATGGTGCGCCGTGGCACCCTGGGGTGCCTTGGGACACTTGCAGGGGTGCCTCAGGTTGGTGGTCCAGCACCAAATCAAATTATTTATGGTCAAAGTAATGTAAATATGTGGACAAACAGAAGTGCAAACCTGTCCCCCATCACATATAGTAACTGAGCCTGAGGATGACAGATCAGCACAATATACTTCACTTTACTAATTTACTACATTTTTCTGAACTTCTCAATAACAAACTTTTGGCTTAGGGGTGCCGTGGAAACAATACTTATACTCTAGGCTGCCGTGATTCAAAAAAGTTTGGGAACCACTGTACTATAGACTTCTGGGATCTACAGTTGCCAACACTCAGTGGGCCTGATTCAGAGGTGCTCGCAAAAAGCGAGCGCTCGCTCTGAATCAGGGCGGGCGCAGGGGTTTTTTGTGCGACCTCTTGTCCGCCCGCATAGCTGTGGGGTACCACTCACAGCTATTGCGAGCGGCCATGATGATGGTCGCGATGGTCAAGACCATCGCGACTATCAGGCTTGCGACGAGACCCTTGTGGTAGGGTCTCGTGGCCGCAAGCCCCAGAGAGATTCTGGCTCAAATAGAGCCAGACGCTCTCTCACTGACATCACTGGTGATATCAGTGGGGCCGCCCACAAACGGCAGGCGTTCACATGGGAACGCCTCCGTTTGTGAAGCCACCCACCCGCCACGCCTACAAAATGGGGCGAGCTGTCGATCAACATCGACAGCCGCCCCTTTTGTAGTGAGTCCCGGAGCAAGCGTTTTTTGCGCTCACTCCGGGGCTCATGCACGCGCAGTGCACACGCCGCGCGTGCGCACTGGGCCACCATCGACCCGCTTGCGAGCGGGTCTGAATCAGGCCCTCTGATCACTGGATTGAAAAAAAAAAAAAGTTGGTGTCTCAAATTAATTTGCACTATGACAGCGCCGAGCGCAAAACGTGGATTCTGCTAGATGAACTGAACATCAGAGCCCCTTCTTCAGCACTGGCGGGGGATGTGCTGAGTGACATTATACAAAGGAGGAGGAAAGAGAAAGTTATGTGAGGTTATACTGTTACAGAGAAACACTGTGGGCCTGATTCAGCAAGGAACGCAAAGGAAAGAACGCACGCACTTGTGACAGGGGGTGGTCAGGTGAACGCAGGCGTTATAACGCCGTTGTAGGGGTGTGCATGATTAAGGCAGTGCGGTGGCATATGCAGCCATACCGTAAGCTGTACACTGGAATAGGACAAAATCCTGCGGCAGGTCAGGTCAACCACTATTATGCTAATGTCCCGATGGTTGTCGATGTTACCAATGTTTACGATATCTTGCGTACTGATCCTGCTGTGAGTAAAGGGAGATGGGCGGCTTAATATGGGGCTGGGCGTCTGCATCTGCGGTCTCCCTGCGCATGCATTGATTAGCATATTCTCGCAGTGGACGGGTGCGTGCGTATGCCAGCATGCGTTCCTTGCTGAATCAGGCCCTATGTTGTCTGTTTCCAATTACAGAAAGCAGAAAACGATTGATTCAGATGTGAAGCTGCAGAAGGATAAATATGATGAGATTTTTTTTGTGTCAAAATGTAACAGATGTTCAATACAAATGACAGAAAAAAGACAATTACATTTCCCGTCCTTCAACATGATCCAACTTTAACAACTATTCTTTATTTTTTAATACAAAACTCTAATTAAAAAAAAAAAATCTTTGACGACTATCTATGGAAACAAAAACGAAGCCTCAAAAAAACCAGGAGCAATCACTGAATATACAATCTGGTTACCGAAGTAACCGAATGTTTGCTCCAAACCTGGGGGGACACCCTGCACCCCTTGCAGATTTACTTTAAAGAAAAGTGTAGAACACTTACAAACAGAAGAAACCGTCATTCATTGCAACATAAATGACGTAATGTATGTACGATGGTGTAAAGGTAATTAGCTGTACGTTGGAGGAATAACGAGTTTTCTTAGGCTACGTTTTATAGCACAGACATAATAATATAATCAATCAAGGGGACCACCGCCGTATTGCTTCATATCATAAAGTAGACTCTGGTAGGTTCCAACCAATATGTCATCTATGTATCCCGCTAGTGTCACAGATACATACATGTAAGGCACAGACATCATGACCCTCTGTAAGAGCTGAATATTTTGGAGTAAGAAAGAGACTGAGAAATGGAAAACAAGAAAGTATATAGGTGATGTCACTAGGAAAGGTAGAAAAAGGGGATAACGTGGCCGGGATGAATGATAACAGATGGGTTAATATCTATATGTTAACAATCTATAGGAGAGGTTCCCAAGCTCCGCCATTTCCATGCTTGACCACAGGTGACTTAATTAAAACCTCAGTCAATTTGATTTAACCATCTGGGCTTAAGCATAGATATTCTTAATACCTGGACTGTAATGGCGGAGTTTGGGAACCTCTGAATGATGAGGGAGAATGAAACCTAAAGCTGGGTACACACTTGTCCAATCCTCAAGGGATCCACCTCCAGATCAGACTGTTTATACAACCCTACTGGAGACCTGGTCACAGGCTCTACAACCAATCTATGAGTATATACTCTTGTCCGATTTTTCAGCGGACCTCCAATCATTCTGCTAAAAAAAGGATTGAATCACCACACAACCCCTAGCACCAGCTCCTCTGCACCCATGGTAGTTATGTCCCCATTTTGTGATGTGTTTCAAAGAGATTAAATGGGTAATTGTTAAAATAAAGAAAAATAGGTTAGCCCAGGGCTGGAATTACTTATAAAATGGGGTTCCCCCCTCACAGAGGAACAACCAGTCCTGGCTAAAAGCCCAGGGTTAGTCCCCGCATTACCTGCAACAGTTCTGACAGAGGTTGTCTCCTTTAAAGTGTGTCACTCCTGGCTCTGTGTTATGCATAGACGGTGTTTGTCTCAGATAGCTGATAATGCAGGAAGAATGGGAGAGGAGTGTGCAAATACATGGGAAAGGGAGGGTTCCTGGACTCAGGTCCATTCCACAGTGCTATATAAGGAAGTCAACAGAGCATTCATTGCTTGACAATTAAGGTATATTTCTGGACAACCTGCTTCTTGCTCCTAGGATTGGACTGGCTCGCATGAGTACAGGGGAAATCCCCAGTGGGCCAACACTCCTCCTCTAGGTGTCAGGTTCCAGACCTCAAATTATACATTGTTACTCTATTAGAAGGTCAGTTACTTTGTGGAGCAGGATTACTGACCAACATGGGGGCTTGGTTCTCTTCTGTAGAAACTACACCAAGATTTGCTACATGGTTAGCCAAGCATCTGTGATGGCTGGCCACACCCTCTCTGGTGGATGACCACACCCCTTAAGCATAGGCCCGTACCACTGCATTCCTCCGGTGGGGCCTTCATGCCCCAGCCCAACACTGCTTGCTCCCCTTACTCCCTTGCTAGGATTGTGCTCCGTGGACTGACACCTATATACCAAACTTGGCCTACTATCTGATTACAACTGTTTAGCCCATCTGACAGACACCTGTGTACTAAACCTAACTGTTACCAGGATCTGCACCAGTTTAGCCCTTTTGTGGCCAAGTTATCTCTGTACTGAACGCTACCTGTTTCCAGAACTTTCATCTGTCTGCTCCGCAAAATAAAAACTGTGTTGGTGACCAATTCCCTATTATATTGCTCACTTACATGATATTGTATCTCATGATATTCTGTGCTACTCTGCTTCAATCAATGACCAGACTGTTTTATAGCATATAGCAGGTAATAGTCCAGATAATGCATTGATCAAGCCGTGAATTGATAAAAACACCAATTATATCACAAACTTGTGGAACCACAGGTGCCAGCATGGATGTACTTATATAATTAATTAATATGGCTCCAACTAACATTAAAAAAATGTATTATATTCAGAATTTATAATGCTCTTATTATTATTGTCCCAAAATTAAATTAATTAAATATTTATTATGTTCTGGTGCCCCTTAATTGTGTATTAAGTTGTGGTTCTTTGTTACGTTTTGCCCGGACAGACCGTAGAAAACGCACACAGTCTGAGCAGTCTCACTGCCCAGAGTAACATTTCTTTTTCTGCATGATTTTCAGGTGCATTTACGGTTGAGTTTACAGGTTACAGGCCACAGGCTTGTATGGCTTGTATGGTTTGTGTGCATGACAGACAATTATAAAACGGGATGGCGACTTACTGTATATTCAGTGAAGAGTGATTTGGGCAGAATTCTGGCGACTTTCTATTAAATACGGTGACTTGAAACATTGTACAGTTGCCAGACACACACAAGTTTTTCAAGAATCAGCAGCTATTATATTCTCCCATTGTCTGAGTATAAGGCCAACTTGTGTTCCAGCCCACCAATTTAACAGCAGAGGATGATGATAGGATGGTTTCGCATCTAAACTGCCAGAAGCTCTATTAGAGAAATAAGTATACAGCAAGCATGGCAAGAAAACAGTCATGATCAGAGCCATAACTAGACGTTTTGGTGCCTTGTGCCAGAAAAAGCATTGGCGTCCCCGTAATTTTTCAAAGGGACATAATGCACCCAAAAAAGGGGAATGGCCTCATGGGGAAGGGCCAGGGAAGAGATAGGGGAGGCCAGGAGATGCTGGGGATGAAATAAGAGGAAGCTACAAGTGAGAATAATAATAAACAGAAATTTGACAGGTGCAAACAGCGCCCCTGACCTGTGGTGCCCTGTGCGATGGCACCGGCCGCACTACCCTAGCTATGGCCCTGGTCATGATGCATCCTATTTTAAATCCTAAATGGAATGAGGCGATACCACTGAATGGCATGGTTGCAGTAAGGGTGTGGTATAAAGCAATAATGCCTGTAAGAAACTTACCATAAAATTCCATTGACCTGAACTAAAACATTGTTGATGAATGGAGTGGACCAGGCCAATGGTCTGTCTCTTACTATCCAGGGACTCTTGGACAGGAATAAAGAATACTTGGATAGGATGTATCATTTGGGAAAGCACTGAAAAAGTTGTTGATACAAGGTATATGTGCCCCAGGATCTTAACTTTTGTTTAGGAATTATCTGGGTTATGAGCAGTCTTGATTGCCAGACCACCTGTGAGAGGCTAATAAAAGGTGTCAGTTTCTCTGGGCAGTCTCTCACTACCTGGGGGGCAGGCTGACAGACTTGTTGAGAGACACTGCTATGGCTTTATGTGAGGGCTGTATTTAAATGCTGTTTTGTGTGAGCTGGACATTAGCTCCTCCAACCTTTAGAAAGGGAGACTTATGTATAGTTAATGCCGGACAGGCCAGGATTTATTTTTATGTTTGGTTTATTGTGTGCTGCAAAATAAAATTAGCTGTGGGATACTTGTACCAAGGCACTGGACTGGTGTTCTATTAATCAGCTGCTGCAAGAGAAGTGCTACCGTTTACCCCAGGAGATGGCACCCCTTGACACGATCTTGCGACAGGAGATGTCGGTCTAATAATATTTTTGCATACATATTGAGGACATGGTTTAGGGGTGAAATTGGCCTATAATCAGCACATGACACAGGATCTCTACCTGGTTTGGTCAATGTCAATGCCTAATTCCTCCAGGACTTTGTAAAATAAAAATAAAAACCTTGGCAGGACTGGGGCTGAAATATCAGCATATATTTTATAATATAGATATGTATGGCCTAACCATTAGGAAATCTGGACTGGGTTGGAGTAGGCCTGTAGATCCTCATTCACCAAATGGGTTTAAAGTAGGGATGTGCAGGCTCGGATAGGTTCGAGTTTGCACGTGGAGTTCGGATTTTTCCCTCCAAAAAAACGGAACTCAGAACGAGGCAAAACGTCATCTTACATGGACGAACATCATCATTCCTGGTCTTTTGTCCAGGAATGATGATGTTCGTCCATGTAAGATGACGTTTTGCCTCGTTCTGAGTTCCGTTTTTTTGGAGGGAAAAATCCGAACTCCACGTGCAAACTCGAACCTATCCGAGCCTGCACATCCCTAGTTTAAAGTCACTCTGCACTACTGTAGGAAGCAGATCCTGGTTGAGGAAAGGGTACGGCTTCTCCAGGTAAATTATTCAAGGTCTCTTAATAGTTTCTTAACTTCTTTGCAATTTTCTGCTCAAATGTGGTCTGATTGCTGTCAACATTTTTGAGCTCATTGTTCAAGCCCAGGGCTTACATCTGCTGAAGTTTGTCTGCCAAGTCTGAGTTGTCTAAGTTCTCATAAAAACACTGTGGAAGTTCCCTGTTAGCAGCTTTAGATAGTTTTCTCAGTGTGTTGGACTGATCCAAGGGCATTGCCTGATGCTGCAACACAAACGGAGCTAAATCGAGCTGCAAGAAAGGTTATCCCCTGAGAATAAAGAGCTTATCTCCTGAGTAATAATCTTTCTTAACCACAGAAGCTTTGCTAATTATTCTGCCTCTAATTGTAGCCTTGGGAGCCTAGCAGATCGATCTCGTGGACACGTTCAACTCAAAAAATTCCTTGATAGCCTCTTTATTCTCCTGAAATGGTGTGGATTTGTATATTCAGTTTTTTGTATATCTCTTTTTAATGTACTATTCTATATGGACAGGGGCTTATGTATTAATAATAATCGTGATTATTATCAGTCTGTCTCACAATGGATCTTTTCATGGGCAGAGCGAAGACGCGAGTCGATGCGATTGGCTCACTCAGGCCACTCCTGATGAGCTGTTGGTCTCCGAGCCATGATTAGTCTGCAGCCATTGCCAAATTTGAAAAGCAGCTTCTCTGTTGGCGCTGGGATCTGATGCCAGGTCCCAGAGCCGGCCACAGCTGTGAGCAGGACACAATCTGTACAGCCATGGGGACTCTGGACATTCTGGCAGATTTCCAGACTGTCCAGAGTACTCCCGGATGGGTGGTGGACTAAGAGCCTAGGGCAGCTCCTTCTGTGGCACCATCGAAACTTGCACCAGCATAATGCTAAATGTAGATTCTCCGTTAGAGTATGGCAACCAGTTTAGCGACACACCTGTGACACTCTCATAACACACCCATAAGACGGACCATTTTCTTGTGCCTGAATAACCATCGCCCAGTTACCGCCCAACACATTACCAAGACACTCTGGATACCATATGTCTCAGGTACAACTGTACCTCTGTGTGTACATGCAGTGGGATGCATGCCTTGTGCCACTTTCTAGCGACATCGACACATGCGCATTTGAAAGACATCGACTCACAAACAGGCCTTAAATACTGTTATTTTTACTGCAGTTTTCCATACTTGCCTACTTTTGAAAAAGCATTTGAAGGAGACTGTGAAAGCAGCACCTATGATCACGGCGGTAAAGTGGGCGTGCACGACTACATCTGAGAGGCGTGTCATAAAATATCCTAACATCCACATGCAAATGAGCCCCAAAGCAGTTAGTAAGATCTACTTTTTGATGAAAAACAAACTGATACTTTCCAGAAAATACATGTAGCCATAGGGATCATTGTGCCTTATACCCAATGCAGGGAAATTATACTAATGATCCCATTTGAATGTATATATCTCTGTTTTTTTTCTATACATAACAGCTTCATAATGGGGGTAAGGTGCAATCAGGGAGATTGGTAGACTCTTCAGGGAGACAGGGAGATTGCTACTATTTCAGGGAGTCTCCCCGACAATCAGGGAGAGTTGGCAAGTATACAGTATTTACATCTCTTACTGTATGTTAATGTCTCCATAGAGTTGCATGTCTTTGTTACTTTGCTAGTCCTTCCCTTTAACCTTTGAGACACTATGCAATTTAAAAAAGCATTTAAGGATATTCACTTTCCTTCCATTGAGAAAAGCAGACAGGAAATTTGAAATGTAACATACAGTAATGGAAAGTTAGATTTGATGCAATGGAACCATAGTTATAAATATGAGAATTAATAGACTCAATTAAATATTCTTTAAAGTTTGTATTAAATATGTTATTGAAAATTAACTTTTACATAACATTTTAATGACTGAATGTATACAGTATGTGAAAAAGAAATGATTGGCAAAAGTGCTCTTCCCCCCACCTTTCTCGTTCCCTCCCTCCCCACAGTCCCCGGCATGTGACGGAGCAGTTTGAAGGGTTCCCTGTTTGGATGATGACAGCCGTGGTTACTGATCAGGTTCCAATTGATTGATCAGGGTTCAGGGAAGGGCTGGCAGAGGCGGGCTGCGGAGGCCGGCAGAGTCTCACCTGCCAGATTGTGACATTTCATCTAATCTTTCATCGGATTGTTTCCACTTGTGGTGGAGAGAGGAAAGGTGCCCAAATAGCAGGTAAAAAACTAGAGATGTGCGCTGACTCCCTGGTTTTGGTTTTGGATCCTGATTCATCTTCGTGTTTTGGTTTTAATTTTCGATCTAGATTTAAAAAAAAAAAAAAAATGATAGTTTTTAAAAACAGCTTGGATTTAAAATCCAAATTCCGAACCGCTTGAAGATCAGAACCGTGACTCGGAATTATCTGGATCTCCTCAGGTGATTAGAGCCGCGACTCCGGATTCATGAAATTCGGGTGGACTCGGATTTCTGGAGAACCGAACTGCACTTCTCTATACAGCGCAGAGTGCCAGGTTTTCAGGGCTGAATAGAAGTTTGTGGTCATTTTGTCACCTACTGCAGCACAGATCCAATCTGCCCCAGGTCCCTTTCATTGGCGTCACAAGCAGACTTGTCCCCAGGGGCAGCCCACATCTCCCGGACCCCTGGAGTGACCAAAACAGACCCCCTACCTGCAAAGCCACGCCCCTGTCACACAAGGCCACGCCCCATTTGCCGGCTCGCGGCTTCGACGTGCGTACAACATCCCTCCCCTCACCGGTTGTCACCTCGGTGAGGAACGCCATTGATCCCTTCACTAACCACGGATAAGAAGCCACATTGAGTAAGATGATATTTTTGAAAATTAGGTGCCCTTGGTTCATTTTATGGGATCCCCTCAGCCATTCTTACAGAGGGCCTGACTCAGAGCTGTGCGTAAACCACACGCAGTGCCCACGTGCGCATAGCTGAGCAATTATTTGCAACTGCCCATGCACAAAAAGACCTGAAATGGTGCATGCGTTATGCAGAGTGGACGCACACAGATTCTGTTGCGATTGTGGTCCGACGATATCAGAAATGAGTCGGCAAAGTAATGGGCGTTCCTGGGTGGTGACTGGGAGGCGGTCTGAAATGAGCGCAAAAAATGTCTTCTTATGGGCGTGTGCTGCAAGTACTGCGGGATAATCAGTGACAGCGACTGCGTTCACATAGGCATAGCCGCAGCCACATGGCGCATGTTCAGAAACTGGTACAAGTGCCGATGATGCACAGAATGGTGTGGAAAATCTGCGTCATTGTTACAGTGCGCAGAGCCGTATGGCCCTCATGATTAAGTAATGATCTCGCTGCGAGGGAAACCTGACACCGGAGCAATTCATTATTGCTCCGTTGTTGGGACAGCTGCTCTGAAAAGCAGCTGTCCCCTCGTTTAGTATCGCAGCTACAGAAGTCACACATGCGCAAAGCCGCCGGGAATGTAATGAGGAGGCGGCGGGGGGATCCGCTCAGATCCCTCTTCGCATCCCTGGAACTCCTTCCCATAGGAAGGAGCGAGGATCCTAGAACAAGCGTCGCGTGTTCTCACAAGCAAATGCAGAAAACTTTAAGTTTTCGGAATTTGCTGAATAGCAGGTGGTCCAATTTGGGACCCCTGATGATGAATAGGCCCCTGAGTGTGGGCGTCTCACTCAGACACAGGGGATGGCTGATACTAGTAGTTACACACAGTATAATCGCAGCTGTCCTCCTCTGAATCAGAGCCACAGTCACTGTACCTCAACCTCAGGAACGTAGATGTTGAGAACTGGGTTAAAAAAATGTGGAACGTTTTCAAAACTTGCACGAAAAGTTTATTGAACGTTACTATTCTGGAAGGTTTCACAGGAGTAAAATGGAAGATTACAGACACAGCAGGGAACACTGAGAGGTTGCCAGGATCATTTTGGTATTTTTATTTTTAGGTAATTATTGTAATTTTGAAAACTTTTACAATTTCTTACTTATCTGAAACTTTCAGATTGCTAAACCGTTCTGTATTTGGTACTTATTATTTTGCACTGATTGTCACACGGCAATATAACCGGTGACTGTGACATCCAAATGGCCAGATCGGTAAAATTAAACTAGAAGTGTATTTGAACATGTTGCATAAAGAGCTCGCACTGTGAGTAACAGAATTATATAATAGTTCTTTAATAGTTCAAATATTATTAAAACCACAATTATTCTGCATACATACAAAACACTTGATAATATGCTTATATGGAGTCTCTTTAGGATGGAAGGGGAAGCAATCGGGAAGCCGACTGCCTAAATACCGGCAGCCGGCTTCCCGACTGTCTTATCCCGGCAAGGGTGAAATGCCGGGCGTCTAGATGTAGACGCCCACATTTCCCCGATGCCGGGAGACCGGCGCCCGGCATCATGATGCCGGGCGCCGCGAGCGGACAGCCGCGGGGGGGGGGAGGATTAGGTTTAGGGCTCCCAGGGGGAACTTAGGGTTAGGCACCCCCCCGGGAGGGTTAGGGTTAGGCTAGGGGGAGGGAGGGTTAGGGTTAGGCACCCCCGGGGGGGACTTAGGGTTAGGCACCCCCAGGGCAGACTTAGGGTAAGGACCCCCCCCCCCGGGGGACTTAGGTTTAGGTAAAAGGGAAGGGGGTGGTTAGGGTTAGGCACTTAGAGGGGGGATTAGGGTTAGGCACTTGGGGGGGAAGTTAGGGTTAGGCACCCCTAAGGAGGGTTAGGGTTAGGTTAGTGGATACTTACCTATCCACGATCGGGATTTCCAGCGCAGTCGGGCTTCCGCTGCGTCGCACTCTGCTCCTGTCGGGAATCGAACCGCCGGCCATGTGGCCGGCGGTATTTCATACCCATTCCGATGGAAGCTCCTCTGGGGCTTCTGTTTCATGTATCTACTTTAGTCAATTCCTCATTCCTACAAGCACAGCAGGAATATATAATTATATATACAATATATAATATAATATTTTCATTGACCAAAAACATCTGGGAAAAAAAAACACTAAGGGCCCTGCACGACATTTGATTTTCAGTGGTAAAAAAATATTTTATATAATCCTTACATAAAAAGAAGTGTCAACAGCAAATAAATGAACCTCAATGGAGTTGAAGTACCCAGCGATCCAACCTTGCCCAAGTTGGGTGCGAGCTCCCGGTAGATGCCAATATTCCCTCAATGTTCCATCATCAACATCAGCATCTACCAAGCTTGATGGAGAATTTGCAAGCTAGTTCCTGGGTGAACATAAGTAAATTCTGGAATTATACTCATAATACATTAATAATAATCCCGTACCTTATACAGATCTATCATGACATGTCAAACCACTAAACTAATTTATATGTTTAGCTTTAACCCTAACGCAATCCCTAACACAACCTGGAAACCTTTTCCAAGACCTGACTTGAGCAGTAGAACTATCAGGCGTCCTTAACCCCCTTCACTGCTAAGGACGAACGGGACTCATCCTTCAGATGTACATAAAAACTGCTAAGGACGAGCCCCACTCCTCCTAAGCTCTGCAGGAGTTCATATGGTGGTAAAACTTACCTAGATGAGGCCTCCATTCCATCCATTACTTCAAATTCCAAGTATGTAAAACCCTCACACAGCAAAATTTGTATTGTCGACATCAAGATTTTATGTAGTGTCGATTTCTTAGGAAATATATACTATTCATTTACAGTTGTATATTATATACACTTACAGTGGGTTCTGCAAACTGACAGATAGGTTTGTATGTGATAGCTGCATGTATGTAGACCTCATCCTGCACACCATTCATGGTCAGGGATCCCGATGACATGCAGAAAACACCAAAGTACAAATCTAGTATTCCGGTCTGATCTTATCATATGATTGGCACCACCAGTCAGAGAGAACCTTCGTTTGAGCCTTGACCCGATGGGGCAACCTGTTCCACCTGGACAGGATTAGCAGTTGCAGCAGCCTGGAGTGGAACTGAGCGTACTCCACAATGCCGAAGGTGGATACCATGGATCCTAGAACTTGCTTGACCTTCAGCCCATGTGAGAATACGTGACACTTCTATCATTGCTGACCGACTTTTAGGCTTTGCTTGGGGACGAGAGGACCTAAAAGATGTTGTCCTAGGTTTTGTGGTAGCTGCTGAAGGCAGAAAGGCAGTCTTTGATGCTACTAATGTGGCTACAATCTTGTCTAAGTCTGGGCCAAAAAAGATCTCCCCATTGTAAGGTAATGCTTCTAAGGCTTTCTTAGACTCTGCATCCGCCTTCCATGACCGCAGCCACAGAATGCGGCGGGCAGACACTGCAGTGGCCAATCCCTTGTTCTGGACCAGAATACTGGATTGATCTAACCACTCACAGCAGGTATATTAATTTTAGACTGAATCTCTGCTTCTTCTCTCGAAGTTGAGTCAGTATAATTAGAGAGATCAGCATCTTCTGCCTCCTCAGATGACACCTCAGAATCTGAGAGCTGCGTAGTCTGTGAAGATAGCACAGGACACTTAGTAGTCTTACTGGGTAGGGGCTTCCCACCTTGCAACATATTTTGAAAGGTTGTAGAGGTAGCCGCCAGACTTTGTACTGAGTTAGAGAGTATGTCTACCCATGGAGGAGACATAGGAGGTACCTGCATTGCTTGTACCTATTGTGGCAACCCCATAAGGGGCTGGGGGGTCTGATTGGCCTTGTGGGGTGTAACACTTTGCACATAGCCTGTCAGGCTGAAGGCTTGTCCTCTGATTTTTAAGCAGGACATCTGGTGGTCCAGGTCCGCTTGGTCCTGGGCTTAGCGGCCCTAGTGGAAGTCGACTGTATATGAAAGGACTGTGAGGGTTTTGTAGATGGCTTGGAGTTCTAATACATTAATTGGCAAGGTCGACTCGGCTGATGTTCAACGCCCCTGGAAGGAGTGTTGACTGGTCACTGCGCCCCAGCCCCGATGGACCACAGAGAAAGAAAACCCTTTAGACCTCAGGAGGGATGTCTCAAGAGCCACACCGTCAAACACAGACTACCCAGGTCCGGGTGAAGACAGGGACCCTGAGACAACAGGTCCGGCTGCTGATGTATCAGAAACAGTGCGTCTATGGAGAGGCTCCGCAGATCTGAGTAGCAATGCCGTCACGTTTGATTTTTTGTTCTCCTTTAGTTTATATATTTATTATATAATCTTCTACTGTGTCTGTCTAGTACAAGTGCAGTGAGACCTGGAGTGGGGATCACAAGGGGGCCCCCCTACCCCTTACAGCTCTCACTGGCTGCCCGACGCCCAGGCACAACCTCTCTTATCTTTCCCAGCACTGTATGGATGTACAGGTCAGTACAGTGGGCAGCGATTAGAAAGAGTCAAAATGGGGACAGAAATTAGAGAGAGAGAGATAAATGGATGGGGGCATGATACAGAGCTAAGAGAGTGACAGGAGGGACGGAAAGAAAGAAAGAAAGAAAGAAAGAAAGAAAGAGAGAGAGAGAGAGAGAGAGAGAGAGAAAGAAAGAAAGAAAGAAAGAAAGAAAGAAAGAAAGAAAGAAAGAAAGAAAGAAAGAAAGAAAGAAAGAAAGAAAGAAAGAAAGAAAGAAAGAAAGAGAGAGAGATATGGGTAGGAGAGAGAGAGCGCATCCATTAGTTATACATACAGAAGCCTAATACAATACATCTGGCTGCTATCATGGCATCGGCAGCATTCAGCCGACGGCAGACTCCAGGAATCGGAGATATTAAACAATGTTGAACAATCTCAATTCCCCCGAACGCAACCCAAACATGGTCGGAATCGCCAAGTTGTTTTTTTGGACGGGTTTTATAGTACGGTAATGAAGTGTCATCTACATAAGTTAGAATAGTGGGCCTGATTCAGAGCCGCTCGTAAGCGGCCGCTCGTTCGTTCCGAGCGATGTTTGCACAACTGCACATGCGTACGGATCGTAATACGCATGCACGAACCAGTCAGTGCGGCCGAAAATCGTTTGTTCGATAAATAGCGAATGCCTGCTATGTTGAGTGACAGGAGGAGGCGTATGTGGGTGGTAACATGGAAGGTGCTTGAAAACGGGGAGTGGAGATCCGAACGCAGGTGTGCTTAAAGGTCAAAACGGGCGTTTTATGGGTGTGCATAATTAATACAGCAGCGTCATTGACCGCGTCACTGGGTAATTTTATAGTCAGAACTGCTCGCATGATTGTGGTAGGAAAAACCAACCACAAGAATAGCGAGCAGTTCATACGCTGGTCGATGTACTCGATTAATCTAATAAATAGCGGACATGACGTAGGATGCGAGCGGCCAGCCATGTCAGTGATGTCAGTGGGGCCTCCCCCAAACGGCAGGGGTTCCCATGGGAACGCCTCTGTTTGGGCTGCCACCCCCCCGGTCCGCCTTCCAAACGGGACGAGCTGTCAATCAACATCGACAGCTCGCCCCTTTGGAAAGAGACCCGCTATGACCAGCACTGTCGGTCGTAGCGGGTCTCACGCATGCGCACGAGGGGCACTGGCAAAACATCGAGGCGGCCGTGCGGTCGTAGACCGTACGGCCGCCTCTGAATAAGGTCCAAAGTACCAACCAATCAGCTTCTGACTGTTATTTTTTTGTAGCCCAGCCATGTTAGCTTGAATTTTTGTTTTACCAGCTAGGGGCAAAATTTCATTGGTTTCTATGGCAGAGACATAATTTTACCTTTTCCAGGGGGAGATGTATCAAACCTTGGTGAGAGATATAAAGTATCTGACCCTCTAACTGCCATGTTGCAGTCTGTGCTAGAAAAATGACAGGGGCATATTTTATTTTTTTACTAAAATAATATGAAACGGGTGTATCACATACATTTATTAAAGGGCAATCGGAGTAGTTTTTCTGAAAAATTACTCCAATCCCTTAAATTCACATATTTTTAGTAAGCAGATCGCATTTCCCGTACTTGTACTGGGAAATGTGATCTGCCTGAAATTTACTAAAAATAAATTATATGTTTATATATAATTTTTAAAAAAATACCAGGGAAAGCCCTGTGATAATAACGCCATCTTCAGATGGGTCACAGTGCAGGAGCCCGGAGACCAGCTGACCAGAGCTCCAGAGAGAGGACCACACGGCAGCACCCATCTCCGGGCAGATAAGTGTAAGCTGGGGGGGGTGGTTAGCCGGGACAGAACATTATTGCACGCTCTGTCCCTGCATTTGATTTTCGATACACCCTTGTGATGTACAGTATTCAATTATCGCATAGAGGTATTAAGCACATTTATCTGCAACTGAGATGCAGATTGTGATAAATATGACCCTCAGAAGCTGACCGGTTAGTACTTTGGTGTATGGGGGAGAAAAAGTACCAACCAATCAGTTCCTGCCATGTTACAGGCTGTATACATAAACCCCTAGTCTCCACCCACTTTATCTCTCTCCAAGGTATCGTACATCTCCTCCTGGATGAGGTAAAATGATGCAAGAACAATACAATTTTGCCCCTAGTCGGTACACAAGGTAAAATGTAACCTACATACTTAACACTTGTCGGCAGTGGTGGCTCCAGAGGTGGGGCTCCAGCTCAGTCCAAAATTCAAATAGGGGAGTCACACCAACTGTCATTTCACATGGGGTCAGATGGCTGGGAATCACCGGCAGTTGGTGGGCTCCCCTATTTGAATTTTGGACTGTGCTGCAGCCCCACCTCTCCTTGTAAGTATATGCGCGATGTCTATCCACAGTGGAGGCGCGATTTTGTGGGTTGAGTCAGTGTCCGCCTTATGACCTGTGGCGGGATGCCTGACGCACTTCCGGGTGTCAGAAAGCTGCATCTGATGGCTGGCGGCCTTTGAATACCCACAATTCAATGGAAAAAGTGCTTCCATCGAAATCGGGATCATCGATGGTTGCTAGCCATGAGTCTGACTTGTGTTGACTATGATCTTTCCTCCTACAGTTCCTCTATGATTCAGGAGCAGGAAGCTGCCCAGAAATGACCTTAAGTCTATCTTTTAGGCCGATAATCGCCATTTGCTTATATTCGATACTCTGGGTGGAGGGAGCATAGTGGACCTACACATCACATGAATTGTGGTTCTGAGCGGAGTATATATGAATCAGCCATACTTGCCTACCCTCCTAATGCGACCCGGCGACCGCCGCCCCCTCCACCCCCCCTACCCGCAGTTATAAGAGAATCCCCCGCAGCAGGGGGGGGGTGGCGCGATTCACACTGAATCGCGTCACATTGGCCCCGCCCCCTGCATCACAATGCTGGTAATGACGGCTTTATATAGAGGGGGTGGGGCCAAGATGCTGCGATTGCGTGTCCACGCCCCCGCTCCACCCACAAA
Source organism: Taudactylus pleione (assembly GCA_031769625.1). Lineage (NCBI taxonomy): Eukaryota > Metazoa > Chordata > Amphibia > Anura > Myobatrachidae > Taudactylus > Taudactylus pleione. Next base: position 271,618 of record JAUIMM010000424.1, on the reverse strand, counting down.
TGAAAGCCAAGCCCCCTTGCTTTGCCGATCTGGCTGCTCCCTCCCGGAAGTATTACACTGTCAGTTTCCAATAGGTAGGAGCTGGCTAACGAGGTTTCAGAGCTTGATAAACAGCACACAACGTCTCTGTACACTGTATGAGGACGGCGGTGTGCTCCAAAATCTACCGTATCGCAAGAGTTATTTGTGAGATCTCCTCCGTTGCTACCTTAATATATAGGAACATTACTAACAATTGTGTAAATCATGCAGAAGTATTGTTTATACATGATAAATAAGCCCCTGAATATCGTCGCTTTGTTTTATTTTTTTTAAATCTTCCTTTACCTGCTGTGTAACCGGGAGATGAATATAGAGAAAAGACGGCTTCCTGACATGAATCACATTAGTCCTTGCTCTGCCGGGATATTTACTAACACTCAGCAAATGATAAATGGGACTCGGGTATTGCTCCTAATCGCAGCATCGCGGTCTCCAGCCGTCCAATAGGAGAGCGAGGCAGAGGCTATCTGATGTGTCCTGCTCCGCAATCATGTCTGGATGAAAAACACAGGATATTGCTTAATACAAATCACGCATTAGACAGACGGATATGATTCTGTCTTGTGCTTAGCGGCTGGGGAGACAACAGTGTTACAGATATTAACTAGTTCCTCTACCAGATCTGCTTTACTGTAATCAGACTATGGGCCGTATTCTATTAGAAGCGAAAAGACGAGATCTGCGAAAAAGTATCGCCGATTGCCACTTTTAGCCTGTCGGAAACTTATCTCCGTATTCAATTCCATCCCCGTTTCGCATACGTGGAAAGTCTATGCAAGGTAATAGGCGAAAAAGATAGCAGGAGAGTAGAAGTGCATTTTTTTATTTTGGGGTGCAAAGGTGGGGAACCCACTCAGAACCCTTAGAACAGCCCCAAAAAATTCCTTAAAAAAGGGAGGAACACCCCGAAAAAAGTACTTTGAATTTGGGGTCATAAAAGCACAAAGTGTGGGGACAAGATCACAAACTAGCGAAATAAGGTTCTGGGGGTGCACTAAGAAGGGGTCAAGTGTTTTTGGGGTTGCAGGTGCTTTGTGGAATTTCGCATTTTTTAAACCTGCACTTTAGAGACATTAAAAGATGCTCGCACCCATTTTCACGTACCCCAAATGTGACAGGACTACTTATTTTATCCAAAAATACTGCTCTATGCCATTTGTCACCACGTGTGCAAAGACGCGATTTAGTGGCAATTGTGCGAACTTAAGTACCCCAAATAGTTTTATTAGGGCTATTCGGGCACTACTACATTGTTCCCCAATGTTTCTGCATCTTTTTGGGGGGTTCAGGCTGATTTCCCCGATTCTGACACCACTTTTCGCCCGTTCTGACTTCTAATGTTGCCCTTTACGCGTCCTTTGGAATTAAACTGGGCGAATAGCGGGTACATGCGCGATAAGTTTCCGCAGCTAAAATATACGCAAAGTAGACGAAAAGTCCGGCAGGCGAAATTTTATTGCGTACGCGAAACTAATTGAATACGGGCCTAAGTTAGGGCGTCTCTTTCCTCGCTGTCCCTCCTCTCCAGGCCCAGTCTGGCTCTAGCGGCAGAGTCACGCAATCTGGACTGGCGCATATATACTTGGCATAAGCAGGGTGATTATACGCTAGATACTGTATGCTACACAAACTCAAGCCCAATCTGCACCAGGCCCTCAGTATTTCACGTTCCCCTTCAGGTATGGTACGATTCCGTCTGTAGCATACTTACGCAAATGCTGCGCTATCAGTTAATTAAACGTCTCCAATTACACATTGTCTTTTGAAAATTAAAGATAATGTAGAATTTAATGGCAATATCCCCCCCCCCAAAAAAAAAAATGTCAGCAAGTTCTATGTTATGTTTTCCCAAATGACCATTTCGATGATTTCAGCAGGTCCTCAGTTTTATAAAGAGGGAGGTTTAGGTGTCTTTTCTAGAAAATAAAGTTTGTATGGTACTTTGATCAAAATATTTTTAAATAAAGGGTAATTCAGGACTATTCAGGGTTTGCAGGCAGGGACGTGGTTTAGCCCGGTGCACGGAAGCGGCAGTGTTTTCAGATCCTCTGCATACAAAATTATAAAGTTCTGCTCACCCAATCTACGTTTAAATGTCAGGTGTGTATTTCAGCACAGAGCAATCAACAGAACACAATTAGCCTTTGAATTGAGTCTGCAACTCTAGATGTTAACGGGAAGCAATTGCTTTCCTTTAACAGCTGATAAGTAACCTGAATAGCATGTTCCAGACCACTATTCAGCAAATCCTACACAATATAATGGAATAAATGAATAACCTCCTAATTCAGTTTAACCTTTTAATGGATAGAGGGGCTGCTGATTAAAGTGTGTTACTGATGTGCCTGTGGGTTCAGCTGATATTTCACTCATTGTACATACAAAAAAGAGAAAATGATTCCTGCACCGGATAATATTGAGGTCATTCTAGTGGAGTTATTCTAATCGTGGCCATTAATGTAGATGGTAATATATATATATATATATATATATATATATGGTGTGCAATAAATGTGTCGATATCCAGAACATTCAGAAGATGGTCTGAATATTGACATTCAAGATGTCAAGTCACAGTGTTGGCACTGACATGTCGGCATTGTCAGAATGTCAACACACTATATTAGGGTTACGCTGCAATTAAGGTTATGGTTAGATTAGGGCTAGACTACATTTAGGATTAGGGTTAGGTTTAAAGTAACAGTGGACGGTAAATCCCATTGTCGACATGCCGACTGTCACTATTTCCATTGTAAAAGTTGAAATTTGACATTTCGACATGCTGACTGCGGACATAACATTACTGACAGTTTTATATTTCTTTTTATAGCCTGATTCTGAATCGGACGTATGGGGCCGTTTTCAATTTGTTTTGCATCCGAGAGAAAGTTCCACCTACCTGACTTATCGCTGCCTTCCAGTGTTTTGGATGCGATAACTTTTCGTGTGCGCTCCCGATTTACTAAGCATTCAATTGCCAAACAGGCGAAAACGGGACCGGCGAATGTGAGCCAGGCGAAAAGTGCAGGATGAATTGGGGGAATCACTCTGCACCCCAGAAAGAGATGGGCTGACTTCGCAAATCATTATGGTAGTTTAGTATTAGCCCTAATTGAACTAGTTGGGGTACTTACTGGTGGTAATTGCTTGCTATTAGCGTCTTGGTAAAAGTGGTGAAGAACGGCATAAGGCAGTGTTTTTTGGAGCAAATAATACCCCTTTTCCACCAAAATTCTTGGTCTGACCCGGAGTTGGAACAGGGTTCCTATCCGGATCAGACCCGGAATTTTAGCCGGCGCCGGCTCGGGATATTCCCAAGTCGGCGCCGCTGACACCGGAGTCGGGTCTGCATAGACCCAGCTTTCCCGGCGTGAAAGTGGTCGCTTGGAGATTATGTCATCTCCAAGCGACACTGAAGCCGGACCAATCGGCCGGCATGCGGCTCACTCCAGGTCATCGTGCCCTGGAGTGCGCTGTTCTCACAGAAGGGTTTCAAGGGCTACGCCCGTGTTACACCCTGCTAGTTACCTGGGTTGGATCGCCGGGTCACTCTACCCGGCGATCCAACCCTCTCCCCTTTTACACCAGGGAGCTGCCTGGGTTAACCCTGCAATAACCCGGGTTTTAGCTCCGGTGTAAAGGGGTATAAGTAGTCCCATCAAATTTGTGGTGCTTGAAATTGGGTACTAGCATATTTTAAGGTCTCTAAAGTGAAGTTTTAGAAAAATGAAATTCCTCCGTCATACAAGCACCTGCAATCCCCAAAACACTTGGCCCCTTCTTAGAGCACCCCCAGGGGCTTATTTCGCTAGTTTTTGAAGTTGCCCCCCCCCACTTTTTCCATTTTCACCCCGAATTTCTAATGCGTATTTGGGGTGTTCCTGGAATTTTTTCTTTCTTTTTTGGATGAGTTGTCCTTTGGGGGGTGTACCAAGGGTTCTGAGTGGTTTCCTAACATCTGCACCCCAAAATATAGATTTTGCACTTCTCTTCTGCTGTTCTGTGGAGAAAAAGTATCGCCTGTTTCAGTGCAGTGACTTTTCGCATAGGCGAAAACGGACTGGAACTGAATACGGAGATACGTTTTCAGGCTAAATTTTCACAGAAAAACACGTGAAAACTGCTTTTTGCTTCTACTTGAATATGGCACAAAGTAGTATTGTTTACTTCCTTTTCGTTGATGCAAGATTCTGTACAGCTAATGCAAATTGACATTTGCACTAGCCCCATGCTAGGTGCAAGAAATCTGCCAGACACGGGATTCCCCACGCTGTGCCAGACACAGAATTCCCCACGCGGTGCCAGACACAGAATTCCCCACGCTGTGCCAGACACAGAATTCCCCACGCTGTGCCAGACACAGGATTTCCCACGCTGTGCCAGACACAGAATGCCCCACGCTGTGCCAGACACAGAATGCCCCACGCTGTGCCAGACACAGAATTCCCCACGCTGTGCCAGACACACGATTCCCCACGCTGTGCCAGACACAGGATTCCCCAAGCTGTGCCAGACACAGAATGTTGCCTTTAGCAACCAATCAGATTCTAGCTATTATCTTCTAGAAGGTGCTAGATAAATGATAAGTAGAATCTGATTGGTTGCTATGGGCAACATCTCCACTTCTAAAAACCTGCACTTTAGTAAATTTACCCCTATGAGTGCAATGGAGCAGCCTAACCTGGAAGAAGACTGCCAATCCTCTAAACATAACCAAAAGGAATATAGAAGCACAGGTGGCACTTAATTGCACGAAAAGAAACACATTAATAGTAATGCTATAAAACTGTAATATTGCTAGATATGTGAGCCGACCCTGGTGTTTTAGTTTTGGTTTTGGATCTGGATCCCCCTGGTTTTGGATCTGGATTGGTTTTGCCAAAACCTCACCTCTGTGTTTTGTTTTCGTGTTTTGGATCTGGATTTTTTTATGAAAAAAATCATAAAAACAGCTAAAATCACGTAAAATAGGCCTGTTTTTGTTCCTATAGTATAATTAACCTCAACAACATTTATTTCCAGTAATTTCCAATAAATTTTGACCACCTCACAATATTATTTGCTTCATCTAGTTAAGGCCAAAAGGTTGCATCCAGCTAGCTGGCTGACTAAGCTAAGTAACACAGTGGGCGGCACTAACATGTGGCAGTTCAGTTTCAAATTTCTAACACGGATACAGTGTGTTATACAGTGTGGGTTGGATACACCAATAGTGCACTTAATGTGGCAGCAGTGTCGGCAGAGCAGGGTTACTGACGGTGTCCTCAGTACATGGAATAGCAGTGCTGCAGTGCTAGCAGTGTCCTCAGTGAAGTGTACTGGTGTTGTGGGCAGTGCGGGGGTGCCAGTGGTGTCTTTAGTGCAGGTTTGCTGGCTGTGTGGGCAGTGCGGGGGTGCCATCGGTGTCTTTAGTGCAGGTTTTCTGGCTATGTCGGCAGTGCGGGGGTTGCTGGCGGTGTCCTCAGTACATGGAATGGCTGTGCTGCGGTGCTGGAAGTGTTCTCAGTGAAGGGTACCGTCGGTGTCAGGAGAGCTGGGGTGCCAGCGGTGTCCTCAGTGCATGTGTGCTGACAGTGTCAGCAGTGCAGGGGTGCTGGTGGTGTCCTCAGTGTGGGAGTGTCGGCAGTGTGGGGGCCGCTGACGGTGGCCTCAGTACACGGGGCAGCAGTGCAGGGGTGTCGGCAGTGGTGGTGTCGGCAGCAGGGGATGCTGCCAGTGGGGGTGCCGGCGGTGTTGGCATCGGGGGTTGCCGGCGGTGTCAGACGGCGGGGGATGGCGGGCACCATCTTCTTCTTCAGTGTGCATTTTCAATGGGCTTAACGTTGATTGGCTGAGAGCCGTGACAGCCATTCAGCGTTAAGCCCGCTCAATACAAAACCTTGCAACCCGACAGCGGGGTCGCGAGGTTTTGCCACGGGTGAGGGATCCGGGGCAGGCAGGGAGATACGAAAGTCACTTGGATCGCCCCGGATCCCCGAAATTAGGGTGGGTTCAGATCTCTGAGATCCAAACCCGCTCATCTCTAAATATTATACATATATTACATTCGCACAAATAATAAATCTCCCGGGAGTGACGTCTAATGGAGCATACACACTAGACGAGAAAAGGGAACGATATGAACGATAACGATATCGTTCATATTGTCCAGTGTGTATGCACCAAACAACCAACGATGCGTTTGCTATTGTTCACACACAGCAGTGCCCTGCAGTTGGTATACCTGGGCAGGCTTGTGCAGACAGTGGGAGCTGGGTCTCAGTAGTGCAGCGCTCATTACATCTATTCACAGTGTAGGGGGGCCTCACACATTTATTCACAGTGTAGGGGGGTTTGGGGGCAGCCCAGTATCTTAGAGAGCCCCCAGTGACGCGAACGAGCACACACACATTTATTGCACGCAATGTCCCGAATCCTGTAACACAAAAGCAGGGTGATCTGCAGATGCAGCAAGGAAGTGTCTATTTCCTGCAGACACCCCCTGCTGTTTTTCCATTTAACTTGTACAGTATTGCAGAGCCGCTTCCCTGTGTATATTGGGCCCGATTCAGACCCACTCGCTAGATGTGATCGCTCGCATCCAGCGTATACAAATTTGTCAAAGTGACGACATATGAAGCGATCGCTCGCCAAGGCATAAGCACACCCACTTTGGCTGTGCGAGCGATCGCTCTGTGTATGCAGACACCCAATAGCGTATGTAGAGACTCCCACTAGCGCACGTCATCTCCAGGAAGTGTATTAAAACATTGGTACATCGAACACCATCGGTAGCGAACGCAGCGCTTGTGGTTGCCTTATCCTGCCGCAAGCACTGTGAGGACTTCAGTGTAAAAAACAGGCATGTGACGTGTACTATGGCGCTGCCTGTTAATTATGCACGCCTTAAAAACGGCGTTGGAACACCCAGGCACGCCTGCGTTCACACCTCCACACCCCCGTTATTAGTGGCCTGCTCCTGTTACCACCCACAAACGGCCTCTCCTGTCACTCATTACACTGGGCTGTCTTTGCTGGGCGAGCGAGCGGCCTGCGATCGCACAGAGTAGTTTGCGCACGCGCAGAATGCAGCGTGCGCATGCGTGTTTGCAAACCATTGGGCTGCTTGCGAGCGCACAGCGCTAGCGAGCAGGTCTGAATGAGGTCCATTGTACAAATCAGAGCCAGGACCTATATGCAGCCATTATGTTAGACAGTAGCTCAATTTAATAATACATTCATCTCACTTTGTGATAGATTTTAGCGCTGCTAGTGACTTTTTTTCCTTTTGTATATTATATAAAATATAAATGAGTATTAAAAAAAAAAAAGGAAAAAAAACCCAGAATGCAAAGCTTTGTACTGTACCTTTATTACAGTATAATAAGCATTTCGCCTGCAGGAATAACCAGTCACCCAGTGACAACACTAGATTTATGGTAACTGGGATATTTCATTTGCTGTTGACTTTTCACACAAGATGCCAATCATTCTCCATAACATTACATTTCATTTTCAAGGTATAGTTATATTTTACTTTTTAAAGGTTTGGATGGAGAAGTAGGTGGAGGGAGGGGGGGAACCTCGAAAGTAGATGGGTCTGGAGAGTGCTCACTTATATAATACACTGTATCTTTGTTATATATACGCTGTTTATTTTATGGGTTGTCTGACATCCCGAACAGCAAAAGTAACAATACCAAAATGTATGAGATCTTTTCTGCACGGTGGAAAACACGGAAGGAAATCCGGCTGACACGTCGGAAGCATCTAGGGACCTGCGTCACCTCTTCAACCATGAAAAGCTGGTCTGCAAATTACTTTTTTGAGGATACAAAGCCGGTATGTTTCCGTGTCATGGCCCGGCGACTTTCACACCGAGATCTGAGGATATTTCTGCTGAGGCTCCATACAGGGACATAGGGATCAAATGTGTAAGAGCTGATGAAAGTAGGGACTAGGAAGGGTCTCTTGTGCAGGCAGAGTACGTAGCTGTAACCACCGATGGTGGAACGTGGAGACCAGAAAACAGCCAAAGGAATGGAGGCAGTGCCCCCTCCACCACACAAGCGCGCTCCTCGCTACCACGGCGGCTGAGAAGGTTATGATGTCTGCTTTGAGACAAGAATAGAATTGTGTTTATTGAAGGCTTAGAAAAGGGTAAAAGAAGGTCAACCGAGCATTATTCATCATCACTTCTCTACAAACTGAAGGAGAAGTTCAAAAGAGATATTTAAAGGTCAAATGCAGGTGAATATGTCCCCAAGAATTGTTGTTCTTACAGAAAAATGCTCTCGCCGCACGTCACATGAACAATATGGCAAATTCCCTGAACTTACTGGGCTGGCAAAGCCCCCCTCCCCCCCTTCCCGTCTCCCCAGCCCTTCCCCAAATCAGGAGATCTCGACTACTTCCAACATCATCCATAACCTACATTTCAAATAAGTTGGATAGAAATATTATGATGGCAGCCTGTCATCACTACCCACTCAGTCTGTGGCTTCCCGCATGCCATCCACGCGTGGACAGCGATCGGGCCGATGGCACACTTGGTTCCTGAAATACTCTGTGCCACTGTGGGTCTGATTCAGCAGCAGACGCATATGCAATCACAACTGCATTCGCCTACGGATCACAGTTGCTAAAAATGCTAATGCCTGCCAAAGCACAGTACTGCTGCCTTCTCATGTCCGTCCAGGGTCACACTCCATGGACGCACATCTGTACCATGGACGCACATCGCACAGGTACGAGGCATGTACGGCAAGTCTGACCAGTTGCATACACTGCATGTCTCCTCGCCGCAGAGAGCTCTCATGCTGCGTATGCAATCGCAGTGGCTAGTTTATTCTCGCCCATGAAACAGCGTTCAAACAGACAGACGCGCCTGCGTTTTTACGACCACCCTGCATGCTGACATCCTATCACTCACTTTGCGATGGGTTCCTCTATGCATTCGTACTCGCAATGCGATCGCTGCACATGCCCAGTGCGGCTTATACCCATGCGCGATGGCAAACGATCTCTCGATCTGCGTCCGTAATCGCCATGCAAAGATCTTCCATGGTTTATGGCGCGCACCTGTACGGTGTAGCATGCATAATTTGGGTCTGACTCTGCGTCATACGCAGCTGCATATGAGGGTGCAAATAGTGAATATAAAACTGCCCATACACAGCAGCGACTTTAAGCATTTTTTACATCTCCAGGCAATTCCAAGTCAGGCGGATCTTGGCTGGTCCGTTTCTGGGCGGCCAAATTGTGGTTGCACGCAGGATATTCATCTGGTGGGCGTGTCGGGGGCGTGTCGTGGGCCTGTAGCTAGAGGCCCGTGCCTACAGGGAAGGGAGGCCTGTTTCTGATGGATCCCTTGTTTTGCCCCCAGCACGTGCCCAGGGGCATAACTAGACCTAGGGGGCCCCACAGCAAAATTTTCATGGCCCTCCTAGGTCTCCGCCCCCCCCCTCCTCAGTCCCCTCTTCTCAACGTACTATACCTGCTCCGTGGTCGCGCTGCGCAGGGCAGGCACACCTCCTCTCCCGGTCGACTCCATCTCTCCTCACTGACTGATGATGGGAGGAGCGGGCCACGCCTCCTCCCAGTATCAGTCAATGTGGAGAGCCGGAGGCGGAGCCGATTTGGAGGTCGCGACCACGGACGGGGGGTGGGGCAGAACCATTGAGAAGGTAAGTGGAGGAGAGGGGAGTGCGGAGGGGGGGAGCGTGGACTGAGGGCTGCACATTAGGTGCACAGGGGGGGGGGCAGGGTTGGTCCGGAAGCCATAGCAGCGCCCCCTGCACTTACGGTAGTTACGCCACTGCACGTGCTGATACTAATGGTGACGGTTTCGGCTGTGGATGGAAAAACCGTGGGCGGTGCCACTTCCCGCTTGAAGCCCTATGGATCATCGCATTAACATAAGGAGATAAATCCATGACAGTATTACAAAAGAATTGGATTAACATGTTTCTGAAACTCTCTAGTTTGAAATGAATTGTGATCAGTGATTTCTGCCAAGGCTATTGCAACTCAGTCAGTCAGTGTAAGACAACCACACAGCCCTGCCGGACACAGAGGATTATATAACATCACCAGCTACAATGCCATTGCCCAGAGCCAAGTCTTAGTCAATATCACACTCATAAAAGAAATATCACACTCATGAAAGACACCTGATGAAAGGGAAGAATGAGGCGATGTAAAATAAACATCAAAGAAATGACAAAACAAAAGAACGATGATCAATGGGTGTCATAAATATTACATATTACATCTCTGCAGATGTAGCCGAGGTTCAGAGTCTGTTCTGCCTGATCACCGGCCGGTGAGTCACCTGATGGTGAATCCACAATGCATAGGCAAACGCAGGGGGGGTTTCCGTCTGCCTGGAAAACCCCCCTCCCCAGCCCACACCATTACCACAATAGAAATAGTAATATAATAGAATTCTACTAGTGCTGTATGTTCTTGGAATGGTGCCCACATCTAAAATAAAAGCATTCAGCTCAGGCAGGATGGACCTACTGCCGCATCTAATGGCTCACTGTGATCACTGGTCCTGTATATGCTGGAATTATGACACACAATACACTATGTATGACACATATAATGGGTTACTGTGATCGCTGGTCCTGTATATGCTGGAATTATGACACACAATACACTATGTATGACACATATAATGGGTTACTGTGATCGCTGGTCCTGTATATGCTGGATATATGACACACAATACACTATGTATGACACATTTAATGGGTTACTGTGATCACTGGTCCTGTATATGCTGGAATTATGACACACAATACACTATGTATGACACATATAATGGGTTACTGTGATCGCTGGTCCTGTATATGCTGGAATTATGACACACAATACACTATGTATTACACATATAATGGGTTACTGTGATCACTGGTCCTGTATATGCTGGAATTATGACACACAATACACTATGTATGACACATATAATGGGTTACTGTGATCGCTGGTCCTGTATATGCTGGGATTATGAAACACAATATACTATGTATGACACATATAATGGGTTACTGTGATCACTGGTCCTGTATATGCTGGAATTATGACACACAATACACTATGTATGACACATATAATGGGTTACTGTGATCGCTGGTCCTGTATATGCTGGGATTATGACACACAATACACTATGTATGACACATATAATCGGTTACTGTGATCGCTGGTCCTGTATATGCTGGATATATGACACACAATGCACTATGTATGACACATATAATGGGTTACTGTGATCGCTGGTCCTGTATATGCTGGAATTATGACACACAGGGCCTGATTCAGACCCACTCGCGAGCGGCTGTCCGCTCGCAAGTGGGTCGATGGTCTGCACTGAGCATGCGCACGACGGAGGGAGCTCCGTCGTGCGCATGCGCCAGACGCGACGAGCGAAGGAAAGTCCTTCGCTCGTTGTGTCCGATCAAAGGGGGCGTGCTGTCAATGTTGATTGACAGCACGCCCCCTTTGGTGGGCGTGCCGGGGGCATGCCTCCCTGACGGGGGCGTTCCCACGGGAACGCCTCCCGTCAGAAGCCGGCCCACTGACATCACTAGTGATGTCAGTGGGAGTGATTTTGGCTCTGATAGAGCCAAAATCACTCCGGAGCTTGCGGTTGAAAACCTCAACCGCAGGCTCCGGCTCGCAAATTCGATGGTCGCGATGGTCTCGACCATCGCGGCCATCAAAAAGCACGCTCGTATAGCCTGTGGGTGGTGACCCACAGCTATACGAGCGTCCAGGAGGACGCTCCATGAAAATGGAGCCCGGCCCTCATTCAGAGCGTGCGCTCTGCTCAGAGCGTACGGCTCTGAATGAGGGCCACAATACACTATGTATGACACATATAATGGGTTACTGTGATCACTGGTCCTGTATATACTGGAATTATGACACACAATACACTATGTATGACACATATAATGGGTTACTGTGATCACTGGTCCTGTATATGCTGGAATTATGACACACAATACACTATGTATGACACATATAATGGCTTACTGTGATCACTGGTCCTGTATATGCTGGAATTATGACACATATAATGGGTTACTGTGATCGCTGGTCCTGTATATGCTGGAATTATGACACACAATACACTATGTATGACACATATAATGGGTTACTGTGATCGCTGGTCCTGTATATGCTGGATATATGACACACAATACACTATGTATGACACATATAATGGGTTACTGTGATCACCTGTCTTGTATATGCTGGAATTATGACACACAATACACTATGTATAACACATATAATGGGTTACTGTGATCGCTGGTCCTGTATATGCTGGAATTATGACACACAATACACTATGTATGACACATGTAATGGGTTACTGTGATCGCTGGTCCTGTATATTATGGAATTATGACACACAATACACTATGTATGACACATATAATGGGTTACTGTGATCACTGGTCCTGTATATGCTGGAATTATGACACACAATACACTATGTATGACACATATAATGGGTTACTGTGATCGCTGGTCCTGTATATGCTGGATATATGACACACAATACACTATGTATGACACATTTAATGGGTTACTGTGATCACTGGTCCTGTATATGGTGGGATTATGACACACAATACACTATGTATGACACATATAATGGGTTACTGTGATCGCTGGTCCTGTATATGCTGGAATTATGACACACAATACACTATGTATTACACATATAATGGGTTACTGTGATCACTGGTCCTGTATATGCTGGAATTATGACACACAATACACTATGTATGACACATATAATGGGTTACTGTGATCGCTGGTCCTGTATATGCTGGGATTATGAAACACAATATACTATGTATGACACATATAATGGGTTACTGTGATCGCTGGTCCTGTATATGCTGGATATATGACACACAATGCACTATGTATGACACATATAATGGGTTACTGTGATCGCTGGTCCTGTATATGCTGGATATATGACACACAATACACTATGTATGACACATTTAATGGGTTACTGTGATCGCTGGTCCTGTATATGCTGGAATTATGACACACAGGGCCTGATTCAGACCCACTCGCGAGCGGCTGTCCGCTCGCAAGTGGGTCGATGGTCTGCACTGAGCATGCGCACGACGGAGGGAGCTCCGTCGTGCGCATGCGCCAGACGCGACGAGCGAAGGAAAGTCCTTCGCTCGTTGTGTCCGATCAAAGGGGGCGTGCTGTCAATGTTGATTGACAGCACGCCCCCTTTGGTGGGCGTGCCGGGGGCATGCCTCCCTGACGGGGGCGTTCCCACGGGAACGCCTCCCGTCAGAAGCCGGCCCACTGACATCACTAGTGATGTCAGTGGGAGTGATTTTGGCTCTGATAGAGCCAAAATCACTCCGGAGCTTGCGGTTGAAAACCTCAACCGCAGGCTCCGGCTCGCAAATTCGATGGTCGCGATGGTCTCGACCATCGCGGCCATCAAAAAGCACGCTCGTATAGCCTGTGGGTGGTGACCCACAGCTATACGAGCGTCCAGGAGGACGCTCCATGAAAATGGAGCCCGGCCCTCATTCAGAGCGTGCGCTCTGCTCAGAGCGTACGGCTCTGAATGAGGGCCACAATACACTATGTATGACACATATAATGGGTTACTGTGATCACTGGTCCTGTATATACTGGAATTATGACACACAATACACTATGTATGACACATATAATGGGTTACTGTGATCACTGGTCCTGTATATGCTGGAATTATGACACACAATACACTATGTATGACACATATAATGGGTTACTGTGATCACTGGTCCTGTATATGCTGGAATTATGACACATATAATGGGTTACTGTGATCGCTGGTCCTGTATATGCTGGAATTATGACACACAATACACTATGTATGACACATATAATGGGTTACTGTGATCGCTGGTCCTGTATATGCTGGATATATGACACACAATACACTATGTATGACACATATAATGGGTTACTGTGATCACCTGTCTTGTATATGCTGGAATTATGACACACAATACACTATGTATAACACATATAATGGGTTACTGTGATCGCTGGTCCTGTATATGCTGGAATTATGACACACAATACACTATGTATGACACATGTAATGGGTTACTGTGATCGCTGGTCCTGTATATTATGGAATTATGACACACAATACACTATGTATGACACATATAATGGGTTACTGTGATCACTGGTCCTGTATATGCTGGAATTATGACACACAATACACTATGTATGACACATATAATGGGTTACTGTGATCACTGGTCCTGTATATGCTGGAATTATGACACACAATACACTATGTATGACACATATAATGGGTTACTGTGATCGCTGGTCCTGTATATGCTGGAATTATGACACACAATACACTATGTAGGACACATATAATGGGTTACTGTGATCACTGGTACTGTATATGCTGGAATTATGACACACAATACACTATGTATGACACATATAATGGGTTACTGTGATCGCTGGTCCTGTATATGCTGGATATATGACACACAATACACTATGTATGACACATATAATGGGTTACTGTGATCACTGGTCCTGTATATGCTGGATATATGACACACAATACACTATGTATGACACATATAATGGGTTACTGTGATCCCTGGTCCTGTATATGCTGGAATTATGACACACAATACACTATGTATGACACATATAATGGGTTACTGTGATCACTGGTCCTGTATATGCTGGAATTATGACACACAATACACTATGTATGACAGATATAATGGGTTACTGTGATCACTGGTCCTGTATATGCTGGGATTATGACACACAATACACTATGTATGACACATGTAATGGGTTACTGTGATCACTGGTCCTGTATATGCTGGAATTATGACACACAATACACTATGTATGACACATATAATGGGTTACTGTGATCGCTGGTCCTGTATATGCTGGAATTATGACACACAATATACTATGTATGACACATATAATGGGTTACTGTGATCACTGATCCTGTATATGCTGGAATTATGACACACAATACACTATGTATGACACATATAATGGGTTACTGTGATCACTGGTCCTGTATATGCTGGAATTATGACACACAATACACTATGTATGACACATATAATGGGTTACTGTGATCACTGGTCCTGTATATGCTGGAATTATGACACACAATACACTATGTATGACACATATAATAGGTTACTGTGATCACTGGTCCTGTATATGCTGGAATTATGACACACAATACACTATGTATGACACATATAATAGGTTACTGTGATCGCTGGTCCTGTATATGCTGGAATTATGACACACAATACACTATGTATGACACATATAATGGTTACTGTGATCACTGGTCCTGTATATGGTGGGATTATGACACACAATACACTTTGTATGTAACATATTAAAGCTGGATAAGTGATAATTGTGCCCTCTTCATGGACTGGCCGCACTCACTCTAAAATCAAGCATTTGGAAACCCCCCTCTAGAAATCCTGCGTTTGCCACTGCAATGTACAGCGTGAGACTTCCAGCTGTCACCCGGGTACATGCATTAGCCTTCATATAACCTGCTCTGATCTCCCTCCCGGCTGTGTCACTATTAGAGCAGCCTCGGATATTATAACCACGTTACAGCAGCCGGCAGGCAAATACCCAGAGAGGTCACTGAAACACTATATTTATTATATATTACACATAGCATATATATCATGATTACATTGACTGATAACAGCTTATATTCCAATGTGCATCTTTATATTCCAGGGTCTATGGACCTCATTCAGAGTCGGTCATTGCGGCCGCTCGGTCGTACGCCACCGATGTTCGCGAAACTGCGCATGCGTAAAATTCGCAATGCGCGTGCGCAAACTAGCTATTGCGATCAGAAATTTCTCTCTCCTTCAACTTGGCCAGGTCGTTAGTTTGAGTGACAGGATGAGGCGTTTGTGGGTGGTAACAGGGGAAGGTGCTTGTGAACGGGGGAGTGGAGATCTGAACGCAGGCGTGCCTGACTATGCAAACAGCATTTTATGGGAGGGCATAATTAACTAAGTAGTGTCATGGCACATATGACATGGGAGGTTTTTACACTGACATGATCGTAGAGCTTAAGAGAGGGTATGGTCAACCTTAAGCTCTACGACCAGCTCCGATGGTTCCCGATGGTCTCGATTAATCCTTATATGCCTGGAGATGACGTGTAATGTGAACGAGAAGGGGGCGTATTTTTAGTCTTACGGCCGCATCCTCCCCTCGCTCGTCCAGCTAACGATCCCAACTTAACGACGCAACTTGCGAGTGCTTCATTTGCATATCCGGCCCCTTTTACCTTGCGACCGAGTGGCCGCAACGACCGACTCTGAATGAGGTCCTATATGACATATATCTTTCCTAAGATATTTAAATGAAATAAATAATTAATAATAATCACATAAACCAAATGTGTGTCTTAAATGTAAGATATTTCTGGTGATTCCGTCTCCCTCAGGCAGAATGCGACTGTCATTGGGGAGGACATGATACTAATATATAAACACAATATTGTAATTATGTAATAATGACTTCAATGAGGAATAGGAAACTTATTAACAATATCTCCCAAATGATACAATAATTAGAAAATGATTATATTTTATTTATATAGCGCCACAAATTGTCTGTAGCCTCGTACAGAGACAATTTATAATGAAACACAAATAATTCATTATAAAATGGTAACAACGGACAGTATAGGGACAGAAATCGAGTAGTGAAATATGTAGACAGCTGCAGGACAGATAATAGCATTATGGGAGGGGCGGACAGACCCATCAGAGGGGAGTGCTGGAGATAGGGATAGTGCTGTGAGAACCAGGAGGGTGGAGGGCCCTGCTCACAAGAGCTTACAGACGAGGGGAGTGGGGGCATAGCTGGGAGGTGAACCGGGAAGTCATGATGCAGGAGAGCAGAAAGCTGAGACTTAAGAAAGTGAGGAGACTTGGGGGCCCTGATGGACAGGTGCAATGTCAGGGCTGGCATCTGGTCTGATAAGGTGGGAGAGCGAGTTCCAGAGGAAAGGAGCAGCGCGGGAGAAGTCCTGGATGTGGGAGCTGGGGGATATGATCAGAGCAAAGGAAGAGCGGAGAGGGCGAGAGGCCGCATGGAGTGAGATGAGATTGGATATCTGGGAAGGAGCGATGAAGTGTTTTGCATGCTAGGAATTATGAACTTTATACTGTCACTTACTGTAAGTAAATAACCGAGTACTAAGGTTTCTATCCCCCTAAACTTGTCAGCTGCAGATTTAAGCTAACAGGTATCAATTCTGTACTAGTAGACTGTATCTCTCACCTCCACCCCGTACACACTCACAGACCCAGGAGCTGACATGCAGCCAGGCTTACCGTTACTTTACACTTCTGAGATAATGTTGTCGCTCACCTCTAATTGTAACGGCAGAGAAAAAAGATCATTTTTTATCTTTTTCACACAGAAAGCAGCAGGATAATGTAATAAAATGGTGTAAATCCTTCTCGGTGGTGCCACTTACCAGGGCTAATCTCTATCGGCCTTAACTTGCCCCTCTGTGCCCAGATGGGTGGCTGTATATCAGGGTTACACCTGCTGTCAGTGCACACTACAGAGCTTACCCTCAGCTGGTCTGATAGATGGATTTATATATTTAATCAAATCGACTATAAAAACATACATATCAATTGGACGGCTTATCTATGGACCATAGGCAAGGCCGGATTAAGCCTTTGGGGGGTCCAGGGCACTTAAGACAGGGTGGCCCACCCCCACTCCACCGGCCCTCCTCCTCTTGAGAGCAATGCTCCCACTCAACCGGCCCACCCCCACTCAGCATCCACCCCTCCTCCACTTGTCACCCAGCCCATCCCCACTCATCCAGCCCTTCGAAAAAAACGGGACTGCACAATGCAACAATGTACTGTACACTGGCCGAGGGGTAGGCCCTGATAGAGGGGGTCCTGAGGCAGAGTGCCCCCATGCCTCCCTCTTAATTTGGTTCTGACCATAGGTCAACTGGCATAAATAGTATTTTAAATCACATCACACATGAAAGATATTACCACCCTAGGGGTAGGAGTGGCAGAGGCAGAAGTCCGAGCATAGGGGCATTGTTCCCAATATTAGAGATTTCTCTTATTACAGTGTTTAGACTCAAAAGTCCACACAAGTTGGTCCCTTAAAAAGCCAAGTATTGCGCCCCGGTATGTATTGCTGCTTTCTATTTACTACCAGTTACTGGACTGGCTATTTTGACCACTCTGGTATGCCCATGACCCAGATCATTAGCTTTATTTGACCCTGCACCTGTGCTACCCGACCTGACCCCTTTGCCATTCCTTGAGCCCATCTGCACATCATCTGCTCATCCACCTAGAGTCAGCAACCGCTTAGCAGGGCAAACATGTGACTCATGGTCTATGGATCGTCATCACAAAACCAATATCCCTCCCGGCCATGTCCAAGGCGAAGACATGTCACCCATTATACTCTGCACCTCATGTGTGCATCATTATTGCTGGTAGTGTTATACCCCTGGCTTTTACAGGGGCCAATGGACATTGCAATATAGGAGGCTGCCTCCACGTGAAGCCATTATGCGGCAAAACTGAGACAAGTCAGCAACCGGACAGTGTGTTTGTGGTTGCACATGTGCATTTGAGAACGGGAGACGAGGAGGAGCAGAGTGCAGAGCAGGGAGAGCTGCCGCAGGTCTGCCGTGAGAAAACAAGAACCTGGACAAAGTGTTATCACTGAAGTGGTGAGGTGACAGAAGCCACAGAGTATCCGCTGATGGTGCGCTGAATGACCACGGCAGAAACGTCAGCTGAGACTGAGACCCGAGACAGTGTGTCAGCACAAGGAGCCACAGCTGATATTCTTGGAGGCTGTAAATGAGTAAAAGAGTTGTAAAAGGGAGACATTCCTACTGAGCTGCAGTGCTACTGAGAATTGTTTAGGATCAATTGAGAACTGTTTGAGAGCTACTGAAAACTGTTACAAAGATATTGCAAGAGTGTATGAGATACTAATAATTACTGACAGATACTGAGAATTGCTGAGAGATCCTGAGATCTGCTATATTCCAAGTACTGTGTGAGACTGAGGGGCCTATTCATGATGTTAATTATCGGACCCCGATAATTAACATTGTAATTCGCTATGGATTCCAGAGCAATTCATCATTGCTCTGGCGCGTTGACAGCTGATGTGAAAATCAGCTATCCTGCAAGCGGCTTCACTGCACCTTTCGGAGCAGCTGATGGGAGTGCGCACTCAAGCTTTGAAAATATTATATTTTCATTTCATTTTTATTATATTTTCAGAGAGAAAGGTAAGCAGGAGATATTTTTGATACTAGTGTATGGGGACAGCGGCCATTCCGGGAGAGAAAGGTAAGCAGGAGATATCTGTGATACTAGTGTATGGGGACAGCCGGCCATTCCGGGAGAGAAAGGTAAGCAGGAGATATCTGTGATACTAGTGTATGGGGACAGCGGCCATTCCGGGAGAGGAAGGTAAGCAGGAGATATCTGTGATACTAGTGTATGGGGACAGCGGGCCATTCCGGGAGAGGAAGATAAGCAGCAGATATCTGTGATACTAGTGTATGGGGACAGTGGGCCATTACAGGAGATAAAGGTAAGTAGGAGATATCTGTGATACTAGTGTATGAGGACAGTCGGCCATTCCGGGAGAGAAAGGTAAGTAGGAGATATCTGTGATACTAGTGTATGGGGACAGCGGGCCATTCTGGGAGAGGAAGGTAAGCAGGAGATATCTGTGATACTAGTGTATGGGGACAGCAGCCATTCCACCAGAGGAAGGTAAGCAGGAGATATCTATGATATCTCCTGCTTTATCTTCTTGATGAATGGCCCGAAAACATAATTTTTTCAGTTGCAGGTGGAAATGTTAATTTTCGCCTGCTTTTTAAAAAATTAAGTGATGATGAATAGGCCCCTGAGTTTGATTAAACAGTGTGATATTCATCTTGTTTGAGCTACTAGAGAAACAGTGCCTGAGTTTGTCAGTGTATATAGCGGCAGCCATTTTTTGTGAATACTGAAGTAAATTAAAGAGCACTTTGGGAATCAGTTATTGCTACTGTGCAGTGCTGAAGATAATTGGGATATATTGCAAGTGGAACTGTCTTTATTGTACCTTATCTTTGGAAAGCCAAAGCTATTGCTCTTAGAATCAGGTAAAAATATCAGGCTAAGCTAATTGCTATTACAGTACCAATTGTGGATTACAAATACATGCATGTTATAGGTCAGTTATTGTCCAGCAACAGAGTATGCCCATACAGAACTTTGTGTGTGTCAGGATTGTGGTGTTTTGTGTTCCTGGTCATGATACTGGTGGCTCAGTGGTGGAACTCGGGGATTAGCAGGCTTAATATAGTTTCTGCAAATGTGCAGATACAGAAGCAGGTGGAGAGGAGGCAGCAGTGTAAATGTGTATAGGACTCGAGGAATAAGCTCAGGTATTGGGGCCTGGTGATGACTAGGACTATGGAAGAAGGCACGGAGACTGTACTCAGAGGATAGCACAGGCAGACAGCTCTCTGAGGTAGTACTGGACTTGTGGAACTGAGAACTAGACAAGTTTAGGGAGTTGTCTAATACTCTAACCAAGGGCGCAGAGTTTAAACACACCAGCAATTTTCACCAGGAAACCCCACAAGGGGATCTGGATTTTTCTGCATCTGAGGTGCATGTCGCGGCCTCCTGGTAGGGTCTCCCAAGGACTCTGTATAGAACTATCCAAAGATACTAAGGGCAAGCCCCCAAGTCCAAGAACAAAACAATGGGGAAGGATAGCAATAGCCAATATTAATGATCTGATGTTTCCGGTTGCAACCTATGATGTTGAAACTGATGGGTCTGGTATAGCTGTTGAATATGGAACCGATGGTCCTGGATACAGCAGATGAATGTGGACCTAATGGTTCTAGATATAGCTGATGAATGTGGAATTGATGGTTCTAGACATAGCTGATGAATGTGGACCGGGTAAGCTAGTAATTGGATAGGTACCGATGAGGATGGACTTGTGTAGGTACCACTTATCAGATAGGGGCCGATGGTGCTGGTATCAAATAGGGACCGATGGTGCTGGTATTAGGATTGGGTCCGATGGTGCTGGTATGGGATAGGGACCGATGGTAGAAGTACTTCTGCAATAGCAGCGAGGAGAAGTCTGGAGCCTAGTAGTGTAGCACAGGAGTGAGACGTGTTGTCTAAGGCACTGACTGCTAGTCATTGCAATCCTCTTATCCCCCCTGGTCTGTGCTGATTGACTGACAGGATCAGGCATCCGTTGCAATGTGACTGATTGGATGAAGGACACTCCACACTGAGTGGAGCTCAGAGTCAAGTGATCTCCACTGGCCCAGGGACTGGACAATTAGCGGTCAGCTGACTGCAGGTGTCATGGCGGCGCCCAGACCCGGAGATGGTGGACATGCTAGCGGGGCTACAGCAGCCAAGGTAAGATGGGGTACACTATGGACAGCAGCGCACAGCAGGAACCAGAGAGCCAACCTGAATAGATGCTTTGTGCAGGCCAGTGCACCAGCGTGAAGGTGAGATCTGTAGCACAGTGACGCGACTCCTGTGCACTTTAGATTAAAATACTGAACAGCTGTAAGGTTTCTGCTAAATGATCTGAGTAATAATCTGTGTTGCTATTACTGAATATCTGTGTTTTGCAAAGGTTAATGTGTGTTTAAAGTACAGTATATTGAGGCTACCGAGAAATTGTCCTTTTCCTAGTTGTAGCCAAAGAGATACTGCAATACTGAACATAAAGAAGCTTGTATAACTATTGGGAAGAGTTATTGTCCATTACCTATTCACTACTATATTAATAACTACTGTGTTGAAATTGTGATATTCCGTTTGTGCTGCAATCTCCTGTCATATGTATAGCAATCATTATTTCATACAGTGACCTTCCCTGGATCTACGTCCTCCTAACCACATTTAATAAATGTACTTTATTATTTAAATTACAGTACCAAGGACATCACATTATGCCATGTTACTGTGTGTGTATGGGGCTAGCCTCTCTGCTACAGCCTGAGGTGGATAAAGCTTGTGGAGTCATTACCAAGGCTGTCACATTATGCCATGTTACTGTGTGTATGGGGCTAGCCTCTCTGCTACAGCCTGAGGTGGATAAAGCTTGTGGAGTTATTACCAAGGCTGTCACATTATGTCATGTTACTGTGTGTATGGGGCTAGCCTCTCTGCTACAGCCTGAGATGGATAAAGCTTGTGGAGTCGTTACCAAGGCTGTCACATTATGTCATATTACTGTGTGTATGGGGCTAGCCTCTCTGCTACAGCCTGATGTGGATAAAGCTTATGGAGTCATTACCAAGGCTGTCACATTATGTCCTGTTACTGTGTGTATGGGGCTAGCCTCTCTGTTACAGCCTGAGGTGGATAAAGCACATGGAGTCATTACCAAGGCTGTCACATTATGTCCTGTTACTGTGTGTATGGGGCTAGCCTCTCTGCTACAGCCTGAGGAGGGTAAAGCTTGTGGAGTCATAACCAAGGCTGTCACATTCTGTCATGTTACTGTGTGTATGGGGCTAGCCTCTCTGCTACAGCCTGAGGTGGAAAAAGCTTGTGGAGTTATTACCAAGACTGTCACATTATACATGTTACTGTGTGTATGGGGCTAGCCTCTCTGCTACAGCCTGAGGTGGATAAAGCTTGTGGTCATTACCAAGGCTGTCACATTATGTCATGTTACTGTGTGTATGGAGCTAGCCTCTCTGCTACAGCCTGAGATGGAAAAAGCTTGTGGAGTTATTACCAAGACTGTCACAATATACATGTTACTGTGTGTATGGGGCTAGCCTCTCTGCTACAGCCTGAGGTGGATAAAGCTTGTGGTCATTACCAAGGCTGTCACATTATGTCATGTTACTGTGTGTATGGGGCTAGCCTCTCTGCTACAGCCTGAGGTGGATAAAGATCATTGGGTCATTACCAAGGCTGTCACATTATGTCATGTTACTGTGTGTATGGGGCTAGCCTCTCTGCTACAGCCTGAGGTGGATAAAGCTTGTGGAGTCATTACCAAGGATGTCAAATTATATCATATTACTGTGTATATGGGGCTAGCCTCTCTGCTACAGCCTGAGGTGTATAAAGCTTGTGGAGTCATTAACGAGGCTGTCACATTATGCCCTCTAACTGTGTGTATGGGGCTAGCCTCTCTGCTACAGCCTGAGGTGGATAAAGCTTATGGAGTCATTACCAAGGCTGTCACAATGTCTTGTTACTGTGTGTATGGGACTAGCATCTCTGCTACAGCCTGAGGTGGATAAAGCTTGTGGAGTCATTACCAAGGCTGTCACATTATGTCATGTTATTGTGTTTATGGGGCTAGCCTATCTGCTATAGCCTGAGGTGGATAAAGCTTGTGGAGTCATTACCAAGGCTGTCACATTATGTCATGTTACTGTGTGTATGGGGCTAGCCTCTCTGCTACAGCCTGAGGTGGATACAGCTTGTGGAGTCATAACCAAGGCTGTCCTGTTATGTCATGTTACTGTGTGTATGGGGCTAGCCTCTCTGCTATAGGCTGAGGTGGATAAAGCTCATGGAGTCATTACCAAGGCTGTCATATTATATCATGTTACTGTGTGTATGGGGCTAGCCTCTCTGCTACAGCCTGATGTGGATAAAGCTTATGGAGTCATTACCAAGGCTGTCACATTATGTCCTGTTACTGTGTGTATGGGGCTAGCCTCTCTGTTACAGCCTGAGGTGGATAAAGCACATGGAGTCATTACCAAGGCTGTCACATTATGTCCTGTTACTGTGTGTATGGGGCTAGCCTCTCTGCTACAGCCTGAGGAGGGTAAAGCTTGTGGAGTCATAACCAAGGCTGTCACATTCTGTCATGTTACTGTGTGTATGGGGCTAGCCTCTCTGCTACAGCCTGAGGTGGAAAAAGCTTGTGGAGTTATTACCAAGACTGTCACATTATACATGTTACTGTGTGTATGGGGCTAGCCTCTCTGCTACAGCCTGAGGTGGATAAAGCTTGTGGTCATTACCAAGGCTGTCACATTATGTCATGTTACTGTGTGTATGGAGCTAGCCTCTCTGCTACAGCCTGAGATGGAAAAAGCTTGTGGAGTTATTACCAAGACTGTCACAATATACATGTTACTGTGTGTATGGGGCTAGCCTCTCTGCTACAGCCTGAGGTGGATAAAGCTTGTGGTCATTACCAAGGCTGTCACATTATGTCATGTTACTGTGTGTATGGGGCTAGCCTCTCTGCTACAGCCTGAGGTGGATAAAGATCATTGGGTCATTACCAAGGCTGTCACATTATGTCATGTTACTGTGTGTATGGGGCTAGCCTCTCTGCTACAGCCTGAGGTGGATAAAGCTTGTGGAGTCATTACCAAGGATGTCAAATTATATCATATTACTGTGTATATGGGGCTAGCCTCTCTGCTACAGCCTGAGGTGTATAAAGCTTGTGGAGTCATTAACGAGGCTGTCACATTATGCCCTCTAACTGTGTGTATGGGGCTAGCCTCTCTGCTACAGCCTGAGGTGGATAAAGCTTATGGAGTCATTACCAAGGCTGTCACAATGTCTTGTTACTGTGTGTATGGGACTAGCATCTCTGCTACAGCCTGAGGTGGATAAAGCTTGTGGAGTCATTACCAAGGCTGTCACATTATGTCATGTTATTGTGTTTATGGGGCTAGCCTATCTGCTATAGCCTGAGGTGGATAAAGCTTGTGGAGTCATTACCAAGGCTGTCACATTATGTCATGTTACTGTGTGTATGGGGCTAGCCTCTCTGCTACAGCCTGAGGTGGATACAGCTTGTGGAGTCATAACCAAGGCTGTCCTGTTATGTCATGTTACTGTGTGTATGGGGCTAGCCT
This sequence comes from Taudactylus pleione, assembly GCA_031769625.1. Lineage (NCBI taxonomy): Eukaryota > Metazoa > Chordata > Amphibia > Anura > Myobatrachidae > Taudactylus > Taudactylus pleione. The sequence goes on along the minus strand of JAUIMM010000424.1, from coordinate 246,588 downwards.
CTCTGCTATAGGCTGAGGTGGATAAAGCTCATGGAGTCATTACCAAGGCTGTCATATTATATCATGTTACTGTGTGTATGGGGCTAGCCTTTCTGCTACAGCCTGAGGTGGATAAAGCTTGTGGAGTCATTACCAAGGCTGTCACATTATGTAATGTTACTGTGTGTATGGGGCTAGCCTCTCTGCTACAGCCTGAGGTGGATAAAGCTTGTGGAGTCATTACCAAGGCTGTCACATTATGTCATGTTACTGTGTGTATGGGGCTAGCCTCTCTGCTACAGCCTGAGGTGGATAAAGCTTGTGGAGTCATTACCAAGGCTGTCACATTATGTCATGTTACTGTGTGTATGGGGCTAGCCTCTCTGCTACAGCCTGAGGTGGAAAAAGCTTGTGGAGTTATTACCAAGACTGTAACATTATACATGTTACTGTGTGTATGGGGCTAGCCTCTCTGCTACAGCCTGAGGTGGATAAAGCTCATGGAGTCATTACCAAGGCTGTCACGTTATGTCATGTTACTGTGTGTATGGGGCTAGCCTCTCTGCTACAGCCTGAGGTGGATAAAGCTTGTGTAGTCATTACCAAGGCTGTCACATTATGTCATGTTACTGTGTGTATGGGGCTAGCCTCTCTGCTACAGCCTGAGGTGGATAAAGCTTGTGGAGTCATTACTAAGGCTGTCACATTATGTCATGTTACTGTGTGTATGGGGCTAGCCTCTCTGCTACAGCCTGATGTGGAAAAAGCTTGTGGAGTTATTACCAAGACTGTCACATTATACATGTTACTGTGTGTATGGGGCTAGCCTCTCTGCTACAGCCTGAGGTGGATAGAGCTCATTGGGTCATTACCAAGGCTGTCACATTATGTCATGTTACTGTGTGTATGGGGCTAGCCTCTCTGCAACAGGCTGAGGTGGATAAAGCTCATGGAGTCATTACCAAGGCTGTCACATTATATCATGTTACTGTGTGTATGGGGCTAGCCTCTCTGCTATAGGCTGAGGTGGATAAAGCTCATGGAGTCATTACCAAGGCTGTCACATCATGTCATGTTACTGTGTGTATGGGGCTAGCCTCTCTGCTACAGCCTGAGGTGGATAAAGCCTGTGGAGTCATCACCAAGGCTGTCACATCATGTCATGTTACTGTGTGTATGGAGCTAGCCTCTCTGCTACAGCCTGAGGTGGATAAAGCTTGTGGAGTCATTACCAAGGCTGTCACATTATGTCATGTTACTGTGTGTATGGGGCTAACCTCTCTGCTACAACCTGAGGTGGATAAAGCTTGTGGATTCATTACCAAGGCTGTCACATTATGTCATGTTACTATGTGTATGGGGCTAGCCTCTCTGCTACAGCCTGAGGTGGATAAAGCTTGTGGAGTCATTACCAAGGCTGTCACATCATGTCATGTTACTGTGTGTATGGGGCTAGCCTCTCTGCTACAGCCTGAGGTGGATAAAGCTTGTGGTGTCATTACCAAGGCTGTCACATTATGTCATGTTACTGTGTGTATGGGGCTAACCTCTCTGCTACAGCCTGAGGTGGATAAAGCTTGTGGATTCATTACCAAGGTTGTCACATTATGTCATGTTACTATGTGCATGGGGCTAGCCTCTCTGCTACAGCCTGAGGTGGATAAAGCTTGTGGAGTCATTACCAAGGCTGTCACATTATGTCATGTTACTGTTTGTATGGGGCTAGCCTCTCTGCTACAGCCTGAGGTGGATAAAGCTTGTGGAGTCATTACCAAGGCTGTCACATTATGTCATGTTACTGTGTGTATAGGGCTAGCCTTTCTGCTACAGCCTGAGGTGGATAAAGCTTGTGGAGTCATTACCAAGGCTGTCACATTATGTCATGTTACTGTGTGTATGGGGCTAGCCTCTCTGCTACAGCCTGAGGTGGATAAAGCTTGTGGAGTCATTACCAAGGCTGTCACATTATGTCATGTTACTGTGTGTATGGGGCTAGCCTCTCTGCTACAGCCTGAGGTGGATAAAGCTCATTGGGTCATTACCAAGGCTGTCACATTATGTCATGTTACTGTGTGTATGGGGCTAGCCTCTCTGCTACAGCCTGAGGTGGATAAAGCTTGTGGAGTCATTACCAAGGCTGTCACATTATATCATATTACTGTGTATATGGGGCTAGCCTCTCTGCTACAGCCTGAGGTGTATAAAGCTTGTGGAGTCATTACCGAGGCTGTCACATTATGTCCTCTAACTGTGTGTATGGGGCTAGCCTCTCTGCTACAGCCTGAGGTGGATAAAGCTTATGGAGTCATTACCAAGGCTGTCACAATGTCTTGTTACTGTGTGTATGGGACTAGCATCTCTGCTACAGCCTGAGGTGGATAAAGCTTGTGGAGTCATTACCAAGGCTGTCACATTATGTCATGTTATTGTGTTTATGGGGCTAGCCTCTCTGCTATAGCCTGAGGTGGATAAAGCTTGTGGAGTCATTACCAAGGCTGTCACATTATGTCATGTTACTGTGTGTATGGGGCTAGCCTCTCTGCTACAGCCTGAGGTGGATACAGCTTGTGGAGTCATAACCAAGGCTGTCCTGTTATGTCATGTTACTGTGTGTGTATGGGGCTAGCCTCTCTGCTATAGGCTGAGGTGGATAAAGCTCATGGAGTCATTACCAAGGCTGTCATATTATATCATGTTACTGTGTGTATGGGGCTAGCCTTTCTGCTACAGCCTGAGGTGGATAAAGCTTGTGGAGTCATTACCAAGGCTGTCACATTATGTCATGTTACTGTGTGTATGGGGCTAGCCTCTCTGCTACAGCCTGAGGTGGATAAAGCTTGTGGAGTCATTACCAAGGCTGTCACATTATGTCATGTTACTGTGTGTATGGGGCTAGCCTCTCTGCTACAGCCTGAGGTGTATAAAGCTTGTGGAGTCATTACCGAGGCTGTCACATTATGTCCTCTAACTGTGTGTATGGGGCTAGCCTCTCTGCTACAGCCTGAGGTGGATAAAGCTTATGGAGTCATTACCAAGGCTGTCACAATGTCTTGTTACTGTGTGTATGGGACTAGCATCTCTGCTACAGCCTGAGGTGGATAAAGCTTGTGGAGTCATTACCAAGGCTGTCACATTATGTCATGTTATTGTGTTTATGGGGCTAGCCTCTCTGCTATAGCCTGAGGTGGATAAAGCTTGTGGAGTCATTACCAAGGCTGTCACATTATGTCATGTTACTGTGTGTATGGGGCTAGCCTCTCTGCTACAGCCTGAGGTGGATACAGCTTGTGGAGTCATAACCAAGGCTGTCCTGTTATGTCATGTTACTGTGTGTGTATGGGGCTAGCCTCTCTGCTATAGGCTGAGGTGGATAAAGCTCATGGAGTCATTACCAAGGCTGTCATATTATATCATGTTACTGTGTGTATGGGGCTAGCCTTTCTGCTACAGCCTGAGGTGGATAAAGCTTGTGGAGTCATTACCAAGGCTGTCACATTATGTCATGTTACTGTGTGTATGGGGCTAGCCTCTCTGCTACAGCCTGAGGTGGATAAAGCTTGTGGAGTCATTACCAAGGCTGTCACATTATGTCATGTTACTGTGTGTATGGGGCTAGCCTCTCTGCTACAGCCTGAGGTGGATAAAGCTTGTGGAGTCATTACCAAGGCTGTCACATTATGTCATGTTACTGTGTGTATGGGGCTAACCTCTCTGCTACAGCCTGAGGTGGATAAAGCTTGTGGTTTCATTACCAAGGCTGTCACATTATGTCATGTTACAATGTGCATGGGGCTAGCCTCTCTGCTACAGCCTGAGGTGGATAAAGTTTGTGGAGTCATTACCAAGGCTGTCACATTATGTCATGTTACTGTTTGAATAGGGCTAGCCTCTCTGCTACAGCCTGAGGAGGATAAAGCTTGTGGAGTCATTACCAAGGCTGTCACACTATGTCATGTTACTGTGTGTATGGGGCTAGCCTTTCTGCTACAGCCTGAGGTGGATAAAGCTTGTGGAGTCATTACCAAGGCTGTCACATTATGTCATGTTACTGTGTGTATGGGGCTAGCCTCTCTGCTACAGCCTGAGGTGGATAAAGCTTGTGGAGTCATTGCCAAGGCTGTCACATTATGTCCTGTTACTGTGTGTATGGAGCTAGCCTCTCTGCTACAGCCTGAGGTGGATAAAGCTCATTGGGTCATTACCAAGGCTGTCACATTATGTCATGTTACTGTGTGTATGGGGCTAGCCTCTCTGCTACAGCCTGAGGTGGATAAAGCTTGTGGAGTCATTACCAAGGCTGTCACATTATATCATGTTACTGTGTGTATGGGGCTAGCCTCTCTGCTACAGCCTGCGGTGGATAAAGCTTGTGGAGTCATTACCAAGGCTGTCACATTATATCATGTTACTGTGTGTATGGGGCTAGCCTCTCTGCTACAGCCTGGGGTGGATAAAGCTTGTGGAGTCACTACCAAGGCTGTCACATTATGCATGTTACTGTGTGTATGGGGCTAGCCTCTCTGCTACAGCCTGAGGTGGATAAAGCTTGTGGAGTCATTACCAAGGCTGTCACATTATGTCATGTTACTGTGTGTATGGGGCTAGCCTCTCTGCTACAGCCTGCGGTGGATAAAGCTTGTGGAGTCATTACCAAGGCTGTCACATTATATCATGTTACTGTGTGTATGGGGCTAGCCTCTCTGCTACAGCCTGCGGTGGATAAAGCTTGTGGAGTCACTACCAAGGCTGTCACATTATGTCATGTTACTGTGTGTATGGGGCTAGCCTCTCTGCTACAGCCTGAGGTGGATAAAGCTTGTGGAGTCATTACCAAGTCTGTCACATTATGTCATGTTACTGTGTGTATGGGGCTAGCCTCTCTGCTACAGCCTGAGGTGGATAAAGCTTGTGGAGTCATTACCAAGGCTGTCACATTATGTCATGTTACTGTGTGTATGGGGCTAGCCTCTCTGCTACAGCCTGCGGTGGATAAAGCTTGTGGAGTCATTACCAAGGCTGTCACATTATATCATGTTACTGTGTGTATGGGGCTAGCCTCTCTGCTACAGCCTGCGGTGGATAAAGCTTGTGGAGTCACTACCAAGGCTGTCACATTATGTCACGTTACTGTGTGTATGGGGCTAGCCTCTCTGCTACAGCCTGAGGTGGATAAAGCTTGTGGAGTCATTACCAAGTCTGTCACATTATTTCATGTTACTGTGTGTATGGGGCTAACCTCTCTGCTACAGCCTGAGGTGGATAAAGCTTGTGGAGTCATTACCAAGGCTGTCACATTATGTCATGTTACTGTGTGTATGGGGCTAGCCTCTCTGCTACAGCCTGAGGTGGATAAAGCTCATTGGGTCATTACCAAGGCTGTCACATTATGTCAAGTTACTGTGTGTATGGGGCTAGCCTCTCTGCTACAGCCTGAGGTGGATAAAGCTTGTGGAGTCATTACCAAGGCTGTCACATTATATCATATTACTGTGTATATGGGGCTAGCCTCTCTGCTACAGCCTGAGGTGTATAAAGCTTGTGGAGTCATTACCGAGGCTGTCACATTATCTCCTCTAACTGTGTGTATGGGGCTAGCCTCTCTGCTACAGCCTGAGGTGGATAAAGCTTATGGAGTCATTACCAAGGCTGTCACAATGTCTTGTTACTGTGTGTATGGGACTAGCATCTCTGCTACAGCCTGAGGTGGATAAAGCTTGTGGAGTCATTACCAAGGCTGTCACATTATGTCATGTTATTGTGTTTATGGGGCTAGCCTCTCTGCTATAGCCTGAGGTGGATAAAGCTTGTGGAGTCATTACCAAGGCTGTCACATTATGTCATGTTACTGTGTGTATGGGGCTAGCCTCTCTGCTACAGCCTGAGGTGGATACAGCTTGTGGAGTCATAACCAAGGCTGTCCTGTTATGTCATGTTACTGTGTGTATGGGGCTAGCCTCTCTGCTATAGGCTGAGGTGGATAAAGCTCATGGAGTCATTACCAAGGCTGTCATATTATATCATGTTACTGTGTGTATGGGGCTAGCCTTTCTGCTACAGCCTGAGGTGGATAAAGCTTGTGGAGTCATTACCAAGGCTGTCACATTATGTCATGTTACTGTGTGTATGGGGCTAGCCTCTCTGCTACAGCCTGAGGTGGATAAAGCTTGTGGAGTCATTACCAAGGCTGTCACATTATGTCATGTTACTGTGTGTATGGGGCTAACCTCTCTGCTACAGCCTGAGGTGGAAAAAGCTTGTGGAGTTATTACCAAGACTGTAACATTATACATGTTACTGTGTGTATGGGGCTAGCCTCTCTGCTACAGCCTGAGGTGGATAAAGCTCATGGAGTCATTACCAAGGCTGTCACGTTATGTCATGTTACTGTGTGTATGGGGCTAGCCTCTCTGCTACAGCCTGAGGTGGATAAAGCTTGTGTAGTCATTACCAAGGCTGTCACATTATGTCATGTTACTGTGTGTATGGGGCTAGCCTCTCTGCTACAGCCTGAGGTGGATAAAGCTTGTGGAGTCATTACTAAGGCTGTCACATTATGTCATGTTACTGTGTGTATGGGGCTAGCCTCTCTGCTACAGCCTGATGTGGAAAAAGCTTGTGGAGTTATTACCAAGACTGTCACATTATACATGTTACTGTGTGTATGGGGCTAGCCTCTCTGCTACAGCCTGAGGTGGATAGAGCTCATTGGGTCATTACCAAGGCTGTCACATTATGTCATGTTACTGTGTGTATGGGGCTAGCCTCTCTGCAACAGGCTGAGGTGGATAAAGCTCATGGAGTCATTACCAAGGCTGTCACATTATATCATGTTACTGTGTGTATGGGGCTAGCCTCTCTGCTATAGGCTGAGGTGGATAAAGCTCATGGAGTCATTACCAAGGCTGTCACATCATGTCATGTTACTGTGTGTATGGGGCTAGCCTCTCTGCTACAGCCTGAGGTGGATAAAGCCTGTGGAGTCATTACCAAGGCTGTCACATCATGTCATGTTACTGTGTGTATGGAGCTAGCCTCTCTGCTACAGCCTGAGGTGGATAAAGCTTGTGGAGTCATTACCAAGGCTGTCACATTATGTCATGTTACTGTGTGTATGGGGCTAACCTCTCTGCTACAGCCTGAGGTGGATAAAGCTTGTGGATTCATTACCAAGGCTGTCACATTATGTCATGTTACTATGTGTATGGGGCTAGCCTCTCTGCTACAGCCTGAGGTGGATAAAGCTTGTGGAGTCATTACCAAGGCTGTCACATCATGTCATGTTACTGTGTGTATGGGGCTAGCCTCTCTGCTACAGCCTGAGGTGGATAAAGCTTGTGGATTCATTACCAAGGCTGTCACATTATGTCATGTTACTATGTGCATGGGGCTAGCCTCTCTGCTACAGCCTGAGGTGAATAAAGCTTGTGGAGTCATTACCAAGGCTGTCACATTATGTCATGTTACTGTTTGTATGGGGCTAGCCTCTCTGCTACAGCCTGAGGTGGATAAAGCTTGTGGAGTCATTACCAAGGCTGTCACATTATGTCATGTTACTGTGTGTATGGGGCTAGCCTTTCTGCTACAGCCTGAGGTGGATAAAGCTTGTGGAGTCATTACCAAGGCTGTCACATTATGTCATGTTACTGTGTGTATGGGGCTAGCCTCTCTGCTACAGCCTGAGGTGGATAAAGCTTGTGGAGTCATTACCAAGGCTGTCACATTATGTCATGTTACTGTGTGTATGGGGCTAGCCTCTCTGCTACAGCCTGAGGTGGATAAAGCTCATTGGGTCATTACCAAGGCTGTCACATTATGTCATGTTACTGTGTGTATGGGGCTAGCCTCTCTGCTACAGCCTGAGGTGGATAAAGCTTGTGGAGTCATTACCAAGGCTGTCACATTATATCATATTACTGTGTATATGGGGCTAGCCTCTCTGCTACAGCCTGAGGTGTATAAAGCTTGTGGAGTCATTACCGAGGCTGTCACATTATGTCCTCTAACTGTGTGTATGGGGCTAGCCTCTCTGCTACAGCCTGAGGTGGATAAAGCTTATGGAGTCATTACCAAGGCTGTCACAATGTCTTGTTACTGTGTGTATGGGACTAGCATCTCTGCTACAGCCTGAGGTGGATAAAGCTTGTGGAGTCATTACCAAGGCTGTCACATTATGTCATGTTATTGTGATTATGGGGCTAGCCTCTCTGCTATAGCCTGAGGTGGATAAAGCTTGTGGAGTCATTACCAAGGCTGTCACATTATGTCATGTTACTGTGTGTATGGGGCTAGCCTCTCTGCTACAGCCTGAGGTGGATACAGCTTGTGGAGTCATAACCAAGGCTGTCCTGTTATGTCATGTTACTGTGTGTATGGGGCTAGCCTCTCTGCTATAGGCTGAGGTGGATAAAGCTCATGGAGTCATTACCAAGGCTGTCATATTATATTATGTTACTGTGTGTATGGGGCTAGCCTTTCTGCTACAGCCTGAGGTGGATAAAGCTTGTGGAGTCATTACCAAGGCTGTCACATTATGTCATGTTACTGTGTGTATGGGGCTAGCCTCTCTGCTACAGCCTGAGGTGGATAAAGCTTGTGGTTTCATTACCAAGGCTGTCACATTATGTCATGTTACTATGTGCATGGGGCTAGCCTCTCTGCTACAGCCTGAGGTGGATAAAGCTTGTGGAGTCATTACCAAGGCTGTCACATTATGTCATGTTACTGTTTGAATAGGGCTAGCCTCTCTGCTACAGCCTGAGGAGGATAAAGCTTGTGGAGTCATTACCAAGGCTGTCACACTATGTCATGTTACTGTGTGTATGGGGCTAGCCTTTCTGCTACAGCCTGAGGTGGATAAAGCTTGTGGAGTCATTACCAAGGCTGTCACATTATGTCATGTTACTGTGTGTATGGGGCTAGCCTCTCTGCTACAGCCTGAGGTGGATAAAGCTTGTGGAGTCATTGCCAAGGCTGTCACATTATGTCCTGTTACTGTGTGTATGGAGCTAGCCTCTCTGCTACAGCCTGAGGTGGATAAAGCTCATTGGGTCATTACCAAGGCTGTCACATTATGTCATGTTACTGTGTGTATGGGGCTAGCCTCTCTGCTACAGCCTGAGGTGGATAAAGCTTGTGGAGTCATTACCAAGGCTGTCACATTATATCATGTTACTGTGTGTATGGGGCTAGCCTCTCTGCTACAGTCTGCGGTGGATAAAGCTTGTGGAGTCATTACCAAGGCTGTCACATTATATCATGTTACTGTGTGTATGGGGCTAGCCTCTCTGCTACAGCCTGCGGTGGATAAAGCTTGTGGAGTCACTACCAAGGCTGTCACATTATGCATGTTACTGTGTGTATGGGGCTAGCCTCTCTGCTACAGCCTGAGGTGGATAAAGCTTGTGGAGTCATTACCAAGGCTGTCACATTATGTCATGTTACTGTGTGTATGGGGCTAGCCTCTCTGCTACAGCCTGCGGTGGATAAAGCTTGTGGAGTCATTACCAAGGCTGTCACATTATATCATGTTACTGTGTGTATGGGGCTAGCCTCTCTGCTACAGCCTGCGGTGGATAAAGCTTGTGGAGTCACTACCAAGGCTGTCACATTATGTCATGTTACTGTGTGTATGGGGCTAGCCTCTCTGCTACAGCCTGAGGTGGATAAAGCTTGTGGAGTCATTACCAAGGCTGTCACATTATGTCATGTTACTGTGTGTATGGGGCTAGCCTCTCTGCTACAGCCTGCGGTGGATAAAGCTTGTGGAGTCACTACCAAGGCTGTGACATTATGTCATGTTACTGTGTGTATGGGGCTAGCCTCTCTGCTACAGCCTGAGGTGGATAAAGCTTGTGGAGTCATTACCAAGTCTGTCACATTATTTCATGTTACTGTGTGTATGGGGCTAACCTCTCTGCTACAGCCTGAGGTGGATAAAGCTTGTGGAGTCATTACCAAGGCTGTCACATTATGTCATGTTACTGTGTGTATGGGGCTAGCCTCTCTGCTACAGCCTGAGGTGGATAAAGCTCATTGGGTCATTACCAAGGCTGTCACATTATGTCATGTTACTGTGTGTATGGGGCTAGCCTCTCTGCTACAGCCTGAGGTGGATAAAGCTTGTGGAGTCATTACCAAGGCTGTCACATTATATCATATTACTGTGTATATGGGGCTAGCCTCTCTGCTACAGCCTGAGGTGTATAAAGCTTGTGGAGTCATTACCGAGGCTGTCACATTATGTCCTCTAACTGTGTGTATGGGGCTAGCCTCTCTGCTACAGCCTGAGGTGGATAAAGCTTATGGAGTCATTACCAAGGCTGTCACAATGTCTTGTTACTGTGTGTATGGGACTAGCATCTCTGCTACAGCCTGAGGTGGATAAAGCTTGTGGAGTCATTACCAAGGCTGTCACATTATGTCATGTTATTGTGTTTATGGGGCTAGCCTCTCTGCTATAGCCTGAGGTGGATAAAGCTTGTGGAGTCATTACCAAGGCTGTCACATTATGTCATGTTACTGTGTGTATGGGGCTAGCCTCTCTGCTACAGCCTGAGGTGGATACAGCTTGTGGAGTCATAACCAAGGCTGTCCTGTTATGTCATGTTACTGTGTGTGTATGGGGCTAGCCTCTCTGCTATAGGCTGAGGTGGATAAAGCTCATGGAGTCATTACCAAGGCTGTCATATTATATCATGTTACTGTGTGTATGGGGCTAGCCTTTCTGCTACAGCCTGAGGTGGATAAAGCTTGTGGAGTCATTACCAAGGCTGTCACATTATGTCATGTTACTGTGTGTATGGGGCTAGCCTCTCTGCTACAGCCTGAGGTGGATAAAGCTTGTGGAGTCATTACCAAGGCTGTCACATTATGTCATGTTACTGTGTGTATGGGGCTAGCCTCTCTGCTACAGCCTGAGGTGGATAAAGCTTGTGGAGTCATTACCAAGGCTGTCACATTATGTCATGTTACTGTGTGTATGGGGCTAACCTCTCTGCTACAGCCTGAGGTGGATAAAGCTTGTGGTTTCATTACCAAGGCTGTCACATTATGTCATGTTACAATGTGCATGGGGCTAGCCTCTCTGCTACAGCCTGAGGTGGATAAAGTTTGTGGAGTCATTACCAAGGCTGTCACATTATGTCATGTTACTGTTTGAATAGGGCTAGCCTCTCTGCTACAGCCTGAGGAGGAAAAAGCTTGTGGAGTCATTACCAAGGCTGTCACACTATGTCATGTTACTGTGTGTATGGGGCTAGCCTTTCTGCTACAGCCTGAGGTGGATAAAGCTTGTGGAGTCATTACCAAGGCTGTCACATTATGTCATGTTACTGTGTGTATGGGGCTAGCCTCTCTGCTACAGCCTGAGGTGGATAAAGCTTGTGGAGTCATTGCCAAGGCTGTCACATTATGTCCTGTTACTGTGTGTATGGAGCTAGCCTCTCTGCTACAGCCTGAGGTGGATAAAGCTCATTGGGTCATTACCAAGGCTGTCACATTATGTCATGTTACTGTGTGTATGGGGCTAGCCTCTCTGCTACAGCCTGAGGTGGATAAAGCTTGTGGAGTCATTACCAAGGCTGTCACATTATATCATGTTACTGTGTGTATGGGGCTAGCCTCTCTGCTACAGCCTGCGGTGGATAAAGCTTGTGGAGTCATTACCAAGGCTGTCACATTATATCATGTTACTGTGTGTATGGGGCTAGCCTCTCTGCTACAGCCTGGGGTGGATAAAGCTTGTGGAGTCACTACCAAGGCTGTCACATTATGCATGTTACTGTGTGTATGGGGCTAGCCTCTCTGCTACAGCCTGAGGTGGATAAAGCTTGTGGAGTCATTACCAAGGCTGTCACATTATGTCATGTTACTGTGTGTATGGGGCTAGCCTCTCTGCTACAGCCTGCGGTGGATAAAGCTTGTGGAGTCATTACCAAGGCTGTCACATTATATCATGTTACTGTGTGTATGGGGCTAGCCTCTCTGCTACAGCCTGCGGTGGATAAAGCTTGTGGAGTCACTACCAAGGCTGTCACATTATGTCATGTTACTGTGTGTATGGGGCTAGCCTCTCTGCTACAGCCTGAGGTGGATAAAGCTTGTGGAGTCATTACCAAGTCTGTCACATTATGTCATGTTACTGTGTGTATGGGGCTAGCCTCTCTGCTACAGCCTGAGGTGGATAAAGCTTGTGGAGTCATTACCAAGGCTGTCACATTATGTCATGTTACTGTGTGTATGGGGCTAGCCTCTCTGCTACAGCCTGCGGTGGATAAAGCTTGTGGAGTCATTACCAAGGCTGTCACATTATGTCATGTTACTGTGTGTATGGGGCTAACCTCTCTGCTACAGCCTGAGGTGGAAAAAGCTTGTGGAGTTATTACCAAGACTGTAACATTATACATGTTACTGTGTGTATGGGGCTAGCCTCTCTGCTACAGCCTGAGGTGGATAAAGCTCATGGAGTCATTACCAAGGCTGTCACGTTATGTCATGTTACTGTGTGTATGGGGCTAGCCTCTCTGCTACAGCCTGCGGTGGATAAAGCTTGTGGAGTCACTACCAAGGCTGTCACATTATGCATGTTACTGTGTGTATGGGGCTAGCCTCTCTGCTACAGCCTGAGGTGGATAAAGCTTGTGGAGTCATTACCAAGGCTGTCACATTATGTCATGTTACTGTGTGTATGGGGCTAGCCTCTCTGCTACAGCCTGAGGTGGATAAAGCTTGTGGAGTCATTACCAAGGCTGTCACATTATATCATATTACTGTGTATATGGGGCTAGCCTCTCTGCTACAGCCTGAGGTGTATAAAGCTTGTGGAGTCATTACCGAGGCTGTCACATTATCTCCTCTAACTGTGTGTATGGGGCTAGCCTCTCTGCTACAGCCTGAGGTGGATAAAGCTTATGGAGTCATTACCAAGGCTGTCACAATGTCTTGTTACTGTGTGTATGGGACTAGCATCTCTGCTACAGCCTGAGGTGGATAAAGCTTGTGGAGTCATTACCAAGGCTGTCACATTATGTCATGTTATTGTGTTTATGGGGCTAGCCTCTCTGCTATAGCCTGAGGTGGATAAAGCTTGTGGAGTCATTACCAAGGCTGTCACATTATGTCATGTTACTGTGTGTATGGGGCTAGCCTCTCTGCTACAGCCTGAGGTGGATACAGCTTGTGGAGTCATAACCAAGGCTGTCCTGTTATGTCATGTTACTGTGTGTATGGGGCTAGCCTCTCTGCTATAGGCTGAGGTGGATAAAGCTCATGGAGTCATTACCAAGGCTGTCATATTATATCATGTTACTGTGTGTATGGGGCTAGCCTTTCTGCTACAGCCTGAGGTGGATAAAGCTTGTGGAGTCATTACCAAGGCTGTCACATTATGTCATGTTACTGTGTGTATGGGGCTAGCCTCTCTGCTACAGCCTGAGGTGGATAAAGCTTGTGGAGTCATTACCAAGGCTGTCACATTATGTCATGTTACTGTGTGTATGGGGCTAACCTCTCTGCTACAGCCTGAGGTGGAAAAAGCTTGTGGAGTTATTACCAAGACTGTAACATTATACATGTTACTGTGTGTATGGGGCTAGCCTCTCTGCTACAGCCTGAGGTGGATAAAGCTCATGGAGTCATTACCAAGGCTGTCACGTTATGTCATGTTACTGTGTGTATGGGGCTAGCCTCTCTGCTACAGCCTGAGGTGGATAAAGCTTGTGTAGTCATTACCAAGGCTGTCACATTATGTCATGTTACTGTGTGTATGGGGCTAGCCTCTCTGCTACAGCCTGAGGTGGATAAAGCTTGTGGAGTCATTACTAAGGCTGTCACATTATGTCATGTTACTGTGTGTATGGGGCTAGCCTCTCTGCTACAGCCTGATGTGGAAAAAGCTTGTGGAGTTATTACCAAGACTGTCACATTATACATGTTACTGTGTGTATGGGGCTAGCCTCTCTGCTACAGCCTGAGGTGGATAGAGCTCATTGGGTCATTACCAAGGCTGTCACATTATGTCATGTTACTGTGTGTATGGGGCTAGCCTCTCTGCAACAGGCTGAGGTGGATAAAGCTCATGGAGTCATTACCAAGGCTGTCACATTATATCATGTTACTGTGTGTATGGGGCTAGCCTCTCTGCTATAGGCTGAGGTGGATAAAGCTCATGGAGTCATTACCAAGGCTGTCACATCATGTCATGTTACTGTGTGTATGGGGCTAGCCTCTCTGCTACAGCCTGAGGTGGATAAAGCCTGTGGAGTCATTACCAAGGCTGTCACATCATGTCATGTTACTGTGTGTATGGAGCTAGCCTCTCTGCTACAGCCTGAGGTGGATAAAGCTTGTGGAGTCATTACCAAGGCTGTCACATTATGTCATGTTACTGTGTGTATGGGGCTAACCTCTCTGCTACAGCCTGAGGTGGATAAAGCTTGTGGATTCATTACCAAGGCTGTCACATTATGTCATGTTACTATGTGTATGGGGCTAGCCTCTCTGCTACAGCCTGAGGTGGATAAAGCTTGTGGAGTCATTACCAAGGCTGTCACATCATGTCATGTTACTGTGTGTATGGGGCTAGCCTCTCTGCTACAGCCTGAGGTGGATAAAGCTTGTGGTGTCATTACCAAGGCTGTCACATTATGTCATGTTACTGTGTGTATGGGGCTAACCTCTCTGCTACAGCCTGAGGTGGATAAAGCTTGTGGATTCATTACCAAGGCTGTCACATTATGTCATGTTACTATGTGCATGGGGCTAGCCTCTCTGCTACAGCCTGAGGTGAATAAAGCTTGTGGAGTCATTACCAAGGCTGTCACATTATGTCATGTTACTGTTTGTATGGGGCTAGCCTCTCTGCTACAGCCTGAGGTGGATAAAGCTTGTGGAGTCATTACCAAGGCTGTCACATTATGTCATGTTACTGTGTGTATGGGGCTAGCCTTTCTGCTACAGCCTGAGGTGGATAAAGCTTGTGGAGTCATTACCAAGGCTGTCACATTATGTCATGTTACTGTGTGTATGGGGCTAGCCTCTCTGCTACAGCCTGAGGTGGATAAAGCTTGTGGAGTCATTACCAAGGCTGTCACATTATGTCATGTTACTGTGTGTATGGGGCTAGCCTCTCTGC
Source organism: Taudactylus pleione (assembly GCA_031769625.1). Classification (NCBI taxonomy): domain Eukaryota; kingdom Metazoa; phylum Chordata; class Amphibia; order Anura; family Myobatrachidae; genus Taudactylus; species Taudactylus pleione. The sequence continues at coordinate 231,479 of JAUIMM010000424.1, read as the reverse complement.
TACAGCCTGAGGTGGATAAAGCTCATTGGGTCATTACCAAGGCTGTCACATTATGTCATGTTACTGTGTGTATGGGGCTAGCCTCTCTGCTACAGCCTGAGGTGGATAAAGCTTGTGGAGTCATTACCAAGGCTGTCACATTATATCATATTACTGTGTATATGGGGCTAGCCTCTCTGCTACAGCCTGAGGTGTATAAAGCTTGTGGAGTCATTACCGAGGCTGTCACATTATGTCCTCTAACTGTGTGTATGGGGCTAGCCTCTCTGCTACAGCCTGAGGTGGATAAAGCTTATGGAGTCATTACCAAGGCTGTCACAATGTCTTGTTACTGTGTGTATGGGACTAGCATCTCTGCTACAGCCTGAGGTGGATAAAGCTTGTGGAGTCATTACCAAGGCTGTCACATTATGTCATGTTATTGTGATTATGGGGCTAGCCTCTCTGCTATAGCCTGAGGTGGATAAAGCTTGTGGAGTCATTACCAAGGCTGTCACATTATGTCATGTTACTGTGTGTATGGGGCTAACCTCTCTGCTACAGCCTGAGGTGGAAAAAGCTTGTGGAGTTATTACCAAGACTGTAACATTATACATGTTACTGTGTGTATGGGGCTAGCCTCTCTGCTACAGCCTGAGGTGGATAAAGCTCATGGAGTCATTACCAAGGCTGTCACGTTATGTCATGTTACTGTGTGTATGGGGCTAGCCTCTCTGCTACAGCCTGCGGTGGATAAAGCTTGTGGAGTCACTACCAAGGCTGTCACATTATGCATGTTACTGTGTGTATGGGGCTAGCCTCTCTGCTACAGCCTGAGGTGGATAAAGCTTGTGGAGTCATTACCAAGGCTGTCACATTATGTCATGTTACTGTGTGTATGGGGCTAGCCTCTCTGCTACAGCCTGAGGTGGATAAAGCTTGTGGAGTCATTACCAAGGCTGTCACATTATATCATATTACTGTGTATATGGGGCTAGCCTCTCTGCTACAGCCTGAGGTGTATAAAGCTTGTGGAGTCATTACCGAGGCTGTCACATTATCTCCTCTAACTGTGTGTATGGGGCTAGCCTCTCTGCTACAGCCTGAGGTGGATAAAGCTTATGGAGTCATTACCAAGGCTGTCACAATGTCTTGTTACTGTGTGTATGGGACTAGCATCTCTGCTACAGCCTGAGGTGGATAAAGCTTGTGGAGTCATTACCAAGGCTGTCACATTATGTCATGTTATTGTGTTTATGGGGCTAGCCTCTCTGCTATAGCCTGAGGTGGATAAAGCTTGTGGAGTCATTACCAAGGCTGTCACATTATGTCATGTTACTGTGTGTATGGGGCTAGCCTCTCTGCTACAGCCTGAGGTGGATACAGCTTGTGGAGTCATAACCAAGGCTGTCCTGTTATGTCATGTTACTGTGTGTATGGGGCTAGCCTCTCTGCTATAGGCTGAGGTGGATAAAGCTCATGGAGTCATTACCAAGGCTGTCATATTATATCATGTTACTGTGTGTATGGGGCTAGCCTTTCTGCTACAGCCTGAGGTGGATAAAGCTTGTGGAGTCATTACCAAGGCTGTCACATTATGTCATGTTACTGTGTGTATGGGGCTAGCCTCTCTGCTACAGCCTGAGGTGGATAAAGCTTGTGGAGTCATTACCAAGGCTGTCACATTATGTCATGTTACTGTGTGTATGGGGCTAACCTCTCTGCTACAGCCTGAGGTGGAAAAAGCTTGTGGAGTTATTACCAAGACTGTAACATTATACATGTTACTGTGTGTATGGGGCTAGCCTCTCTGCTACAGCCTGAGGTGGATAAAGCTCATGGAGTCATTACCAAGGCTGTCACGTTATGTCATGTTACTGTGTGTATGGGGCTAGCCTCTCTGCTACAGCCTGAGGTGGATAAAGCTTGTGTAGTCATTACCAAGGCTGTCACATTATGTCATGTTACTGTGTGTATGGGGCTAGCCTCTCTGCTACAGCCTGAGGTGGATAAAGCTTGTGGAGTCATTACTAAGGCTGTCACATTATGTCATGTTACTGTGTGTATGGGGCTAGCCTCTCTGCTACAGCCTGATGTGGAAAAAGCTTGTGGAGTTATTACCAAGACTGTCACATTATACATGTTACTGTGTGTATGGGGCTAGCCTCTCTGCTACAGCCTGAGGTGGATAGAGCTCATTGGGTCATTACCAAGGCTGTCACATTATGTCATGTTACTGTGTGTATGGGGCTAGCCTCTCTGCAACAGGCTGAGGTGGATAAAGCTCATGGAGTCATTACCAAGGCTGTCACATTATATCATGTTACTGTGTGTATGGGGCTAGCCTCTCTGCTATAGGCTGAGGTGGATAAAGCTCATGGAGTCATTACCAAGGCTGTCACATCATGTCATGTTACTGTGTGTATGGGGCTAGCCTCTCTGCTACAGCCTGAGGTGGATAAAGCCTGTGGAGTCATTACCAAGGCTGTCACATCATGTCATGTTACTGTGTGTATGGAGCTAGCCTCTCTGCTACAGCCTGAGGTGGATAAAGCTTGTGGAGTCATTACCAAGGCTGTCACATTATGTCATGTTACTGTGTGTATGGGGCTAACCTCTCTGCTACAGCCTGAGGTGGATAAAGCTTGTGGATTCATTACCAAGGCTGTCACATTATGTCATGTTACTATGTGTATGGGGCTAGCCTCTCTGCTACAGCCTGAGGTGGATAAAGCTTGTGGAGTCATTACCAAGGCTGTCACATCATGTCATGTTACTGTGTGTATGGGGCTAGCCTCTCTGCTACAGCCTGAGGTGGATAAAGCTTGTGGTGTCATTACCAAGGCTGTCACATTATGTCATGTTACTGTGTGTATGGGGCTAACCTCTCTGCTACAGCCTGAGGTGGATAAAGCTTGTGGATTCATTACCAAGGCTGTCACATTATGTCATGTTACTATGTGCATGGGGCTAGCCTCTCTGCTACAGCCTGAGGTGAATAAAGCTTGTGGAGTCATTACCAAGGCTGTCACATTATGTCATGTTACTGTTTGTATGGGGCTAGCCTCTCTGCTACAGCCTGAGGTGGATAAAGCTTGTGGAGTCATTACCAAGGCTGTCACATTATGTCATGTTACTGTGTGTATGGGGCTAGCCTTTCTGCTACAGCCTGAGGTGGATAAAGCTTGTGGAGTCATTACCAAGGCTGTCACATTATGTCATGTTACTGTGTGTATGGGGCTAGCCTCTCTGCTACAGCCTGAGGTGGATAAAGCTTGTGGAGTCATTACCAAGGCTGTCACATTATGTCATGTTACTGTGTGTATGGGGCTAGCCTCTCTGCTACAGCCTGAGGTGGATAAAGCTCATTGGGTCATTACCAAGGCTGTCACATTATGTCATGTTACTGTGTGTATGGGGCTAGCCTCTCTGCTACAGCCTGAGGTGGATAAAGCTTGTGGAGTCATTACCAAGGCTGTCACATTATATCATATTACTGTGTATATGGGGCTAGCCTCTCTGCTACAGCCTGAGGTGTATAAAGCTTGTGGAGTCATTACCGAGGCTGTCACATTATGTCCTCTAACTGTGTGTATGGGGCTAGCCTCTCTGCTACAGCCTGAGGTGGATAAAGCTTATGGAGTCATTACCAAGGCTGTCACAATGTCTTGTTACTGTGTGTATGGGACTAGCATCTCTGCTACAGCCTGAGGTGGATAAAGCTTGTGGAGTCATTACCAAGGCTGTCACATTATGTCATGTTATTGTGATTATGGGGCTAGCCTCTCTGCTATAGCCTGAGGTGGATAAAGCTTGTGGAGTCATTACCAAGGCTGTCACATTATGTCATGTTACTGTGTGTATGGGGCTAGCCTCTCTGCTACAGCCTGAGGTGGATACAGCTTGTGGAGTCATAACCAAGGCTGTCCTGTTATGTCATGTTACTGTGTGTATGGGGCTAGCCTCTCTGCTATAGGCTGAGGTGGATAAAGCTCATGGAGTCATTACCAAGGCTGTCATATTATATTATGTTACTGTGTGTATGGGGCTAGCCTTTCTGCTACAGCCTGAGGTGGATAAAGCTTGTGGAGTCATTACCAAGGCTGTCACATTATGTCATGTTACTGTGTGTATGGGGCTAGCCTCTCTGCTACAGCCTGAGGTGGATACAGCTTGTGGTTTCATTACCAAGGCTGTCACATTATGTCATGTTACTATGTGCATGGGGCTAGCCTCTCTGCTACAGCCTGAGGTGGATAAAGCTTGTGGAGTCATTACCAAGGCTGTCACATTATGTCATGTTACTGTTTGAATAGAGCTAGCCTCTCTGCTACAGCCTGAGGAGGATAAAGCTTGTGGAGTCATTACCAAGGCTGTCACACTATGTCATGTTACTGTGTGTATGGGGCTAGCCTTTCTGCTACAGCCTGAGGTGGATAAAGCTTGTGGAGTCATTACCAAGGCTGTCACATTATGTCATGTTACTGTGTGTATGGGGCTAGCCTCTCTGCTACAGCCTGAGGTGGATAAAGCTTGTGGAGTCATTGCCAAGGCTGTCACATTATGTCCTGTTACTGTGTGTATGGAGCTAGCCTCTCTGCTACAGCCTGAGGTGGATAAAGCTCATTGGGTCATTACCAAGGCTGTCACATTATGTCATGTTACTGTGTGTATGGGGCTAGCCTCTCTGCTACAGCCTGAGGTGGATAAAGCTTGTGGAGTCATTACCAAGGCTGTCACATTATATCATGTTACTGTGTGTATGGGGCTAGCCTCTCTGCTACAGTCTGCGGTGGATAAAGCTTGTGGAGTCATTACCAAGGCTGTCACATTATATCATGTTACTGTGTGTATGGGGCTAGCCTCTCTGCTACAGCCTGCGGTGGATAAAGCTTGTGGAGTCACTACCAAGGCTGTCACATTATGCATGTTACTGTGTGTATGGGGCTAGCCTCTCTGCTACAGCCTGAGGTGGATAAAGCTTGTGGAGTCATTACCAAGGCTGTCACATTATGTCATGTTACTGTGTGTATGGGGCTAGCCTCTCTGCTACAGCCTGCGGTGGATAAAGCTTGTGGAGTCATTACCAAGGCTGTCACATTATATCATGTTACTGTGTGTATGGGGCTAGCCTCTCTGCTACAGCCTGCGGTGGATAAAGCTTGTGGAGTCACTACCAAGGCTGTCACATTATGTCATGTTACTGTGTGTATGGGGCTAGCCTCTCTGCTACAGCCTGAGGTGGATAAAGCTTGTGGAGTCATTACCAAGGCTGTCACATTATGTCATGTTACTGTGTGTATGGGGCTAGCCTCTCTGCTACAGCCTGCGGTGGATAAAGCTTGTGGAGTCACTACCAAGGCTGTGACATTATGTCATGTTACTGTGTGTATGGGGCTAGCCTCTCTGCTACAGCCTGAGGTGGATAAAGCTTGTGGAGTCATTACCAAGTCTGTCACATTATTTCATGTTACTGTGTGTATGGGGCTAACCTCTCTGCTACAGCCTGAGGTGGATAAAGCTTGTGGAGTCATTACCAAGGCTGTCACATTATGTCATGTTACTGTGTGTATGGGGCTAGCCTCTCTGCTACAGCCTGAGGTGGATAAAGCTCATTGGGTCATTACCAAGGCTGTCACATTATGTCATGTTACTGTGTGTATGGGGCTAGCCTCTCTGCTACAGACTGAGGTGGATAAAGCTTGTGGAGTCATTACCAAGGCTGTCACATTATATCATATTACTGTGTATATGGGGCTAGCCTCTCTGCTACAGCCTGAGGTGTATAAAGCTTGTGGAGTCATTACCGAGGCTGTCACATTATGTCCTCTAACTGTGTGTATGGGGCTAGCCTCTCTGCTACAGCCTGAGGTGGATAAAGCTTATGGAGTCATTACCAAGGCTGTCACAATGTCTTGTTACTGTGTGTATGGGACTAGCATCTCTGCTACAGCCTGAGGTGGATAAAGCTTGTGGAGTCATTACCAAGGCTGTCACATTATGTCATGTTATTGTGTTTATGGGGCTAGCCTCTCTGCTATAGCCTGAGGTGGATAAAGCTTGTGGAGTCATTACCAAGGCTGTCACATTATGTCATGTTACTGTGTGTATGGGGCTAGCCTCTCTGCTACAGCCTGAGGTGGATACAGCTTGTGGAGTCATAACCAAGGCTGTCCTGTTATGTCATTTTACTGTGTGTATGGGACTAGCCTCTCTGCTATAGGCTGAGGTGGATAAAGCTCATGGAGTCATTACCAAGGCTGTCATATTATATCATGTTACTGTGTGTATGGGGCTAGCCTTTCTGCTACAGCCTGAGGTGGAAAAAGCTTGTGGAGTCATTACCAAGGCTGTCACATTATGTCATGTTACTGTGTGTATGGGGCTAGCCTCTCTGCTACAGCCTGAGGTGGATAAAGCTTGTGGAGTCATTACCAAGGCTGTCACATTATGTCATGTTACTGTGTGTATGGGGCTAACCTCTCTGCTACAGCCTGAGGTGGATAAAGCTTGTGGATTCATTACCAAGGCTGTCACATTATGTCATGTTACTATGTGCATGGGGCTAGCCTCTCTGCTACAGCCTGAGGTGGATAAAGCTTGTGGAGTCACTACCAAGGCTGTCACATTATGTCATGTTACTGTTTGAATAGGGCTAGCCTCTCTGCTACAGCCTGAGGTGGATAAAGCTTGTGGAGTCATTACCAAGGCTGTCACACTATGTCATGTTACTGTGTGTATGGGGCTAGCCTCTCTGCTACAGCCTGAGGTGGATAAAGCTTGTGGAGTCATTGCCAAGGCTGTCACATTATGTCCTGTTACTGTGTGTATGGAGCTAGCCTCTCTGCTACAGCCTGAGGTGGATAAAGCTCATTGGGTCATTACCAAGGCTGTCACATTATGTCATGTTACTGTGTGTATGGGGCTAGCCTCTCTGCTACAGCCTGAGGTGGATAAAGCTTGTGGAGTCATTACCAAGGCTGTCACATTATATCATGTTACTGTGTGTATGGGGCTAGCCTCTCTGCTACAGCCTGTGGTGGATAAAGCTTGTGGAGTCATTACCAAGGCTGTCACATTATATCATGTTACTGTGTGTAAGGGGCTAGCCTCTCTGCTACAGCCTGCGGTGGATAAAGCTTGTGGAGTAACTACCAAGGCTGTCACATTATGCATGTTACTGTGTGTATGGGGCTAGCCTCTCTGCTACAGCCTGAGGTGGATAAAGCTTGTGGAGTCATTACCAAGGCTGTCACATTATGTCATGTTACTGTGTGTATGGGGCTAGCCTCTCTGCTACAGCCTGCGGTGGATAAAGCTTGTGGAGTCATTACCAAGGCTGTCACATTATATCATGTTACTGTGTGTATGGGGCTAGCCTCTCTGCTACAGCCTGCGGTGGATAAAGCTTGTGGAGTCACTACCAAGGCTGTCACATTATGTCATGTTACTGTGTGTATGGGGCTAGCCTCTCTGCTACAGCCTGAGGTGGATAAAGCTTGTGGAGTCATTACCAAGTCTGTCACATTATGTCATGTTACTGTGTGTATGGGGCTAACCTCTCTGCTACAGCCTGAGGTGGATAAAGCTTGTGGAGTCATTACCAAGGCTGTCACATTATGTCATGTTACTGTGTGTATGGGGCTAGCCTCTCTGCTACAGCCTGAGGTGGATAAAGCTCATTGGGTCATTACCAAGGCTGTCACATTATGTCATGTTACTGTGTGTATGGGGCTAGCCTCTCTGCTACAGCCTGAGGTGGATAAAGCTTGTGGAGTCATTACCAAGGCTGTCACATTATATCATATTACTGTGTGTATGGGGCTAGCCTCTCTGCTACAGCCTGGGGTGGATAAAGCTTGTGGAGTTATTACCAAGGCTGTCACATTATGTCATGTTACTGTGTGTATGGGGCTCGCCTCTCTGCTACAGCCTGCGGTGGATAAAGCTTGTGGAGTCATTACCAAAGCTGTCACATTATATCATGTTACTGTGTGTATGGGGCTAGCCTCTCTGCTACAGCCTGCGGTGGATAATGCTTGTGGAGTCACTACCAAGGCTGTCACATTATGCATGTTACTGTGTGTATGGGGCTAGCCTCTCTGTTACAGCCTGAGGGGGATAAAGCTTGTGGAGTCATTACCAAGGCTGTCACATTATGTCATGTGACTGTGTGTATGGGGCTAGCCTCTCTGATACAACCTGCGGTGGATAAAGCTTGTGGAGTCACTACCAAGGCTGACACATTATGTCATGTTACTGTGTGTATGGGGCTAGCCTCTCTGCTACAGCCTGAGGTGGATAAAGCTTGTGGAGTCATTTCCAAGGCTGTCACATTATGTCATGTTACTGTGTGTATGGGGCTAGCCTCTCTGCTACAGCCTGAGGTGGATACAGCTTGTGGAGTCATTACCAAGGCTGTCCTGTTATGTCATGTTACTGTGTGTATGGGGCTAGCCTCTCTGCTATAGGCTGAGGTGGATAAAGCTCATGGAGTCATTACCAAGGCTGTCACATTATATCATGTTACTGTGTGTATTGGGCTAGCCTTTCTGCTACAGCCTGAGGTGGATAAAGCTTGTGGAGTCATTACCAAGGCTGTCACATTATGTCATGTTACTGTGTGTATGGAGATAGCCTCTCTGCTACAGCCTGAGGTGGATAAAGCTTGTGGAGTCATTACCAAGGCTGTCACATTATGTCATGTTACTGTGTGTATGGGGCTAGCCTCTCTGCTACAGCCTGAGGTGGATAAAGCTCATTGGGTCATTACCAAGGCTGTCACATTATGTCATGTTACTGTGTGTATGGGGCTAGCCTCTCTGCTACAGCCTGAGGTGGATAAAGCTTGTGGAGTCATTACCAAGGCTGTCACATTATATCATATTACTGTGTGTATGGGGCTAGCCTCTCTGCAACAGCCTGAGGTGGATAAAGCTTGTGGAGTCATTACAAAGGCTGTCACATTATGTCATGTTACTGTGTGTATGGGGCTAGCCTCTCTGCTACAGCCTGCGGTGGATAAAGCTTGTGGAGTCATTACCAAGGCTGTCACATTATATCATGTTACTGTGTGTATGGGGCTAGCCTTTCTGCTACAGCCTGCGGTGGATAAAGCTTGTGGAGTCACTACCAAGGCTGTCACATTATGCCATGTTACTGTGTGTATGGGGCTAGCCTCTCTGTTACAGCCTGAGGTGGATAAAGCTTGTGGAGTCATTACCAAGGCTGTCACATCATGTCATGTTACTGTGTGTATGGGGCTAGCCTTTCTGCTACAGCCTGAGGTGGATAAAGCTTGTGGAGTCATTACCAAGGCTGTCACATTATGTCATGTTACTGTGTGTATTGGGCTAGCCTCTCTGCTACAGCCAGAGGTGGATAAAGCTTGTGGTCATTACCAAGTCTGTCACATTATGTCATGTTACTGTGTGTATGGGGCTAGCCTCTCTGCTACAGCCTGAGGTGGATAAAGCTTGTGGAGTCATTACCAAGGCTGTCACATTATGTCATGTTACTGTGTGTATGGGGCTAGCCTCTCTGCTACAGCCTGAGGTGGATAAAGCTTGTGGAGTCATTACCAAGGCTGTCACATTATGTCATGTTACTGTGTGTATGGGGCTAGCCTCTCTGCTACAGCCTGAGGTGGATAAAGCTCATTGGGTCATTACCAAGGCTGTCACATTATGTCATGTTACTGTTTGTATGGGGGTAGCCTCTCTGCTACAGCCTGAGGTGGATAAAGCTTGTGGAGTCATTACCAAGGCTGTCACATTATATCATATTACTGTGTGTATGGGGCTAGCCTCTCTGCTACAGCCTGCGGTGGATAAAGCTTGTGGAGTCATTACCAAGGCTGTCACATTATGTCATGTTACTGTGTGTATGGGGCTAGCCTCTCTGCTATAGCCTGAGGTGGATAAAGCTCATTGGGTCATTACCAAGGCTGTCACATTATGTCATGTTACTGTGTGTGTATGGGGCTAGCCTCTCTGCTACAGCCTGAGGTGGATAAAGCTTGTGGAGTCATTACCAAGGCTGTCACATTATATCATATTACTGTGTGTATGGGGCTAGCCTCTCTGCTACAGCCTGCGGTGGATAAAGCTTGTGGAGTCATTACCAAGGCTGTCACATTATGTCATGTTACTCTGTGTATGGGGCTAGCCTCTCTGCTACAGCCTGAGGTGGATAAAGCTCATTGGGTCATTACCAAGGCTGTCACATTATGTCATGTTACTGTGTGTATGGGGCTAGCCTCTCTGCTACAGCCTGAGGTGGATAAAGCTTGTGGAGTCATTACCAAGGCTGTCACATTATATCATATTACTGTGTGTATGGGGCTAGCCTCTCTGCTACAGCCTGCGGTGGATATAGCTTGTGGAGTCATTACCAAGGCTGTCACATTATGTCATGTTACTGTGTGTATGGGGCTAGCCTCTCTGCTACAGCCTGAGGTGGATAAAGCTTGTGGAGTCATTATCAAAGCTGTCACATTATATCATGTTACTGTTTGTATGGGGCTAGCCTCTCTGCTACAGCCTGCGGTGGATAAAGCTTGTGGAGTCACTACCAAGGCTGTCACATTATGCCATGTTACTGTGTGTATGGGGCTAGCCTCTCTGTTACAGCCTGAGGTGGATAAAGCTTGTGGAGTCATTACCAAGGCTGTCACATCATGTCATGTTACTGTGTGTATGGGGCTAGCCTTTCTGCTACAGCCTGAGGTGGATAAAGCTTGTGGAGTCATTACCAAGGCTGTCACATTATGTCATGTTACTGTGTGTATGGGGCTAGCCTCTCTGCTACAGCCAGAGGTGGATAAAGCTTGTGGTCATTACCAAGTCTGTCACATTATGTCATGTTACTGTGTGTATGGGGCTAGCCTCTCTGCTACAGCCTGAGGTGGATAAAGCTTGTGGAGTCATTACCAAGGCTGTCACATTATGTCATGTTACTGTGTGTATGGGGCTAGCCTCTCTGCTACAGCCTGAGGTGGATAAAGCTTGTGGAGTCATTACCAAGGCTGTCACATTATGTCATGTTACTGTGTGTATGGGGCTAGCCTCTCTGCTACAGCCTGAGGTGGATAAAGCTCATTGGGTCATTACCAAGGCTGTCACATTATGTCATGTTACTGTTTGTATGGGGGTAGCCTCTCTGCTACAGCCTGAGGTGGATAAAGCTTGTGGAGTCATTACCAAGGCTGTCACATTATATCATATTACTGTGTGTATGGGGCTAGCCTCTCTGCTACAGCCTGCGGTGGATAAAGCTTGTGGAGTCATTACCAAGGCTGTCACATTATGTCATGTTACTGTGTGTATGGGGCTAGCCTCTCTGCTACAGCCTGAGGTGGATAAAGCTCATTGGGTCATTACCAAGGCTGTCACATTATGTCATGTTACTGTGTGTGTATGGGGCTAGCCTCTCTGCTACAGCCTGAGGTGGATAAAGCTTGTGGAGTCATTACCAAGGCTGTCACATTATATCATATTACTGTGTGTATGGGGCTAGCCTCTCTGCTACAGCCTGCGGTGGATAAAGCTTGTGGAGTCATTACCAAGGCTGTCACATTATGTCATGTTACTCTGTGTATGGGGCTAGCCTCTCTGCTACAGCCTGAGGTGGATAAAGCTCATTGGGTCATTACCAAGGCTGTCACATTATGTCATGTTACTGTGTGTATGGGGCTAGCCTCTCTGCTACAGCCTGAGGTGGATAAAGCTTGTGGAGTCATTACCAAGGCTGTCACATTATATCATATTACTGTGTGTATGGGGCTAGCCTCTCTGCTACAGCCTGCGGTGGATATAGCTTGTGGAGTCATTACCAAGGCTGTCACATTATGTCATGTTACTGTGTGTATGGGGCTAGCCTCTCTGCTACAGCCTGAGGTGGATAAAGCTTGTGGAGTCATTATCAAAGCTGTCACATTATATCATGTTACTGTTTGTATGGGGCTAGCCTCTCTGCTACAGCCTGCGGTGGATAAAGCTTGTGGAGTCACTACCAAGGCTGTCACATTATGCCATGTTACTGTGTGTATGGGGCTAGCCTCTCTGTTACAGCCTGAGGTGGATAAAGCTTGTGGAGTCATTACCAAGGCTGTCACATTATGTCATGTTACTGTGTGTATGGGGCTAGCCTCTCTGCTACAGCCTGCGGTGGAGAAAGCTTGTGGAGTCACTACCAAGGCTGTCACATTATGTCATGTTACTGTGTGTATGGGGCTAGCCTCTCTGCTACAGCCTGAGGTGGATAAAGCTTGTGGAGTCATTACCAAGGCTGTCACATTATGTCATGTTACTGTGTGTATGGGGCTGGCCTCTCTGCTACAGCCTGAGGTGGATAAAGCTTGTGGAGTCATTATCGAGGCCATCACATTACGTCATGTTACTGTGTGTATGGGGCTAGCCTCTCTGCTACAGCCTGAGGTGGATAAAGCTTGTGGAGTCATTACCAAGGCTGTCACATTATGTCATGTTACTGTGTGTATGGGGCTAGCCTATCTGCTACAGCCTGAAGTGGATAAAGCTTGTGGAGTCATTACCAAGGCTGTCACATTATGTCATGTTACTGTGTGTATGGGGCTAGCCTCTCTGCTACAGCCTGAGGTGGATAAAGCTTGTGGAGTCATTACTAAGGCTGTCACATTATGTCATGTTACTGTGTGTATGGGGCTAGCCTCTCTGCTACAGCCTGCGGTGGATAAAGCTTGTGGAGTCACTACCAAGGCTGTCACATTATGCCATGTTACTGTGTGTATGGGGCTAGCCTCTCTGTTACAGCCTGAGGTGGATAAAGCTTGTGGAGTCATTACCAAGGCTGTCACATTATGTCATGTTACTGTGTGTATGGGGCTAGCCTCTCTGCTACAGCCTGCGGTGGAGAAAGCTTGTGGAGTCACTACCAAGGCTGTCACATTATGTCATGTTACTGTGTGTATGGGGCTAGCCTCTCTGCTACAGCCTGAGGTGGATAAAGCTTGTGGAGTCACTACCAAGGCTGTCACATTATGTCATGTTACTGTGTGTATGGGGCTAGCCTCTCTGCTACAGCCTGAGGTGGATAAAGCTTGTGGAGTCATTATCGAGGCCATCACATTACGTCATGTTACTGTGTGTATGGGGCTAGCCTCTCTGCTACAGCCTGAGGTGGATAAAGCTTGTGGAGTCATTACCAAGGCTGTCACATTATGTCATGTTACTGTGTGTATGGGGCTAGCCTATCTGCTACAGCCTGAAGTGGATAAAGCTTGTGGAGTCATTACTAAGGCTGTCACATTATGTCATGTTACTGTGTGTATGGGGCTAGCCTATCTGCTACAGCCTGAAGTGGATAAAGCTTGTGGAGTCATTACCAAGACTGTCACATTACGTCATGTTACTGTGTGTATGGGGCTAGCCTCTCTGCTACAGCCTGAGGTGGATAAAGCTTGTGGAGACATTACCAAGGCTGTCACATTATGTCATGTTACTGTGTGTATGGGGCTAGCCTCTCTGCTACAGCCTGAGGTGTATAAAGCTTATGGAGTTATTACCAAGGCTGTCACATTACGTCATGTTACTGTGTGTATGGGGCTAGCCTCTCTGCTATCACATTATATCATGTTACTGTGTGTATGGGGCTAGCCTCTCTGCTACAGCCTGAGGTCGATAAAGCTTGTGGAGTCATTACCAAGGCTGTCACATTATGCCATGTTACCGTGTGTATGGGGCTAGCCTCTCTGCTACAGCCTGAGGTGGATAACTCTCATGGAGTCATTGCCAATAAAGATGCAACATCTGCTGGAACTGGCATCTCAGCTGTAAAATACCATCTACACCTAAAGCTGGGTACACACTAAATGATGTGTGTACCCAGCGATGTGACCCCCCCGCCTGACTGGACAACATATTTGGCGGCTGGTACACTTTAGACAATCCGGTGCCTGAACGCCTGATGTGTCGGCCCGCTGCATGAGCTTGTCAGTCGCATTGTCAGATAGAACTGCATGCTTGGCTGACTGACTACCCCTCGGGAGTGCCCAACGACCGGCATAGTGGGTACACACTAGACGATTTTGACGATATGTCCGCCTGATCCATCAAATCGGGCCAAATATCGGCTAATCTGTAACCAACTTAACTTATCTGTGCCCACTACAACACCAGGGGTACCAAATGGGGCAGACTAGATGGGCCAAGTGGTTCTTACCTGCCGTCAAATTCTATATTCCCATGTCATGTTACCACAGTAGCGCAGATTATCCAGCACCTCACCCACAGGGGCGTACTTATAATGCCAGACATTTTATTCCTGAAAAGTATATTTATAATTTCTTATTGGAACATATACCAGAAATTAATAATTGTTTCCAACATCTGTTGCGATACCTTCTTAGTAAACCAAGGGGTTACTTAATGCGGAAACCATCCGACGGCAGTTATCAGGGGATATTACACAAAATTTCCCTGAATAAAAATGCCCGATAGATAGACGGATGGTGTGCATCTAGAGGGTTAACACCTCCTTTAGTACATTGCTGTGCCAGATACAATATTGACAAGCAGTGTGTGCAAGCTGATGAAAATGTTCTTGATAATAGAGTTTTATGGTAATTTCTTAGTAATATCAGTCCCCATGTGTAACGCTGAGTTTCCTTGTGTGATAAGTTCATGTCAGTGTGTCAGACGCGGCCACATGGGACTAATTGCCTCAGTGTCTTCTGATGTGTGGAACACGATGGAGTGTTAGTTTCCTGCTCTGTGCTGGACCTCTGTCATCACACGAGTGGGTGAGGGGGGGGGAGGGGGGGGGCTTGTTCACAGATCCTCAGCCAGCTTTAATGTGATAGTAACATGTGGCCTCATTCACCATGTTCTCTCAGACTCTATGCTCCCATGTAACCCTAGCTTTACATCAATGCTGTATATAATTATACAAAGTCTATCTGAGGGAGCTGGATATCGACTGTCCTTGATTTGCGTTTTTCTCTAGATTACGAGACTACTTCCCAAGTTCCCACATTGGATTATTTATTTCTCTTTAATTATTCAGTTAAGTACTTCTACAAATCCTTATCTCATTTGCAAAGTCTATTGGGAGTTTGCAAGAAAAATATGTCAGGCTCACAGCTCTCTGTATGTCATGTGTTAGCGGGTGGGAGGGGGGAGTGGAGGGTTTTATATTGCACAGAGCAGGTAGAGCTCAGAGAGCCTTTCCAAAGCCTCTCTGCTAAGTACGTCATGTGCCATGCAACAGTGATTCTCATAATATTCCATTAGCAGGATTATAAATCATTAATAGCAGCCAGAAGAAACAAACCAAAGGAAAATGGCATACTGTATACTGTAAAACAATTCTTCTTAAGGTATTGGTCTAGCTACTCCCAATTCAAACTTGCCTACATACAGACATGCAGAAAATGGTCAGGCTATAATCCTACGTGCCGGAGTTAATATTCAAATGCTCTGACTGGCTGCTGTTTCTAGCGCCACCCACTTCATCTTCCGCTCGTCCAGATGTGCCCACTTTTGAAAAATGAATTGCAATAGCTGCACTCACTCTAGTGACAACAAGCACTGGATAAGAATATGCTAATGAATGCAATCGCAAAGCCATCGCACAGCCAGCATAGAGACGCCCACTACCGCTATCTCACTTCCGTTATACCTCGCAGTCCTGTGTATACATCGACAACATCGAGTAACATCGGCCCCTTGCGCACATTTACAGCAGGTCCGACCTTACTCAGAACTTGCTAACCTCGTCGCACACAGAAAGTACACAAGCTGCGGATGCCGTCGCAGTGCCTAATTTATGCATGCCCACACAGCGGCGTTCAAATGGACAGGCACGCCTGCGTTTCTCCAACCACTCCCCCGTCACCACCCCCAAATGCTGACCTCCCGTCACTCACTCTGCGATGGTTTTCTTTCTGCGTGAGTGATCGCAGAGCGATTGCAATGCTAACTTGCGCACGCTCACTGCAGTGCATACACATGCACATTATGCACCATCGACCGAACTGCCTACGCTGTTGCAGTTGCGATCTGTGATGGATCAGGCCCAGGGGCCACACACACCATATCTGTCTGTAAAGTGTTCTTCAGTGGTGCTGAGTGTCATGGTTACTGCTTGCCTGATAGTTATGGATACTTACTAACTGCATAATATGCAGACAAGCAGCAATTTTCATTTATCTGAAGAGCCACTGATTATCGTATATACTGTAGGTGCTCATCCACTTCCACTAATGGGAAATACTTCACGGGGGAAGATTCTTGAATATTTTATGGGGATTGTGGGGCCAAATATATGCAAAGGGAAAAACTTAGGGCCAAGGGCCTTATTCAGACCCGCTCGCGAGCGCACAGTGCTTGCAAGCGGGTTGATGTTCCCCCACTGCGCCGCCTTGGGTAATTGCGAGTTTTGCGGTAAACTCGCACTTCTTTGCAACTCACCCAAGTAATAGGGTGTCTGTTCAATCGAAATAGCATGTTTTTGCCGTTACTAAAATTCCAATTACAAATTCGCATCCAGATGTTTTCCCATTAGAAACATACAACTCGCCCAATGTAATAGGGTGCGTGTTTCAAACTCACCAAATAATAGACCAGCTTCAGGATAGCGAGTTTATCCTGAGTAGGTCAGAGTAACACAGAAACATGCACATATCCATGAGATACTTGCATGTTTCTGTGTGTACATATGAAAATAGGGCCTGATTCAGAGCCGGACGCTATTTGCGCTCGCTCGTTCAGAAAAAAGGGGTGGCTATTCAAATGAACCGTTTGCTCTTTGCGGTCTGTTCACGCCTCTAGGTCTGAACGAGCGAACAAAACTTGTGGTCGTTTTTTGGAAAACTACGCCCCCTGGCCGCTCGCATCCAACGTCATGTCCGCTATTTATTAGATTAATCGAGTACATCGACCAGCGTATGAACTGCTCGCTATTCTTGTGGTTGGTTTTTCCTACCACAATCTTGCGAGCAGTTCTGACTATAAAATAACCCAGTGACGTGGTCAATGACGCTGCTGTATTAATTATGCACACCCATAAAACGCCCGTTTTGACCTTTAAGCACGCCTGCGGTCTGATCTCCACTCCCCGTTTTCAAGCACCTTCCCCTGTTACCACCCACATACGCCTCCTCCTGTCACTCAAAATAGCAGGCATTCGCTATTTAGAGAACAAACGATTTTCGTCCGCACTGACTGGTTCGCGCATGCGTATTACGATCCGTACGCATGCGCAGTTGTGCAAACATCGCTCAGAACGAACGAGCGGCCGCTTATGAGTGGCTCTGAATCAGGCCCGTAGTTTTTTATTTAAAAAAAAACTGACGTGCACCCCCTCCCCAGAAATATAACCAGCCCCGGGCTCAGTACAGCCTGTCCTGGTTCTAAAAATATAGGGGCCAGAATGCGTAGGGGGCCCCTGTATATTAAGTACCAGCACAGAGCTCCGCTGAGCCAGTCCTGGTTGTGGAAAAATAGGGGTCCCCTGTAATTTCCATAACCAGCACCAGACTCTTTCTAGCGGGAGAGGGGGGTAATGCCACAGCCATGGAAGACCTCTCACCGGTTTCCCCGGCCAAAGCATTACCCCTGACCCTCCCAATAAGGCCATTGGGTGCCAGGTTGATAGTGCAGTGTTGTGTAAAAATTTGAAGTAAAAATATTGTCTTTAGCTTTGGTACAACACGTCCCAGCAAGCCTCCCCCGCATGCTGATACTTGGAGAACCACAAGTAACAGCATGCAGGGCATTACAGGACCACTGGTACCTGTAGTTCCACATCTAAAGAAATACTTTAAAAAAATCACAACACACACCATGTCACTAAAAAGTTTATTATAACATACATTCACACTCACACTAACTGACACACATACTCACCTAGTATCCCTGATGCCATTATGTCCCCTTGTCCAGAAGGATTCCATAGGGGTACCTGTAATAAAAAATCCATACTCACCTCTCCTATGCAATGTTCATGTCCTCTTCGGTCCCTGTAGGCATGAATGGGGTTAAAAAACCCTGCAAATATCCGAAACCATGCCGGACAGGAGGAAAGGTATGTGTGTGTTCACAGATACCTTTCCTCCGCGCAAATGACTGGGGCACACGTGTTCCCAGTCATTGTAGAAGCCGCCAGCCAATCAGCGGGCACCTACATCGGAGCTGCTCGCTGATTGGATGTGTGTGGTCAGCCTGTCCCCTCCATAGACTTCAATGGTGAGAAATCTCCATTGAAATCTATGGTGGGAAGTGCTACATTGTATCCAATGATGTAGCCATAAGATTCACCTCAAGTAACCTTGTGGTTACATCATTGGATACAATGTTGCTGTTCCCACCATAGACTTCAATGGAGATTTGTCACCATTGAAGTCTATTGAGGAGACAAGCTGACCACACACAGTCAATCAGCGAGCAGCTCCGACAGAGACGCCCTCTTAATGGCTGGCGGCTCCTACAATGACTGGGCACATGTGTGCCCCAGTCATTTGCGCAGAGGAAAGGTATCTGTAAACACACACGTACCTTTCCTCCTGTCCAGCATGGGTTCAGATTTTTTGCGCTTTTATTTTTTTACCCCATGGATGCCTACAGGCACCGAAGAGGACATGAATATTGCATAGGAGAAGTGAGTATGGATTTTTTATTACAGGTACACCTATGGACTCCTACTGGACAAGGGGGCATGATGGCATCAGCGGTACTAGGTGAGTCTGTGTGTCAGTTAGTGTGAGTGTAAGTGTGCATGTATGTTATAATAATACTGATTCCCTTTGTATGCGGCTATGATACTGTAAAAATAAGACATTAAATTCAGGAATTAGGGGCTGATTCAGCATTGCACGTATATGCAATGCTGAACGCAAATTCCCGATTAACGGGAATCTGCACACGCGCTGGACTGGCTCTGCAGATGTGCAGAACAGGTCCTGTGTGATTGCCTGATTGACAGGCAGAGACATTTAATGGGCGGTGCGGGGGCGGGGACAGCCAGCGATCCCGTAAACGGGGGCATGTCGGTCCCGTTTTCTGGGAGTGGCAAGGCCAGGGGCTGCATCCACGGATGCAGTTTCCTGGCCCCAAGCCGACCAGCATGAGTAAGCTGAGGCTTACTCAGCTGGTCGGCAGCCCGGCGCCGTCCACCATCACGCTGGTCAAGCCTGTGAACTCATTCGCAGTGCTGGGATTGCAAATGCAGCAAGGAGGTGTCATACACAGCAGTGGGTGTCATACACCTTGCACATTAGCAAGGATGGAATTGCAAAGCTGCCTGCGTGCCTGTGTGCTGTCTGTGTGCTGCCTGCGTGCTGCCTGTGTGCTGCCTGTATGCCTGTGTGCTGTCTGTGTGCCTGTGTGCTGCCTGTATGCCTGTGTGCTGCCTGCATGCCTGTGTGCTGCCTGCGTGCCTGTGTGCCGCCTGAGTGCCTGTGTGCTGCCTGCATGCTTGTGTGCTGCCTGCATGCCTATGTGATGCCTGTGTGCCTGTGTGCTGCCTGAGTGCCTGTGTGCTGCCTGAGTGCCTGTGTGCTGCCTGAGTGCCTGGGTGCTGCCTGAGTGACTGGGTGCTGCCTGCCTGCAGCTTTGCAATTCCATCTTAAGCTGAATCATCCCTTAAGTATGGATCCAAGTGGAAGGTCCCCTAACAACATGTAGCAGAGCAGGACACACTGTATCAGTGAGTACACATGGTGGGTACATGCCTGTACAAGTTACTAGCTACTAGAGTGAAGGTCTGATATTATCCTAACTATAAGATTGGAGATCGACTTTATAAGACACAAGACTTTAGGTTTGTTTTATTTACTATTTAGAAAGATGATTGCCTAATGTCTTATTAATTAGCCACAAGACTGGAATTCTCATTTATTATCATTATCATTGGTGTGTAAGGAGCCACGGTGTCCTACAGGACCAGACATACTGTAGCAGAAAACAGGACATGCTTTATTCACCATCCATAAGATCAGGGGTCCATGCTATCTACTAGACACCATATTAGATGTTAACTTTATGTTTCTCCAGATAAGCCGACTGCCTTATTAACCACAGTAATTTACAAGTCTACATTGTATACTAGCCACTAGGTCTGCTATATTAACTAGCCAACAGAATGAATATCAGATGTGAATGCTAGCCATCACGTTAGAGGCCTCCTTAGATCTGAGGACCCCCCTGCGCTACTGTGCTGCCTCCATGAATCCCCCTTCGTTAAAGCATTCTACATAACCAAGATGGCCACCATTTGGTCTGCTGCGCATGGGTGGCGCCATCTTGTCACTTTGGGGGTCATTCAGACCCGGTCGTTAGCGCCGATGCGTTGGGACGGGTTGATGGCCCCCCACAGAGCATGGGCACGACGGCGCCGGCGCCGTCGTGCGCATGCGTGAGACCCGCTACGACCGACAGCGCCAGTCGTAGCGGGTCTCGATCCAAAGGGGGCGAACTGTCGATGTTGATTGACAGCTCACCCCGTTTGGAAGGCGGGCCGGGGGGGGTGGCAGCCCAAATGGAGGCGTTCCCATGGGAACGCCTACCATTTGCGGGACGCCCCACTGACATCACTAGTGATGTCAGTGGAGAGCTTCCGGCTCAGACAGAGCCAGAAGCTCTCCGGGGCTTACGACAAGGGAGACCCTACCCTAGGGTTTCGTCGTAAGCCCCGATGGTCGCGATGGTCTCTGACCATCGTGACCATCACCGGAGCGGACATTAGAGCTGTGGATGTTAATCCACAGCCTAACGACCGCAACAGAGGCTGGCGGTCAGGATGCAAGCGGCCGCCCAGTTTCTGAGCGAACGCTTGCATCCTCCGACCGCCTCTGAATGAGGCCCTTTGTGTGACCGCCACTGTTGGACACAGACATGTTCCGCTTAGCTCCTGCTACATTATCCTGCATATTGGCTTGTATATACAGTGTATCCTGTGTGTACTCAGTGGGGTCACTAAGAGGTGACACCACAGGCCACACCGGGTAGCACTAAAATAGCAGAGCTGCTCTGCTATTTTGGTATTACCCCCTTGGAAGGTGTCACCGAACAGAGCTGCAGCGGTGATGGATGATGCACTGTGCTGGGAGAGGGTGGGGCTTCCAGCGTGATGAAAACAGGGCCGTGACACATGGTCATCATGACCACTAAATGGCACACATCGAGAGACGTGGCCTCACGGACAAGAGGACACACCCCCTGACACGCACGAGGGGTAGAAAAGAGCCGCTCTGGGAGTCACCTCTGTGTATACTTGCTCCAATACCAAAATACATCACCAGCTGGTGCCATGTATGTTCCACTCAAGCTCTGCTTCGTCCAGACTAACAAGTGTGTAACTGTAAGTGCAGCTCTACCAATTACTTCTACATTTCAATAAACCTGACACCTGGTAAAGCACCTGGACTGTTTTGTGTATCTGCAATTCCGCTGGTGTTGCTATTTAACTCTGCATACCACCGCCAAATAGCACACATACAGTAATCAACAGGTTATGGGTAAAGGCACACAAATGCAACACACCTAAATGCCAGAATACACTGTAACACAGCATGTCAGCACAGAGTATTGCTAAACAAAACAGAAAAATTACACCACAAGGAACTTTACATTGGAAAAGCGTGAAGGTTGTGGAAAATTACAGTTGACCCAGGTGACAATCCAAGCCCAGATGATATAGAAAGAGCCATGGGAGCAATAGGTTTAAGTGTTGTACATCATGTTTATTCTATCATACATGGGAAAATGTCAGATAAGGGTCTAATGAGGAGAATTGGTCTGAGGCATGTTTTATATAATACCATGTACATAGCTACATTGACAAAATGATGTCCATATTCCAGCAGTTAACGTCTATAGGAGTCCAAGTTGATTACAAGGAAATTGCAATGGCGATACTATAGAACTTAATGCCTGAATTTGATTTCCTGTTAGTAGCGTAAGAAGCTAATACAGCTGAGGTAACTACAGAAATTGTCACAAAACTGCTACAGTTCCAAGAATGTGTGCCACTTGACTTAAATACTGTGAATAGTGCATTACACACTAAGGAGTATATTTACTAAAGTGTGGGTTTATAGAAGTGGAGATGTTGCCCATAGCAACCAATCAGATTCTACTAATCATCTATCTAGCACCTTCTAGAATATAATAGCTACAATCTTTTTGGTTGCTATGGGCAACATCTCCACTTCTATAAACCAGGAATTTAGTAAAAATACACCTAAGAGTGAGAAGCCCATAACATTCAAATACAAGTGATATGTATATCACAAAATAGGACACATGAATGTAAACTGAAAAAAGTGAATGTGAAAAATGTAAATACTACAAAAAGCAAGTGCAGCAGAATAGAATGAGTCAGCTTTGAGTGTCACAGATAATGACAGAAAGAATTGTTTGTATTGCTACATGACATTGCAGTTGTAATTGGAAGCATACTGAATGCCGGCGTTCAGGATCTCGGCAGTCAGAATCCTGACAGGGTTAGAATACCGACACTTTGTCGGTTGGTATCCTAACCCTCCCCCTATCCCTACTCCCAGTGCCTAACCTTAATCTCCCCCCTAGTGCCTAAACCTAAACTCACTCTCCCTGCACCCTAAACCTAACCCTCCCCCTGGTAACTAACCACTAACTCTAATGCTAACCTTCCCCTCAACCCCACTACTTACCTTCAGGATTCCGGCAGTCGGGGTGCTTGCACCGGGATTCTGACAAGTGTCGGGATTCTGGCGCCAGCATTCTGGCCACCGGAATCCCCTACATTGGCATTTTAACCGCATCTCGTTCTAATAAAGAATGGTTCACTACATTGAACACATGTGATACTATAACATCAAAGGAATTGTACATTAAGTTATTACAGCTACAAAGGTTGGGACAGTCAATATCCACTTGAAAGTAGAGACTAGAACCAAAGTCAGAGAGATCCAAGATGTGCTTTATGCACCAGATATGGAGACAGTCCCCATAGCCATAAGTATCCTAGAGCAAAGAGGCTACAGAGCTCAGTTTGCAAAAGGAAAGTGCATTGTATGGAACAAAAGAGGGACTGTGATAGCTAAAGGTACCTGGTACTGTCAATTATATGTCCTTGTCACACAACAGTGTTATGCAATGATGAAATCCAATCTATTGTCTATGGGTCCCTAGCACAGAAGGTTGGGTCACCTTGCATATGACAGTGTCCAGAAACTCCTGGATGGGATGGTTACAGGAATATCAGTGACTGATATAGAAAAGCCCATGTGTGAAAGCTAGCAAGCAGACCTGAGGCACCCCTGGAACCGGTGCATAGGCATATGTGTGGTCCACTGGAATTTAAGTCTATAAGTGTATACATACAGTATACTTCATTACATTCATCAATGATTTCAAAGAAAGACACACATCTACTTTATAGAAAAGAGTGAAGTGACGACCTACATTGCAGACTATAACAAATTAGTAGAGGAACAAACAAGTCACAAACTAAAAGTATTGAGGTCTGATAATGGAGGAAAATATATCAACAAAGATGTGAAAATCTTCCTGAAGAAGCATGGCACTGAGCATCAATTGACCAATGCATACACGCCAGATCAGAATGGTGTAAGTGAGCATGCAAATCTTACTTTAGTGGAGAGAGACCCATGTATGCTGAAAGATGCTGGCCTACACAAGTGTTTTTGTGGGTCAAAGCAGTGTCCATGGCAGTCCATCTAAAACAATCATGCTCCCACAGTTGCCTTGAAATACTAGACACCAATAAAGGTGAGGTCTGGAAGGGAACCAAGTATCAGACATCTTAGAGTTTTTGGGTGTACTGCCTATGTACACATCCCCAAAGAAAGAATATGTATTACATCCCCAAAGAAAGAATCCAAGTCCATGAAGTACATCATGAATGGCTATTGCTAACACAGTAAAGGTTACAGATTCTGGAATCCAAAGACCAGAAAGCTTGTCAAGTCAAGGGATGTCCTATTTCAAGAGACAGCCCCACTTAGAGAAAAGGTGGAATTGACTGCAGAACATGTATGTGCTACTGGATATCCCAGCATCTGGGGATATGCCTGAACCAGAGTCTACCAGTGTGGACATCCAACCACAGTCAAGAACTTCTGGAAGGACTTCTGGAAGGACTAACAGTGGAAAACAGTGGATTTATTTTGTCTAGCTTGCATGTCCCTGGTTTGCACATGTCCTGTTATCCCTACTCTCCAGCGCTGTGGCATCTTGCAAATCCTCAATAATAAAATCAGCGATTCTTCAAAAGACGAAGGAAGGTTGTTGTACTTTTAATTGCCGTAAACATATTGTCACAAAAAAAACACTACATAGTACGGATGTGTCCTCATAGACCTAGCAAGTATACGTCATATGCTAGACGCTCGGCGCTAGCGTACCATTTTTTTTCTTTAAATTTTGCGTCTTATTCGTATCGCAGATGCAGCAAAAAAACACTGTGTACTAGAGACGCTGGGCTGCAGCTTTAACTGCACAGAAATGAGTTTTAAAGTCGCAGATTAAGCACAACGGAACTCGCCATAAGGAAAAGTTGCGCCCACTGCATCGGAGCCCTTCGTATACAGATTCAGACTCGCTCGCACGCAGATACACAAATGTCACATATAATTGATCAGTTCAATCTAGCAATGTTGTTTTGTCGCTCCCAGTTTTATTCATTTGAATAAGATGCACATTTGAAGGACAACGCGGCCGAGTTGCCCAGGACCTGATGCAACGAGAGCGGCTAGTTGGAGCGACTTGATCAGCAGAGTATAAGGACACAACTGTATACAGCATAGACACCGTGCATACAGTAATACAAAATGCATTCTTGTGTATATATTTCTTGAATGTTTTATGCAATGATGGTTGACTCGTGTGTCCTTTGGTGTTTTGTTTTACTTTTTTAGAGATAGAAGTGTAGCATAGGGAATAGTGTAGCTCCTTTGTAATGGAAGATAACTTGTTGGATTTCAGTAATGTAAAACCAGGTAGTGACATGCAGATTAGGTGGAGAACCAAAGTGTTTTCTAACATCCTTAAAGTAATGCAGAGTATAACACAATCAGGCAGTAAAATAATTATAATCCTGGCTTCATTAGTTAGGGATTATTTGCTTTAATGTGCAGCAATTGCTCCGGCCTCCAGACTAACACGTAAAACTTAATTAATCCTCTGGGTAACACTTTTGTTTCAGATAAAAATTTAAATATTGTTTTTCGCAAGAATTTGTGAGAGCACAATATAAAAGCCGTACGCTGGGATGTAGTGTAAAATGTAATTTATTTTTAAATGGAAAATATAATTTTATGTTCCCAATGAAGGCGTGTTACATATATATGCTGAGTCTAATGAACATCTAAGACACGTTCACTCGCTGACACATTAAAGTTATGAATTAGCGGATTCACTTTTTACCTACAGTATCGCTCTTGTACATGCCCCATAGTAAGACACCTGAGAGCCATTACAGATTGCGTGGCTGTATGTGTCGCAGTGTTTCCCAACTCCAGTCCTCAGGGCACCCTAACAGTGCATGTTTTCCAGACCTATTTGCTAGAGCACAGGTGTATTCATTCCTGGCTGACATACTTTAAAAGATGCACAGGTGGTGCTAATTATTTCATTCGCTATTCTGTGAGGAGACCTAGAAAACATGCACTTGTAACCCTTTCGCATCTCAATGCCGGGTCGCAATCGGGATATTGCTCATGCGTCCATCCCGGGTACGACCCGGCTGAGATCCCTTTCAGACTGGCGGCTTGACCCGCCTTATTGCTGGGTTGATGACGTCACCGCCATAAAGTGCTGAGCCAGTGCTTGGAGGTGCTATGCTGTCAATGAGACCCGGGTTGCATCGACCCATGTTACCCGTTCACACTGCATGGCCGGCTGTTCGATTCCCGTCAGCGGCAGCCCGACAGGAGCAGAGTGCAATGCAGCGGAAGCCCCACAGCGCTGGAAATCCCGATCGTGGATAGGTAAGTATCCACTAACCTAACCCCCTTAACCCTAACCCTCCTTAGGGGTGCCTAACCCTAACTTCCCCCCCAAGTGCCTAACCCTAATCCCCCCTCTAAGTGCCTAACCCTAACCACCCCCTTCCTTCCCCGCTACCTAAACCTAAGTCCCCCGGGGGGGTGCCTAACCCTAAGTCCCCCCCGGGGGTGCCTAACTCTAACCCTTCCTCCCCCTAGCCTAACCCTAACCCTCCCGGGGGGGTGCCTAACCCTAAGTCCTAAACCTAACCCTCCCCCCCGCAGCTGTCCGCTCGCGGCGCCCGGCATCACTGACGATTTCGTCAGGTTGCTGCATGTCATGGAATGGGGGAGAGAGCCCGGCGCTGAACGATATTGTTAATGATATCGTTCAGCGGCTGTGCTCAATGTCATAAACGACATTGAGCACAGCCTGCCGGGGACACACTACTCGATATCGCTCAGGGAGCATATCGGGTAGTGTGTACCCACCAATAGGTGAGGGAGATCCGACTGAATTTGGCGTCCTCTTTGCTTACACAGGGATCAGAATGGGCAGTAACTATGGCTACATGACACCCCCACGGAACGGTTCCCTTAAAGCGTACCGCCAGTTGCCTTCAAAAACTGCGCATTTAGCATCCACAGAGAAATGACTTCGTAACTTCACAAAGATGCAAATGAAGAACGTTACACATGCGCGGTATGCTAACTCGCTAGACGCATCTGTATTCGGACCTGTGTGAGACTGAGAATGAGGCTCATTATTTCACCTGTTGCAGCGTTTCAACCGTTTTTTCCCCCCTATTTTCTTTATCACCCCTCACGACCCCAATGTGACTTTTTACAACCCCACAAGTGCTTAAAAAGTATTTATTTTCTCAGCCAAAGAATGGTTAATTTGGTGCCGCGCTGACATTAATGCATTCGCCTGCATCATCCTATATTTTCTTCTCCTGTTGGTTTACTCGGAGCTCAGTCTAAGTCTTTCCAGACCGCTAAACCAGAGAACTCTAGAGGTTTAAATTAAATCTAAGCAAATATTTAAATAAAGGTATTCTAGCTAGCGGGATAGAACGCACGTCTGTAGGTCACGTGTTTTGCCGGAAGACGGCTCCATAAAATCCTAAATGCAAATATGGAAAGAGCCAAAGGGAGAATCTGACGTGGGCGCTGTCCCTTACGTTACAAGCAAACAGCACAGGCCGGTGAGTTTGTAGCGCAGGTAATAAGTAAATAACATAAAGTAATTATCATTCCGATAGAAAAGCAATTTTGATGCCAGTATGAGCGATCAGGGTAAAATAAATTGTGTGCTAAAGTAAAAGCCTGGACGATGAGGGGCCTACAGGCGGCCAGGCTTTAATACAATTATTTATTCTTCTATAACAGCAGTAGGTAATTAGCTCTAGATTGTCAACCATCCGTAAATTTACAATTTACTTTTAAGGTTTACTGTGTATAGATTCTATATATGGGTCAGTACTACAAATATATTTGGAGGGTTGAAAAGACTTAGGGGGAGATGTACTAAGCCTTGGGGCTTAGCACATCATAAAGTGGAGAGAGACAAAGTACCAACCAATCAGCTCCTAACTGTCACATTGCAGGCTGTGTTTGAAAAATGACAGTTAGGAGCTGATTGGTTGGTAGTTTATCTCACCAAGACATAGTGCATCTCCACCTTAGTTTCACCATCACCAAACATTCCACACTGAGATGATTCGGACAGGGTGCATGGGCCAGAACATGGAGCCAAACTACTTGAACTATAAAGCTGCATTAAGACACAACAATTTTGTTACCAATGATTTTATGAACGATTTTCTGTCAGATTATCTGTCAGATTTTTTAAAGTGTAATGAACGATTTTTTTGAACTACAAACGATTTTTGCATATTCCCTTAATGAAAATCGTTCGGTTGGTCAGTCTGACTGAACTACAAACGTGAACGCGCATGAATGATAATCGTTCATCGTTTTAACTCAGAAAGTGAACGATCTTTTCAACGATTGAAAGATAAACAATATCATTATCGATAATCGTTCAAAAAATAGTTGTGTGTGTGTGTGCACCTAAAGAATTCCATGGCAGTCCATGCTGGGACTTTTAGTTCCACAATAAGTGGACAGACCAATCTTGCTGTACATGAAGCCTCGGGCTGAGCACAGGGTTACCTGTAGAGGTGTTGGCTTTAATTCGTTAGAAATATCACCTGTCAGACAAACTACTTCATGCAACTCAATTAAAATGTAAA
The DNA here is from genome assembly GCA_031769625.1 of Taudactylus pleione. Taxonomy (NCBI): domain Eukaryota; kingdom Metazoa; phylum Chordata; class Amphibia; order Anura; family Myobatrachidae; genus Taudactylus; species Taudactylus pleione. The sequence goes on along the minus strand of JAUIMM010000424.1, from coordinate 203,276 downwards.
TTTCAGGTATTATGTAAAAAGCACAAGGTTCTGCATTGCGAAATGTTGCGATTTCCATTATGTTTCATGTGAAAGCACTCACGTCCGTCCGCTGTCCGCGCCTCCATGTGCACAAGGTCGGGTTCCTTATCTAAGCCCATTACCGACCTAAAGAGATGAGAGCGGGAGAGAAAAATGACACAATGAGATTCATTCCACAAAAGGCGGGCAGAGACAGGCACGTTACTGCATTGTATTCTAAGTGCATGACCAATGGGGCATAAATGGCACAAATTGTCTATGTGGGGTGAATGATTATACATGGCTCCGCTCCGGACTTATAAGGTCTGACAAGGAAATTAAGCGCTGCTGGGTACCAATCTGCAATGTGGCTGGTCCCTTCTACGGGCGCAATCACAACCAGACGGAGGCCGACTGAACGGTGACTATAATGAGGATACTAGGCGCGGCCGTCAGTAACAAATACATATTTCAGTCCCACATTGAGGTCTGTGATCACAGTCATTTGGATTTACTGTACTGTAAGGTGGTGAGGGCTGTATCTGGACACAATGGAGCTCATTCAGATGCGATCGCTCGCTGGCAAAAAGGGGCCGGATATTTAAATGAAGCACTCGCACTGCATCGCGTAAGGACGCCCACTATGTTTTAGCGAGCTACATCAAAGTGCGCTCGCAAATGTCTGAAGACGCCCCCTTGCCTCTCGAAACACACGTCATCTCCGGGATATGTAGGATTATTCGGTAACATCGGGAGCCATCGGAGCTGCTCGCAGCCCTTGGGGTTGCCTTAACCCACCGCAAGCACAGAGATCAGCGCAGGCTGAAATACATGCAGGTGACATGTACAATGATGCTACTTTGCTAATTATGCACGCCCTTTAAACGCCATTTTGGCGGCCAGACAAGCCAGCGTTCGCACATCCACTCCCCCGTTTACAAGCACCTTCCCCTGTTACCACCGACAAACGGCGCTATCTGTCACTCAGAGTAGCGACCTGATAGTGGCTTATGAGCTACCAAAATCAGATCGCAACGAATGGCTTGCGCACGTGCACTGCAAATTATACGCATGCGCAGGTGGGAGAAAATCGCTCAGAGCGAGCGATCGCGCCTTAGCGAGTGGGTCTGAATTAGGTCCAATGCCCACTTTGTGCCCTGTCTCTTTGCTCCCCATTTATTCCCCCCTTCCGCCTACTCTCCTGGGCAGCATTTCCCTTGTGTTACCATGTGCTGTAAGTTGAATTTTGGTATTGAGTGTACTGAGGTTCCCACATAAAACGTTTCCGTGTGTTGCACATGTATTACTGTATATCAGACCATAAAATGGGCCACTGATTCAGAGATGTGCGCTAATTCCGACGCGACTGCCACTTTCTACACAGCTGCTATGCAAAAATATGCAAATGTTGCAGCTGCCGGGAGATTATGGAGACGCCCACCAAATCTAAGCGGCTGTGTAAAAAAGTCGCAGAATCTGCGTAAACTGTGGCAGCATGGGGCGGAGGACAGTCGATCATCCGCCTTCTGAGAAATCCTACGGCTTCTTAGAATGGACAACGGAAATCAGACGCCAGCACTAGTAACGCAGTCGCTGGATCTGACACTTCTATAAAACTGTTGCGACACGCCCTCGTTTCTGTAACCACCACTCCGTTACCACCCACAAACGGCCCATAGCAGTCAGTCACTCTGTGACATTGCAGAGGCACCGGGAAACCAAGTGACATAGACACATGCTGTGTAATAAACATAACTGCGTAAATATCTCCATAGCGTGCAGCTCTGAATCAGGCCCAATGTGTGCGCATGTCATATACTGTACTTGGCTATTCTTCTGGAATGTCCCAGTGACTCCTGAACGTCATGCTGCTCTCCCAGTCAGGGCCAGCTCCAGGCCTACACATAAAAATAGGCCCATCACCATGATAGCAGCCACACAGCCGGCCATATATAATAAGTATAAGATTGTGATTTTATTTTTCTCACTACAGGATGCAATTTTTCTACTTTTATGTTTTTAGGGAGACTTGGGGAGGAATATTGTAGGGGTGTACACGCCCACACGACACTGGCCACACCCACATGGCACTGGCCACACCCACACAGCACTGGCCACACCCAACCAGCAAGGGTCACACCTTCACTTCTCAGAACAGGCCCTTGATCATATTCAGCCCCATGTGACCCTTAATCCTGCCCTGCTCCCAGAAGAGTGGGCCAGGCGGTGATGTAATGATTTGCCACGAATTGAGACATCGTAGCTGCCCCCTGATGGAAAGTGCCACAAATTGCAGCCAGAGGAACATGGTGATGCGAATTGTGCCACCACTTCCCCCTATGCTGATTATGAATCTCCCCTCCAAGGGAATGCATGGGCAAGTAATGAGTGTGACTATGTGTGCCCCATAGCAACACAATGCCCGCAGGTCACAGTATGCCGTATTATAGTGTCCCAGATCATATTATACCACACAATGCCCGCAGGTCACAGTACGCCGTATTATAGTGTCCCACATCACATTATACCACACAATGCCCGCAGGTTACAGTACCCCGTATTATAGTGTCCCAGATCACATTATACCACACAATGCCCGCAGGTCACAGTACACCGTATTATAGTGTCCCAGATCACAATATACCACACAATGCCCGCAGGTCACAGTACGCCATATTATAGTGTCCCAGATCACATTATACCACACAATGCCCGCAGGTCACATTATACCACACAATGCCCGCAGGTCACAGTACCCCGTATTATAGTGTCCTAGTTCACATTATACCACACAATGCCCGCAGGTCACAGTATGCCGTATTATAGTGTCCCAGATCACATTATACCACACAGTGCCCGCAGATCACATTATACCACACAATGCCCGCAGGTCACAGTACGCCGTATTATAGTGTCCCAGATCACATTATACCACACAATGCCCGCAGGTCACATTATACCACACAATGCCCGCAGGTCACAGTACCCCGTATTATAGTGTCCTAGATCACATTATACCACACAATGCCCGCAGGTCACAGTACCCCGTATTATAGTGTCCTAGATCACATTATACCACACAATGCCCGCAGGTCACAGTACCCCGTATTGTAGTGTCCCAGATCACATTATACCACACAATGCCCGCAGGTCACAGTACCCCGTATTATAGTGTCCCAGATCACATTATACCACACAATGCCCGCAGGTCACAGTACCCCGTATTATAGTGTCCCAGATCACATTATACCACACAATGCCCGCAGGTCACAGTACCCTGTATTATAGTGTCCCAGATCACATTATACCACACAATGCCCGCAGGTCACAGTACGCCGTATTGTAGTGTTCAAGATCACATTATACCACACAATGCCCGCAGGTCACAGTATACCACACAATGCCCGCAGGTCACAGTACGTCGTATTGTAGTGTTCAAGATCACATTATACCACACAATGCCCGCAGGTCACAGTACCCCGTATTATAGTGTCCCAGATCACATTATACCACACAATGCCCGCAGGTCACAGTACCCCGTATGATAGTGTCCCAGATCACATTATACCACACAATGCCCGCAGGTCACATAACGCCGTATTGTAGTGTTCAAGATCACATTATACCACACAATGCCCGCAGGTCACAGTATGCCGTATTGTAGTGTCCCTGATCACATTATACCACACAATGCCCGCAGGTCACAGTATACCACACAATGCCCGCAGGTCACAGTACGCCGTATTATAGTGTCCCAGATCACATTATACCACACAATGCCCGCAGGTCACAGTACGCCGTATTGTAGTGTCCCAGATCACATTTTACCACACAATGCCCGCAGGTCACAGTATACCACACAATGCCCGCAGGTCACAGTACACCGTACTGTAGTGTTCCAGATCACATTATACCACACAATGCCCGCAGGTCACAGTACGTCGTAATATAGTGACCCAGATCACATTATACCACACAGTGCCCGCAGGTCACATTATACCACACAATGCCCGCAGGTCACAGTACGCCGTATTATAGTGTCCCAGATCACATTATACCACACAATGCCCGCAGGTCACAGTACGCCGTATTATAGTGTCCCAGATCACATTATACCACACAGTGCCCGCAGATCACATTAATCCACACAATGCCCGCAGGTCACAGTACGCCGTATTGTAGTGTCCCAGATCACATTATACCACACAATGCCCGCAGGTCACAGTACGCCGTATTATAGTGTCCCAGATCACATTATACCACACAGTGCCCGCAGATCACATTATACCACACAATGCCCGCAGGTCACAGTACGCCGTATTGTAGTGTCCCAGATCACATTATACCACACAATGCCTGCAGGTCACAGTATACCACACAATGCCCGCAGGTCACAGTACGCCATATTATAGTGTCCCAGATCACATTATACCACACAATGCCCGCAGGTCACAGTACCCCGTATGATAGTGTCCCAGATCACATTATACCACACAATGCCCGCAGGTCACATAACGCCGTATTGTAGTGTTCAAGATCACATTATACCACACAATGCCCGCAGGTCACAGTATGCCGTATTGTAGTGTCCCTGATCACATTATACCACACAATGCCCGCAGGTCACAGTATACCACACAATGCCCGCAGGTCACAGTACGCCGTATTATAGTGTCCCAGATCACATTATACCACACAATGCCCGCAGGTCACAGTACGCCGTATTGTAGTGTCCCAGATCACATTTTACCACACAATGCCCGCAGGTCACAGTATACCACACAATGCCCGCAGGTCACAGTACACCGTACTGTAGTGTTCCAGATCACATTATACCACACAATGCCCGCAGGTCACAGTACGTCGTAATATAGTGACCCAGATCACATTATACCACACAGTGCCCGCAGGTCACATTATACCACACAATGCCCGCAGGTCACAGTACGCCGTATTATAGTGTCCCAGATCACATTATACCACACAATGCCCGCAGGTCACAGTACGCCGTATTATAGTGTCCCAGATCACATTATACCACACAGTGCCCGCAGATCACATTAATCCACACAATGCCCGCAGGTCACAGTACGCCGTATTGTAGTGTCCCAGATCACATTATACCACACAATGCCCGCAGGTCACAGTACGCCGTATTATAGTGTCCCAGATCACATTATACCACACAGTGCCCGCAGATCACATTATACCACACAATGCCCGCAGGTCACAGTACGCCGTATTGTAGTGTCCCAGATCACATTATACCACACAATGCCCGCAGGTCACAGTATACCACACAATGCCCGCAGGTCACAGTACGCCGTATTATAGTGTCCCAGATCACATTATACCACACAGTGCCCGCAGATCACATTATACCACACAATGCCTGCAGGTCACAGTACGCCGTATTGTAGTGTTCCAGATCACATTATACCACACAATGCCTGCAGGTCACAGTATACCACACAATGCCCGCAGGTCACAGTACGCCATATTATAGTGTCCCAGATCACATTATACCACACAATGCCCGCAGGTCACAGTACGCTTTTCTGTAATGTTCCAGATCACATTATACCACACAATGGGCCTGATTCAGACCCATTCGCTATCTGCGTACACTCGCTAGATGCGTATGCAAATTTTTCAAAGTGACGCCACGGGAAGTGATCGCTCGCCAAGACAGGCTCGACCACTTTGTGTATGCATACGCCCAATCGCACAGGCAGAGCCGCCCACAAGCAACACGCCATCTCCAGGAAGTGTATAAAACATTGGTACATCGAGCACCATTGGATGTGAACGCAGCGCTTGAGGTAGCTTTACCCTACCGCAAGCATTGCGAGGAAATCAGTGTAAAAAAATGGACCCGCCTGCGTTCGCATCTCTAACCCCCATTATTAGTGTCCGGCCCCTGTTACCACCCACAATCGGCCTCTCCTGTCACTCATTACCCTGGGCTATCTTTGCTGGGTGAGCGAGAGGGTTCCGATCGCAGTGAGTAGTTCGCGCACACGCAGAATGAAGCGTTCGCATGCGGTTACGCAGAACATAGGGCCGCAATCTAAGACACAGCGCGAGCGAGCGGCTCTGAATCAGGCCCTGAATACAGTAAAGTGCTAAATGCCTCGTCAGGTGCACCTTCTGCGGTGATGGACCCGCACAATGGCTGCCTTCCCTCTGTTAGGTGGCTCCAGGCTGTGCTCACTCAGACGGCTTCCTCACACCACACGTGAGTTGAACAAGGGGTCTTTACTGGATTACCCCTCCAAGCCTGAGTGTTCCATGCTGGTCGTCACCCACTACTCTATCTACAATTGACCTATTCTGTGACAGCCGACGGGGTGTTCTGTGGTTATTACCGTTCACAGCGGCTTGTGGTTATGTCTTCAGCTCCGTGCCATTCATCTAGATGGTTCTCTTTCACGGATACAATTATTAAAGAACAGTGGACACTCTGGGCCTGATTCAGAACCGCTCGTAAGCGGCCGGTCGTTCGCTCCGAGCGATGTTCGCACAACTGCGTATGGGTCGTAATGCGCATGCGCCAACCAGTCAGTGCAATCGGAAATCGAGCGCTCGCCAAATAGCGAGTGCCTTCTAATTTGAGTGACAGGATGAGGCGTTTGTGGGTGGTAACAGGGGAAGGTGCTTAAAAACGGGGAGTAGTGATCCGAACGCAGGCGTGCCAAACGGTCAAAATGGGCGTTTTAAGGGTGTGCATATTTAACAAAGCAGCGTCATCGACCACGTCACTTGGTTGTTTCTTAGCCTGAACTATTTGCATGATTGCGGTAGGAAAATCCAACCACAAGCACTGCGAGCAGTTCAGACGCCTTTCGATGTACTCGATTAATCAAATAAATAGCGGAGATGACGTAGGATGCGAGCGGCCAGGGGGCGTCTTTACAAAATAGCGAGCGCATGTTTCGTTCGCTCGCTCAGACATAGAGGCGTCAACAGACCACAAAGAGCGAGCGCTCAATTTAAATAGCCGGCCCCTTTTTCTGACCGAGCGAGCGCAAATTACCTACCTCTGAGTTACTTATGTTGCAATTGTTGCACTTGAATACGTACCAAGCTACAGACTATTGATCTATTGTCCGGGACACAGTACAGCTTGACCTAATTTTAAATACCAATATCAATTTACATTTATTTGATTTTTATTCCAGGTATTATTCTATGTCTACTATTATTTTTCTATGTGTCTCATTTTATGCCTAGTCATTCATGTTATGTATATTTAATTATTTATTCATTACTCTATCAATTACATTTTCATTCGGCAAACAGCGCGGTATTTCTCCGTTTATGCTTTGTGTGGGGTTGCAATATTTCCCCTTTTTCTATTTACCGCTGCAGTTACAGTTTTTAACAATATATATTTAAGCGCTTAGGTTTTCTTCCCTAAATACACACCAAGGGCCTGATTCTTAGAAGGTCCCTAAGGCAATCACAGCTGCGATTCTACATGGAACGCAGCTGCTGAAAACACGCTCCCATACTTTACCCGTGCATAAGGACGCCCGCTGCTGCCTTCTCATATCCGTCCAATGTCGCTCTCCTGCGTAAACCTCGGTACCTTCGATGCACAACGGGCAGTCACGCAGCATGTACGGCAGGTCTGACCAGCTGCAAACACCGCGTCTCTCCTGACACGCAAAGAGCTTTCATTCTGCGCAGGAGATCGCAATGGCTAATGTATGCACGCCTATGAAACGGCGTTTAAACGGACAGACACACCTGTATTTGCCTAACCACCCCCCGTTACCTCCCCCAGACACTGACAACCTGTAATTGCATGCGTCATGGCAAACAATCGCTCGGTCTGTGTAAATATCGCCATTGCGCCCGTCTCTGAGTAAAGAGTTGCTGCACGAGGGGTACAGTTAAGGTCGCATTTGTGCACTAGAGCTGAGAGCTACAGGCAGCGTCTAACATTGCAACATGTTCAAACTTATTATCCTACATCACAATAACTCAGACTGACTGTAAATCCTATTACACAGGATGCTGGGCTGGTCTCTTTTGACCTTGATATATCCTGGCTGTCAGACATCTTCATTTCCCTGTAGCTCATTTTTCACTGGGAAGTAAGTGCTCTTGAAGTTTGGAGAACTGACAACACCGGGGGCTGTAGTTGTCCCCATTTCTTGTCCACGGGGCAGGTGCGATATAACCAGCCTTTCCATTCCCCATCCTAACCCATCGGGACCGGCCTCTCTTGGGATGATAGCAGAATACATTGGTTTTCACACTTGTTTAAGCTTGTGCCCTGCAGAGAAGGACTCTCGGGAAACGTTCCTTGAACATACATGCTTGTCTTTTGGAAAATAAATAATTCATGCATTTTCCAAAGGCACAAAACTATAGGACGGAGGGATTTCATAAATGAAGACAACAGGAGGAATCCGCAGCAAAAGGTTTGTGCATAACGTCCTGCGGAACAGATTACAATAAGGCACGTTACCTGTGATAGGGCGTCAGGGCATAGTCGCCCCAGTATGTGACCATGGATTTAGTTTTATAGGTCAGTTAGATATTTATAGTCCTAAAAATAGAATCAAAAAGTACCAACACTTTACAGGAGTCATTATCTGTATGCACTATTACCTGCATACAATGCCCCACATTAGACAGTGAAGGAAGGACAGTATACCCCCTTACAGTCCCAATTTCTGAGAAGCAGTCCCAGTTTGGGTGACTGTCCCATCAGCATGTCTCTTCCAGAGATGGCATGGCACACACCCAGAGATGGCATGGTACACACCCAGAGATGGAGTGACACGCACCCAGAGATGGCATGGCACACCCAGAGATGGGACACACACCCAGAGATGGCATGGCACACACCCAGAGATGGCATGGCACAGACCCAGAGATGGCATGGCTCACACCCAGAGATGGCATGGCACACACCCAGAGATGGCGGGGCACACCCAGAGATGGTAGGGCACACACCCAGAGATAGCAGGGCACACACCCAGAGATGGCGAGGCATACACCCAGAGATGGCAGGGCACACACTCAGAGATGGTAGGACACACACTCAGAGATGGCAGGGCACACACTCAGAGATGGCAGGGCACACTCCCAGAGATGGCAGGGCACACTCCCAGAGATGGCATGGCACACACCCAGAGATGGCATGGCACGCACACAGAGATGGCAGGGTATGCACTCAGAGATGGCAGGGTATGCACTCAGAGATGGCATGGCACGCACCCAGAGATGGCATGGTACACACCCAGAGATGGCAGGGCACACACTCAGATGGCATGGCACACACTCAGATGGCATGGTACACACACAGAGATGGCATGGCACACACAGAGATGGCAGGGCACACACTCAGAGATGGCGGGGCACACACCACAGAGATGGCAGGGCACACCCAGAGATGGCGGGGCACACACCACAGAGATGGCAGGGCACACCCAGAGATGGCATGGCATGCACCCAGAGATGGCATGGCACACACCCAGAGATGGTGGGGCATGCACTCAAATGGCATGGCATGGCACACACCCAGTGATGGCATGGCACGCACCCAGAGATGGCGGGGCATGCACTCAGAGATAGCATTGGCACACACCCAGAGATGGCATGGCACACACCCAGAGATGGCATGGCACACACTCAGAGATGGCAGAGCACACACTCAGAGATGGCATGGCACACACACCACAGAGATGGCATGACACGCACCCAGAGATGGCATGGCACACACCCAGAGATGGCGGGGCATGCACCCAGAGATGGCATGGCACACACCCAGAGATGGCGGGGCATGCACTCAGAGATGGCATGCACACACACAGAGATGGCATGGCACACACACAGAGATGGCGGGGCATGCACTCAGAGATGGCATGGCACACACACAGAGATGGCATGGCATGCACCCAGAGATGGCATGGCACACACCCAGAGATGGCGGGGCATGGCACACTAACACATACTGTAGCCTAGCCCTGAACACTCAGACTTGGCTGTATCCCCACAGCAGAGTAATAGCTCCTCTTGTCCCTATTCCCATTAGGGCAGTATTGCGAGTATGGGAGGTTGCTGATCCCATCATGGTTATACAATTATGCTGTGATGGGTGTGTGGAGTATATGTGGCACCGGATTGGATTTGCCCAGGCTCTGGTCCAATCAGGTGTCACATATGCTACATATCTGCATTGCTGGACCAGTTTGAGAGTGCTCTTCTCCTTCTGTTCATGCTGTCAATGCTATTGAATCGAGGTAGGGATTACCATTGATGATGGTGATGATGATGATGAAATCATCGATGATTGATGGTTTTTACGCCATAGAGCAAAACCATTGATTGATTGAAATGAACCAATGCTATGTGCACTCCACCCACGAGTGCTATACCCCCCTCCCCCACATACACTTCTTCCCTTGTATACTGTAAGAGGGAGGCGAGGTCAGTGCTGCAAAGGTCTAGATGTCAGACAGGGACTATGGCGCTGCCTTGTGATGTGCGCTCAGCGTAATATAAATGATATAACACAGCCTGATTCAGAGGCGCTCACTGCTGGCGAGCGCTCGCTCTGAATCAGGCCAGGGATTATTTATAATTTTTTTTTGACCACGCACAGCTTGTGCGAGTGGCCCGTCGCGATTCTCACGACCATCAATCTTGCGAGGAGACCCTGTGGTAGGGTCTCAGCTCTCACAAGCCCAAGTGGACTTCCTGCTCTAACAGAGCAGGAAGTCCACTATTGACATCACGAGTGATGGCAGTAAAGCCACCTACAAACGCCAGGCGTTCCTAAGGGAACACCTGCGTTTGTGCAGTCACCCCCCCTCCCCGCCTACAAAACGGGGCGAGCTGTCAAGCAACATCAACAGCCGCCCCGTCTTGTAGTGCGACCCGTAGCGACGGAGCTGCCATCGCTGGATGGGTCTCGCACATGTGCACACCAGAGGTGGCGCATGCGCAGTCGGGAACCATCGACCTGCTGTGCGCTGTGCGCTTGGGAGCGGGTCTGAAACAAGCCCACAGTCTCCTCTTAACCATTGTCAGCTACTGGAGAAAAGTGGTGTGACCAGAGGGCCTGATTCAGAGCCAGACGCTCTGACAGAGCGCTCGCTCTGAATCAGGGCCGGCCCTCTGTTTTCTTAGAGCAGCCACAGCTATGCGAGCGGCCAGGAAGATGGTCGCGATGGTTAAGACTCTTGTGGTAGGGTCTCGTTTCCGCAAGCCCAAGAGTGCTTTCAGCTCAAACAGAGCCGAAAGCACTCCCACTGACATCACTTGTGATGTCAGTGGGGCCGGCCCCGGACGGTAGGCATTCCCATGGGCACGCCTCCGTCTGGGTAGCCATGCCCCCGGCCTGCCCACCAAAGGGCCGTGCTGTCACTCAACATCGACAGCACGCCCCCTTTGGTATGAGACCCGGAGCGACGGCTTGGCGCGCTGGTTCACGCACTGAGATGCATATGCATGCGCAAAACGCAACAATCGTCCGATTGCGTGCGTCTTTGCAACTGCGATCCATGATGAATTAGGCCCAGAGTGCTGGAACTGCCAACTCCATTTGTCATGGCCCACTAACAGTGCATGTTTTCCAGATCTCCTAAATGTTGCCCAGGTGTTTTCACATTTTAAAAGGAGTCACAGGTGGCGCTAATTATTTCACTTGTGATAGTGAGGACATCTGTAAAACATGACTGTTAGGGGTCCTTGAGGATGCCTGGCATATTAAGGTGAAAAGTAAGTGATGGGGGCAGGGGGACAGAGGCATGATGGGAAACAGCCATGGAGGCAGTAGAAGTTGCTTTACAAACTAAAGATCTATAGCCTTGGTTGTTCACCAGAGGCAAGGAAGTGAAATTAAAAGCCGCAGTGAGTTCAACAGATGCCCAAAATGTCCAGCTGGGTTGGTAACCATCATTTTGTCAGCTGCATATTGGCAGCTATTTTTTGGTCTGCATAAACCAGGGCCGTAACTATGGTGGTGCGACCAGTGCCGTGGCACAGGGCACCGCAGGGCAGGGGGCACTGTTTGGGCCTGCCAATTTTCCTGTTTATTATCATTCTCACTTGAAGCTTCCTCTTCTTTTATCCCCAGCATCTCCTGGCCTCCCCTATCTCTTCCCTGACCCTTCCCCATGAGGCCATGTCCCTCTTTCAGGTGCACTATACTATGTCCCTATATATCCCCAGCATCTCCTGGCCTCCCCTATCTCTTCCCTGGCCCTTCCCCATGAGGCCATGGCCCTCTCTCAGGTGCTCTATATTATGTCCCTATTTATCCCCAGCATCTCCTGGCCTCCCCTATCTCTTCCCTGGCCCTTCCCCATGAGACCATGGCCCTCTCTCAGGTGCACTATATTATGTCCTTATTTATCCCCAGCATCTCCTGGCCTCCCCTATCTCTTCCCTGACCCTTCCCCATGAGGCCATGGCCCTCTCTCAGGTGCACTATATTATGTCCCTATTTATCCCCAGCATCTCCTGGCCTCTCCTATCTCTTCCCTGGCCCTTCCCCATGAGGCCATGGCCCTCTCTCAGGTGCACTATATTATGTCCCTATTTATCCCCAGCATCTCCTGGCCTCTCCTATCTCTTCCCTGGCCCTTCCCCATGAGGCCATGACCTTCTCTCAGGTGCACTATATTATGTCCCTATTTATCCCCAGCATCTCCTGGCCTCCCCAATCTCTTCCCTGGCCCTTCCCCATGACGCCATGGCCCTCTCTCAGGTGCACTATATTATGTCCCTATTTATCCCCAGCATCTCCTGGCCTCTCCTATCTCTTCCCTGGCCCTTCCCCATGAGGCCATGGCCCTCTCTCAGGTGCACTATATTATGTCCCTATTTATCCCCAGCATCTCCTGGCCTCCCCTATCTCTTCCCTGGCCCTTCCCCATGAGGCCATGGCCCTCTCTCAGGTGCACTATATTATGTCCCTATTTATCCCCAGCATCTCCTGGCCTCCCCTATCTCTTCCCTGGCCCTTCCCCATGAGGCCATGGCCCTCTCTCAGGTGCACTATCTTATGTCCCTATTTATCCCCAGCATCTCCTGGCCTCCCCTATCTCTTCCCTGGCCCTTCCCCATGAGGCCATGGCCCTTTCTCAGGTGCACTATATTATGTCCCTACTTTTCCCCAGCATCTCCTGGTCTCTCCTATCTCTTCCCTGGCCCTTCCCCATGAGGCCATGGCCCTCTCTCAGGTGCACTATGTTATGTCCCTATTTATCCCCAGGCATGGCCCTTTTTCAGGTGCACTATCTTCATACTTGTCTACCCTCCCGAATTCAGTTCCCCCAGAAAGGCAGACAAGCCTCCTGGCCCCCGGCGTTCCCCCCGTCCCCTTTTGCCGTGACAGCTCCCTCCCTGAAGGAGGAGCTAAAAGTCGATAAGTATGACTATCTTATGGCCCTATTTAAAAAATCGGGGTGGGGGGGCACAGATGCTTTCTCTGGCACAGGACACCAAAAAGTCCAGTTACGGTTCTGACGTAAACATTCACGTAAGTTCAACACATCATCAACTTACTCAAACCAGTGGCCACTAGATTGTAAGCTCTGCTATGTAGGGCCCTTCCCATTGTTTCCTGTACCCTCCATCCACCTGGTCTGATCTTATCCCATTGTACATCAGCCACTATTCATTTTGCTGCAGTTATTTGAGGCGCTATAAATAAACTTTGCTGATGATGAGGCCCTTTGCGACAGAATAATTCAGGAGGCACTGGATGAATTGATGAGCTGAATCCTAATTAATTCTGGATCGGCCCACATAAACGGCTGCGCTAACAAGTGCACTGTACAGTACATAAAGTTGCAAATAAAATGTATCCTAAAATAAGCACAGTTATCTGGCAGAGCATGATGAGACTTGTAGTCACTGTCCCGCCCCAGCCTGTCCTAATGAAGACCCCGTCCTTTCTCACGTAATGAAGAACAACTGCCTCATAGCGTAATAGCAAACTCTCCGGATTTACATAAAGAACGAGATACATTTCCACATTACAAGTCTGCAGATAATGTTCATTCATTGTTTAATAAACTGCAACCAGAGTCTGCAGCATGAAATATTAATGGTGTGCACTGAAATAATTACAAGACAAGTAAACCTATATAATCCAATTAACAGCTTAAATAAAACAGACAGTTACAGCATTTTAGCGGTGCCGGCAGGTTTGTTGAATTTCAGAAATCAAGTAGCAGATTAAGACTGTTAATGTTACAGCTCAAAGAAACACTTTGCTTTGTGTTGTGTTATTGTGTGTCTGTGTCTTTGTTGTATGTTACTAGTGGCTGATCTACTGTATACTATGTTCTGGGGTGGTCTGACAATGAGAGTCAATCCTCTACCATTAGTGAATGGGCTGCTGAACGCCTATGAGCTGACCCCACATGAAAACGTTGCAGACCTGTCCCAGCAATATCTGGCTCTCCTGGACTAGTGAAGGTCTGTTGTGTTAAATAACTACTTTGCCCTCCAATACCTGGGTTTAAGTAAACAATACGCCCTGTACTCAGAGATGCAGTCCTAGCGTCAGGAACAGATAAGGTCTGTAGGGCACATGTCCACTATGAAGGGCCAGCTGGCTTCTGAATTATCAGGCAGTGGGCCCAGAATCCCTCTATGCTGATTACAGTATACTCAGGTTTTAGGCCTACTTCCCTAGGCCCCAATGATGACTTGGTTTGGGTGTTGGGCCCTGGTCATATTTTTGAGCGCTAGGCCCATGCATTATGTCTAAATACGCAGTAGTTAGAGTACAACATTACACTGTGGGCATAGAAGCTGTATTGTGGGCATGGAAACGGCAACATTACACTGTGGGCATGGAAGCTGTATTGCGGGCATGGGAACAGCAACATTACACTGTGGGCATGGAAGCTGTATTGTGGGCATGGAAACGGCAACATTACACTGTGGCATGGAAGCTGTATTGCGGGCATGGGAACAGCAACATTACACTGTGGGCATGGAAGCTGTATTGCAGGCATGGGAATAGCAACTTTACACTGTGGGCATGAAAGCTGTATTGTGGGCATGGGAACAGCAACATTACACTGTGGGCATGGAAGCTGTATTATGGGCATGGGAACAGCAACTTTACACTGGGCATGAAAGCTGTACTCACTGCAAGTTACCTGGGTTGGATTGCCGGGTCACTCGACCCGGCAATCCAACTCTCTCCCCTTTTACAGCAGGGAGCTGCCCGGGTTACCCCTTCAAAAACCCGGGTTTTAGCTCCAGTGTAAAAGGGGTATGAAAGGCACGTTACTCCAGTTATTACTAGTATAAGTATAAGGCGCGTTACTCCAGTATTTATTACTATAAGTATAAGGCGCGTTACTCCAGTTATTATTAGTTTAAGCCGTCGCTATGGGTCTCGCTACAAAGGGGGCGTGCTGTCAATGGTGAGTGACAGCACGCCCCCCTTTGGTGGCGCCCCCTTTGGGAACGTCTACCATCTGGGGCCGGCCCCACTGACATCACAAGTGATGTCAGTGGGAGTGCTTTCGGCTCTGATAGAGCCAAAAGCACTCCAGGGCTTGCGGCAACGAGACCCTACCACAAGGGTCTCGTCGCAAGCCCGATGGTCGCGATGGTCTTGACCATCGCGACCATCTTCCTGGTCACTCGCTATAGCTGTGGGTGGTCACCCACAGCTATACGAGTGGCCAGGAGGCCGCTCTAAAAATTCAGAGGGACGGCCATGATTCAGAGCGAGCGCTCTGTCAGAGCGTCCGGCTCTGAATCAGGGCCAGAGTTCTGAACTTGGCGAGAAGTTCCGAGTTGGGACTTGGTTCTACCCTGAAGCCCAAAGATCAGGTGTGTTTGGTTTTCAGCTAAACCAAACTGCTCATCTCTTGTTATAAGTAGTACAAGGTGTGTTACTTCGGCTATAAGTAGTATAAGGTGTGTTACTCCGGTAGTATAAGGTGTGTTACTCCAGTTATAAGTAGTATAAGGTGTGTTACTCCAGTTATAAGTAGTATAAGGTGTGTTACTCCGGTTATAAGTAGTATAAGGTGTGTTACTCCGGTTATAAGTAGTATAAGGTGTGTTACTCCGGTTATAAGTAGTATAAGGTGTGTTACTCCGGTTATAAGTAGTATAAGGTGTGTTACTCCGGTTAAAATAAGTAGTACAAGGTGTGTTACTCCGGTTATAAGTAGTATAAGGTGTGTTACTCCGGTAGTATAAGGTGTGTTACTCCAGTTATAAGTAGTATAAGGTGTGTTACTCCGGTTATAAGTAGTATAAGGTGTGTTACTCCGGTTAAAATAAGTAGTACAAGGTGTGTTACTCCAGTTATAAGTAGTATAAGGTGTGTTACTCCGGTTATAAGTAGTATAAGGTGTGTTACTCCGGTTAAAATAAGTAGTACAAGGTGTGTTACTTCGGCTATAAGTAGTATAAGGTGTGTTACTCCGGTAGTATAAGGTGTGTTACTCCAGTTATAAGTAGTATAAGGTGTGTTATTCTAGTTATAAGTAGTATAAGGTGTGTTACTCCAGTTATAAGTAGTATAAGGTGTGTTACTCCAGTTATAAGTAGTATAAGGTGTGTTACTCCAGTTATAAGTAGTATAAGGTGTGTTACTCCGGTTATAAGTAGTATAAGGTGTGTTACTCCGGTAGTATAAGGTGTGTTACTCCAGTTATAAGTAGTACAAGGTGTGTTACTCCGGTTATAAGTAGTATAAGGTGTGTTACTCCGGTTATAAGTAGTATAAGGTGTGTTACTCCAGTTATAAGTAGTATAAGGTGTGTTACTCCAGTTATAAGTAGTATAAGGTGTGTTACTCCGGTTATAAGTAGTATAAGGTGTGTTACTCCGGTAGTATAAGGTGTGTTACTCCAGTTATAAGTAGTACAAGGTGTGTTACTACGGTTATAA
Source organism: Taudactylus pleione (assembly GCA_031769625.1). Taxonomy (NCBI): domain Eukaryota; kingdom Metazoa; phylum Chordata; class Amphibia; order Anura; family Myobatrachidae; genus Taudactylus; species Taudactylus pleione. Next base: position 186,380 of record JAUIMM010000424.1, on the reverse strand, counting down.
GTAGTACAAGGTGTGTTACTCCGGTTATAAGTAGTAAAAGGTGTGTTACTCCAGTTATAAGTAGTACAAGGTGTGTTACTCCGGTTATAAGTAGTATAAGGTGTGTTACTCCGGTTATAAGTAGTATAAGGTGTTTTAATCTAGTTATAAGTAGTATAAGGTGTGTTACTCCAGTTATAAGTAGTATAAGGTGTGTTACTCCAGTTATAAGTAGTATAAGGTGTGTTACTCCAGTTATAAGTAGTATAAGGTGTGTTACTCCGGTTATAAGTAGAATAAGGTGTGTTACTCCAGTTATAAGTAGTATAAGGTGTGTTACTCCGGTAGTATAAGGTGTGTTACTCCAGTTATAAGTAGTATAAGGTGTGTTACTCCGGTTATAAGTAGTATAAGGTGTGTTACTCCGGTTAAAATAAGTAGTACAAGGTGTGTTACTCCAGTTATAAGTAGTATAAGGTGTGTTACTCCGGTTATAAGTAGTATAAGGTGTGTTACTCCGGTTAAAATAAGTAGTACAAGGTGTGTTACTTCGGCTATAAGTAGTATAAGGTGTGTTACTCCGGTAGTATAAGGTGTGTTACTCCAGTTATAAGTAGTATAAGGTGTGTTATTCTAGTTATAAGTAGTATAAGGTGTGTTACTCCAGTTATAAGTAGTATAAGGTGTGTTACTCCAGTTATAAGTAGTATAAGGTGTGTTACTCCAGTTATAAGTAGTATAAGGTGTGTTACTCCGGTTATAAGTAGTATAAGGTGTGTTACTCCGGTAGTATAAGGTGTGTTACTCCAGTTATAAGTAGTACAAGGTGTGTTACTCCGGTTATAAGTAGTATAAGGTGTGTTACTCCGGTTATAAGTAGTATAAGGTGTGTTACTCCAGTTATAAGTAGTATAAGGTGTGTTACTCCAGTTATAAGTAGTATAAGGTGTGTTACTCCAGTTATAAGTAGTACAAGGTGTGTTACTCCGGTTATAAGTAGTACAAGGTGTGTTACTCCGGTTATAAGTAGTATAAGGTGTGTTACTCCGGTTATAAGTAGTATAAGGTGTGTTACTCCGGTTATAAGTAGTATAAGGTGTTTTATTCTAGTTATAAGTAGTATAAGGTGTGTTACTCCAGTTATGAGTAGTATAAGGTGTGTTACTCCAGTTATAAGTAGTATAAGGTGTGTTACTCCAGTTATAAGTAGTATAAGGTGTGTTACTCCGGTTATAAGTAGTATAAGGTGTGTTACTCCAGTTATAAGTAGTATAAGGTGTGTTACTCCGGTAGTATAAGGTGTGTTACTCCAGTTATAAGTAGTACAAGGTGTGTTACTCCGGTTATAAGTAATACAAGGTGTGTTACTCCGGTTATAAGTAGTATAAGGTGTGTTACTCCGGTTATAAGTAGTATAAGGTGTGTTACTCCAGTTATAAGTAGTATAAGGTGTGTTACTCCGGTTATAAGTAGTATAAGGTGTGTTACTCCGGTAGTATAAGGTGTGTTACTCCAGTTATAAGTAGTACAAGGTGTGTTACTCCGGTTATAAGTAATACAAGGTGTGTTACTCCGGTTATAAGTAGTATAAGGTGTGTTACTCCGGTTATAAGTAGTATAAGGTGTGTTACTCCAGTTATAAGTAGTATAAGGTGTGTTACTCCAGTTATAAGTAGTATAAGGTGTGTTACTCCGGTTATAAGTAGTATAAGGTGTGTTACTCCGGTTGTAAGTAGTATAAGGTGTGTTACTCCAGTTATAAGTAGTATAAGGTGTGTTACTCCAGTTATAAGTAGTATAAGGTGCATTACTCCGGTAATAAGTAGTATAAGGTATGTTACTCCAGTTATAAGTAGTATAAAGCTGTGTTACTCCGGCTATAAGTAGTACAAGGTGTGTTACTCCAGCTATAATAGTATAAGGTGTGTTATTCCGGTTATAAGTAGTATAAGGTGTGTTACTCCGGTTATAAGTAGTATAAGGTGTGTTACTCCAGTTATAAGTAGTATAAGGTGTGTTACTCCAGTTATAAGTAGTACAAGGTGTGTTACTCCGGTTATAAGTAGTACAAGGTGTGTTACTCCGGTTATAAGTAGTATAAGGTGTGTTACTCCGGTTATAAGTAGTATAAGGTGTGTTACTCCGGTTATAAGTAGTATAAGGTGTTTTATTCTAGTTATAAGTAGTATAAGGTGTGTTACTCCAGTTATGAGTAGTATAAGGTGTGTTACTCCAGTTATAAGTAGTATAAGGTGTGTTACTCCAGTTATAAGTAGTATAAGGTGTGTTACTCCGGTTATAAGTAGTATAAGGTGTGTTACTCCAGTTATAAGTAGTATAAGGTGTGTTACTCCGGTAGTATAAGGTGTGTTACTCCAGTTATAAGTAGTACAAGGTGTGTTACTCCGGTTATAAGTAATACAAGGTGTGTTACTCCGGTTATAAGTAGTATAAGGTGTGTTACTCCGGTTATAAGTAGTATAAGGTGTGTTACTCCAGTTATAAGTAGTATAAGGTGTGTTACTCCGGTTATAAGTAGTATAAGGTGTGTTACTCCGGTAGTATAAGGTGTGTTACTCCAGTTATAAGTAGTACAAGGTGTGTTACTCCGGTTATAAGTAATACAAGGTGTGTTACTCCGGTTATAAGTAGTATAAGGTGTGTTACTCCGGTTATAAGTAGTATAAGGTGTGTTACTCCAGTTATAAGTAGTATAAGGTGTGTTACTCCAGTTATAAGTAGTATAAGGTGTGTTACTCCGGTTATAAGTAGTATAAGGTGTGTTACTCCGGTTGTAAGTAGTATAAGGTGTGTTACTCCAGTTATAAGTAGTATAAGGTGTGTTACTCCAGTTATAAGTAGTATAAGGTGCATTACTCCGGTAATAAGTAGTATAAGGTATGTTACTCCAGTTATAAGTAGTATAAAGCTGTGTTACTCCGGCTATAAGTAGTACAAGGTGTGTTACTCCAGCTATAATAGTATAAGGTGTGTTATTCCGGTTATAAGTAGTATAAGGTGGTTACTCCGGTTATAAGTAGTATAAGGTGTGTTACTCCGGTTATAAGTAGTATAAGGTGTTTTATTCCAGTTATAAGTAGTATAAGGTGTGTTACTCCGGTTATAAGTAGTATAAGGTGTTTTATTCCAGTTATAAGTAGTATAAGGTGTGTTACTCCGGTTATAAGTAGTATAAGGTGTGTTACTCCGGTTATAAGTAGTATAAGGTGTTTTATTCTAGTTATAAGGTGTGTTACTCCGGTTATAAGTAGTATAAGGTGTGTTATTCCGGTTATAAGTAGTATAAGGTGGTTACTCCGGTTATAAGTAGTATAAGGTGTGTTACTCCGGTTATAAGTAGTATAAGGTGTTTTATTCCAGTTATAAGTAGTATAAGGTGTGTTACTCCGGTTATAAGTAGTATAAGGTGTGTTACTCCGGTTATAAGTAGTATAAGGTGTTTTATTCTAGTTATAAGGTGTGTTACTCCGGTTATAAGTAGTATGAGGTGATAAGTAGAACGAGGTGTGTTACTCCGGTTATAAGTAGTACAAGGTGTGTTACTCTGGTGATAACTAGTATAAGGTGCGTTACTCCGGTAATAAGTAGTATAAGGTATGTTACTCCGGTTATAAGTAGTATAAAGCTGTGATAATCCGGCTATAAGTAGTATAAGGTGTTTTATTCCAGTTATAAGTAGTATAAGGTGTGTTACTCCGGTTATAAGTAGTATAAGGTGTGTTACTCCGGTTATAAGTAGTATAAGGTGTTTTATTCCAGTTATAAGTAGTATAAGGTGTGTTACTCCGGTTATAAGTAGTATAAGGTGTGTTACTCCGGTTATAAGTAGTATAAGGTGTTTTATTCTAGTTATAAGGTGTGTTACTCCGGTTATAAGTAGTATGAGGTGATAAGTAGAACGAGGTGTGTTACTCCGGTTATAAGTAGTACAAGGTGTGTTACTCCGGTGATAACTAGTATAAGGTGCGTTACTCCGGTAATAAGTAGTATAAGGTATGTTACTCCGGTTATAAGTAGTATAAAGCTGTGATAATCCGGCTATAAGTAGTACAAGGTGTGTTAATCCGGTTATTAGTAGTATAAGGTGTTTTATTCCAGTTATAAGTAGTACAAGGTTTGTTACTCCGGTTATAAGTGGTACAAGGTGTGTTACTCTGGTTATAAGTAGTACAAGGTGTGTTACTCCGGTTATAAGTAGTATAAGGTGTGTTACTCCGGTTATAAGTAGTATAAGGTGTGTTACTCCGGTTATAAGTAGTATAAGGTGTGTTACTCCAGTTACATTTAGTATAAGGTGTGTTACTCCAGTTATTAGTAGTATAAGGTGTTTTATTCCAGTTATAAGTAGTACAAGGTTTGTAACTCCGGTTATAAGTGGTACAAGGTGTGTTACTCTGGTTATAAGTAGTACAAGGTGTGTTACTCCGGTTATAAGTAGTATAAGGTGTGTTACTCCGGTTATAAGTAGTACAAGGTGTGTTACTCCGGTTATAAGTAGTATAAGGTGTTTTATTCCGGCTATAAGTAGTATAAGGTGTGTTACTCCGGTTATAAGTAGTATAAAGCTGTGATAATCCGGCTATAAGTAGTATAAGGTGTTTTATTCCAGTTATAAGTAGTATAAGGTGTGTTACTCCGGTTATAAGTAGTATAAGGTGTGTTACTCCGGTTATAAGTAGTATAAGGTGTTTTATTCCAGTTATAAGTAGTATAAGGTGTGTTACTCCGGTTATAAGTAGTATAAGGTGTGTTACTCCGGTTATAAGTAGTATAAGGTGTTTTATTCTAGTTATAAGGTGTGTTACTCCGGTTATAAGTAGTATGAGGTGATAAGTAGAACGAGGTGTGTTACTCCGGTTATAAGTAGTACAAGGTGTGTTACTCCGGTGATAACTAGTATAAGGTGCGTTACTCCGGTAATAAGTAGTATAAGGTATGTTACTCCGGTTATAAGTAGTATAAAGCTGTGATAATCCGGCTATAAGTAGTACAAGGTGTGTTAATCCGGTTATTAGTAGTATAAGGTGTTTTATTCCAGTTATAAGTAGTACAAGGTTTGTAACTCCGGTTATAAGTGGTACAAGGTGTGTTACTCTGGTTATAAGTAGTACAAGGTGTGTTACTCCGGTTATAAGTAGTATAAGGTGTGTTACTCCGGCTATAAGTAGTATAAGGTGTGTTACTCCGGTTATAAGTAGTATAAGGTGTGTTACTCCAGTTACATTTAGTATAAGGTGTGTTACTCCAGTTATTAGTAGTATAAGTTGTTTTATTCCAGTTATAAGTAGTACAAGGTTTGTAACTCCGGTTATAAGTGGTACAAGGTGTGTTACTCTGGTTATAAGTAGTACAAGGTGTGTTACTCCGGTTATAAGTAGTACAAGGTGTGTTACTCCAGTTATAAGTAGTATAAGGTGTTTTATTCCGGCTATAAGTAGTATAAGGTGTTTTATTCTAGTTATAAGTAGTATAAGGTGTGTTTCTCTGGTTATAAGTAACATAAGGTGGTTACTCCGGTTACAAATAGTACAAGATGTTTTATTTCAGTTATAAGTAGTATAAGGTGTGTTACTCCAGTTATAAGTAGTATAAGGTGTGTTACTCCGGTAGTATAAGGTGTGTTACTCCAGTTATAAGTAGTACAAGGTGTGTTACTCCGGTTATAAGTAATACAAGGTGTGTTACTCCGGTTATAAGTAGTATAAGGTGTGTTACTCCGGTTATAAGTAGTATAAGGTGTGTTACTCCAGTTATAAGTAGTATAAGGTGTGTTACTCCGGTTATAAGTAGTATAAGGTGTGTTACTCCGGTAGTATAAGGTGTGTTACTCCAGTTATAAGTAGTACAAGGTGTGTTACTCCGGTTATAAGTAATACAAGGTGTGTTACTCCGGTTATAAGTAGTATAAGGTGTGTTACTCCGGTTATAAGTAGTATAAGGTGTGTTACTCCAGTTATAAGTAGTATAAGGTGTGTTACTCCAGTTATAAGTAGTATAAGGTGTGTTACTCCGGTTATAAGTAGTATAAGGTGTGTTACTCCGGTTGTAAGTAGTATAAGGTGTGTTACTCCAGTTATAAGTAGTATAAGGTGTGTTACTCCAGTTATAAGTAGTATAAGGTGCATTACTCCGGTAATAAGTAGTATAAGGTATGTTACTCCAGTTATAAGTAGTATAAAGCTGTGTTACTCCGGCTATAAGTAGTACAAGGTGTGTTACTCCAGCTATAATAGTATAAGGTGTGTTATTCCGGTTATAAGTAGTATAAGGTGTGTTACTCCGGTTATAAGTAGTATAAGGTGTGTTACTCCAGTTATAAGTAGTATAAGGTGTGTTACTCCAGTTATAAGTAGTATAAGGTGTGTTACTCCAGTTATAAGTAGTACAAGGTGTGTTACTCCGGTTATAAGTAGTACAAGGTGTGTTACTCCGGTTATAAGTAGTATAAGGTGTGTTACTCCGGTTATAAGTAGTATAAGGTGTGTTACTCCGGTTATAAGTAGTATAAGGTGTTTTATTCTAGTTATAAGTAGTATAAGGTGTGTTACTCCAGTTATGAGTAGTATAAGGTGTGTTACTCCAGTTATAAGTAGTATAAGGTGTGTTACTCCAGTTATAAGTAGTATAAGGTGTGTTACTCCGGTTATAAGTAGTATAAGGTGTGTTACTCCAGTTATAAGTAGTATAAGGTGTGTTACTCCGGTTATAAGTAGTATAAGGTGTGTTACTCCAGTTATAAGTAGTATAAGGTGTGTTACTCCGGTAGTATAAGGTGTGTTACTCCAGTTATAAGTAGTACAAGGTGTGTTACTCCGGTTATAAGTAATACAAGGTGTGTTACTCCGGTTATAAGTAGTATAAGGTGTGTTACTCCGGTTATAAGTAGTATAAGGTGTGTTACTCCAGTTATAAGTAGTATAAGGTGTGTTACTCCGGTTATAAGTAGTATAAGGTGTGTTACTCCGGTAGTATAAGGTGTGTTACTCCAGTTATAAGTAGTACAAGGTGTGTTACTCCGGTTATAAGTAATACAAGGTGTGTTACTCCGGTTATAAGTAGTATAAGGTGTGTTACTCCGGTTATAAGTAGTATAAGGTGTGTTACTCCAGTTATAAGTAGTATAAGGTGTGTTACTCCAGTTATAAGTAGTATAAGGTGTGTTACTCCGGTTATAAGTAGTATAAGGTGTGTTACTCCGGTTGTAAGTAGTATAAGGTGTGTTACTCCAGTTATAAGTAGTATAAGGTGTGTTACTCCAGTTATAAGTAGTATAAGGTGCATTACTCCGGTAATAAGTAGTATAAGGTATGTTACTCCAGTTATAAGTAGTATAAAGCTGTGTTACTCCGGCTATAAGTAGTACAAGGTGTGTTACTCCAGCTATAATAGTATAAGGTGTGTTATTCCGGTTATAAGTAGTATAAGGTGGTTACTCCGGTTATAAGTAGTATAAGGTGTGTTACTCCGGTTATAAGTAGTATAAGGTGTTTTATTCCAGTTATAAGTAGTATAAGGTGTGTTACTCCGGTTATAAGTAGTATAAGGTGTTTTATTCCAGTTATAAGTAGTATAAGGTGTGTTACTCCGGTTATAAGTAGTATAAGGTGTGTTACTCCGGTTATAAGTAGTATAAGGTGTTTTATTCTAGTTATAAGGTGTGTTACTCCGGTTATAAGTAGTATAAGGTGTGTTATTCCGGTTATAAGTAGTATAAGGTGGTTACTCCGGTTATAAGTAGTATAAGGTGTGTTACTCCGGTTATAAGTAGTATAAGGTGTTTTATTCCAGTTATAAGTAGTATAAGGTGTGTTACTCCGGTTATAAGTAGTATAAGGTGTGTTACTCCGGTTATAAGTAGTATAAGGTGTTTTATTCTAGTTATAAGGTGTGTTACTCCGGTTATAAGTAGTATGAGGTGATAAGTAGAACGAGGTGTGTTACTCCGGTTATAAGTAGTACAAGGTGTGTTACTCTGGTGATAACTAGTATAAGGTGCGTTACTCCGGTAATAAGTAGTATAAGGTATGTTACTCCGGTTATAAGTAGTATAAAGCTGTGATAATCCGGCTATAAGTAGTATAAGGTGTTTTATTCCAGTTATAAGTAGTATAAGGTGTGTTACTCCGGTTATAAGTAGTATAAGGTGTGTTACTCCGGTTATAAGTAGTATAAGGTGTTTTATTCCAGTTATAAGTAGTATAAGGTGTGTTACTCCGGTTATAAGTAGTATAAGGTGTGTTACTCCGGTTATAAGTAGTATAAGGTGTTTTATTCTAGTTATAAGGTGTGTTACTCCGGTTATAAGTAGTATGAGGTGATAAGTAGAACGAGGTGTGTTACTCCGGTTATAAGTAGTACAAGGTGTGTTACTCCGGTGATAACTAGTATAAGGTGCGTTACTCCGGTAATAAGTAGTATAAGGTATGTTACTCCGGTTATAAGTAGTATAAAGCTGTGATAATCCGGCTATAAGTAGTACAAGGTGTGTTAATCCGGTTATTAGTAGTATAAGGTGTTTTATTCCAGTTATAAGTAGTACAAGGTTTGTTACTCCGGTTATAAGTGGTACAAGGTGTGTTACTCTGGTTATAAGTAGTACAAGGTGTGTTACTCCGGTTATAAGTAGTATAAGGTGTGTTACTCCGGTTATAAGTAGTATAAGGTGTGTTACTCCGGTTATAAGTAGTATAAGGTGTGTTACTCCAGTTACATTTAGTAAAAGGTGTGTTACTCCAGTTATTAGTAGTATAAGGTGTTTTATTCCAGTTATAAGTAGTACAAGGTTTGTAACTCCGGTTATAAGTGGTACAAGGTGTGTTACTCTGGTTATAAGTAGTACAAGGTGTGTTACTCCGGTTATAAGTAGTATAAGGTGTGTTACTCCGGTTATAAGTAGTACAAGGTGTGTTACTCCGGTTATAAGTAGTATAAGGTGTTTTATTCTGGCTATAAGTAGTATAAGGTGTGTTACTCCGGTTATAAGTAGTATAAAGCTGTGATAATCCGGCTATAAGTAGTATAAGGTGTTTTATTCCAGTTATAAGTAGTATAAGGTGTGTTACTCCGGTTATAAGTAGTATAAGGTGTGTTACTCCGGTTATAAGTAGTATAAGGTGTTTTATTCCAGTTATAAGTAGTATAAGGTGTGTTACTCCGGTTATAAGTAGTATAAGGTGTGTTACTCCGGTTATAAGTAGTATAAGGTGTTTTATTCTAGTTATAAGGTGTGTTACTCCGGTTATAAGTAGTATGAGGTGATAAGTAGAACGAGGTGTGTTACTCCGGTTATAAGTAGTACAAGGTGTGTTACTCCGGTGATAACTAGTATAAGGTGCGTTACTCCGGTAATAAGTAGTATAAGGTATGTTACTCCGGTTATAAGTAGTATAAAGCTGTGATAATCCGGCTATAAGTAGTACAAGGTGTGTTAATCCGGTTATTAGTAGTATAAGGTGTTTTATTCCAGTTATAAGTAGTACAAGGTTTGTAACTCCGGTTATAAGTGGTACAAGGTGTGTTACTCTGGTTATAAGTAGTACAAGGTGTGTTACTCCGGTTATAAGTAGTATAAGGTGTGTTACTCCGGTTATAAGTAGTATAAGGTGTGTTACTCCGGTTATAAGTAGTATAAGGTGTGTTACTCCAGTTACATTTAGTATAAGGTGTGTTACTCCAGTTATTAGTAGTATAAGGTGTTTTATTCCAGTTATAAGTAGTACAAGGTTTGTAACTCCGGTTATAAGTGGTACAAGGTGTGTTACTCTGGTTATAAGTAGTACAAGGTGTGTTACTCCGGTTATAAGTAGTACAAGGTGTGTTACTCCAGTTATAAGTAGTATAAGGTGTTTTATTCCGGCTATAAGTAGTATAAGGTGTTTTATTCTAGTTATAAGTAGTATAAGGTGTGTTTCTCTGGTTATAAGTAACATAAGGTGGTTACTCCGGTTACAAATAGTACAAGATGTTTTATTTCAGTTATAAGTAGTATAAGGTGTGTTACTCCAGTTATAAGTAGTATAAGGTGTGTTACTCCGGTAGTATAAGGTGTGTTACTCCAGTTATAAGTAGTACAAGGTGTGTTACTCCGGTTATAAGTAATACAAGGTGTGTTACTCCGGTTATAAGTAGTATAAGGTGTGTTACTCCGGTTATAAGTAGTATAAGGTGTGTTACTCCAGTTATAAGTAGTATAAGGTGTGTTACTCCGGTTATAAGTAGTATAAGGTGTGTTACTCCGGTAGTATAAGGTGTGTTACTCCAGTTATAAGTAGTACAAGGTGTGTTACTCCGGTTATAAGTAATACAAGGTGTGTTACTCCGGTTATAAGTAGTATAAGGTGTGTTACTCCGGTTATAAGTAGTATAAGGTGTGTTACTCCAGTTATAAGTAGTATAAGGTGTGTTACTCCAGTTATAAGTAGTATAAGGTGTGTTACTCCGGTTATAAGTAGTATAAGGTGTGTTACTCCGGTTGTAAGTAGTATAAGGTGTGTTACTCCAGTTATAAGTAGTATAAGGTGTGTTACTCCAGTTATAAGTAGTATAAGGTGCATTACTCCGGTAATAAGTAGTATAAGGTATGTTACTCCAGTTATAAGTAGTATAAAGCTGTGTTACTCCGGCTATAAGTAGTACAAGGTGTGTTACTCCAGCTATAATAGTATAAGGTGTGTTATTCCGGTTATAAGTAGTATAAGGTGTGTTACTCCGGTTATAAGTAGTATAAGGTGTGTTACTCCAGTTATAAGTAGTATAAGGTGTGTTACTCCAGTTATAAGTAGTATAAGGTGTGTTACTCCAGTTATAAGTAGTACAAGGTGTGTTACTCCGGTTATAAGTAGTACAAGGTGTGTTACTCCGGTTATAAGTAGTATAAGGTGTGTTACTCCGGTTATAAGTAGTATAAGGTGTGTTACTCCGGTTATAAGTAGTATAAGGTGTTTTATTCTAGTTATAAGTAGTATAAGGTGTGTTACTCCAGTTATGAGTAGTATAAGGTGTGTTACTCCAGTTATAAGTAGTATAAGGTGTGTTACTCCAGTTATAAGTAGTATAAGGTGTGTGACTCCGGTTATAAGTAGTATAAGGTGTGTTACTCCAGTTATAAGTAGTATAAGGTGTGTTACTCCGGTAGTATAAGGTGTGTTACTCCAGTTATAAGTAGTACAAGGTGTGTTACTCCGGTTATAAGTAATACAAGGTGTGTTACTCCGGTTATAAGTAGTATAAGGTGTGTTACTCCGGTTATAAGTAGTATAAGGTGTGTTACTCCAGTTATAAGTAGTATAAGGTGTGTTACTCCGGTTATAAGTAGTATAAGGTGTGTTACTCCGGTAGTATAAGGTGTGTTACTCCAGTTATAAGTAGTACAAGGTGTGTTACTCCGGTTATAAGTAATACAAGGTGTGTTACTCCGGTTATAAGTAGTATAAGGTGTGTTACTCCGGTTATAAGTAGTATAAGGTGTGTTACTCCAGTTATAAGTAGTATAAGGTGTGTTACTCCAGTTATAAGTAGTATAAGGTGTGTTACTCCGGTTATAAGTAGTATAAGGTGTGTTACTCCGGTTGTAAGTAGTATAAGGTGTGTTACTCCAGTTATAAGTAGTATAAGGTGTGTTACTCCAGTTATAAGTAGTATAAGGTGCATTACTCCGGTAATAAGTAGTATAAGGTATGTTACTCCAGTTATAAGTAGTATAAAGCTGTGTTACTCCGGCTATAAGTAGTACAAGGTGTGTTACTCCAGCTATAATAGTATAAGGTGTGTTATTCCGGTTATAAGTAGTATAAGGTGGTTACTCCGGTTATAAGTAGTATAAGGTGTGTTACTCCGGTTATAAGTAGTATAAGGTGTTTTATTCCAGTTATAAGTAGTATAAGGTGTGTTACTCCGGTTATAAGTAGTATAAGGTGTTTTATTCCAGTTATAAGTAGTATAAGGTGTGTTACTCCGGTTATAAGTAGTATAAGGTGTGTTACTCCGGTTATAAGTAGTATAAGGTGTTTTATTCTAGTTATAAGGTGTGTTACTCCGGTTATAAGTAGTATAAGGTGTGTTATTCCGGTTATAAGTAGTATAAGGTGGTTACTCCGGTTATAAGTAGTATAAGGTGTGTTACTCCGGTTATAAGTAGTATAAGGTGTTTTATTCCAGTTATAAGTAGTATAAGGTGTGTTACTCCGGTTATAAGTAGTATAAGGTGTGTTACTCCGGTTATAAGTAGTATAAGGTGTTTTATTCTAGTTATAAGGTGTGTTACTCCGGTTATAAGTAGTATGAGGTGATAAGTAGAACGAGGTGTGTTACTCCGGTTATAAGTAGTACAAGGTGTGTTACTCTGGTGATAACTAGTATAAGGTGCGTTACTCCGGTAATAAGTAGTATAAGGTATGTTACTCCGGTTATAAGTAGTATAAAGCTGTGATAATCCGGCTATAAGTAGTATAAGGTGTTTTATTCCAGTTATAAGTAGTATAAGGTGTGTTACTCCGGTTATAAGTAGTATAAGGTGTGTTACTCCGGTTATAAGTAGTATAAGGTGTTTTATTCCAGTTATAAGTAGTATAAGGTGTGTTACTCCGGTTATAAGTAGTATAAGGTGTGTTACTCCGGTTATAAGTAGTATAAGGTGTTTTATTCTAGTTATAAGGTGTGTTACTCCGGTTATAAGTAGTATGAGGTGATAAGTAGAACGAGGTGTGTTACTCCGGTTATAAGTAGTACAAGGTGTGTTACTCCGGTGATAACTAGTATAAGGTGCGTTACTCCGGTAATAAGTAGTATAAGGTATGTTACTCCGGTTATAAGTAGTATAAAGCTGTGATAATCCGGCTATAAGTAGTACAAGGTGTGTTAATCCGGTTATTAGTAGTATAAGGTGTTTTATTCCAGTTATAAGTAGTACAAGGTTTGTTACTCCGGTTATAAGTGGTACAAGGTGTGTTACTCTGGTTATAAGTAGTACAAGGTGTGTTACTCCGGTTATAAGTAGTATAAGGTGTGTTACTCCGGTTATAAGTAGTATAAGGTGTGTTACTCCGGTTATAAGTAGTATAAGGTGTGTTACTCCAGTTACATTTAGTATAAGGTGTGTTACTCCAGTTATTAGTAGTATAAGGTGTTTTATTCCAGTTATAAGTAGTACAAGGTTTGTAACTCCGGTTATAAGTGGTACAAGGTGTGTTACTCTGGTTATAAGTAGTACAAGGTGTGTTACTCCGGTTATAAGTAGTATAAGGTGTGTTACTCCGGTTATAAGTAGTACAAGGTGTGTTACTCCGGTTATAAGTAGTATAAGGTGTTTTATTCCGGCTATAAGTAGTATAAGGTGTGTTACTCCGGTTATAAGTAGTATAAAGCTGTGATAATCCGGCTATAAGTAGTATAAGGTGTTTTATTCCAGTTATAAGTAGTATAAGGTGTGTTACTCCGGTTATAAGTAGTATAAGGTGTGTTACTCCGGTTATAAGTAGTATAAGGTGTTTTATTCCAGTTATAAGTAGTATAAGGTGTGTTACTCCGGTTATAAGTAGTATAAGGTGTGTTACTCCGGTTATAAGTAGTATAAGGTGTTTTATTCTAGTTATAAGGTGTGTTACTCCGGTTATAAGTAGTATGAGGTGATAAGTAGAACGAGGTGTGTTACTCCGGTTATAAGTAGTACAAGGTGTGTTACTCCGGTGATAACTAGTATAAGGTGCGTTACTCCGGTAATAAGTAGTATAAGGTATGTTACTCCGGTTATAAGTAGTATAAAGCTGTGATAATCCGGCTATAAGTAGTACAAGGTGTGTTAATCCGGTTATTAGTAGTATAAGGTGTTTTATTCCAGTTATAAGTAGTACAAGGTTTGTAACTCCGGTTATAAGTGGTACAAGGTGTGTTACTCTGGTTATAAGTAGTACAAGGTGTGTTACTCCGGTTATAAGTAGTATAAGGTGTGTTACTCCGGTTATAAGTAGTATAAGGTGTGTTACTCCGGTTATAAGTAGTATAAGGTGTGTTACTCCAGTTACATTTAGTATAAGGTGTGTTACTCCAGTTATTAGTAGTATAAGGTGTTTTATTCCAGTTATAAGTAGTACAAGGTTTGTAACTCCGGTTATAAGTGGTACAAGGTGTGTTACTCTGGTTATAAGTAGTACAAGGTGTGTTACTCCGGTTATAAGTAGTACAAGGTGTGTTACTCCAGTTATAAGTAGTATAAGGTGTTTTATTCCGGCTATAAGTAGTATAAGGTGTTTTATTCTAGTTATAAGTAGTATAAGGTGTGTTTCTCTGGTTATAAGTAACATAAGGTGGTTACTCCGGTTACAAATAGTACAAGATGTTTTATTTCAGTTATAAGTAGTACAAGGTGTGTTACTCCAGTTATAAGTAGTATAATATGTGTTACTTCGGTTATAAATAGTATAAGGTCTGTTACTTCGGTTATAAGTAGTATAAGGTGTGTTACTCCGGTTATAAGTAATATGAGGTGTGTTATTCCGGTTATAAGTAGTACAAGGTTTGTTACTCCGGTTATAACTAGTATAAGGTGTGTTACTCCGGTTATAAGTAGTATAAGGTGTGTTACTCCGGCTATAAGTAGTACAAGGTGTGTTACTCCAGTTATAAGTAGTATAAGGTGTGTTACTCCAGTTATAAGTAGTATAAGGTGTGTTACTCCAGTTATAAGTAATATAAGGTGTGTTACTCCGGTTATAATAAGTAGTACAAGGTGTGTTACTCCGGTTATAAGTAATACAAGGTGTGTTACTCCAGTTATAATTAGTATAAGGTGTGTTACTCCGGTTATAAGTAGTATAAGGTGTTTTATTCTGGTTATAAGTAGTACAAGGTTTGTTACTCCGGTTATAAGTGGTACAAGGTGTGTTACTCCAGTTATAAATAGTATAAGGTGTGTTACTCCGGTTATAAGTAGTATAAGGTGTTTTATTCCGGTTATAAGTAGTATCAGGTGTGTTACTTCAGCTATAAGTAGTGTTTCTCCGGTTACAAGTAGCATAAGGTGTGTTACTCCGGTTATAAGTAGTATAAGGTGTGTTACTCTAGTTATAAGTGGCAACAGTACCCTCTCTGCGCCCCTGAGCCTAACACAGACAATAGAACCATTGGGTCTATTTATCAATATGACACACACAGTGAATAGAGAGTGCACACTTCTGTATACTGTGCTGTACTCTGCTGTATATGCTGTGTCCAGACTCACAAGTCACAAGTGTCTGTGCTGCTTAGTCAATGTGAATAGAGAGTGCACGCTGCTGTACGATGTGCTGTACTCTACTGTATACGCTGTGTCCAGACTCACAAGTCACAAGTGTGTTCCTTCTAGTCAATGTGTATAGGGGGTGCACATTGCTGTATGCTGTGCTGTACTCTGCTTTATATAGGCTGTGCTGTGTCCATCAGTAAGACATTCACAATTTAAACATGCTTTGGATAGGCATAAGAATATCCTTAAGAGAGATGTAAGGAGTAAATAAGGTTGAAGTTGCCTAAAGGATACATGAAAAGGGGCAGATGGGCCAAGTGGTTCTTATCTGCCGTCAAACTCTATGTTTCTATTCACGTGCATATATAAGCCATGTGACTCCACACAGTTTGAATAGAGCTGCGCTTGCGACATCAAAATTAAATACAATAATTATATTGTTTGTACTGTTTGGTGTGCTTTGTTCACGTGCATATATAAGCGCTGTGGTTTCAGTCCACGCATGGAATAGAGCTGTGACATCAAAAAAATAAAATAATTAATTGTATTTTTGTACTGTTTGGTGCACTTTGTTCATGGTCATATATAAAACACGTAGTGTTCTGCGAATTGAAAAATGGATAATGTTCAGTTTATAGAAGAGCAACCAAATACTGTCGCTGCAGCAGCTGCCTCCAGTCAAGATGACGACACTAGTCCTTCAACGTCATCTACTAATGCCAATGCTCAAGGGCATAGAGGGTCTAAGTCAAGACATCTAAAATAAAAAAAACAATATACGAGGGTTGTTCAAAAAGTAATGCCTAAATGCTCACAGCTCAAATTTTATTATAGATACAGATTTGAAAATTTGCAGCAAAATACTTTGAAGTCTTAGTAACAGAATGACTGTACTCAAAAAATTCACCATCTGCCCTCAAGCATTTTCTCCACCTCTCAATCCAAGCTGTGAATCCACTTTGGAAAAATTCCTGTGGTTGGTGTTTGACCCAGGAACATATGGCATTTTTAACAACCTTTATGTCTTCAAAATGTTGACCACGGAGACAGTATTTGAGAGGGCCAAACAGCTGAAAGTCAGAAGGGGCCAAATCTGGACTGTATGGTGGATGTGGCATTATTGCCCACCCCATTTTGGCAATGGCCGCAGATGTTGCCATCGAAGTGTGAGGTCTGACATTGTCATGGTGTAAGATGACATCGAATTGATGACCTTGTTTGGCGGATGTATTCTTTCAGCTTCTTAAGTGTAATAATGCATCGATCACTGTTGATTGATTGATTTTGTTCCAAGTAATCAATGAGAATAACACCTCGGCAATCCCAGAAGAATGTGGCCATGACTTTGTTTACGGATCTCTGTGATTTAAACTTTTTTGGCCTAGGTGAACTTGGGTGTTTCCATTGCTTTGATTGGGCCTTTGTTTCTGGGTCAGAAAGGAATACCCAGGTCTCATCTCCTATAATGACATTTTCCAAAAACATCTCAGGGTTGGCTTCAAAGTTGGTCAAAAGGTCATTGCACACTTCCACCTTCTAGGCCTTATGATCCCTGGTTAATTGCTTTGGAACACATTTAGCACACACTTTACGATATCCCAAATCATTGATTAGGCTTTCTACAGTGCCATGGCTACATTCCAGTTCATCACTGATATCTCTGATGGTCACACAATGGTCTTTCTGAATCATGGTATTGACTTTGTGTCGGTTCTCTGCTGTCACTGCAGGTGATGGTCTGCCACCACGAAGTTTGTCGCACACGGCCGATTCTCCTGATTGAAAACGCTTCATCCACCTTCTGACATTGCTATAGTCATTTGTACGCTCACCATACACTTTTTTCAGTCTTCTGTGGATTTCTGTAGCACTGCAGCCTTCTTTTTCCAGAAATTCAATGACAGCTCTTTGTTTCATCTTGGATTCCATGGTATTTCTTGGAGTACCTAAACAAAACTTCAGATATAGCTAGCAGACATATTAAAGTACAAACTGACAAAATTTCAAATAAATGTTGCATATTATTTCAGAGTTATGAGCATTTAGGCATTACTTTTTGAACAACCCTCGTACAGTGCTAAAGAAAAAAACACATCTAATAAAAGGGAAAGTGTGGTGCAGAAAACATAGAATTGCCATCATGCCATTCACCACACACAGTGGCAAGGAAAGAATGAGGCCTTGGCCTTTATTTATGAGTGGTGGTTCTGCAAGTGTCAGTGTGGCATCTTCCTCTGCTTCTCATGAAGATGCAAGACCTTAGCACTCATAAGTGTAGAAGAGATGTAAAAAATGAAAACCACTAAGGCAGTAGAACAAACTGTGTGTTGAGAAACAGAAAAATCACAAATCCCTGAGGAGAGTGTAAAGCTAGCTACACACTGTCAGATTTTTTTGAACGGGAAGATTTTTCGGAAAAAGCCCCAATATCTGTACTACACATTATGCAAATATTCCATAGAAGCTACCGATTTTTTACCACACCATACTTATTTTGCATATGGCCACCCACAAGGATGATGACATAGGGGCCTATTCAATAACACTAAAATAACGTTTTTAAGGACATTTTCCTTAACGTTATTTTGGTATTCATGAACAGACTTAGCACAGGAGATATCACAGATATCTCCGTGCTAAGTTCCCCTGCGCTAATTTCCACACTCCCCATACTAATGTAAATTTTGGAAATTATGGTATTCATCAAATTCCGAAAATTATAAATTTTCGGAATTTGATGCAGTTACTATTCGCCACTGTGAGGTGGCGAATAGCAGAATCCACTTACCTGTATCCGAATGTGCAGGTCCCCCGACGAGTCCCTCCGGCGCTCTGCTCCGTCCTCAGGCTCCGGAGGCTGGTCTGTCATGTGTGCTCCCCAGCAGAGCACAAGAAAGTTTAGAAAAAGAAAATTTTTATTTTTTTTTTCTAATCTGTCATGTGGTCTGCTGGGAAACCACATGACAGACCAGCAGGACGGAGCCGGAGGCTGCTGCGCGGTCAGGTAAGTCGGGGGGGAAGGTGAGCGGAGGGGGGAGGGGGGTGGGGGGGGTCGGGCGGGGTTTACGAAACTTAATGCATCTGTAGGCAGTGCTGCGCATGCGCTGGTTTTACAGATGTAACAGCGCATGCGCAGCACTGTTTCCAGATGCGATAAGGTAGTGTAGAGAGGGAAAAGTATCTATTTCCCGAAAAGCTGTCATCGCAAAAATGACAGCTTTTCGGAATAGATACTTATGGAGAGGAGGAATGATGAATTCCACCTATAATTAGCCAGAACTCCATGAGAGTTCTAAAGCTAATTATCTCCATTGAATTTTTACGTTTAATGAATAGGCCCCACAGTGACAGGAGAATATAGGAAATATGGGCAGATTATTGAAAATCCACACACACAACGCTCGAAATCGGGAATTTGATGCCAAGATTTTCGTTCTTGTCCGTCAGATCAAATAATGGAAGGAATGCGTTTGTGGGTGTTTTCTAACCATTTTATCGGTGAAACGCTAAAACGTTGAATCACACTATACAATAAATCACCCAATTATTCACTAATCAGCCCAATAATTGTATAGTATGTAGGTAGTGTGTCCACGAGTGCGCTGTGTGAGCCTGAACTTTCTGATACTGTTGTACTGGCAGAGCAGCCGCCTTCCACCATTTATGCTCCCTCTGCAAATGTGGGGATGAGCAGCACAAATATAGCTGATGACATAGAAATTGAGGATGCCACCGAGGAAGTGCAAGATGATGATGGAGATATTAGCTAATGCTGATGTTAAGGATGAGGATGTTGTTTATGTAAGTCAGGCACCAGTGGAAGCAGCTCTTGGCCATGATAAGAGGAAGGCAGTTGTCATGCCTGGGCATAGGACCAACAAATGAACCTCATGTTTGGAATTATTTTTACCCAAATTGTCAAGCCATCTGTAGCGTTTGTAAAACCACAATAAGTAGAGGTAGGGACGTTAACCATCTAGTAACTTCCTCCCTGTTAAATCATTTGGAGCAAACTCATGAAAAGTTTTTGACAACATCAGAAACTGGTGCTTAAAAAAGAACTAAAATATCCACAGAAATGATCGGCGGTAACCCTGCATCCAATTTGTTAAGGCTAGGTAACGCCTTCCCTATACAGGATTCCTCAGAAGAATCCTTCAATGCTTGGCCTGCTGCTGCTCCTGCTGGGGATGGATCTTCATCCCAGAAGGGGACCAAGTAGACTAGTATTTTAAAAAATCAACTGACTGTGAAACAATCCTTTGCAAGGGGAAGCAAGTATGACAGCTCTCACCTATTTGCAAAATTAAATATTGAAACAATATTGTGAGCTGTGAGGTGTTCAACATTGACTGGAAATTAGTTGAAATTAATGTTATTGAGGTTAATAATACTCTAGCAACAAAAAAAGGCTAAAATTTTGATTTTAACTTTTTTGCCCAATTTTTAAAAAAAAAATCCAAAACCGGTCACGGCAGTTTGGCAAAACAAAAACCGGCCAATGAATTAGAACCAAAACCAGCAAAAATTGGTCTGGCATACATCCTTAGTTACGAGATCTAACTATCTGAAACTCTCTCAAAACTTCCAGTAATAAAACATAATAAAAAAACATGAAGTAATAATAACAAAAGACATCTTTAATCATCACAATTCAGGGCCTGATTCAGAGGCGCTCGCTATTTGCGAGCGCTCGGTCTGAATCAAGGTGTTTTGTTTTTTTTAAATTCCGCCTCCAGGCCCCTCGCATAGCTGTGGGTGACAACCCACAGCTTGTGCGAGCGGCCTGACGATGGTCGCGATTATCGTGACCATCGGCGTTGCGAGGAGACCCTAAGGTAGGGTCTCAGCACTTGCAATACTGAGTGGACTTCCTGCTCTAATAGAGCAGGAAGTCCACTACTGACATCACTAGTGATGTCAGTAGGGCCGCCCACAAATGGCTGGCGTTCCTTCAGAAACTCCTCCGTTTGTGCAGCCACCCCCCATACAAAATGGAGCGAGCTGTCGATCAACATCGACAGCCGCCCCGTTTTGTTGCGAGCCCCGCAGCAAATGAAGTTCTCACTCGCTACGGGGCTTGCACACGCGCACGCCACGTGTGTGCACTGTGCCACCATCGACCCGCTTGCGAGCGCTATGCGCTCGTGAGCGGGTCTGAATCAGGCCCTCAGTCCACAATTTTCAAGAGATGCATCAGTGCTTGTGATGTAAGGGCCTGATTCACTATGAATCGCAATATAGCGTAAGCATGAAGTTTTAACTAGAATGGTCTGCGCAGTCACTGCGATTGCAGTCCCGATCACAATGACTGGTTCGCGCACTGCGATGCATACGCATGCGCAGAACGCAACAATCGGCCGATTGCACGCAAATAAGCAATTGTGGGGCTGATTCAAAAGCTATTTAAAAAAAACAAAAAAACAAAAACAGAGATTCAAAACCAAAACACGAAGATGAATCTGGGTCCAAAACCAAAACATGGGGGTTGGCGTTGGCGCACATCTCTAGTATCCAGTATAAGAACGTCTGTCATCTCCATCTGCTCCCCAGTCTGCATCGCAGAATATTTAAAGTTTTAGGGCCAGATGTAATAGGGGTCTGTTTTGGTAAATTGAGAGTTTGGTGCTAAACTCGCAATTTTTCACAACTCTCCAATGTAATAGGGGTCTGTTCACTAAAACTCGCATTTTTCAGAGTTACTAAAACTCCCCATTCTCAAACTCGCATCCAGATGTTTTCACATTGAAAACAATCAACTCGCCAAATGTAATAGAGTCTGTTTCAGACTCGCAAAAAAAAGATTACCAAAAGTCCCCAAATAATAGACCTGCTTCAGGCTGGCGAGTACATCCTGAGCAGGTCAGATTAACACAGAAACATGCACATATCCATGAGATATGTACATGTTTCTGTGTGTACTTATGTTAAATGTTTTTAAATAAAAAACAAAAACGTGCACCCCCTCCCCAAAAGCATAACCAGCCCCGGGCTTTATAAAGGGGCCAAAATGCGTAGGGGGCCCCTGTATATTAAGAACCAGCACAGGGCTTTGTTGAGCTGGTCCTGGTTCTGGGAAATCAGGGGACAAAACGAGTAGAGGTCCCCTGAAAATTCCAGAACCAGCACCGTTCTTTCTAGCGGGGGGATAATGCCACAGCCAGGGAAAACCTTTCACCGGTTTCCCCGGCCAAAGCATTACCCCTGACCGCTAGTCAGTCCAGGCCGGGGATCCCTGGGGAGTTGGGTACCCCCCCAATAAAGGGGTACCCCTCTCCAGGGCACCATAGGCCTAGACTGATAGTCTATTGTGGGAATCGCTACATCGTAGCCGCAAGATTAATTGAGGTTAATCTTGTGGTTACATCACTGATACAATGTCACGACATTGTATCAGTGATGTAACCACAAGATTAACCTCAATTAATCTTGCGGCTACGATGTAGCAGTTCCCACAATAGACGTCTATGGGGATTTCTCACCATAGACATCTATGGAACACACAGGCTGGCCGCATTCAGCTAATCAGGGAGCTGCTCCGACGGAGATGCTCCCTGATTGGCTGGCGGCCCCTTCACTGACGGGGCACAAGTGTGCCCCGGTCATTTACACGGAGCAAAGGTATGTGTACACACATACATTTGCTCAGTCCGTATGATTCGTTTTTTTTTCGTTTTTTTATTTTAACCCCTGGATTGCCTACTCGGACAAGTGGACGTGATCTACGCATAGGAGAGGTGAGTATGGATTTTTTTTTCAGGTACACCCCTATGGATTACTTCGTATACTAGGTGAGTATGTGTGAGTGTGAGTGTGCATGTATGTTTTATTAAAATTATACTTTCACTGTGTATGTTTGTTTATTTACGTATTTCTTTAGTTGTGGAACTACAAGTGCCAGCGGGCCCGTAATGCCCCGCATGCTGGTATTTGTGGTTCTCCAAATACCAGCATGCAGGGGAGGCTTGCTGGTACTTGTGGTTCTACAAATAAAGACAATATTGAAAATTTAATTTTACACTAACACTATCAACCCGGCACCCACCGCCCTAGGGTGCCGGGGATAGCCCCGGGCTATCAGTCTAGGCCTGGGGTGCCCTGGAGAGGGGAACCCCTTTATTGGGGGGGTCCCCAACTCCCCAGGGATCCCCGGCCTGGACTGACTAGCGGTCAGGGGTAATGCTTTGGCCGGGGAAACTGGTGAAAGGTTTTCCCTGGCTGTGGCATTATCCCCCCCCCGCTAGACAGAGTTCGGTGCTGGTTCTGGAATTTTCAGGGGACCCCTACTCGTTTTGTCCGCTGATTTTCCAGAACCAGGACCAGCTCAACAAAGCCCTGTGCTGGTTCTTAATATACAGGGGCCCCCTATGCATTTTGGCCCCTGTATTTTTAGAACCAGAGCAGCTTTATAAAGCCCGGGGCTGGTTATGTTTTTGGGGAGGTGGTGCACAGTTTTTTTTTAACACACACACAGAAGCCATCACGGATCTCACTGATCTGTGATGGCTTCTCTAAAACTCGCACCTTTTAATGCTACTCGCATTAAAAGGTGTCAGTTTACATAGTCCTAAACTCGCCTGCACTCGCAAATGCAGTAGCCTCGAGCTGAAAAGTTCGCAAGCTATTGAATTTGCGAGTTTCAGTACAAACTCGCACTTTCTAAAAGTGTGAGAAAGTGCGAGTTTGTACTGTTACTAAAACAGACTACCTATTACATTTGGCCCTTAGTCTTAGAAACCATGGGGTGAAATGTAATAGGGTGAGAGTTTAGAAAAGTGAGAGTTTCTGACACTTTTTAAACTTTGCCAATGTAATAGAGTCCAAAAACAAAGTAACAGAGCGAACTTGCATGTTTTTTTAGACTTAAAAAACTCTCACCCTATTACATTTGGCCCCATAAGTTTTAATGAGCTAATACCCTTTATGTACTCGAGATCCTCGTAACTGTGAACATCGGAATTTCGTGCAGATTGCATTTGACGCAGGCCCTTTGTGTTAGTCAGGAAAGAAGCTCCTTTAAAATCTACGGCGTCATTAGGTTCTGTTCATTTCATTATCCTGAATAAAGAAATATTCTGACTTTCGTGTTTTTTTTTTATTTATTTGTCTGCAAAATCAATCAGGGAATGCCGACATTATTCACCGACGCCCAGATGTCCAAAATAAATATTTAAGTGGAGGAGAACGTGTCTCCTTGCATTGCCGCCCTCAGCCTTGGCCAATATATAATTACCGCCTGCGTGTTTCTTCTCAGTGTAATGATTTCAGAGAGAGAAATTGTCATTGTATATTACATTGTCGGAAGAGCCCACACAAAGAGACAGAGCCTCACGCAGCGCTCCCCGGAAGCAGCGTTCTCAGGAACACCGATGTCAGCGGGAATAAGGGAGAGGAAGGTGTTCAGCTCAGTGACAGACGGGAACAGTATGCAGACAGATTGCCCTTTCATTACATCTTTTAACCGCCGTGCCTGGTGCCATTGTTAACCTGTAAAGCGCCTATGTACGGCACTAAGACCTATATTTGTAGTAGAGCAGTGATTCAGAAAGGAAATAAAATCTAGATATCAAATATAGCAGTGACAACAATGAATGGGAGATAATATTCTATGCACAATGGGCTTGATTCAGACCCGCTTGCTAGATGTGGCCGCTCGCTCCCAGCATATTTAAATTTTGCAAAGTGACGTCAAAGCAGCCGCTCACTCGGCAAGGCATAAGCACGCCCACTATGTCTTGGCGAGCGATCACTTTGTGTTTAGAGACGCCCACCAGCCTGTCTTTAGCAGCCCACTAGCGCACGTCATCTTCAGGAAGTATATACAACCATTGGTACATCGGGTTCCATCGGATCTGACCGCAGCGTTTGCGGTTGACTTATCCTACTGCAAGCACTGCGAGCACTTCAGTGTATTATTCAACTAGGTGACGAGTACTATGATGCTGCCTGTTAATTATGCGCGCCCTAGAAACGGCATTGAAATACTCAGACACACCTGCGTCCGCAACTCCACTCCCCCGTTACTACTGCCCTGCCCCTGTTACCACCCACAAACGGCCCGTCCTCTCACTCATTCCACTGGGCTGTCTTTGCAGGGCGAGCGAGCAAAATCCGATCGCTCGTACTAGTTTGCGCACACGCACTGCGAACTGCATGAATGCGCACATTAGCGAACATCGTCTGCAACGAGCGGCCGCTTGCTAGCGAGCGGGTCTGAATCAGGTCCAATGTTCTTTCATAAGTTTCCGCAGAAGCTCTTATAACCTCTTCCAGACAGAACCCAAATGATGACTGTGATTCAGCTGTACAGTTCTCAGTATGCTGTTACAATCTACTTCTTATGGAATAGATAAGATAGTACAATGAAGGCCGACATAAAGGCCATAATGATTTATTTAGATGACCAGCCATCGTCTTGCCTTGGATGTGCTCCTTACTGTACGACTTCCCAACTATTTCATATGGAATTAACCATCTAAACACCAACAACTGCTTGGCCCAAGTACTACCATTGCACTGTTACTTTATAACTTATTCTAGGGGGCATATCCAATTGCAGGCGAAATTTTGAAAAACCCTGCGGCGTGGTAATTTCTATAGGAATCACTTGGCTATTTTGTTGCAGCAGCAGAGTAGGTCTAAAAAAAATTAAAAATCCCTATTTTAAGATTAAAATGTCGGGGACCCCTTCAGAGCCCCTTGGACACTCCCACTAATGACTAATTAGGCAATTGGAAGTTTTCGATTAACCTAATTGGTCCAATAATTACATGTCATTACTGGTTATTAAAACCAATAGTGGCCTCATATGACCTCAAATTAATATCTTTCATCAATTTTTGCAACGCACATTTAATTAAAGCATTTATTTAAATGAAAAGTAATTGCTTTATTATCTTTTTTATCATTATTTTTTAATTGAGCTAAGTTACCCCAAATTTTTTTCTTTCTTTTTTTTTTTTACATTTTTTTTTTGTTTTGTTTGTACTAAATGAAAAAAGTTTGGTATATTTACAATTGTTTTACTTTTAAAAATGCACAAACCATTTAATTAATTGTTTTATAAAAAAAATAATATATGTACTTGGGACCGTAACAGCCATTATTACTGTTACCAAAAGTTTTTTTGGGGGGGTACAGGCTCTTCCCCTTTTTTACAAAAATTTCCCTTGTGGTTATGCTAAAAAAAATGTAGCACCGATTTTTACATATTGGATATCATGAGTATCGGGAGCGCACATACCCCTGGTAACAGAAAATTGCCTTAGGAAATTTTGGCGGTGAAACCTCGCGTGCAATTGGATATATCCCCAGATGTTCTTTGTAACTTTCCTGGTATTTCTTCTGCTCAGGCATTCCCATTTCATGTTTCTGATACTGTACCAAAAACTGTCATAAAAGTATAAGGATAAAAAAATAATAATATAATTTGCAAACACACGATCATAGCGCTTCGTATTAGGGGTGAGCGGGTTCGGATTTCTGAAATCCGAACCCCCCCGAGCCCCCCCGATCCGAGTCCGATCCGAGTCAGGCTCGACTTTTCCCGCCTGACTCGGATCTGAAATTGAGGCAAAACGTCATCATCCCGCCTTCCGAGTTTCGCGGGTTTTGGATCCTATATAAGGTACCCGCGTCGGCGCCATTTTCTCACTCGGCTGTGGACAGTGAAGAGGGAGGGTGGGAGTTAGGGCTGTGTAGTGTAGTGTAGTGCAGAGTAGTGTTGTGCTGTGCTGTGCTGTGCTGCGCTGTGCTGCTGTTGTCCACTACTTCAAAGTCCATAGGGGCTGGCTGTGTTGTGCTGTGCTGCTGTTGTTAATAGGGGCTGTGTCCACTACTTCAAAGTCCATAGGGGCTGGCTGGACTGTGTTGTGCAGTCAGTTCTCCATAGGGGCTGTGTCCACTCCAAAGTCCTGTGCAGTGTCCCAGTCCTAAAGGGGTGCTGTAGTGTTGTCCAGGGGGTGCTCTGTCCATCAGGGGTGCTCCCCCCAAGTGCTAAAAAAATAATATATTTTCTGTGTTTGTGAATTGTGTGCGCAGTAGCCGCACGTGCATCAACAAAGTAGTGCCAAGCGTGCGCCTGTGTCATAAGTAAAGGGCCGGCTGGCTTGGCCGTTAAAGGGTGCTGTAACCCCCCGAAAGTACACTCCAGTCCAAACCAAAAAAAAATTATTTTCTGTGTTTGTGAATTGTGTGCGCAGTAGCCGCACGTGCATCAACAAAGTAGTGCCAAGCGTGCGCCTGTGTCATAAGTAAAGGGCCGGCTGGCTTGACCGTTAAAGGGTGCTGTAACCCCCAAAGTACACTCCAGTCCAAACCAAAAAAAAAATTATTTTCTGTGTTTGTGAATTGTGAGCGCAGTAGCCGCACGTGCATCAACAAAGTACTGCCAAGCGTGCGCCTGTGTCATAAGTAAAGGGCCGGCTGGCTTGACCGTTAAAGGGTGCTGTAACCCCCGAAAGTACACTCCAGTCCAAACCAAAAAAAAATTATTTTCTGTGTTTGTGAATTGTGTGCGCAGTAGCCGCACGTGCATCAACACAGTAGTGCCAAGCGTGCGCCTGTGTCATAAGTAAAGGGCTGGCTGGCTTGACCGTTAAAGGGTGCTGTAACCCCCGAAAGTACACTCCAGTCCAAACCAAAAAAAAATTATTTTCTGTGTTTGTGAATTGTGTGCGCAGTAGCCGCACGTGCATCAAGAAAGTAGTGCCAAGCGTGCGCCTGTGTCATAAGTAAAGGGCCGGCTGGCTTGACCGTTAAAGGGTGCTGTAACCCCCAAAGTACATTCCAGTCCAAACCAAAAAAAAATTATTTTCTGTGTTTGTGAATTGTGTGCGCAGTAGCCGCACGTGCATCAACAAAGTAGTGCCAAGCGTGCGCCTGTGTCATAAGTAAAGGGCCGGCTGGCTTGACCATTAAAGGGTGCTGTAACCCCCAAAGTACACTCCAGTCCAAACCAAAAAAAAAAATATTTTCTGTGTTTGTGAATTGTGTGCGCAGTAGCCGCACGTGCATCAACAAAGTAGTGCCAAGCGTGCGCCTGTGTCATAAGTAAAGGGCCGGCTGGCTTGACCGTTAAAGGGTGCTGTAACCCCCAAAGTACACTCCAGTCCAAACCAAAAAAAATATATTTTCTGTGTTTGTGAATTGTGTGCGCAGTAGCCGCACGTGCATCAACAAAGTAGTGCCAAGCGTGCGCCTGTGTCATAAGTAAAGGGCCGGCTGGCTTGACCGTTAAAGGGTGCTGTAACCCCCAAAGTACACTCCAGTCCAAACCAAAAAAATATATATTTTCTGTGTTTGTGACTTGTGTGCACTGTGGCTGCAAGTGCATCAACAAAGGAGCAGCGCGAAGCGTGCGCCTGTGTCCCATAAGTAAAGAGCCGACTGGCTCATTTCTTAAAGGGTGGTGTAACCCACAAAGTGCACTACTCTCCAGCAAAAATAAAAAAATATTTTCTGTGTTTGTGTGCGCTTTAGCCGCACGTATATATCAATATAACAAAAATGGAGGACCAAACTTTCTCCGATAAAAATAAAATAGGGAAAGATCAAGAACCACTTCCTCCTAGTGCTGTTGCTGCTGCTGGGAGTTGTTCATCATCCCAGAGAGGAAGTAGGAACATCACTACTTTTACTAAACAATTGACCCTCCAACAGTCCCTAGCGATGAGGATGAAGTACGACAGCAGTCATCCTGAAGCAAAACGTATAACTGAGGCCTTGACTGCTATGTTGGTGTTAGACGTGCGTCCGGTATCCGCCATTAGTGCAGTGGGATTTAGACAATTGATGGAGGTAGTGTGTCCCCGGTTCCAAATCCCGACTAGATTCCACCTGCATCCTCAAAGCAGCAGCGACAAGCGTGCATCTGTCTGTTAAAGTGTGGTGACACCCTCAAAGTGTGCTACACAAACAATAAAAATATTCTTCTTCTTTTTTCTGTATTTGTGAATTGTGTGGGCTGTAGCCGCACTTGCATCCTCAAAGCAGCAGCGACAAGCGTGCGTCTGTCTGTTAAAGGATTACATCGGTGACAGCATCCAAGTAGGCATGTCAGACAGTCCGTACCTGTACTGGCAGGAAAAAGAAGCAATTTGGAGGTCCCTGTACAAACTGGCTCTATTTTACCTGAGTTGCCCCCCCTCCAGTGTGTACTCCGAAAGAGTGTTTAGTGCAGCCGGGAACCTTGTCAGCGAAAGGCGTAGGAGGTTGCTTCCACAAAATGTGGAGAAGATGATGTTCATAAAATGAATTATCAACTCTTCCAGGGAGACCAGCCTCCAGAACGTACAGAGGGACCTGTGGTTCCAGCGGGGACGAATTAATACTCTGTGAGGATGAGGATGTACACACTGAAGAGGGTGAGGAATCGGTGGATGAGGAGGATGAGGATGACATCTTGCCTCCGTAGAGCCAGTTTGTGCAGGGACAGATAAATTGCCAGCTTGTTTTGTGGGGGCCCAAACGAACCAATCATTTCAGCCACAGTTGTGTGGCAGACCCTGGCGCTGAAATGATTGGTTTGTTAAAGTGTGCATGTCCTGTTTATACAACATAAGGGTGGGTGGGAGGGCCCAAGGACAATTCCATCTTGCACCTCTTTTTTTTCTTTGCATTATGTACTGTTTGAGGCCTAGTTTTTCAAACTGCCATCCTGTCTGCCACTGCAGTGCCACTCCTAGATGGGCCACGTGTTTGTGCCGCCCACTCGTGTCGCTTAGCATAGTCATCCAGCTACCTCGGTGCAACCTTTTGGACATAAAAACACTATTGTGAGGTGTGAGGTGTTCAGAATAGACTGGAAATGAGTGGAAATTAAGGTTATTGAGGTTAATAATAGCATAGGAGCAGAAAAACCTACAAATTCTGTGATTTTAGCTGTTTTTATGCTTTTTTTCAAAAAAATACAGATCCAAAACACAAAACCCAGAACCCAAAACACCGAAGGGTGGTTTTGGCAAAACCAATCCAGATCCAAAACACGAAGAAAGATCCAGATCCAAAACCAAAACACAAAACACGAAAAGTGGCCGGTGCACACCCCTAGTTCGTATAGAGATTCAGACTCAGTCGGGAACGTAGCCAGAGAAATCGGAGGCCTATGGGGAAGTGAACAGATATTTCTCCGAGGTCTGACAAGTGACACTTTCTCATGCTTCACCTTTGATAGGACTTTTATGCGCACGCTGTTAAAGGCGACATTCAAATGCACTCAGATCAATGTAATAAAATGTTTAACGCACACACGCACGCACACACGCAGGCACACATACACACACACATACGTGCCATATATAATGAAAGAAATTCCTTATGTTACCTTTTCACTCATGATTATGAAACATGTAGGTGACTGGAGAGTATCATTTGATAGGAGTGTTGCTAAACACGTAGAAGGTTGGACATTTACACCTTCGTACCGAAGATTTCTTGCAATTTTCACACTTCTCTGCATATTTAGACGCAGACGCTGAGGCGCCCACCGAGACCTGAGAATAGGCGCGCACGTTGTTGTGCACTACAGTCCGAAAACCGCTGCAAATCCCAGGTGTTGTGCAGTGCGCATATATATATATATATATATATATATATATATATATATATGAGACTTTGTTGCCCTTTTAGTATTTTAACCTTTGTTTCACATCAGGGGAATTATGCCTAGGAATGCGATTCTCCGCCAAAGCGCACCTGAGACGCATCTAGTACTGGACGAGACCCAATCTCCACCTGCTCTGCGCTGGTGCATAATTGAGGAGTGAGAATAACAATGTGCCCATTTACACGCTTAGGGCCTGATTCAGCAGTGCACGATGTTTGGGCGCATGACCCGTTCTGCGCATGTGCAGAACGGGTCTCCGATCCCACTCGCAGACTGTCAGTGATTAACAGTCTGCTGGCGTTTGTGGGCGGGGAGGGGGCGGCGATGCCCTCCGTTCCCCAGAAACAGAGACGTGTCGCCGCCATTGGGGGGGGGGAGGGGAGAAACCAGGATCTCCGTCAGCTGACAGAGAATTCCTGGCTTCTTCATCTCAACTGCGGCGGCCGGCTGCGTGACCCCATGGGTCATTATAGCCGGCCGATGTCCCACAAAGTATCCGATGCTGCGTTGGACAATGCAGCACGAATACGTGATGCAGCAGGAGGCGTGATGCCCACTGCTGCATTACCATATCTGCACAGACGGAATTGCAAAGCTGCTTGCGAGCCGCATAGCTATTCCGTCTGAAGCTGAATCAGGCCCTTCCTGAATCAATACCACTTCCTCGGCCCAGCAACCGCTGAACCCCCAGGAATAGTTCCGCCTCTGCACCTAGTTACACTAAACTTCCCACTGGCCGGTGGACATTTCACCCCCTCCTAAAACGCCCACATTCTCAAACCGATGCTATTTAGTACAAATGGCGCAGGGCCACATACCGTATGTGAAGTCTACTGCGTGCAAGCACCCGTTAGAGTTTTTAGTGGTCTTTTAATATTCTCTTAACAGATATTTATACTGCTAACATTTAATATCCCTACATTTAATCTTTTTTTTTTTTCCTTTGTGCACTTTGATTAAAAAGTAAAAAAAAAATAAAAAAAATCTCTTTTATTGTTTGGCCATTACTATAAAATACTTGCTGCATCCTACTTCCAGCCTTTAATGGCATACAGATCTCCTCTCCACAGCGGACTTTATGGGTGATAGTTTATCATAATTTAAAGGCTCTTCACTGTGCAAGATTATACGTCTCTTTATAAAATTGTTGCTGAGCATTTTAGGAAATAAAATACAATCTGATTTTATTTTTTTATTTTTTTAACCATGCTATCAATTCAATCAATATCATTAACCAAAAAAAAAGTCCTGTGCTGTAGATTCCATCAGTTGAGTGAAATGCTAAAACTATCGGCTGAAAGGGGAAATAATTGTGTCGTTTTTCATCTGTTTAAAAGTAGTAAGAAAAAAAAAAAAAAAGGAAATCACTTCCCCCCCCACCCCAAAAACATAACACGGTTGGTGGACGGCTGTTATTTGTGCCCCGATCTCAGCCTCACCTCATTTACACCCTGTTTAATGCAAGCGATCTTTATTTTTTTTAAAGAGAGCTAAATTATTTAGAAAGGTCCCTTACATTTGTGTTCCTTAATTAACACAAAATATGTGTTAGCAAGATGCTCGGTAGCCAGAAGAAATGAAACCAATTTAAAGTTCTGTTGATATCAATAAAATCTGTTTTAGTGCAGCGAAAAGAACTCTGCCATGAGGAGGATAAATAGTCTGGAGCCCTCTCCTGAGCTATGGGCAGGAAATATGGCAGACCAAGGATACGCCAGGGGCCCCATCCACTCCCTTGTATCATCCAATCATCAAGCAGGGAAACGTACAGTACACTCCGCAGAGAAGACTGACCGCGGTCCTGGAAAGGACTGTAGGGCATAGATCATCGCCTCTGTCTTCTTTTTCCAGGGTCACACTCTGCTTGTTTTATATTCCTGTGAAATGTTGAGCTGACCAGCGCTGAAGTAGTGCCCCACTACACACAGCTCATCCACACTGCACAGAGCCCACTGCTAGCTACGTTGAGAGGACCCCACCCTAGTAGCTTGGCCGCGCATTTATCCTCATTGCACAGGAACCTCCACAGCAGCCCACACATGCCTACTCTCTTGGAAATCTTGGGAGGCTCCTGATTTTTTGGGTCACCCCCTCACACCCAAGGTATAGTAGGCAGTTCTCCCGCATATCTCCCGACTAGTGAAGTGGGCAGAATCGCGGGTCCCTGTGTAGGGGGTGGGGCTTAATTACGCGATTCTGCAAGAGTTATGTCTTTGGCTCTTCCCCTATTCAAATCTGTGCTAATCGAGGGGTGGGGCTCAAGGACGCGGACCCTGGGGCTTATCTATAATGGGTACAGGGTGTGCGGTACACACGGGTCCCCGTTTCCAGGGGGGCCCGCACCGCACACCCTACACTCATATTACTTAAAACTTACCTCTCCGAGTTCCCGCCCCCCCGGGTGTCAGCGCTGTACAAAAAGCTGGAAAAATGGCCACCACTGCCTTTTTTACCGGCGTTTTGCGCATGCGCAGTAGACCCCGGGAACACTCTAGTCTACTAATGCTCCGGTGGCTGGCCAGCCGCAGTAGTCGGCTGCCGGCCGCCGGGAAGAGTGGAGGGGTCCCCGGACGAGGAATGCACACGGGCCCCCTCCTCTTTAAAGATGCCCCTGTGCGGACCGCCATGTCCTGCCACCCGTTGCCACCCAGCTGCTTCTCCTCTATGGACTTCTCCCAGGGAGCAGAAGAAAATAGTCAGCAAGAATGCAGCAGCCCTCACCTAGCATACTCTGTCTAAAGGCAGTGAAACAGCCGGGGACGTGCACTCAGGGTAGACAGGGGAGGCAGAGCCTCCCTTGTCATACTCTATCCCCTATCATACTCCCTGTCATGCTCCTGAGGCTTGTGTGTGCCTCCCCAGCCATTCACCTCACCGCACGTCACTGGAAACAGCAATATGGTAGACAATAGCTCTGAGCTTTGAACACCTCCCAGATGATTCTGATGCAGGAAGAACCTACAGTATGATTTTCTCCAGCCAAATTTTGGGTGGAAGTGCCGGCCACTCAGGCTCGGACTGGGCCACCGGGGATTCAAGGAATTCCCCGGTGGGCCCTCGGCGATATATAGCCACGCCCTCTATTGCTGGAGGGTGGGGATGAGCGCATGTCTCGGTTCGCCCAGGTGCTCCATCCCCCGGCAGGCGCACTCATACACCGGGCATAGTACATTATTAATAAATGGGGGCGCAGTAGAGGACTCCTCTGTGCTGTGTGACGTTACGACACGTGATGTCGCACAAGCGCCACCACACCACCGTGGCCAACAGGAACTGCATCCAAACTCCGTGAAGGCGGCTCGGGGGAGCGTGCTGTCATCAGAGATGACCTGCTGGCTGCTGCTGTTAATCGTGGATGACCGGGGCGCCATGATCTGCAGCCTGTCTCAGTGCAGTGCCGCTATATAAAGGTATGCTCCTGTGTGCGCTGACACTGGCCGAATATTTTAATAATGATATTGTTTGATAATGTGACATTTCTGTTTCTGGAAGGTACCGGCGGGTACCGAAACAGCTGTCGGGCCGGGCCGTACACACTGATGCCGCAGCGATGGTTCATCTTACATGATGAGTAATACGATGATTTTATGGCACTAATGCACTTTATTTTTGTGAACAGACATTGGACCTCTGAATGAGGGTGGCCGCTTTTTTTTTTTTTTGAAAGGCGGCCTCCTGGCCGCTCGCTAAGCTGTGGGTTACCACCCACAGCTTTAGCGAGTGACTAGGTGATGGTCGCGATGGTAGAGACCATCGCGACCATCGGGGCTTGTGACGAGACCCTTGTGGTAGGGTCTCATCTACCGCAAGCCCCAGGTAGCTTCCTGCTCTAACAGAGCAGGAAGCTCCCTGCTGACATCACTGGTGATGTCAGTAGGGCCACCTACAAACGGCAGGCGTTCCTTCAGGTACGGCTCCGTTTGTCCGGCCACTCCCCCCCACCCCGCCTACAAAACATCGACAGCTGCCCCTTTTGCAGCGAGCCCCGGAGCAAGTGCGTTTGTCACTCGCTCCGGGGCTTGCGCACGTGCGAGCGCAGGTCCTCACCATCGACCCGGTTGCGAGCGCACAGTTTTTGTATATATATTTATATATATATATATAATCAAATTTATTCTGAAATTAGGAGTGATGACATACTGTACCTGTTTAAAATTAGTGGGTCCCAGGGGATGGGCTCTACAGCCAATTATTATCTATCTGTAACCGTGGCCAATCGCTACCTTCCTATAACCGTGGCCAATCACTACCTACCTGTGACCACGGCCATTCGCTACCTTCCTGTAACCATTGCCAATCGCTACCTTCCTGTGACCACGACCAATCGCTACCTTCCTGTGACCACAGCCAATCGCTACCTTCCTGTGACCACGGCCAATCGCTACCTTCCTGTTACCGTGGCCAATCGCTACCTTCCTGTTACCGTGGCCAATCGCTACCTTCCTGTTACCGTGGCCAATCACTGCCTGCTTTCGCTGCATATTCCACGTGGGGAGACCATGGAAGCGCTGTTCTGAGGTGCATTGAGGGCGCAAACCTTTTTAGTTATTACACTTAAACTGACATTCCAATGGGACCCAGAAACAGTGTTATAGGACCCCATGTGATGATCACTGGCACTCACATAGTTTTTTGGCTCAGCGCAATATTGATTACGCCCACATCCCTCCCCCTTCCCCTGCAGCCAAGTCGGTCCAATCCTCTCTTTTTGGATGACCACTCTCCTTCTAGCTACTGGCCACGCCCCATAGTGGGCCTCTGTGATTGCATTTCCCTGGTGGGCCCTTCATGCCACAGTCCGACACTGCGGACATTGTAGGATGGGCACCCTGCTCTGTCAGGCACTGCTGCCAGACCCGGTGCTTGAGGGTGTCTTATGAGGTCAGATTACAACTGATGAAGGTCTGGGCATTTCCCAGATGTCAAAGGGCCTGATGCAGCAAGGAATGCAGTTGCTAGTACGCACGCAAATGGCCGATTGTGGCGTACAGCGCAGGCGTATGCATCGCAGTGTGCATGCACAAACTCACGCAGACCCATGGCGGAGTGATTGACAGGCAGCGCCGTTTGTGGGTATTAATGGGGGGGGGGTTTGGCCGTATGCAGGTGAGCCAGTGCATTCAGACGCTGTGGCAGGGGCGTGCATAAATTATCCACTGCGATGCCATACCAGCCTGAGGCCTGATAGTGTGCGTGGAAGTTAGCAATTCCTGAGTAAGGTCAGAGCCTGTGTAAGTGTGTGTGAGGCTGTGATGGTACTCACTGTTACTGATGGTTTTGCAGTCTTGCTAAACATTACGTATGTGTGTAAGGTAAAGTGGGCATCCTTATGTAGTGCGTGGCGGCATTGCGATCGCAATGAATTAGCATACTATCGCAGTTGAACTGCGTGCGTACTCGCTATTGTAATCGTAGTTGCGTTCCATAGTGAATCAGGCCCAAAGTACAGTGACGGCATCTACCATTACATTTACATATTGGCATCCCATAACTTTTGGCACTTCAGTGTACAGTATATATATAGCGAGAGAGTCTGCTATCACATTTTGTTTGTTTGTTTAACAGTATTTGGTTTTAACTAATGTATTTATTTTTTTCTTCCCTTTATGATAGGGTCGAGCCTTTCCTGTTGGCAGTGCCCAGTGTTGCCATGTCCATGTCTATGTGCCAGTAAAACAGTATCGGATGTAATATACATAACGGGAACAGTCAGAGTTAGTCACGTTTACCACTGCCAGTTCTCTAGTCAGAGTTTGGCCACATTGATTGGCATTCCCAATTGTCCTGTCTCCATTGGTGAGCGCCGCGATCTGTTATTATCATAACTCCGGGCTGCAGCATAACTTATTTTGGCTGTGACGCCTGGCACCGAGGTGTTAGTGCATTGCCAGAAACACAATACTGTAAGCCTGTGCTCCTGTAAGTGCTATAAATTGCATATTTTAACACTTGCTCCCTACCATAATCATGAATAAATATATAGAAGAGGATTCCTCTGCCACGTACCATTTGTCTGACATCTTTGGATGCTGATGTAACTTGTGTTTGTTCTAAGGGCTTGATTCAGAGGTGCTAGCCATTTGCGAGCGCTCGCTCTGAATCAGGGCAGATTTAAAAAAAAAAAAATCTGCCTCCAGGCCGCTCGCATAGCTGTGGGTGACCACCCATAGCTTTTGCAAGCGGCCTGGCGATGGTCGCGATTATCGCGACCATCAGGCTTGCGATGAGACCCTTGTGGTCTCGGATCCCGCAAGCCCGAGTGAACTTCCTGATGATGTCAGTAGGGCCACCCACAAATGGCAGGCATTCCTAAGGGAACGCCTCTGTTTGTCCAGCCACCCCCCTTTACTGTGGCATAATGTATATGGGACATTAATGTGGCATAAATGTGTAAGGGGCCTTACTGTGGCATAATGTAAAGGGGGCATTACTGTGGCATAATGTATATGGGGAATTACTGTGGCATAATGTATAAGGGGCATTACTGTGACATAATGTGTTGTAAGGGGCATTAATGTGGCATAATGTGTAAGGGGCCTTACAGTGGCATAATGTAAAGGGGGCATTACTATGGCATAATGTATATGGGGAAGTACTGTGGCATAAATATATAAGAGACATTACTGCGGCATAATGTATAAGGTACATTAATGTGGTTTAATAAATAAGGGGCATTACTGTGGCTTAATGTATAAGGGGCATTACAATGGCATAATGTGTTGTAAGGAGCATTACTGTGGCATAATGTGTTGTAATTGGCATTATTGTGTTGCATAATGTGTTGTAAGGGGCATTACTGTGTTGCATAATGTGTTGTAAGGGACATTACTGTGTTGCATAATGTGTTATAAGGGACATTACTGTGGCATAATGTGTTATAAGGGACATTACTGTATAATAATGTGTTATAATGGACATTTCTGTGGCATAATAAAATGTGAAAAAAATACCTAGGGAGGCCCTGGAGACCTGGAGGTGGCGTTATCCAGGGTCTCCCCCGATTACTGGACTCCTGCTCCACTCGGGGAGAGCAGAGCCGGGAGTCGGTCCCAGTAATCAGCTGTGTAGTCTAAACAGACCGCAAGCTGATTATTGTAAGAAATAAATAGTAAAAAAAATAATTTACTTACCTGACTCCAGGGACCGGTGATCGGGGCTCCGGGTGATGTCCTCCCTCCGGTCAGCTGGTCTCCCATAGTACACTGCGACCCAGTCATCAGGTGATCAAGTCCAAGTGCAGTATGGGATATCAGCTGACCAGAGGCATGGAAGACATCACCGGAGCACCGATGACTGCAGGTAAGTGCTATTAAGGGAGGGGGGGTTGTGGGGGGTGGGGCTTAATGATGGGGCGGGGCTTAGCGCCGGGGGGGTAGCAGCGGCGGCCGGTCGGCGCATACGTGGCCACTTTGTCTCAGTTTTTTTTGCGAAAATCCCGTGACTAGTGTGCAGATGGGATTCGCAGGGACTGAGCTTTTTCACAAGCTCTGTCCCTGCAAGGGATTTGTAGTAAATCCCTGTGATATTGCCTGAATTCGCAATGCGAATTCAGTCATTAATATCACACTACAATCTGAATTCAATATGCGGATTGTACTAAATAGAGCCCAATGTGTTATAAGGGACATTACTGTGTCACAAAAACACACACCCTTTTCGTCCTCTAAGTTGTATTTTTTTTGGGGGGTGCCAAATTATGGCCTTGCCCCGGGTGACAAAAAATCATAGTTTCGGCCCTGATTAGAGGATCACATCCATTGCCCTCAGGTGAATATTATTGGCTTGGACACCACATAATGGGGGTCATTCAGACCCGGTCGCAAGCGCTGAGCGCTCACAACCGGGTCGATGTTCCCCCACTGGGCATGCGCACGTCGGAGCCGGCTCCGACATGCGCATGTGCGAGACCCGGCTAGCGACGAGCGGTCAGTCGCCAGGGGTCTCGCACCAAAGGGGACGAGCTGTCGATGGTGAGTGACAGCTCGCCCCGTTTGGGAGGCGGGCAGGGGGCGTGGCTGGCCAAACGGAGGCTGGCCAAACGCTTGCCGTTTGGGGGCGGCCCCACTGACATCAGCAGTGATGTCAGTGGGGAGCTTCCTGCTCGATCAGAGCAAGAAGCTCCCTGGGGCTTGCGAGTGCCGAGACCCAACCTTAGGGTCTTGTCGCAAGCCCCGATGGTCGGGCTGGTCTTGACCATTGCGACCATCACCCTGATCAGTCGCTAGAGCTGTGGGTGGTAGACGGGTGGGAGACGGCACTACAAGATGCAACCGGCCACCCTCATTCAGAGCGACCGCTTGCATCTAACGACCGCCTCTGAATGAGGTAGAATGTCTCAGTAAAACTGATTATACACAAGACAAGTCAAGGTCAAAAAATTGCTTGAGAAAATATTCACCTCGTTCTACATTTGGCAGTAAAATGTTGCACATTGTTCTAAGTGAAGTTGGTCTTATATGTTCCCAGTCCTAACCCAGCCCCACCGCATTGCAAAATTAACTAACCACCATTGTCTCAGCTATACATGTAGACTGCAATCTTCATGAATTGCAAATACACAAATACAGTGTGGAAAGCTATACCGCAGAATGGTGAAAGAAAGCCGAAACTTAAAGATTGCATGGTTGGAACACTGAACCTCTGCTATGGAAATCAACAGGTTGTATGGCTGGAACAGCTCCCCTCTGCCATGGAACCTGAAGGGTAGTATGGCTAAAATATTGTCCCTCTACCATGGAACTTGAAGATTGCACAGTATGGCTGGAGTATCGCACCTTTGTATTGCTAGAATATCACAACTCTACCAGGGAACTGGAATGTTGTATGGCTGGAATATCGCACTTTTACCATGGAACCCAGGGATGTATGGCTGGATTATCACACTTTTGCCATGGAAACCAGAGATGTATGGCTGGAATATCACACTTTTACCGTGGAACCCAGGGATGTATGGCTGGAATCTTACACTTTTACCGTGGAACCCAGGGATGTATGGCTGGAATATCATACTTTTGCCATGGAAACCAGAGATGTATGGCTGGAATATCACACTTTTGCCATGGAACCCAGGGATGTATGGCTGGAATATCACACTTTTGCAGTGGAACCCAGGGATGTATGGCTGGAATATCACACTTTTGCCGTGGAACCCAGGGATGTATGGCTGGAATATCACACTTTTGCCGTGGAACCCAGGGATGTATGGATGGAATATAAGACTCTACCAGGGAACTGGAATGTTGTATGGCTGTAATATCACACTTTTGCTGTGGAACCCAGGGATGTATGGCTGGAATATCACACTTTTGCCGTGAAAACCAGGGATGTATGGCTGGAATATCACACTTTTGCTGTGGAACCCAGGGATGTATGGCTGGAATATCACACTTTTGCTGTGGAACCCAGGGATGTATTGCTGGAATATCACACTTTTGCCGTGGAAACCAGGGATGTATGGCTGGAACATCACACTTTTGCTGTGGAACCCAGGGATGTATAGCTGGAATATCACACTTTTGCTGTGGAACCCAGGGATGTATGGCTGGAATATCACACTATTGTTGTGGAACCCAAGGATGTATGGCTGGAATATAAGACTCTACCAGGGAACTTGAATGTTGTGTGGCTGGAATATCGCACTTTTGCTGTGGAACCCAGGGATGTATGGCTGGAATATCACACTTTTGCCATGGAAACCAGGGATGTATGGCTGGAATATCACACTTTTGCTGTGGAACCCAGGGATGTATGGCTGGAATATCACACTTTTGCAGTGGAAACCAGGGATGTATGGCTGGAATATCACACTTTTGCCGTGGAACCCAGGGATGTATGGCTGGAATATAAGACTCTACCAGGGAACTGGAATGTTGTATGGCTGGAATATCACACTTTTGCCGTGGAAACCAGGGATGTATGGCTGGAATATCACACTTTTGCCGTGGAAACCAGGGATGTATGGCTGGAATATCACACTTTTGCTGTGGAACCCAGGGATGTATGGCTGGAATATCACACTTTTGCCGTGGAACCCAGGGATGTATGGCTGGAATATCACACTTTTGCCGTGGAAACCAGGTATGTATGGCTGGAATATCACACTTTTGCTGTGGAACCCAGGGATGTATGGCTGGAATATCACACTTTTGCTGTGGAACCCAGGGATGTATGGCTGGAATATAAGACTCTACCAGGGAACTTGAATGTTGTGTGGCTGGAATATCGCACTTTTGCTGTGGAACCCAGGAGTGTATGGCTGGAATATAAGATGCTACCAGGGAACTTGATCGTTGTATGACTGGAATATCGCACTTTTGCTGCATGAAATTTTCTCTCTAAATACAAATTACCTTTTATATATTTCATGCAAAATCCAGAAATGATTTTAGATGACTCAGGATAGGATTACTCTGCCATTGTCGCTCATACTCAGTCCTTGAAGACGCCAACATGTGACTTTATAGATTTAGACAGAGCTGCCGGTAACTGCAATTAATTGATTCACTTGAGAATTATATAGGAAAAATGTCAACTTTTAACTTAAAGCCTATCCATGATGTAGACACGGCGGAGGCAGCCATTAGTTAATTCACTAGGCGCAAGTCACATGACTGAGGCATGAGGAAGACAACAACCAGGAGGAACAGGCCTGGACGTCACGTGAGTTCGGATCACCTCTTTAAAATATATATAAATCGATTAAAAAGATTATTAAAGAAGTTTGTTGATCGCACTAAGCGGCATTGGCAGTCGCTTTGCAGCGCGTTCCCTCTTACAGATTACATTCATTAAATTAAAATCCAATAGCAAAGTTTATGTAGCTGCCATAATGTACAGAGTAGAGTATATCACTGTGAAAATGAATCAGCCATTAACGTGTTATCATCTAGAAAGGGAGAGGGTGCTAAAGACAGATACACCCATCAGTAATGAGCCTGACTGCTACTTAAAACAGCATTAATACTGGGCAAGACTTCAATTAACTATAACTTTCCTGAGGACGGTTCTAGGATCCAGGGATCGCTGTGTAGGCGCAGTGACGTTGGCTGTATAAATCTGCTAAAAGCAGATCAGTTAAGGAGCCCCATACATTTAATTTCCGTCACGGCCATTACAAGATTAACGTGTCGCGGATTTCCATGACATTACGGGAAGGAGAGAAGAAGTAAGAGGTTTCATTCGGGCTACAGTATATAGATTTTCCTTTCTGACAATCACCTGGGAAAGAAACGTCTTTTAATCCAACTTAATGTGCTTTATTCTTTGCGTGGATGACACAGGAAGGTGCCCGGCGGAGTTGTTTGAATGTCGGCACTGCGGCACAGTGTCCAGAAACGATTAGCTTGCTGCGCTAGACTCATGCTGCTTTCTGCGTGCAGACTGGGGGCCGCACGGAACGCCGATGATCGCGTAGCTGAGCGATATTTTGCTACTGTGCGTGCGTGAAAAGTCTTGAAAATGACTGCGGGGCATGTGTTATACAGAGCGTACACAGGGCCTAATTCAGACCCGCTCGCGAGCACTGAGCGCTCGCTAGCGGGTCAATGGTGCCCTAATGCGCATGCGCACGACGGAGGGAGCTCCGTCGTGCGCATGCGCGAGACCCGCATAGCGACAGCCAAGCTGTCGCTATGGGTCTCGCACCAAAGGTGGGCGTGCCGGGGGCGTTGCTGCCCAGACGGAGACGTTCCCATGGGAACGCCTTCCGTCTGGAGCCGGCCCCACTGACATCACAAGTGATGTCAGTGGGAGTAATTTTGGTTCTGATAGGGCCAAAAGCACTCCAGGGCTTGCGGCAGCGAGCCCCTACCGCAGGGTCTCGTCGCAAGCCCGATCGTCGCGATGGTCTTGACCGTCGCGACCATCTTTTTGGCCGCTCGCATAAGCTGTGGGTGGTCACACACAGCTTTGTGAGCGGCCAGGAGGCCGCTCCATTTTTAGGTAGGAGGGCCCTGATTCAGAGCGAGCGCACTGGTCAGAGCGTCCGGCTCTGAATCAGGCCCACAGAGCGGCTAATAGGATTGCGCAAAAAGTACAAATTGGCACGATAAGACGTTTTTCACAGAAATGAGGCTTATCGCAGATAATTGAATTCTCCTCTTAGCACCATTTTTATTATAGTGCTCCTGCCATATAACTTTCCACTGAATGGGTCTCATTAATGGCAATGGGTGTTTCATCATCATCAACATTACTACTGATTTTCCCATTTCCTTTGGAAACGGAATTTGGGGTGGGAGGATTTTTTACTTTTTGTAACTCTCCAATCACAGTGGAATGTACCAAATACAATTTCTGGGTCTCAAACAACAACAACAGTTAAAAACGGCTGTATAACATTGTCCCAGATGGATATCGAGTGTGCATAGACCCTGCTCCAGGGATTGTGGTAAAAGCTTAGCTGAACTCCTCTGATATCTAGCTAAGATATTGGGGGAATGAAATTAGATTGGGTAGGGGGCGTGGCCTCGTGGCCAAACCGCCATTTTCGTAATATCGGGGATCCGGAGATGCGGACTGCCCCCGGGCACCAGCCTGTGTGCAGTGCCGGCTCCCTCACTGTCAGGAGCCGAGTGCAGCACCCGGCTAATGTCACTGAAGAGGGGTCGGCTTTTTGGTGTCACCCCTGGCCCGCATCCCACGCACCTCCCTTGTGACGCCACTTCCGAGCTCCTGTAGCTAATGAGACGGAGGGTGAAATTTGGATGGAGACGTATACAGTGTCAGACTGGGACATAAAGGGCTCACCAGGGAATACAGTGGTAGGGGTCCCAGCTTAAGGGGCATGGCCAGTCATCAGAGGGGGTGTGGCCAGCCAGCACAGAGAGACTTGGCCAACCACTAATGAGGATACACAAATAACAGGGCTACGCTTTATAAAGGAATGTACAGGGGTGTATCAGGACCACCCCTAGTGATTGGCAGAAGGAATAATATTGGTGTAGTTTGCATAGAAACAAAGCAATCACCCAAATACATCCATGATCCTGCTCCACCAAGTCACTGCGCCCTACAGGAGAGGGTGGGACCCAAAGGCTTTGGGGCCCACTGGTGATTTCTCCTGTACACCTATGGGCCACACATAATCCCAATTTGTGTACAAGAAAATGTGTTTGTTGGCTTATATGCATATTTGTACGGTGCGTCTCATAGCCATCATAATCATTATCATCAGGGAGCACTTGCTCCAGGCCATAACTGTTGCAAGAGATGCGTCTGGAAACGTGAGTGTTTATGTTTCTGCCCCAACTCAGCGCAGTCCACAGTTGCGTCACCATGTACTCACTAAACATTGCCTATACAAGAACGTCCCTTTCCAGCCCAGTTATCTCTGCTCAGACGCAAGATACGACTGAAATGTGTACATCTCCGCATCACGCATAGTGGTGTTTTCCGCGCTTGTTTCTGGAGCATGCACAATGTGAATAAAACCCATGATGTGCTCTGCAAACAGGCGCACGTTCAATTCTGCGCTGACCCCATGGAAGCTTATTCAGCAGTGCCCACCCGATTTCCCCGGGACTGCCGCCGCCTTACTGACATAATGTAACATTCAGAAAACTGGAGAGGCTCTGAAGCAACACCCACCTCTGGCACCCAAAAATGGGGCGTGGCCTAACGTAGAGGGGAGTGGCCTTGCAGGAAATCCCAATCGCTTCACTCCGGGAGCACACCCAGCATCCTCTGTGACAGGAGCCGGGTGCTGCAGGAGAATGTCACACTGCAGCACCCGGCAATTTTGGTATCACCCCCTCCGAGAGTGACACCCAGTGCGGCCCCATAGCGACGTCACTGATGAATACCACTAACCATTAATGTCACTGAGAGACCAGCCAAAGAACACTGGGCCTGATTCACAACCGATCACAACTGCGATTACGCACGCAGACGTCCGATTGCTGCGTTCTGTACATGTGTATGCCTCGCAATGCACATGCG
Source organism: Taudactylus pleione (assembly GCA_031769625.1). Taxonomy (NCBI): domain Eukaryota; kingdom Metazoa; phylum Chordata; class Amphibia; order Anura; family Myobatrachidae; genus Taudactylus; species Taudactylus pleione. Next base: position 142,620 of record JAUIMM010000424.1, on the reverse strand, counting down.
CGAAGGTCTCACTGCGATCGGGACTGTGATCGCAGTCACTACGCAGACCCATCACAGAGTAATTGATAGGAAGTACCGTTTGGGGGTGTTGACCACCTGGTCGCAGACACTATGCAGACCCATCGCAGAGTGATTGACAGGAAGTACCATTTGGGGGTGATGACGGGGGGTGGTTTGTGAAACGCAGGCGTGCCAGTGCATTTGAACACCGTTACAGGGGCGTGCATAAATTAGCCACTGCGATGCCCTACGCAGCTTGTGTACTCACTGAGTGCGCTGAGGTTAGCAAATTCTGAGTAAGGTCAGACCTTGTGCAAGTGTACGTGAGGCTACGATGTTACTCCATGTTACTGATGCTTTCGCAGTCTTGCTAAGTATTACGGATGTGAGTAAGGGGAAGTGGGCGTCCTTACGTTGTGCTGCGACGGCATAAGATTGCAAATATTTGCATATTTTCGCAGTGGTACTGTGTGTGTAATCACAGCTGGGATCGCAATATCGATTCGTAATGAATCAACCCCACAGTCCTTACTGCCCTTTAGTGAGTCTCTCTTAGTTACTCAAATTAAATGGTTACTTAAATGGGCAGGAGACTTGTACCTGATAATCCTGCAACAGTGATACTTGTAATGCAATGCCACACAATGGGGTTTATTATAATTGTATTACAATACTTTGAAGTACACGTATGTTGGTACAGGTTAAGATTAAAAAAGTTGATAATGACTTACCAATAGAATCTGTTAGGTGTTATCCTCTCGTGCATCAGGTGCCATCTCCTTCCAAAGTCCATGGAGCTGTATAGCTGGAAGAAGGAGAACAAGGAGGTGAAATACACAATCACTCACACAGTGTGACAGGGGCAGTGACAGGATGCGAGGAGGGGAATGGAGGCATCAGGAGGCCACAGACTGAGAGATATATAGTGGGAGGAGCAGGGTCCCCAGCAGCACAGAGTATATCAGGAGATGAGTGATGTGTTAGTGAGGACAGGGCTGCATATGACAGAGGCAGTGACATGATGTGAGGAGGGGAATGGAGGCAGCAGGAGGACACAGACTGAGAGTTATATAGTGGAAGGAGCAGGGGCCCCAGCTGCACAGAGTATATCAGGAGATAAGTGATGTGTTAGTGAGGACAGGGCTGCATGTGACAGGGGCAGTGACATGATGTGAGGAGGGGAATGGTCACAGCAGTAATGCACAGACTAAGAGTCATGTAGTGGGAAGAGCAGGGTCCCCAGCAGCACAGAGTATATCAGGAGATGAGTGTTGTGTCAGTGAGGACAGGGCTGCATGTGACAGAGTCATATAGTGGAAGGAGCAGGGTCATCCAGCAGCACAGAGTATATCAGGAGATGAGACCTAACCCTTCATCTTTATCATATTAGCATACTTTTTGTACCCACCATCTGGGATAGTTTATATTATAGAATACAAAATATTCATTTTTCATTTGCAACATAAAAAATCTTGCCATTTGTTTAATTAATGTAAATTTATACTAATGTTTGATAAGTGCATCTGTTACTGTGTGGGCTGAAACAGTATTGAAGGGAACACAGCTTATCACTTCACTAGATGAGACAGCCATGGCTCAGCGTCAACTGAGAGCAGGAAGAGCTGTAAATAGGTTGTGGGTCCTGTGTAATCCGGGGTCACACTCAGGGCCCGATTCAAACCCGCCAGCTAGATGCGTTCGCATGCAGCCAAAGTATGCAAATCCCGCGATCGCTAGCAAGACATTAGCACGCCCACTATTTCTTGGCGTGTGATCGCGGTATGTATGTACTTTCCCATAGTAACACACGTCATCTCCAGGAAGTGTATGCAACAATCGATAACATCGATAACATCGGAGCCATACGCACTTGTGGCTGACTATACCCTACGCAAGCACTGCCAGTGCGGCTGTGTGTAATTCATCCATGTGACGTGTACTATGACGCTCCGTCTTAATTATGCACGCCTCTGAAAAACGCCGTTAGGACGCTCAGAGGCACCTGCGTTTTCATCGACCATCCCGTGTCACCGCCCATAAACGGCTCGTCCTGTCACTCATTCTAGCGAAGTCTCTATGCACAGCAAACGAACGCTTCCCGATCACATGGACTAGTTCTCACACTGCGACTCATACGCATGGGCACATTGCAAACATCGGCAGCTATGTGCGAACGCAGCCTAGCGAGCGGGTTCGAATCAGGTCCTCAGTCCGCATCTCCCACCCAGTGCATTGTGACTCTCTCCTCATCTCAGACTCCGCTCCTCCTCCTCTTCCTCAGCGATGAGTGGGATCTGTGATTGAGTAACTGGGGATCTCAGGTAGAGGAGTCACCTATTGGGGTATACAATTGGGAAGCCGGCTGCCTTAATACCAGCAGCCGGCTTCCCGACTGTCATATCCCGGCGAGGGATGAAATGCCGGGCGTCTAGATGTAGACGCCTGACATTTCCCCGACACCGGGAAACCGGCATCCCGATCGAAGGGATGCCAGGCGCCACGAGCGGACAGCCGCGGGGGAGAGGGTTAGGTTTAGGGCACCCGGGGGGGGATTTAGGATTAGGCACCCCCCAGGAGGGTTAGAGTTAGGATAGGGGGTGGGAGGGTTAGGCACTTAGAGGGGGGACTTAGGGTTAGGCAGCGGGGAAGGGGGGGGTTAGGCACTTAGAGGGGGGATTAGGGTTAGGCACTTGGGGGGGGAGGTTAGGGTTAGGCACCCCTTAGGAGGGTTAGGGGGTTAGGTTAGTTAGTACTTACCTATCCATGATCGGGTTTTCCAGCGCTGTCGGGCTTACGCTGCCGGGAACACTGTTGTTGTCGGCCAGGTGCTGCCGGGAATCGAACCGCCGGACATGTGGCCGGCAGTATTTCATACCGATTCCCCTATTGGTGGTCGTTGTGGTGAATATAGTGGGCTGCCTGCAAATGCCTAAAAAGGGTGCCCAAATCGTCTTCTGCTACTGTAATAATCCAGTCATGTCCCAATCCACTCAGCCTTGCGTCACCAACATGCACCAGCAGCAGCTCCTTTCCTAGACATAGCTACATGCCCATGACGCTTCTACCAGTCAGATCTGTTGCGTACGACCGCAGTGCTGCCGCCAAGTTAATACCCCATAAACGGAGACGGATGAGATCTCTCTGATTCAGAATCTGCCGGAGATATGGAAGAATGCGTAAATTCACTTCTGCGCAGTTTGCTAAAGTGCGCTATTTAAGAATCTGCGTCCGGGTGAGATTCAGGCCTCGGGGCTCTGAAATGATGAATCTTCCTATGATAGAAGAAGCGCAGTACAGTCACTATCACAGGCCTTGATCACTGAATGTGATGGACTGGTAAGACTCGGCACTGGGCACATTCCCGGCAGCCTTGCCCAGGCCGCAGATTGGAAACCCGGAGAAAACTAATGGTATTGAAGAGCGGAGTGCCCAGGATTGGAGTTGTGAGCCGGATAATCGCTCTGACACTTCTCACACTCCTAATTATGAGCATAACAGGGGAACTTGTACCTCAGCAGATCCTTCGCCCAGCTGTTCCTGCTCCACTCAGCCGAGACCAGTGACTTGCAGAGATAAAAATAACATTTCACAAAGCGTACGGGGAAGAGAGAGTAGCGATCATTTCATTCTTCCAGGAACGGCGCACAGAATAGGACAGCCAGCGCTTCCTGGCGCTTCAAGGTGTTTTTCCCAAAGACGACCTGTACTAGCGTATTTGTGTGCGGTGCCAGGGAGCTGTGACCAGATTGTCATCACAGAGCAGCTGTAACAGGGACACTATACTGCAACATGAATGGGGAAAAGAACCAAAGCCCTGGCTACTCTGAGATAGGACTATGTGAACTCTGAGGGGTAAATTTACTAAGCTCTAATGAATTCGAATGCGGATAAATCGCACGTTAAATGCATATTCGCAATTTACTAAATGCTAAAATCGTCCGAGTTTGTCCCATTCTAACCGGAAAAATTGGTTGAGAACATCTGAAACTCGGACGGTAACATGTTTTCAGACAAACAGACCATCGGTCCAACTCGGCAGCCTTTTGCCTGGAAATTTACTAAGGATTCAAATTTGTCATCGCGGCCAAAATACGGTACACATCGGCTGCAAAAGACGGTAAAATGAACCCAGATAGAAGTCTCAAATAAAACACCTTTTTTCGAGTTTGACATCTGAACATACTTAACCATAAATGACACCTCAAGTCTGTGGCCACTATAAGCCTGGGGTTAGGCACATGCAGACACTTCTCTCCTGTTACATAGAGAACCAAAGCATGGCAGAGCTTTCTGTGCTGGATGGAGATCGTTTGGGGGCTGTGAGATACCTGAGGCTCTGCCACCAGGCTGGAAGAAAGCGGAGTCATGAAAGTGATCATGGTCAGCATTGGCCGATGGCGAAGTCATACATGCCGTGGCGTGACTCTGTAGCGCAGGGCATCTTTTTTGCCTTCAAATGCGTAATAGCACAAGCAGCTTCTGCTGTTGAAAATTATACGCAGCAGTTGCCTATGTTTTGTGTTGCTCACAGAATATTTATTATTTATTTATTAACAGTTTCTTATATAGCGCAACAAATTCCGTTGCGCTTCACAATCTGAATTAACATTATACTGGGTTGTAAAAGACATTCATACATACATAAAAGACATACATACATACATACATACATACATACATAAAATACATACATACATACATAAAAGACATACATACATACATACATACATACATACATAAAATACATACATACATACATAAAAGACATACATACATACATACATACATACATACATAAAATACATACATACATACATAAAAGACATACATACATACATACATACATACATAAGGGTAAGAGAACATAGGAATGCTGCATCATTTTATACAGCAGAAGCTGCTTGTGCTACCTATTCGCATCACAGTGCCAAAAAGAGGCATTTGAAGGAAAAAAAAATCACACGAAAAGACGCCCGGCTTATGAGTAGCGCGACTTGTAAGCGCGCTGAGGATAGATGTATGTGAACACATCTGTAAGTGGGATCGGTAGGAATGACCGCCGGACAGTTACTAACGCACTATGGCCCTCATTCAGAGCCGTACGCTCTGAGCAGAGCGCACGCTCTGAATGAGGGCCGGGCTCCATTTTCATGGAGCGTCCTCCACACCCACAGGCTATACGAGCGTGCATTGTGATGGCCGCGATGGTCTCGACCATCGCGACCATCGAAATTGCGAGCCGGAGCCTGCGGTTGAGGTTTTCAACCGCAAGCTCCGGAGTGATTTTGGCTCTATCAGAGCCAAAATCACTCCCACTGACATCACTAGTGATGTCAGTGGGCCGGCTTCTGACGGGAGGCGTTCCCGTGGGAACGCCCCCGTCAGGGAGGCACGCCCCCGGCACGCCCACCAAAGGGGGCGTGCTGTCAATCAACATTGACAGCACGCCCCCTTTGATCGGACTCAAAGAGCGAAGGACTTTCCTTCGCTCGTCGCGTCTGGCGCATGCGCACGACGGTGCTCCCTCTGTCGTGCGCATGCTCAGTCCATAACATCGACCCACTTGCGAGCGGACAGCCGCTCGCGAGTGGGTCTGAATCAGGCCCAATATGGTTACTCTCACCATCAGTTACTAACCCGCTATATGATTACTCTCACCATCAGTTACTAACCCGCTATATGGTTACTCTCACCATCAGTTACTAACCCGCTATATGGTTACTCTCACCATCAGTTACTAACCCGCTCTATGGTTACTCTCACCATCAGTTACTAACCCGCTATATGATTACTCTCACCATCAGTTACTAACCCGCTATATGATTACTCTCACCATCAGTTACTAACCCGCTATATGATTACTCTCACCATCAGTTACTAACCCGCTATATGATTACTCTCACCATCAGTTACTAACCCGCTATATGATTACTCTCACCATCAGTTACTCACCCGCTATATGATTACTCTCATCATCAGTTACTAACCCGCTGTATGATTACTCTCACCATCAGTTACTAACCCGCTGTATGATTACTCTCACCATCAGTTACTAACCCGCTATATGGTTACTCTCACCATCAGTTACTAACCCGCTATATGGTTACTCTCACCATCAGTTACTAACCCGCTATATGATTACTCTCACCATCAGTTACTAACCCGCTATATGATTACTCTCACCATCAGTTACTAACCCGCAATATGATTACTCTCACCATCAGTTACTAACCCGCTATATGGTTACTCTCACCATCAGTTACTAACCCGCTATATGGTTACTCTCACCATCAGTTACTAACCCGCTATATGGTTACTCTCACCATCAGTTACTAACCTGTAATATGGTTACTCTCACCATCAGTTACTAACCCGCTATATGGCTACTCTCACCATCAGTTACTAACTCGCTATATGGTTACTCTCACCATCAGTTACTAACCCACTATATGGTTACTCTCACCATCAGTTACTAACCCGCTATATGATTACTCTCACCATCAGTTACTAACCCGCTATATGGTTACTCTCACCATCAGTTACTAACCCGCTATATGATTACTCTCACCATCAGTTACTAACCCGCTATATGGTTACTCTCACCATCAGTTACTAACCCGCTATATGGTTACTCTCACCATCAGTTACTAACCCGCTATATGGCTACTCTCACCATCAGTTACTAATCCGCTATATGGTTACTCTCACTATAAGAGTTACTTACCCGCTATATGGTTACTATCACCATCAGATACTAACCAGCTATATGGTTACTCTCAACCTTAAGTTGGTAACCCGCTATATGGTTACTCTCACCATCAGTTACTAACCCGCTATATGATTACTCTCACCATCAGTTACTAACCCGCTATATGGCTACTCTCACCATCAGTTACTAACCCACTATATGATTACTCTCACCATCAGTTACTAACCCGCTATATGGTTACTCTCACCATCAGTTACTTACCCGCTATATGGCTACTCTCACCATCAGTTACTAACCCGCTATATGGCTACTGTCACCATCAGTTACTAACCCGCTATATGGCTACTCTCACCATCAGTTACTAACCCGCTATATGGTTACTCTCACCATCAGTTACTAACCCGCTATATGGCTACTCTCACCATCAGTTACTAACCCGCTATATGGTTACTCTCACCATCAGTTACTAACCCGCTATATGGCTACTCTCATCATCAGTTACTAACCCGCTGTATGATTACTCTCACCATCAGTTACTAACCCGCTATATGGCTACTCTCACCATCAGTTACTAACCCGCTATATGATTACTCTCACCATCAGTTACTAACCCGCTATATGGCTACTCTCACCATCAGTTACTAACCCGCTATATGGTTACTCTCACCATCAGTTACTAACCCGCTATATGGCTACTCTCATCATCAGTTACTAACCCGCTGTATGATTACTCTCACCATCAGTTACTAACCCGCTATATGGCTACTCTCACCATCAGTTACTAACCCGCTATATGATTACTCTCACCATCAGTTACTAACCCGCTATATGGTTACTCTCACCATCAGTTACTTACCCGCTATATGGTTACTCTCACCATCAGTTGCTAACCCACTATATGGCTACTCTCACCATCAGTTACTAACCTGCTATATGGTTACTCTCACCATCAGTTACTAATCCGCTATATGGCTACTCTCACCATCAGTTACTAACTCGCTATATGGTTACCCTCACTATCAGTTACTAACCCGCTATATGGTTACTCTCACCATCAGTTACTTACCCGCTATATGGCTACTCTCACCATCAGTTACTAACTCGCTATATGATTACTCTCACCATCAGTTACTAACCCGCTATATGGTTACTCTCACCATCAGTTACTAACCCGCTATATGGTTACTCTCACCATCAGTTACTAACCCGCTATATGATTACTCTCACCATCAGTTACTAACCCGCTATATGGTTACTCTCACCATCAGTTACTAACCCGCTATATGATTACTCTCACCATCACTTACTAACTCGCTATATGGTTACTCTCACCATCAGTTACTAGCCCGCTATATGGTTACTCTCACCATCAGTTACTAACTCGCTATATGGTTACTCTCACCATCAGTTACTAACCCGCTATATGATTACTCTCACCATCAGTTACTAACCCGCTATATGGTTACTCTCACCATCAGTTACTAACCCGCTATATGGTTACTCTCACCATCAGTTACTAACCCGCTATATGGTTACTCTCACCATCAGTTACTAACTCGCTATATGGCTACTGTCACCATCAGTTACTAACCCGCTATATGGCTACTCTCACCATCAGTTACTAACTCTCTATATGGTTACGCTCACCATCAGTTACTAACTCGCTATATGGCTACTCTCACCATCAGTTACTAACTCGCTATATGGTTACTCTCACCATCAGTTACTAACTCGCTATATGGTTACTCTCACCATCAGTTACTAACTCGCTATATAGTTACTCTCACCATCAGAGTTTGGCGCCAGTTTATTACAGAGATGCCACGAAAGGAATGGTTAGCCTACGAATATGTTTGTAATCCTGTAATAACCAAAGCCTCTGATTTTAACGTTGATATTTCACTGGCCACACACGTCCAATCATTCATTCTGATCATTCCGTATCGACCTGAGACACAACTGACAGTAGGTGGATGATCTAATGCTCTTCTATGCAGATGGCAATACAGATCAATAATCCAATTGGGGTAAGTGAAAACTTTTCATCCACAATAATTGTGTTGATTGTGATTGAAGTAGATTAGTGGACATGCCACAAGGCTCTGTGTCTAATACAGCAGAACTGCACATTATTATAACTAATATAGGGGAGATGTATCAAGCCCTGGAGAGAGATAAAGTGGGGAAGTTTCCCAAAACAACCAATCAGCTCCCCCACTTGCATGTGGCCCCTCTGCTATCAGGCTCCACAAACTGTGACCGTCCTTCCAAAATCAGGCCTAGAGGAAGGTATGCAAAGAGCTTATAAGCTGATTAGAACAAATTGTGTATCTTAATTGTATACAGTAATGTTGTAATGTGAATAGAATTCATTGACAATTATATGTATATAGTATACGAGTATGGGATCTATTTACTAAGCTGTGTTAGGAGATAAAGAGAACGGTGATAAGGTACCAGCCAATCAGCTCCTAACTGCCATGTCACAGGCTGTGTTTGAGAAATGGCAGTTAGGAGGGAGAAATCTGTCATTCTGGGTATGCTTCTGGCTACTGAGCAAGGGCCTGTCCTGAGGTGCCCTCCAAGCAGCTTCTTCCTCCAAATAAAGCCACGTACATGCGCAGCGCAGTATGCCACGGTCACGAACAGAGCGGGCTCAGTGGGCCTGATTCAGAGCCGGATGCTCTTTCAGAGCGCTCGCTCTGAATCAGGGCTTTTTTTTTTGTGACCAGCCACAGCTATTGTGAGCGGCCAGGTGATGGTCGTGATGGTCTTGACCCTTGTGGTAGGGTCTCGTTCCCACAATCCCCTCATGATGTCAGTGGGGCCGCCACCAAACGGGAACGCCTCTATTTGTCAAGCCACCCCTCCTGCCCACCTCCAAAACGGGGCAAGCTGTCAATCAAAATCGATAGCTGCCCCGCTTTGGTGCGAGACCCGTAGCGACGAAGTGCCCGTCACTAGCCAGGTCTCGCGCATGCGCACTTCGGAGCCAGCTCCGGCGTGTGCATGCGCAGTGGCTAAACATCGACACGCTCATGAGCGGGTCTGAATCAGGCCCAGTGTCACGAAAGGCTCTGTTACATTGCTGTCTATAGATAATAATAATATATGTTTGTTATCTCAGCTGCATTTCTCATCCAGGCTATCCTGGCTCGTGGATTTCCGTGAAATTCACAGATATTTATAGAGGTGTGGGCCCAAAAGTAGCAGCCACCAAACTGCTGGTACCGACGTAATTTCAGCAATTTAGCCGCTAGATTTAAAGAAGCGATGGTTTAACAGGCAAAACCAGGTTAGTCGCCTTTTAAATTATTGCCGCTTTAAATCTAGCAGCTGAATCATGACATTATCGCCAGTGCCTGCAGCTCGCAGGGTTTTATCCGTTTGGGTCCTAATGTGAATTACTCATTATTAACACTGGAAGGCTGAAACAATCTACCTACAGTATATTCCTGCTATCGTGGAGACTTGCAAATGTCAATAAAAATCTTCTTTCCCAAGTCGGCCGGGAGTCTCCCGAAAATCTGATGGCGCTCCCAGCCCCCCAGAAAAGTAGGCAAGCCTCCTGCCGAGCCCATGGACACCTCCGCAATTACCGGACAAACCCCCACAGCGAGGGGGGGTGGTGATGACATGATACGCGCTGAATCGCGTCATCATAACCCATTGCATTGTGTAGCGGGGGCGGGTCCAAAATGATGCGAATGCACTACTGCGCTCAGCCTCCACTGTCGGGGGATTTCCCTGGCCCCACTCCCCTATGCTGCGCCAGCTACCCCACTTGGCTGCCCCTCCCTCAACTTATATAGTGACATTGTAAGAAACGCTTTAAGAAATAAATACAATTAGTGACTTTTGGATGTAAGCAAACAATAATAATAATAATAATTAAAGGTTTGTTATCTCCTGACAGAGGTTCCCAAACTCTGCCATTACATTCCAGGTTTAAAGGATATCCATGCTTAAACCCAGATGGTTAGATTATGCTTGCCGACTATCTGGCTGCACCTTCCGGGAGGGAGCAGCCAGATCGGCTTTACTGGGGGGGCGTGGCCAGCAAACGGGGCGGGGCCGGCCAGACTAAAAGAGTATGCGGGTGGGGCGGGGGGTGGAGCCACGTGATCGCGTCACTTTGGCCCCCCGCTGCCGAGGATTTTACTGTAATTGTGGTGGGGGGCAGGAGGGGTTTGCAGCCGCCGGGAGACTTGCCTGCCTTCCCGGGAGGTCAGGAGCGGCACCCGATTTTCAGGAGGCTCCCGACCAAATCGGGAGGGTAGGCAAGTATGGGTTAAATCAAATTGACTGAGGTACTAAATAAGTCACCTGTGCTCAAGCATGGCGATCTTTAAAACTGGGCCCTGATTCAGACCCGCTCGGAAGCGCACAGCGCCCACAAGCGGGTCGATGGACCCCCTCTGCGCATGCGCCGTGGTCAAAATTGATTGGAAATTACTGGAAATAAATGTTATTGAGGTTAATTATACTGTAGGAACAAAAATAGGCCCATTTTATGTGATTTTAGCTGTTTTTATGATATTTTAAGAAACAATCCAGATCCAGATCCAAAACCGAAAAACAAAACACCAAGGAAAAAAATCCAAAACCAGATTCAGATCCAAAACCAAAACACGAGGGTCGTCGCACATCTCTAATGTCAATATGTTCATTATGTGTCGAGAGTACATGTCACGGTTAGATTTAGGGTTTGGGGTGTGATTATAGCTCTAACATGGTAAAAACGCTATGTCGACTGTGGACATTCAGACCATGTCAACACATTACATACTGCACATCACAAAAATTACATTGAATTAATAACGAGATACAGGGCGGGATGCTGGGCCATCTCTTCCATTGGGCTTGCTGGGCAATTGCCCAAGGGCTCGAAGCTTCTAGAGGCGCGCCAACACTCCCCCTGCAGCCGCGGGCAGTTGGTAAATTTTTTATATTTTTAAAAGCCGGCCGCCGGCGCACTGTATTCCGATCTCCTCACCCCCGTGCGCGGTTGACGAGTACTCACCTCACCTTCAGTCCCAACTGCTGATGATGTGCGAGCAGCAGCAGCTCCGCCCAGGCCAGGCAGTTTGGGCGTGGACTTGCCTTGAGAGCTCCTGCTGTGTTTGAAGCTCAGCCGCTGCCGCCTGCCCATAGACTTGAGTCCTGGACCGGAGATCCCGTCGTCACCATCTCAGTCTCCTCAGTAGTCTCCTCTGCCAGCCACTGCCTCTGTCCCGGCGATTCCCGACCCGGCCACAGGCGCACCACCCGCACCGCAAAGGTAAGGGCTGAGCTGCGCAATCCTGTAATTATAACTGGACAAAATCTCACTATGACGGGGCTTATTGCTGCAATAATACCATATCATACTATGATATGCTATATTACCATACTATGATATGGTATATAGGCCCTGACTCAGACTCGCTCGCTGCCGCAGGCAGCTCGCAGGGTCTGTGGGCGTTTTGTTTTAATTTTTTTTTATTTTGTCTCTAGGCCGCTCGCAAAGTTGTGGGTGACCCACAGCTTGTGCGAGCAAGCTGGAGACCGTCATGATTATCGCGACCATCGGGCTTGCGATGAGACCCTGGTGTAGGGTCTAGCTGCCGCAAACCCGAGTGGACTCCCTGCTCTAATAGAGCAGGAAGTCCACTACTGACGTCACTAGTGACTAGTGATGTCACTAGTGATGTCAGTATGCCCTCCTACAAACGCCAGGCGTTCCTAAGGGAACACCTGCGTTTGTCCGGCCACCCCCCCTACCCGCCCACAAAACAGGGCGAGCTGTCGATCAACATCGACAGCCGCCCCGTCTTGTTGCGAGCCCCGGAGTGACTGAACTTCAGTCGCTCTGTGGGGTTCACGCACGTGCACGCCGGACGCAGCACGCACGCGGGGCTATAACATCAAGCCGCTTGCGAGCGCTCTGCACTCACGAGCCACTCTGAATCGGGCCCATAATACCATATAATACCATGTCATATAATACCATACCATATGGTATTATTGCAGCAATAAGCCCCAGGGGCAGTGTCAGAGACATGACCGCTCATACATGGCAGCCTATCTCCAGTGCTGCAGCTGCTGTGGGATATTTATTTAACTGTGGGGACAAAAAAATTGCAGGTACATGATTGGACTGCAACTGCACTCCTCTAGTTACCAGGAGCAACCACCAGCACTACAGCGCCTATGTTTTATCCTGTTATTAACTGAAACGTTGATAACTGCATGACGTGTTTTTTTTCGTAGGTGTTTCCATCACACTACGCATCAAACAAGTCCTGTAAGTGCCGCCTTTCATAATACCTGTATCATTTATTGGATATATATATAATATATATTAAATAATTATTTCATACTGTACGGTTCGCCAATTATTTAACATTTATTTTTTTTATATTTAAACTGATTTTGTTGAAAGCACTACTAAATCTAAAGGTATAATTTTATTGACCATTGACATTTTTGGGGGGGTTACTGCATTTCTGCCCTTAGTACTTCCCACCCACAAAGACATATAAGAAAACAATAAAAACTTACTTAGGGCTCTATTTACTACAATCCGCAAATTGAATGCGGATTGTAGTGTGATATTACCGAGTGAATTTGCATTGTGAATTCAGGCAATATCACAGGGATTTACTATAAATCCCTTGCAGGGACAGAGCTTGCGATAAAGCTCTGTCCCTGCGGATCCCATCCGCACTCTAGTCGCAGTATTTTCGGAAAAAATACAGCGACTAAGAGCCCGCGCATGCGCCGACCCACCGTCGCTGCTACCCCCCACCGACGCTAAGCCCCGCCCCCCGTGATCGCGGCCCCCCGCGACCCCCCCCTCCCTTCATTACCCTTACCTGCATCCTCCTGGCATCCGGTGATCTTCTCCGGGCTTCCCGATCAGGTGATCTTCCATACTGCACTGGGGCCCGATCACCTGATGACCGGGCAGCAGGGCACTATAGGAGACCAGCTGACCGGAGAGGAGCCATCACCGGAGGCCCGATCACCGGTCCCTGGATTTAGGTAAGTAAAAAAAAAATGTTTACATTTTTTTTTTTTTTCTTTTACAGTAATCAGCTTGCGATCTGTTTAGACCACACAGCTGATTACTGGTACCGGCTCCCGCCTCTGCTCTCCCCGTTAGAGCAGAGTGGGAGCCCGGTAACCGGGGGAGACCCTGGATAACGCCACCTCCAGGTGGCGTTATTATCACAGGGCTTCCCCCAGTATTTTTTTACAATTTATTTTTAGTAACTATGGTCGGATCACATTTCCCATTACAATTATGGGAAATGCGATCTGCTTTACTAAAAATAAGTGATACTTAGGGGTTGGAGTAGAATTTTACTAATTCTACTCCAATTGCCCTGTAATAACTACAGGTGAAACTAAAATAATGTGAAAAGGGTGTAAAACACCCTTTTTCACTTTATTTTAGTCAAAATAATGTTAATAAATAGAGCCCTTAGACTTAAGAAATGTATTAGTGGAAAAAAAGTGCAAAGATGTAAAAACTGTTCTGTCGCGACGCTGCATCCGTCCTCCGGTTATGGAGGGGTTACAGGGAAACAGACCCCAGCGAGTATTCCCGGTGTATAAATACTGCTCATTACAGATCACACAGTTCTGCGTGTCGTGTTGTTTCATGATCGCTCAGCCTGCATTGTGCCTGCTCACATGTGAGACGTCTCCCCGATAAATAGATGGATGATCAGCGAGCAAATTCCACAACACTTTATCTTCAACATCACTCCAGAGCCAAGAATCACTCACACAGAAAATTAGTCAGCTGGAAATTGATTGAAATTGCAAATTTAGACCCCAAGAGGGGAAACAGACTTAACTCTTCCCGCTGTAATGTAGAAGCTTTCTATGAGCGATGTATTCATAGCAACAGGCGGGAATCTGCAGCTCTTCAGCTGTTGTCAAGGTGGCAAGACCGGCGGTTAGGGCATGCTGGGACTTGTAGGGCCAAATGTAATAGGGTGTCAGTTTTGGTAAATTGCGAGTTTTGTGCTAAACTCGCAATTTTTCACAACTCTCCAATGTAATAGGGATCAGTTCAATAGAACTCGCTTTTTTTCAGAGTTACTAAAAATCCCCATTCTCAAACTCGCATCCAGATGTTTTCACATTGAAAACAATCAACTCGCCCAATGTAATAGAGTCTGTTTTAGACGCGCAAAAAAAGATTACCAAAAGTCCCCAAATAATAGACCTGCTTCAGGCTGGCGAGTACATCCTGAGCAGGTCAGATTAACACAGAAACATGCACATATCCATGAGATACATGCATATTTCTGTGTGTACTTATGTAAAATGTGTTTTGTTAATTAAAAATGACTTGCAGTCCCCCCCCCAAAACCCTAACCAGCCCCGGGCTTTCTAAAGCCTGTCCTGGTTCTAAAAATACAGGTTACAAAATGCGTAGGGGTCTCCTGTATATTAAAAACCAGCACAGGGCTTTCCTGAGCCGGGCCTGGTTTTGGAAAATCAGGGGACAAAACGAGTAGGGGTCCCCTGAAAATTCCAAAACCAGCACCGAGCTCTTTCTAGCGGGTATGTACCCAAGGAGAGGCGGGATGTACTGCATTGCGGATGTGATGCTTAGTAAAACCCGCCCTTGGCAACAAAAGACAAGGGGCCTGATTCAGTAATGATTGCGATTGCAATAGCGATTACGCACGCAGTCTGGCTGCGATAGTATGCTAATCCATTGCGATCGCTATACCATCGCAGCACTACATAAGGACGCCCACTTTACCTTACACACAACCGTAATATTTAGCAAGACTGGGAAACCATCGGTAACAGTGAGTACCAACGCAGCCTCACACACGCTTGCACAAGCTCTGACCTTACTCAGGATTTGCTAACTTCATTGCACGCTATGAGTACTCAAGCTGTGTATGGCATCACAGTGGCTAATTTATGCACGCCCCTGCAACGGCGTTCACACGCACTGGCACGCCTGTGTTTGGCCCACCACCCCCCCGTCACCTCCCACAAACAGCACTTCCTGTCAATCACTCTGCCATGGGTCTGCGTAATCACTGCCATCGCAGTCCCCATCGTAGTGGCTGCTTCGCGTATGCGCACTGTGAGGCATACACCTGCGCAGAACGCAACAATCGGCCGATTGCGTGAGTAATCGCAGTTGCGATCGGTAGTGAATCAGGCCCAAGGTGCACAGGTGAGATCACTCACACATCACAAGAGAGGTCAGGTCACTGCCTCCCATAACATAATGCAACCCCATTGCAACAAATATCATTATTGTTTTTATAGCTGAAGTCACAGCATTTACACAAACACAAAATATGTACAAAGCAGCAGAGCAATACCCATCCGGGGCCGCCGACAGCCGAGCGAGGCACGGGTATTGGGAGGGCATGGTCAAATTGGGGAGGCATGACCACACCCCGTCCAAACTACTTTGCGCAGCCCCTCTCAGCAGCTGACCTGGGCACCTTTCAACAAGCCCAGGTCCGAGTAATCAGTAGCCTTCCGCCACCCCACATCCCATCTCTGCACCCCTGTACCCACCTGTCCTTATAATACTGAGCTGGAGCAGTAAGGATAACGTACCGCCTTACTTGTGGGCCAGTCTCTGCAGCTGATCGTATCTACTGCGGAACTGAAGTTCTACAAACAGACAATTTCTTTTGTATAGATGTAAAATCTTTATCACTGCAAAAAAAAATATTTGCTTTTAAGAAAAAATCAAAAATAAAACATGAAGCATTTTTTTTTCCTTTCATTATTTTTTTGCTATTGTGATCCATTCCTTCTCTATGTTTAATACTCGTATATAGATCCATAAATCAGATAATCTCTCACTATCATTTGGAAATATAAGAGATTCGATTTCCTGTATGTTTACACACAAGGGGCAGAGACCGTCCCGGCTCCCTCTCTCTCTGTCCCCGCAGAGCTGGGCAGAGCCTTTGGTAGGTCGTGTAGATTAGAATAAATGATACAAGCTCTGATCAAGTGCTGCCGCTTCCATGCGCCAATGTGGAGGAACGGGGAGCATAATAAAACCAGGCGATAACGCCGACCCCAGCTAAGCAGCGGCACACAGAATAAAGATGGCTGATTTTATCATCCGCGCTTCCCAGATTGTTATTTTAAAGCACAGCTCTTATGTGGTTGCTTTGAATGATCAAACAGATGCGATTTGTAAGAGGCCCCTATCTGTGTATTATGTTAAGGCTGAGCCTTGGGGTGAAAATCACAGGGACAGGGTTCTAATGATTTGGGGGCAGGAATGGCATTTTGTTAACCCTTTTGTGCAATAAGATTTTTATATACATCATGTTAACGATGGTAGTTGTATAATACAGTGGACCTCATTCAGAGTCTCTCGCAAGCGGCCGCTCGCTCGCATCCAGCGTATGCAAATTTGTCAAAGTGACGCCATGGGAAGCGATCGCTCGCCAAGGCATAAGCACACCCACTTCGGCTGTGCGAGTGATCGCTCTGTGTATGCTGACACCCATTAGCCTATGTTGAGACGCCCACTTGCGCCCGTCATCTCCAGGAAGTGTATTAAAACATTGGTACATCGAGCACCATCGGTAGCGATCGCAGCGCTTGTGGTTGCCTTACCCTGCCGCAAGCACTGCGAGGACTTCAGTGTAAAAAACAGACTGGTGACGTGTACTAGGACGCTGCCTGTTAATTATGCACGCCTCTAAAACAGCGTTGAAACACTCTGGCACGCCTGCGTTCGCACCTTCACTCCCCTGTTATTAGTGGCCTGCTCCTGTTACCACCCACAAACGGCATCTCCTGTCACTCATTACACTGGGCTGTCTTTGCTGGGCGAGCGAGCGGGCTGTGCTCAAACAGAGTAGTTCGAGAACGAAGCGTGCACATGCGTGTTCGCAAACCATCGGGCCGCTTGCGAGAGACTCTGAATGTGGTCCAGTATGTGCAATTCAAGCTGGAGCCCGGGGTCCAAGGTTGGATTCATAAACCCTGTAATTGGTAAATACAGTACAAAGTGCATGTAATTTATATAGTAACCATATATAATACACAACGCTTTACATATTGCATAATTCTGATTCAAACTGTGACAACAACTTCAAGACAAGTCCTTCTCCTGCCTGCCAGATTCATTTAAAACAGCGTTACAGCAGATGGTTTATCAATTACTGTTAACTCCATTTGACAGTGAATCTATTAGACCATGGACAGACATGGTACAAGTACTGCTGCTGTTCTACAATCGTTAATGCTGAGATAGCATCAGCCGGGGATACCCACACAAAATAAATTACTTATTATTAAAGTCCTTATTTTTTTAAATGTAGAAATTCTATTTAAAAACAAAAAAAATCAAATAACAAAGTTTATTACTAATCACATTCAGCTGTACGCTTCCATCCCGGTTAAGTCAATCGGCATCTGATTTGCAGTATTAAAGGCTATCTGGAAAGTTTGATACATGCAGCGAGGTGTCGCAGGCAGTGATTGACAGCTGCCATGGTAACCCTCCGGGACATCCTACGGTACAGAGGGCGGCCAGTCTGGCACCAAGAAGGGCCCATAAGGCATAAACCAGAGGAGGTGGCGGTGTTGGGTCATGCGGCAGCATGTCTAGCAGTGAACAGAGCGGGCATTGGGCCTGATTCAGAGCCGGACGCTATTTGCGCTCGCTCGTCCAGAAAATAGGGGTGGCTATTCAAATGAACCGTTCGCTGTTTGCGGTCTGTTCACCCCTCTAGGTCTGAACGAGCGTACAAAACTTGCGGTCGTTTTTTGGGAAACTACGCCCCCTGGCCGCTCGCATCCTACGTCATGTCCGCTATTTATTAGATTAATCGAGTACATCGAACAGGGTATGAACTGCTCGCTATTCTCGTGGTCGGTTTTTGCTACCACAACTTTGCGAGCAGTTCTGGCTATAAAATAACCCAGTGACGTGGTCAATGACGCTGCTGTTTTAATTATGCACACCCATAAAACGCCCGTTTTGACCTTTAAGCACGCCTGCGATCGGATCTCCACTCCTCGTTTTCAAGCACCTTCCCCTGTTACCACCCACATACGCCTCATTCTGTCACTCAAATTGTCAGGCATTCGCTATTTTGCGAGCACATGAATTTCGACCGCACTGACTGGTTTCGATCCGTACGCATGCGCAGTTGGCCAAACATCGCTCGGAGCGAACGAGCTGCCGCTTACGAGTGGCTCTGAATTAGGCCCATTGTCTCTAGAAACACCCTGGTTATGTGAACAAGCCAGGTCCTACTCAGCAGAGGTCTGCGGGTGAGAAGAGGCTACTTAGAGCCTGCTGTATGTACAGAGAAGCGAGTTGCCGCTGTGAGTTGGAGGCTGTGAAACCATTTCCAGACACATTAAGGAGTTAAGTAAGTCGGACGCATTTGCGTCCAAATTTGCATCTGTACGTGGCAGCCTACAGACTAAGGGGCATATTTATCATTGCGTATGATAAATGGTCCTCCAGCCAATCAGCTCCCAACTGTCATTTTTCCAACAGATAACAGAAGCTGATTGTTACTCCAGCACAGGCCCGGTGACAGGGGGGACAATACCGGAACCAAAGGGTCAGAGGGGCCCCAAGGATCAGGGACAGTAAAAACGGGGCAGCGGCACCTATTAAAACTTTTTACACTGCTATGCTGTTTTAAAAAAACTTAGTAAAATACAGAACAAGGGAGCGCATATAAAACATAACAAGTATTGTTTAATATAACATGAAAAAAATCACTAAAAGATAATAAAACAATGAGAAATAGAAACAAGGGCCCTCATTCAGAGCCGTTCGCTATTTGCGTTCGTTCAAAAACAAGGGGTGGCTATGCAAATGATCCGTTCGCACATTGCAGTCTGTTCACACCTCTAAGTCTGAACGAGCGAGCAAAGCATACGCTCGTTTATTTGATAAAAACGCCCCCTGGCCGCTCTCACCATACGTCATGTCCGCTATTTATTAGATTAATCGAGTACATCGAACAGGATAAGAACTGCTCGCTATTCTTGTGGTTGGTTTTTTCAACCGCTATTTTGCGAGCAGTTCTGAGTTAAAAAAAAGCAAGTGACGTGGTCATTGACGCTGCTGTATTAATTATGCACACCCATAAAACGCCCGTTTTGACCTTTAAGCACGCCTGCGATCGGATTTCCACTCCCCGTTTTCAAGCACCTTCCCCTGTTACCACCCACATACGCCTCCTTCTGTCACTCAAAATAGCAGGCATTCGCTATATTGCGTACAAATGATTTTCGGCCGCACTGACCGGTTCGCGCATGCGTACTAAAAACCGTACGCATGCGCAGATGTGCGAACATCGCTCGGAACGAGCGTACTGCCGTTAGCGAGTGGCTCTGAATGAGGGCCAATGTCTATAGACAATAAATGCCACTGATTGGTCTCAAATTTCCAGCATAGAATTGACACTTAAATAGTGAGATGTTCCAATTAATTTAATATTATGGCAAAGGTGCCAAATAGTTCACGTGCTCACTCTCCAAAGACTTAGGGGCCTATTCATCATTTTCCTTACTTACAGTTATTTTAGTATTCATGAAGACACTTAGCACAGGAGATATCACTGATATCTCCTGGATAAGTCCGTCTGCGTTAATTTCCACTCTCCCCATACATTAGTACATTAGTACATTAGTATTGGGATATGGAAATTATGGTATTCATCAAATTCCGAAAATGATGTAATTTCGGAATTTGATGGAGTTACTATCCGCCACTGTGAGGTGGCATACAGCGGGTGACACTTACCTGTTGTCAGCTGGGCAGGTCCTCCTCGGCTCCCTCCGGCATTCCCTGGTCACTCCTCTGGCTCCGGTGGCTGCTCTGACACTGTGTTCTCCCGGCAGAGGGCCTGATTCAGAGCCGGATGCTCTGACCAGCACCTACCTAAAAATGGAGTGGCCACCTGGCCGCTCGCATAGCTGTGGGTGACCACCCACAGCTTATGCGAGCGGCCAAAAAGATGGTCGCGATGGTCAAGACCATCGCGACCATCGGGCTTGCGACGAGACCCTGCGGTAGGGTCTCGCTGCTGCAAGCCCAGGAGTGCTTTTGGCTCTATCAGAGCCAAAAGCACTCCCACTGACATCACTAGTGGTGTCAGTGGGGCCGGACCCAGACGGAAAGCGTTCCAATGGGAACGCCTCCGTCTGGGCAGCAACGCCCCCAGCACGCCCACCAAAGGGGGCGTGCTGTCAGTCACCATCGACAGCACGCCCCCTTTGGTGCGAGACCCATAGCGACAGCTTGGCTGTTGCTATGCGGGTCTCGCGCATGCGCACGACGGAGCTCCCTCCATCGAGCGCATACGCATTAGGGCACCATCGACCCGCTTGTGAGAGTCCTGCGCTCGCGAGCGGGTCTGAATGAGGCCCAGAACACAGTAAAGTTTTGTGTGTTTTGGTTTTGGCTCTGTATTTTTTCCCAAAAATTATATAAACAGCTAAAACCACATAATTTGTGCCTGTTTTTGTTCCTACAGTATTAGTAACCTTAATAACATATATTCACAGTCATTTACAGGCATTTTTAACCACCTTACAGCTCACAATATTGATTTCACTACTTTTCACCAATATAAGCCAAAGGCTGCAGCGAGCTGGCTGGCTAAAGTGAGCTACACAGTTTAGCAAACCAAGCACTTTAGCCACTAGGACTGACACTTTTGTGGCTGAACTCCTTGGTTTGTTTGGGCCCCTACAAAACATTTTTTTGGAAGGACGACCTTCAAATATTAAGGAGGAGGTTGATGATGAGGGTGTTGGTGGTGGAGATTGCATGTGCTTGTCCAAACTGCTGGTAGCCAATACTGGTCTGCTTGTTATTAATTTACAAATTATAATTTTGTTAAACAAATTGCACGAACCCGCAAATGACGTAGCAAATTAACAAGGAGGAGGGCCTAGATGGTTAACGTCCCTTCCTCTGCTAAGTTTGGCCTTACAAATGGTACAGATGCCTTCACAACTGTTGTCAGAATTTAGATTAAAATAATTCCACACCTAAGATGTGGCTTTTCTGGTTTTCTTTTTATCATTAGCAAGAACTGCTGCCACTGGTGGCTGATTTACACAAACCACATCCTTATCATCAACATCCACATTAGCGTCAGATAGGACACAAATTTCCCCCTCATCCTCCTTTTGCACTTCCTCCACACTGTCATCCTGATTTTCTAGCACAGCCATCATGGCGGGAATGATCCGCTGTGCAACTGGGCGACAACTGTTATACTTGCTTCCTCTATCAAAGGATTGTTTAATTGTCAATTGCATTTTTAAATTTCTACTAGAAGTAGTCTTCTTGGTCCCTTTCTGGGATGAAGATCCACGCCCAGCAGCAGCAGCAAAAGGCGTAGCACTCAAGGATCCTTCTGAGGAATCACAGTTAGGAGAGGAGTCAGTCATGCTTATGAAATTGGGTGCAGCAGGACTACTTCCGATCTCGATTGAGGATGTTGATGATGATGCAGGTGTTGGTGGTGGAGATTGCAGGCGCTTGGATCTAACAGAGAGAAGGGAGGAGCTAGGTTACGCTGGACTGATTGTTACGTTTTTTTTTTGCCAAAGTTACACTTTTCAATTTTATGAATACGCTGCACGTGATGTAACAGGGTAGAGGTTCCTAGATGGTTAAGGTCCTTACCTCTACTCACTCTTGCTTGGCAAATTTAGAGATGGCTTGACAACTGTTGTCCGGATTTGGGTGGAAATAATTCCACACATGAGAAGTGGATTTTTTTTTGTCTTTTGCCCCGGCATGACAGAAATGGGCTTTGCCTTTTTCCTACCATGGGCAACAACTGTTGCCTGATTTACACAAACAACATCCTCGGCATCAACATCCTCATCATTATCAACATCCTCATCATCCTTGTTGTTGTCGCCAACTACAGAAATATCCTCCTCATCCTCCTGGTGCAATTCCACAGAAGCATCCATGATTCCTACGTCAGCATGTTGACTTCTGCTGCTCATCCCCACATTAGCAGAGGGCACACAAATGGTGGAAGTAGGATCCTCTTCAAGGACAGTATTAGAAAGGTCAGGCTCACACATGGCAACTGCGGACACACTTGGACTCTCCTCAGGGATCTGTGACTTTTCTGAGCACACAGTTGATACATGTGCTTAGCGATTTTAATTTTTTTGACATTTTCTACAGGGAGAAGGGCTTACATCATCATAAGAGGCAGAGTCACCAGTCATAAATAAAGGCCAAGGCCTTATCCTTTCCTTGCCACTTCGTGTAGTAAATGGCAGATTGCCAATTTTTTGTTTCTCTGCAGCTACTGTAACTTAGCTTTTAATTTTTTTTGTTTAACACTGTAAAACATTGCTTGTTGATTGTTCCAATAGCCCTAATAAAACTAATTGTGGTACTGAAGTTGCTTCAAATCCTTGTTATTAGCGTCATTGTAAAAGTGGTGAAGAATGGCATTAAGCAGTATTTTTTGGTGAAAATAAGTAGTCCAGTAAAATTTGGGGTACTTAAAAATGGGTGCTAGCATCTTTTAAATTCTCTAAAGTGAAGTTTAAAAAAACTTAGAAAACGCGCCTGTAGCATACACCTGCAATCCCAAAAACCCCTGACCCATCCGTGCAGACCCCTAAGAAGGTTATTTCGCTAGTTTTTATGCTTGTCCCTCCACTTTGTACTTTTTTGCCCCCAAAATTAAAGTACTTTTTTGGGGTGGTCTTAAGTTTTTCCCCTGATTTTTTTGGCGCAGTTGTCCTTTGGGGGGCTGTCCCAAGGGTTCTGAGTGGTTTCCCCATGTTTGCACCCCAAAATAAAAATGTTGCACTTCTTTTCTCCTGCTATTCAGAGGCGAATCTTTTTCACCTAAACCGGCTGGAATTGAATGTGGAGATAAGTTCCGACCACGCGAAAAGCGGCGATCGGCGATACTTTTCTGCAGAAAATGGCTTTTCGTTTCTCATTGAATACGGCCCTATGTGTACATGTCAATAGCAGGCTCAGCATACAGTGGCATTGAATAGAAGCGAATGATGATGGAGGATGGTGGTGAGCCATATAATTAGCTCAGTGAGGTTGAACAGTAATTCATCATGGTGGGGGGAGGTGGTGAAGGGACTTGGGTGGCCATACACATAGAGAGAGGACTCTGTAATGTGTACAATACCATGTCTAATGCATGACGGTTTAGCACAGAATGTTGCTGGGTGGCATAAAGTAGCATAGAAATGCCAGGTGGTGGGAAATTGAGGGTAATGTATTGAGTTTAGTAGGCTTGGATAAAAATACTGAACTTCAATTGCTCAGTCTTTATGCAATGCTGGGTGTGCGTCGTTTTGGTCAACACAGATACCTGTATAAATGACAGAACTTATACACCACCAAGTGACTTCTTTTTAATCCTGCAGTGAAGATTAAAAAAAAAATGGCCCTTACCAGGTCTCAAACCTGGGACGTCCACTCTGGGTAAGGCGATCACCCAAACCTCTAGCCTACACACGCCAGCCGTGTTGAAAGCCGCACCTGTCGTGTACAGCTGATGCACTGTGTGTTGCTCCCGACCGTCTCCACTGGGCATGTGCAGTACTATGAAATGCCATACGCCACAGTAAAGCGTGACTAGTAAGACGCTACATGGTGTATGGAGCGGCTCCACTGGGCATGCACCGGAGATCTCATATGCAACTCCCGGAGCTGGCAGCCACCACAGTGCTGACGTGCCGACAGTGCCGCAAGTGTGCAGCTTAAAGCGCACAGTCTGTTTATAATACAGAGACCCCTCTTCACTCAGACCCCACTATTAGTTTCTAAGTCATGAAATTACTATAGTATTTAAGTCTGGGATGCACTGTGTGTGACTCCCGACCGGCTCCACTGAGCATGCGCAGTACTACAGTATGTGACTCCATACGCCAATCATTGGGCGCTAATACAGAAAATGCATTAGAAATCTGACGCATGCGCTGTGTAGTTTAGGAAAAGTGACATCTGGTGGACAAAAAGTTGTATTACACGTTATGACTTTTTTCCAGTGCTACGCTACATTCCCTTATGAAACATTCTGTGTGGCATGACTCAAGGCGTACTTTGTGGCGCAAGATGCATGGCGCGCTACACGACGTATGGAGCAACAAACTAGCTGGGCCCATCTGTAAATATATATATATATGGGCCAAGTCTGGCCCATTGTATCTGCGGACCTTTCTCTTAAGATGCTTAAGGATACAAATACAAATATTATACTAGCATACAAGAGAGGCCACAACATTAAAAATTTTGTTGTACACAAACAGCAGGCTCCCATTAAGTTTCTTACTAAAAAGCCGGACAATTATAGCCACCTAGAGATCGGCAATGCTTTTGTGTATCCACGTTCGGGTAAGAAATTCCAAATCAAATATCCCCTTACGTGTACAAACCACTTTGTCATTTATTACATTAGGTGCCCTTGCAGACTCCTCTATATCGGGAAGACTACTCCACTGTACATCGGCTTAGTCCAGTATACGTCATATTGTTCATAGTGTTTATTGTTGTTGGTTACCTAGGAGATGGGTAACACGGGTGTACATGCCCCCTGGGAGGACGGTGATGCAGGCGCCGCGGCGCTATTGGTGATGTCATCGGACTTCCGCTGGGACGGAGCAGCGTGGTGAAGGCACACTGGGTGAAGCTTATTTAAGGTATGTACTGTTCCATTATTCTTTATGTCTTGATAAAAGTGGTACAACACTGAAACGTTGGCATCAGTAGCAAAGTAGTACTGTGATTTATTTCTGCTTTGGAGTCTCATTGAGTGCCGCCCGTTCTTTTTTGACATATATAGATATATACACATACACAGAAACATACATATATATATTCCATTGACAAAAAAACTTACGGTTTCACATGTCCCATTAAGGCTTCTTAGACATGATTTGAAAAATTTCTGCCACTCAAACTAAAAAAGTGCAATTAAATTCTGATTATTAAGGCTGACGCCTTAATTGACGTGTTCCTTGCGCAATACAGATATGGTATGTCATCACACCCTGTGGTTAACTGCAGATTCAGCACTCTCACAGAGTAAGGTTGCTGTCACTCACAAAAGGGTGGAGCTGCTAATTCACAGAATTGTGTGCTCACTGGAATACACACATGCAGTCTATGCAACTTTATCGCAGTCCCATTCACAGCGGCCGGTTCTCGCATGCGATCGCAGTCCCGATCGTAGAGACTGGTTCGCGCATGCGCAGTACACAACGATCGGCCAATTGCATGCGTAATCGCAGTTGTGATCAGTAGTGAATCAGGCCCGCAGTCTGTACTTTAGGTTTAGTTATTTTATAAAGATACTGTACTAAAAAAACCTGAATCAATTATCTGAAGTATTATTATCAGACTCACACGTGAGAGCGACTGTTTTCCTTTAAACCTAAACCATTCCACATTGTTACCCTAGAGGTAATCATGCATCCAGAATATCCTAGATTAAGCACATAGGAGCAGTGAGCGCTGATTGCCAGGAGGCAGGACAATGCTTTATGTGCGACGCCATAATGAGAGTAGTTCCATCTGATTGTAACAGCAGCTCCTGGATTATGTATTAGGAAGTAATAGGGTGATTGCAATGAGTAATCTGCATTGATATAGCTGCAAGCAGATCCAGGGAGCAGCCAGTCCTGTTGTAGCTCACGTGTGTTGTTTATTCTGCCAGGGCAGTGTCTTCCAGGAGCTCTGTAAAATGGTTTTATGTTGACTATACATCTCTCTAGAGTTGCATTGCATAATAATCTAATTATTCAGTTTTGCCATTTGCATAGTCAGCTGCAATACGCACTCACTTGCCCGACTGTCTTTTGTTTAACATGTTGGCAGAGAAAGAAGAAGATGTAATATTAAATTGGAACAGTCACGTTACGTTGTCAGCATCAATCAGCCCTGGAGGCAAATATACAAAACATGATTAAGATGAAATTTATGTTGTATAGAGTTACTGGGAGTCACGTTGGTCTGTGGGTCCTCTGAGAGTCTGCTGTGCAATACAGCGTATCGGAAGCTATGAGGGTCTCAGAGCTATGACACACTGGCACTTGGGAAGATAGATTAATAACACCCTGATGAGACTCAGAGCCCTAGATTAATGGCCAAATGAGACTTTGGGGCCCCAATACAATGGAACACGGACCATGTGGGACCCAGGTATAAAGGTGATGAAAGGATGATGTGATGGAGCATTTCTCCCCCTGGCCTGGCATTGCCTGGGGCACACCAGTAATTCAGTGCTGGGAAACAAGGTGTCTGGAGCATTTCTTGCTTCCCAGGGTGGTCTCCAGGGTAACAGGGGGAGCAGCTCTTACTGTGGTGTCAATAAGAGGGTGCCGGCCAGTATAGAAGGTTTTGATATTTTACTTAAAGGGATACTATCACAATTATTTTTTTTTTCTCTTTATACCTAAAAAAAAATGAAGAGATGAATGTCTATGGAATATTTATGTTAAATTGATTTACCTAGCTTCTATGATGGTACTAATGTCAGCTTTTGGAGATCACAATTTAGTAGAGAGGCCATTGTTTCTCTTCTATTCCTCATAATCCTGAGGTCTCCCACTACAGATCTTCTGTCAATCTTATTGAGATATGTTACCATCGATGGTGAACCATCAATGGTTTGCACCCCTCGATGGCCACCGCTGCTGTTTAGAACGGGGCCCATGGGCCAATCAAAAAAGGGGTGTGGCTTAGTGGCAGCCAGGGGGTGGGTTAAGCTCAGTCTTACCCAGAAAAAAAAACAGCATCGGCTGCTACTGGTACATCGATTGCAAAGAACCATTGGCTCTCTGTCATCAATGTTAAAAATATTCAACATCGGTCATAAACCATCGATGATTTTGAATCATCGATGGCCGATGGCCATCCCTAGGAGAGACGGAGCCGACCAGGAGAGGAGATGTGCCTGCCCTGCGCAGCACACGCTGAAGGAGGACAACCATGGAGCAGTCGAGGAGGGGGAGGGGGATGGAGACGCAGTGGACATAACAAATTTGCTATGGGGCCACCCTAGGTCTAGATACGCCCCAGGGCATCTGTCTAAATACAATCATGCTGTATTAGATGTAAAGACATCACCTTATCTGTGGTCACATCCAAGGGGAACAGAAATGAAAGGGATCTGCCAGAAAGATCAGGTTTTCTGAATTTACCCTTCACTTGAAGACACAACTTAAAAATAAAGATCCTTTCAAAGGATAAATCCCTGACTAATGTGGAGAACAGGGCTTAATGCATTTGCAAAGCAAAGCAAAAAGCAACTTCAAAGTGTGATAACCCCAAAGCATCCTGCTATTGTTCTGTTATAGGTCTCCTCTGTATGCTACAGGTACAGGCAGACAATCCATGTATTATCTCATATACATATACAGACACATGGATATACATATACAGACACATGGATATACATATACAGATACATGGATATACATATACAGATACATGGATGCAATGTGAAAATGTGTAAATGTTACATTAATAGTGGAACTTATCGCCACTTTAGTGCCACCTTTCATAATGTTATAATCTCCATTTTTTGCCTCCAATACTGGCCGGTATATCCTCATTTATGGTGTAAATGAATTAGAAGAACACTGTGTATATTTTCACTTTAGCCCTTGGGACCCTCTTAATCAAGGTGAACGTGTCAGTAATACATGCAGAAATAGGGGCCTATTCATCATCACTTCATTTTTACAAAAGCAGGTGACAATAAACATTCTCACCTGCAATTGTAAAAATTCAGTTATCAGGCCATTCATCAAGAAGGTAAAGCAGGAGATATCAGATACAGATACATGGATATACAGATACATGGATATCACAGATATCTCCTACTTAACTTCGTTTTGCAGAATGGCCCGCTATCCCCGTAGACTAGTATGGGGTCAGAATTCATCAAGCTCCGAAATACACATTTTCGGAGCTTGAGTGAGGTAGCATCCGCCATCTTCAGATGGCGAACGCTCCGATACCCGCTCCGGGGTGCAAAGTGGGATCTCTGCCCCTGTCCGGCTCCTTCTGCAGAACGTCGGTGCTCTTTTGCGCATGCATGACCTGCAGGTCGCACATGCACACTCCCCGTCATTGCTCCGAAACAAGAGCATCAGCTGTCACCGCACCGGAGCAATGATGAATTGCTCCGGAATTCTCGGTGAGTTAGAATGTTAATTATCGGACCCCGATAATTAACACCACGAATAGGCCCCTTCAGTATTTTCCACATATTGTATGTCACAGACCCATTCAACGTTACCATGATGCAGGAGGTATCATGGATATCTCCACCGTACAGCACAGTCCCAATACGCTATGCTTTCCCATACGCTGGTATATGGACGACTATTCATCAAACTTTCAGTTTTTGGAGCTTAACTGCGGGAACTGGCGCCTTCATCTGATGTCGTTAACCCACTGAGCAGCGCCCCATTGCTTCCTATTGGAAGGAGATCCGCCCTTTTGGGAAGTGTGATCTGTTTAGGTCCCTCATCCACCAGTGCGTATGCAGTAACTCTGTCGGGGGGAACACAGCAGAGGAGTTTTGCCGCCACTAATTATCGCTTAAAGGAGCCTATTCATTAAACCTAAACATTCTCTGGAGATAATTAGCTTTAGAACTAGCATGGAGTTCTACCTAATTATAGGTGGAATTCATCATTCCTCCTCTCCATAAGTATCTATTCTGAAAAGCTGTCATTTTTGAGATGACAGCTTTTCGGGAAATAGATACTTTTCCTGCCTACACTACCTTATCGCATCTGGAAACAGTGCAGCGCATGCGCTGTTACATCTGTAAAACCAGCGCATACGCAGCACTGCCTACAGATGCGTTAAGTTTGTGTACCCCCCCGAACCCTCCCCACCCCCCTCCCCCCCTCCGCTCACCTCCCCTCCCCCGACTTACCTGTCCGCGCAGCAGCCTCCGGCTCCGTCCTGCTGGTCTGTCATGTGGTTTTCCAGCAGACCACATGACAGATTAGAAAAAAAAATTTTTTTTTTTCTTTTTCTAAACTTTCTTGTGCTCTGCTGGGGAGCACACATGTCCGACCAGCCTCTGGAGCCTGAGGACGGAGCAGAGCACTGGAGGGACTCGTTGGGGGACCTGCACACGCAGATACAGGTAAGTTTCACCTGCTATTCGCCACCTCACAGTGGCGAATAGTAACTGCATCAAATTCCGAAAATTGATAATTTTCGGAATTTGATGAATACCACAATTTCCACATCCCCATACTAATGTACTAATGTACTAATATACTAATGTACTAGTGTATGGGGAGTGTGGAAATTAACGCAGGGGGACTTAGCAAGGAGATATCTGTGATATCTCCTGTGCTAAGTCTGTTCATGAATACCAAAATAACGTTATTTAAGGAAAATGTCCTTAAAAACTTTATTTTAGTGTTGATGAATAGGCCCCTAAGTGTGGCTAATGGGATCATGGGACAGACGCTTTTCACAGAGCAGCTGTCCCGACATCGGAGCAATACCGAATTGCTCTGGTAAATTTAGATCTGCTGCAAATCGCAGTGAGTCAGGTCCATGAACTTGCAATGGGCAATTGCACTGAATGAAAAAAAAAGGTTATGCATCTCAGTAATAATACAGGACCAGACCTGATCTCCATCAGCCGGTGTCAAATTCAGGTTCCAGCAGAGTAGACATAGCTATCACCCCCCTGCACAGAAAGGAGCGCGTCTACAAATCTGTACTGGGTCTAGTCAATCCCGCGCCTCTGTACTGGGTCTAGTCAATCCCGCGCCTCTGTACTGGGTCTAGTCAATCCCGCGGCTCTGTACTGGGTCTAGTTAATCCCGCGGCTCTGTACTGGGTCTAGTCAATCCCGCGGCTCTGTACTGGGTCTAGTTAATCCCGTGCCTCTGTACTGGGTCTAGTTAATCCTGCGCCTCTGTACTGGGTCTAGTCAATCCCGCGGCTCTGTACTGGGTCTAGTCAATCCCGCGGCTCTGTACTGGGTCTAGTTAATCCTGCGCCTCTGTACTGGGTCTAGTCAATCCCGCGCCTCTGTACTGGGTCTAGTCAATCCCGCGGCTCTGTACTGGGTCTAGTTAATCCCGCGCCTCTGTACTGGGTCTAGTCAATCCCGCGGCTGTGTACTGGGTCTAGTTAATCCCGTGCCTCTGTACTGGGTCTAGTCAATCCCGCACCTCTGTACTGGGTCTAGTCAATCCTAAAGTACAGGCAAGCATCCACTATCCGTCCGTGAGTCTGCGACAAGATGAAAGGGCTGACGAGTGTGCACTTGTAACACAAAACCTTATTGTCATTGATTTCAACAACAAATTCCAATTCTTTTTATCAGAACAAACTGTGACAAGACAATGCATTCCATTGCCCTGTAGCACTCGGCTATTGTATACCTCTTTATTACCAAGAATGAACCTACTTCACATTCCCCGCAGTTAGGACTCAGCTCTCTGTTATAAACCCCTCATTTCTATTCGAAAAAAGTAAAATCCTTTGATCCCAGGAATCTTTAGGGATTATTTCTCATGTGTTACTTATTTAATTAAGATGAATAATTTAGGAACAGAAATGAAACTTGTCTAATTATATAATAACGTTCTGGTTTTCAAGTGCGGTATATTCCACAATCCTTTACGATAACTCCTTATCATCTGCAATTAAGAAATTAACTGGTAAAATAAAAAATATAAAAAAAGACCTAAAAGAAAGTTTTGACAACCTCGGCTAATTCCGAAGATGAGATATGTAACGGTAAACTGAAGATCTCGTTATAATGCAGGCAGGCAGGCCGTCATTCCTGCATACATCATTTTCTATGCAAATAGGGTACCTGAGCTACTGCGCACTGCAACGCTGCTGTGGGTGTAACTGAACCACAGCGGAACAGATTGCCAGCCAGCCCGACAAGGGCCTTGTGGGGCTGTCCTATTGCCCGCTGGAATGCTATGGAAATAAGAATAAATTGATAGCATCATGACTAGGTTATTAAAAAATATCTGTGTATGGTACTATGCAAGCAGGAATGCTATGCGCCAACACTGACAATTTCTTTGCCCACTTTGATGATAAGTGGGGGCATCTGGATGCAATACTCCCGATAGTCAAGGACGTTATACCCCTCGCTGCCCCTGCAGTTCACAGTACCAGCAGGTAAAACAGGGCAGGTTCTGTCTAGGCTGCACTTTGTCTCATCATTTTCTCTTGTTCAGCTTCTGTTACCAGCATAAACTATCTGCGCTCATGTTTAGTAAATGGAAGGGTATATTTATGTTTTCATACTTATGGTAGAGAGTTAAAGTCGGGGACAAGGAGTTCTGCACCAAAATTCTTATAATAATATTACTACTATATTGGACCTGGCACATGCGTGGTTACCCCCACTACCGGACTGCTATTATATTTACCCTGTGCCAGCATGGCAGGATTTCCCTCTCTCCCCCGCGCTCACCCTGGACCGCAAACTTGTCCCAGCTCCTACTGCGCATGTGACCTTCTAGGATTATTATTAGAGATGTGCGCAGGCCCCTGTGTTTTAGTTTTGGATCCGTTTATTTTTTTGGTTTTGCAAAACCACTTGTTAGGATTTGGGTATATTTAGAAAGCAAGAGTCCAGCAACTGCCTTGAGGGCTGGAACGCTTGGCTAGCTGAGGCCGTGGAGCAGCCTTGAGGGATGGTAAGTTTTAGACTAGTTGTGGCCCGTGGGCAGTGAGTTGAGGTGCGGCCTTTGGGCCGTGCAGCAGCCTTGTGGGCTAGTAAGCCTTAGCAAGCTGTGGGCAGTGGGCCGTAGAACAAGATGCGGCCTTTGGACCATGTAGCAGCCTTGAGGGCGGTGGTCTGCTGAGAGACCTGTGCCGCCAGGTTAACACAGGCGGTGGTATGCTGGATTGCGGCCTGTGCCACCGGGTTGACACAAGTAGTGGTACGCAGGATTGCGTACTTTGGATGCTGAATTGCAGCCTGTGCTGCCGGGTTGACACAAGCAGCTGGAGGCTGGAGTGCGGCCTGTGCCGCCATGTTGACACAAGCAGCTGGACGCAGAACTGCGCACTCTGGACACTGCGTGCTGACTGTGCCGCCTGAATGATACAAACAGCGGAGCATGGATATGCGGACCGTGCCGCCTAGATGACACAAACGGCAGGTAACAAAAGCTGACAGGAGGACTGGGTACTCGACTGGATAACAGGAGACACGTCAAAACCGGAAACACGTGAAACGCCATCACCGGCATCGGGGCAGCCTTCGCACCAGCAGGAAATAGCCACAGGAGCCAATCCGGGACAGACCAAGGGATGATGGACAGCTGATGTGTAGAAATCCAGCAAAGGATCACCCGGCGTTCGCCTCGCCCTGCGTTCTCAGTGTGGCGGCTTGTGACACCACCCTCACATGTTTTGGTTTTGGATCTGTATTTTCCAAAATAAAAAATAAAAAAAAAGGCTAAAATGACATAATTTGGACCTGTTATCATGCAATCCAAAACCCGAGGTCTGGTTTTAAATCTGAGATCTGAACAGTGGGAAGATCCGAACCGGGACACGCTTCGACTCGGAACCCCTAAATGTGGTTGTTGTCGGTTCTCTGAGAATCAGACCCGCACATCTGTAATTATTATACAGACTAGTTTTTTTGACCCGTCATTCGCTCGCCAAGCCAACAGAGGGCACCATCTTCTGTATGCTCAGCTGGCCCTCACAGCCATGGAAACCATTGGCGGAAGGACAGGCAGAGATGGGACAGATCATTAAATATTATTATTATTATTATTATTATTATTATTATTATATAGGTTGCATTTTAATTATTAAATTATTTTTTTTTAAAAATAGGAACATCTACAGAGAACAACTACGACTGCTAAGTTCTTGGTTTCTTGTCATCATAGGCGCAAACTTGGTTACTTATAGCAACCAACCATTTATTTTCATCAGTCCACATCAACAGCTAAAGATACCCGGACTGATCTGAGAGACTGCCCATTGGATTCCGTATCCTAGGCCTGCGCCAATGACTGGCAACAATTCCACACATAGGGCCTGATTCAGAGCCGCTCGTAAGCGGCCGCTCGTTCGCTCCGAGCGATGTTCGCACATCTGCGCATGCGTATGGGTGGTAATGCGCATGCGCCAACCAGTCATTGCGGTCGGAAATCGTGCAAAATAGCGAGGGCCTGCTAATTTGAGTGACAGAATGAGGCATTTGTGGGTGGTAACAGGGGAAGGTGCTTGAAAACGGGGAGTGGTGATCTGAACGCAGGCGTGCCAAACGGTCAAACCGGGCGTTTTAAGGGTGTCCATAATTAACAAAGCAGCGTCACTGACCACATCACTTGGTTGTCTTTTAGCCTGAACTGCTCGCATGATTGCGGTAGGAAAATGCTACCACAAGAATAGCGAGCAGTTCATACGCCTTTCGATGTACTCGATTAATCAAATAAATAGCGGAGATGACGTATGATGCGAACGGCCAAGGGGCGTCTTAACAAAATAGCGAGCGCATATTTTGGACGCTCGCTCAGACATAGAGGCGTCAACAGACCGCAAAGAGCGAGCACTCAATTTAAATAGCCACCCCCTTTTTCTGAACGAGCGAGCGCAAATAGCGTCCGGCTCTGAATCAGGCCCATAGGCCATTAGGATTCCCACTGGGACTAGATTAGTCTGTAACAGCAGCACAGCTGAAAGGGTCAAACATGGCCAGGTCGTTTAGATCATGTTCAAGTTCAGCACCACGGACAGTGTCCCATATAATTATATTGTTCGAGCGCCTTCCAGCCTTCCAGTGGTCGTTCTACTCCACGCTCAGAGTTTTATGTGCAGTTCACATAAATTGATTTCTGGATTTCCAAGGCTCCTTTGTTTAGTTAGATTGTTAATATTTTCCCTCGCAGCCGTTCCGAGAGCTGAAAGGGAAATACATTTTCATGTCATAACATTGGTTGAGTCACTGAGCTTTGAAAATAACAATGCAGCAGCGATCTCGGGGATGTAAATTTATACGTCTGAAGTGAGACTGTTATTATATGTCCCCATGTGGATCTTTAAGTAAAGCTCTCAAACACAATTTTAAACAGCTGGGGACAAGGACAAAGACGAAAGTAGATTCATAATGTCAGTAAGGAGCGAGGTTTGTGACCAAGGGTTCTGCGGCTGATTTCATCAGATCCTACGTGGATTTGTCTCCTGCTCAGTATTTTCATGAGCAATCAATTACTCTGGGGGAAATACGAGGGAGAAGCGGATATTTTTAGAAAATAGTATTAAGGGTGCATTATAGGAAATCTCTTGATATTGAGGAATAAGTCGCAAAGATATACTCGGGATTGTCGACGTAAAATAAAACTCATCTCTGTCCTGTGCCGGAGGATGAATGGTTTAAGCAAACACCCATTAATTATGCAGAGATAATACAGTAGGTATAAGGGAACATCTCATGTGGATTTCTGACAGAGGGACCCAGTGACAACAAGTTGGATATATTGGATTCACGTTACTGTTTCATTGTGTCTAGTACAGAAGTTTCCAAACGTGATCCTCAAGGCTCCCCAACAGTTCAGATTTTAGAGATATTCATGGCTAAGCACAGGTGGTTAAATCAAATTGACTGAGGTACTAATTAAAGTCACCTGTGCTCAACCATGGATATCTCTAAAATCTGAACTGTTGGGGAACCTCGAAGACCGCATTTGGGGACCTCTGGGCTAGTATACAATACTGGTGGTTACTGCACTACTTGTCCTATACATGCTATCAGCCTGTACTAATATTGGCTGATGTTTCGGTTAGGGTTGGCCATTGACCGCCAATGATTAGCAACCATCTATGGTCTAATGGCGATGGTAACTAGCTTTACCATCGATGGGAGGCCACCAATGGTGTGCATTGTTACCAGAGTCACAATGGTTAATGTTCTGCACATACACAAAAGTATTGGTGGCTCATCCATCGATGGTTTCCAACCAATAGTTTAAAAGCAACCATCGATGGCAGAGCGATCGATGAATAGCCCCGAGTTCTGTTTCCGGTTCTGAACTGCAAACAATGAGAGGTGACTACAGTATAGGAATTAACACTACTGTATAACAGCTAAGAATAGCAAAGGCTGATAGCAGTTTCAGAACCAGGCACCAGGAAGGGATCTTTATTGTACACTGGCCAACAATTAGTATAGTGTAATTGTAATGTACTGAGAATTCTACACTGCATACACAATAAGTAACATAGGGGGTCATTCAGACCCGTTCACGAGCAAAGGACGCTCGCAAACGGGTCGATGTTGCCCCACTGCGCATGCGCACGACGGAGGGAGCT
Organism: Taudactylus pleione; assembly: GCA_031769625.1. Lineage (NCBI taxonomy): Eukaryota > Metazoa > Chordata > Amphibia > Anura > Myobatrachidae > Taudactylus > Taudactylus pleione. The sequence goes on along the minus strand of JAUIMM010000424.1, from coordinate 106,579 downwards.
CCGTCATGCGCATGTGCGAGACCCGGACTGCGACAGCCAAGCTTTCGCTCCGGGTCTCGCACCAAAGGGGGCGTGCTGTCGATGTTGATTGACAGCACGCCCCCTTTGGTGGGCGTGCCGGGGGCGTGCCTGCCAGACGGAGGCGTTCCCATGGGAACGCCTACCGTCTGAAGCCGGCCCCACTGATATCACTAGTGATGTCAGTGGGAGTGATTTTGGCTCTGATAGAGTCAAAATCACTCCAGGGCTTGCGGCAGCGAGACCCTACCGCAGGGTCTCCGTCGCAAGCCCGATGGTCGCGATGGTCAAGACCATCACGACCATCATCATGGACGCTCGTTATAGCTGTGGGTGGTAACCCACAGCTATGTGAGCGTCCATGAGAACGCTCCAAAAAAAAAGGTAGGAGGGCCCTGATTCAGAGCGAGCGCTCTGGTCAGAGCGTTCAGCTCTGAATCAGGCCCATAGTATCAAGCAATTGTCTACATACTTTAAGGTACTGAGAATTCTACACTGCATACACAATAAGTAGCATTGTATTGCGCAATAGGATCAGATATTGATCAACAACCAACCAAGCTAAAAAGAGAAGTTGTACTGAGCAGTTACCTGCCCATAGACAATAAGAACACGTACTGAGAATTACATCACACAGGCAGCCGGTGAGAGCTGGTAATGAGCAGTTGTCTGTACATTCAGAGAAAATATACTAAAATGACATCCAATATATAGAAGAGAAGTTTGTTGTTCATTCTATCTTATGCAATAGAACAGATACTGAAAATTAACATTAATTAACTGAGCTATTACCTGCAAACCAAGGACAGTTCCAGCTGTACTCTATCCATCATGTAAGGAAACAATTTAAGTGTCTAGTAGTGTACAGTATTGGCTCATTACAAAATTAAAACTATGCTCCTCGGGGCAGTGTGTCACCTTTCCGTAGAATTATGAGACATTATTTGTGTCTATAATAACTTGTTAATGTACGATAATGTCGCCACGCTCGCAATTACTGTGTCTACTGCGAACATCTATCCATCAAATGACCTATCTGCAGCTATACAGACACAATGTTATGCAGGTGGGCAATGTAAGCACGGCTCTGAAAGGTGGACGTCAGCAGCATCCACTAACGTGCGGGAAGGGGGCAGCGCAGTCACTTGTGATTTAAATGTAGTCTAAGACGTTCTGGATCATCTGACATAAAAACATTAGACAGTAATCAGTCACATATCTGCAGAGCTGATAACATAAGCAGTTCTCCCCAGGGCATACAAATCCTGTGCTCAGACAGCAGACCCAAGGTTAGAACACTAATATATGACCACAGTATGGAGGACTTGTGGTCACACAGTGCAATAAAAACTAATAACACTAATGAAAACAAATGACCCACTTTATTTTCACTTCTTAATTTCCTATTTAATTATAGGACTGTTGAGGAGAAGCTTCACCCAAAGATCTGCTGTAGATTCTTCCTCTGCTAATATCACCATTCGGAAGCCATTAACTGTCTATCCTGACCCAACGATGGAAAATGGCCGTCTGTGGTATTTACTAACAGAGATATAGAATACCTCAGGTGCTATGCAAAATAAAGAAATATACCATGTTACATACACATATTTTATTTGTTTATTCACAGCTATTTATACAGCGCACACATATTCCGTGGCACTTTACAGAGCACCAGGAGGAAACCCACGCAAACATGACAAGAACATACAAACTCTACACAGATAGGGTCAGGTTGAAATTCAGTGCTTTGGGCGGTTTCTGAGTTGGAGAGCAAATCATAATAAAACAAGTAAATTTACACCTGTACAAACCATTCTACAATACAAGGGGGGCAAATACATTTATTATGTTTGCATGCAGGGTAAATACTGGCAGCTTTTGCATTTAGCCCACAAATGCTGGGCAGCTTTGTTGGTAGACAGTAATTTAGATTGCTCCACGCAATGTAACACACAGTACTGGCTCCACGCAATGTAACACACAGTACTTGCTCCACACAATGTAACACACAGTACTGGCTCCACGCAATGTAACACACAGTACTGGCTCCACGCAATGTAACACACAGTACTGGCTCCACGCAATGTAACACACAGTACTGGCTCCACGCAATGTAACACACAGTACTGGCTCCATGCAATGTAACACACAGTACTGGCTCCACACAATGTAACAACAATACTGGCTCCACGCAATGTAACACACAGTACTGGCTCCACGCAATGTAACACACAGTACTGGCTCCTCGCAATGTAACACACAGTACTGGCTCCTCGCAATGTAACACACAGTACTGGCTCCACGCAATGTAACACACAGTACTGGCTCCACGCAATGCAACACACAGTACTGGCTCCACACAATGTAACACACAGTACTGGCTCCACACAATGTAACAACAATACTGGCTCCACGCAATGTAACACACAGTACTGGCTCCACACAGTGTAACACACAGTACTGGCTCCACACAATGTAACACACGGTACAGGCTCCACGCAATGTAACACACAGTACTGGCTCCACACAATGTAACACACGGTACTGGCACCACACAATGTAACACACGGTACTGGCACCACACAATGTAACACACGGTACTGGCACCACACAATGTAACACACGGTACAGGGTGGGTGTGCGTTCTATAGCGAGCAGGTGGTGGGGTGCCTAGCGTGCATAGAACCCTTCATTTAGCTGCTTTCCAAGGTTCTTTAATATAATGAAAAATCTTGTAAAAATGGGGCCTTACATCCTAATTTTTTTGCCAATGTCTTCTGTGTCTGTAGAGCGTTGTTTTGTTTTGTTTTACCGCATTAAAACATGATATCATAATCGAGCTGGTGACCGCCGCTGCGCTCAATAGGTGGAAGAGTCCTGGAGAAATATTTTGCTCTTACAAATCCTTTAGCCGAAGATGTATTTCTTTCATTAAAATGTGGATCTGTGTGCACTCGGGACGCTGTAATCGTTCACAGTTTATTGGTTATCGGAGAATAGCTGTGGTTTCTATTTAACGGCCATGGCCTAGACCCAATAAAGCATAGATGTACCGCGACTGGCCACTTTCTGATTCATGGGAGCGCAATTTGCTCCCTAATAAAGATTATTTGTGATTTGCTGCCAGAGAGCCTCAGAGTCTGAAACTTGTCTTCATTTGCTTCAGATATATGCCGAATCGTTAAACATTATAGTGAATTTTGGAACAATGTACATTAGAAATTATATATATATATATATATATATACATACATACATACATACATACATACAATACTGTGCAAAAGTGTTTTTTTAGGCAGGTGTGGAAAAAAAGCTGCAAAGTAAGAATGCTTTCATAAATAGAAGCGTTATTATTTTTATCATATAACAAAATGCAAAGGGAATGAACAGAAGAGAAATCTAAATCTAATCAGTATTTGGTGTGACCGCCCTTGGCCTTCACAATTTTATCAAAAACGCTCTCAAAACTGGAACATTTTTTGGAACATTGCTATCTATAAAGGTGTGTACACACACAACGATTTTTTGAACGATTTAACTATAACGATGTCGTTATCGTTCAAAAAATCGTCCAGTGTAAAACGATGAACGATTATCGTTCATGTGCGTTCACATTTGTCGATTGTAGTTTGTAGTTCAGTCAGACTGGCCAACTGAACGATTTTCAATAGAGGTTGCAACGTTTTTCCTTCAACACACAGAAAATCGTTTAATATGTAAAGTAAATCCAACTACTTTGTAAAACGATTTTCGTTCACTTTTTCAAGGGAAAAACTGAATGAAAATCGTTAATTAGTTACATCGTTGTGTGTGCACGCACCTATAGGAATATATTTACTAAAGTGAGAGTTTTTAGTAGTGGAGGTGTTGCCTATAGCATCCAATCAGATTCTAGCTTTTATATTCTAGAAGGTGCTAAGTAAATGTTAAGTAGAATCTGATTGGTTGCTATGGGCAACATCTCCACTTCTAAAAACCCGCCCTTTAGTACATATACCCGCTATGGGTCTGTTTACTCTCAGTGCTTCTGTATTGCTGCATATCACAGTGACACGGTCATATTTATCTTTACAGGAAAACCTCTATTCTCCTAAGCGTAGATTGATATGCGCATTTGCGGCCAATCGCAATAGAGTTTTGACCTGGATGAGATTCAGCGAAGCTTCGCCAGCTTCATGGCTCCAATAATGACAGGTATGGTGTTATCTCACAAAGGTTTTACCTAGCAACAACAAAAAGCTAGGCGACTGCCGCCTGATACATTGAGCTACGCCACCGACCCCATAGAGATCTAGCGGAAAAGTGTGAAAAGTATGGAGAAGTCTCTGATTTTTCCAGTGTTAACCCTTTGTTAATTAGGGTCAAACTTTTACACTGTCAAAATGGCCCTTCAAAGCTTGATGCGTAAAGCACTCAGGGGGAGATGTATCAAACCATGGAGAGAGAGAGAAAGCTGGGAGAGATAAACTACCAACCAATCAGCTCTTAACTGTCATTTTACAGGCTGTTTGAAAAATGATAGTTAGAAGCTGATTAGCTGATACTTTAATTCTGTCCAAGGTTTGATACATCTCCCCCACATTTCCTATGGGGAAATACAATTTGACAAAAAAAATTCAATTTGACAAAATAAGACCATTGAGCGTTACACAGTCACTCTGACCCTACAGGCCTGGGGGTCTATTTACTAAGCAGTGTTAGGAGACAGAGTGAAAAGTGATAAGAAAGTGATAAGGTGCCAGCCAATCAGCTCCAACTGTCAGTTTTCAAACACAGCCTGTGAGATGACAGTTGGGAGCTGATTGGCTGCCACCTTATCACTTTCTTATCACTTTTCACTCTGTCTCCTAACACTGCTTAGTAAACAGACCCCCAGGCTTGGTAAGGGTCTACGTTCCCCAGGCCTGTAGTGTGTCGGCATCTGTGTCATTAGCATATTTTCTCCTGCATACAGGAACGCAGCAGTGACGGGCGCTGTGTGCATCTCTAAATCAGGCCCAAATGCCCTTCGCATCCTACTCTGAAAAGCGATGTGATCTTGTAGATCATAGGCTACTATGGCTGATGCCACCTAAGATGATGTTCGTTAAGCTGAGCGTCATAAATTTGGCAATATGGCAATCCCCATAGAAACCTATAGGGACTGCTCCGGCCATCCAAAATAGAGGGACTGCAGCCGATACAGTATCAGAGATCATGCCAGCTGTGGTTCCCTCTTATTACATCAATGGGTACCTGAATTAATGTGGAAATCCTCCAATACCTGCAGTGCCGGTATCTGTACCACCCACTGTCTCACTATACCTATATCACCTTATCAGGTAACTGCTAGCAGAGAAAAATGCTTTGTTATTCAAATAAAATAATATACTGAAATTAAATTAAATGACAATTTAAAGAAAAAAAAAAGAAAAAAATTGATCATGCAGTCTAAGCTTATTGCTCCAGCCAGAAATCAGGAACCTTAGCATCATTTAGGTGCAAAATGCAATTATATTTTAGTAAAGAACCCTGCAACCATAGTAAATAGGACTTTTTAGGGCTGTTTTATAAATAGACCCTATAGTACATAGTATAGGAATTTTGTTACGCATTTTGGAAATGATTCAAAGAACTAAAAATATACAAGCAAATGTAAAATTGCGTAGCACAGCACATCACAGCACAGCACAGCACAGCAGTTCTTTTCTAAGTGATAACAAGTTTGCTTGAAAGTTTAACAGGGGGATTCATTTTTTTTAATACCCATTCAAAACAAGGCACGAGCGTGCAAGGGCGCGTTTCGCTCTGACTGAGATCACCGCAAAGCGGAGACAATTTCTTCAACACGCGTTGTTATTCTACAGCTCGCACTCATTCAACTTTGAACAGTATTTTTCTTTTTAAAGCCACTGTCACTTTTACTGGGGAACACCAGACAATTTTTTTTTTCTCCGAGAAAAGAGATAATTGGAGGAATGATGACTGATATGAGTGGCGACATGTACATGGTACAGCGAGGCAGGCCCCGCAGTCAGGGCGGTAATAATGCAGAGTGATACTGCAGATGTAATAACATTAGTAACGATTTCCTGTGTAGGGAACATGTGACTACACCACCTCACTCATGCAGGTACACTGTCTGCCGCACTCGGGGCTACAAGGAACCAAATCTGACGGGTAAGTGAGTAATCTCGTGACAAGTCCAATTACATATACAAAGGTCTGAGCCACTATACTCCCACAAGTACTACGGCAAAAGCTGAATTTCTCTCAAACACGTGTCAGCTTATAGAAAACAAATAAAGACATGCACTTAATTAGCTGACACATCGAGAACCGAATGAATACAAGAAATAATAACTGCTTTGTATAAAATAGAGATGTTTTGATTCCAAATTATTGTTTTAGTTCTGTTTTGGTGGGTACACACTACACGATATGCTCCCTGAGCGATATCGCCTAGTGTGTCCCCGGCAGGGTGTGCTCAATGTCGTTCATGACATTGAGCACAGACGCTGAACGATATCATTAACGATATCGTTCAGCGCCGGGCTCTCTTCCCCCATTCCCCAACATGCAGCAACCTGACGACATCGTCAGGTTGGCCTGCATGTTAACCCGATGAACGATGATGACGAACGACCCGCGGGAACGATATCGTTGTCGTTCAGTCGTCCACTTTAATCGCCCAGTGTGTACCCACCATTTCGTTTTTTTGGAGTTCTCGAAAAAAACTGCTAAAATCATGTAATTTGCGCCTGTTTTTGTTCCTACAGTATTATTAACATCAATAGCATTAATTTCCAATCCATTTTGACCACCTCACAGCACCTAAAATCACGAGAGGGACATACATGCAATCTAAAATACACAATATACGGTTTTCAGATCCGAACTTGCTGGAAGATGTGATTTAGGACTCAGGACCTGATTTAGATGCGGTCGGTAAGCTGCGCTCTCTCGCAGCCAAAAGGGGCCGGGTATGCAAATTCCGCGATCGCACTGTCTGGTGTAAGGACGCCCTCTATGTCTTAGAGAGCGACGGCAGAGCGAACGCACGCTTGTCTAAAGACGCCCACTTTTCTTTCTTAACACATGTCATCTCCAGGAAGTGTGTGAATAATCGGAACCATCGAGAGCCATTGGAGCAGCACACAGCGCCTGAGGTAGACCCTACCCCACCACAAGCACTGCAATCACTGCAGGATGAAATACAACCAGGTGACGTGTACAATGACGCATTCTTTGCTAATTATGCACACCCATAAAACTCAGTCCTGACGCCCAGACACGCCTGCGTTCACAGCACCACTCCCACGTTCACAAGCACCTTCCCGTTACAACCCACAAATGGCACTGTCACTCAAAGTGGCGCTACGAGCGCACGATTCCCGATTGCAGTGACTGTTTTGCGCACGAGCACTGCGATGCATATGCAGATGGGCGATAATCGCCCATAGCGTGCGTCCGCAGCTTAGTGACCGGTTCTGAATCGGGCCCTCAGTACTACTCAGAAACCCAAAGTTTGGGTGTGTTTGGTTTTCAGCAAAACTGAACCAGCAGGGACGGGCTGGGGCTCTACATCACCCCTGGCATTTCCTTCGGTTGTTTGTGGGTGGTAACAGGGGCAGGACACTAATAACGGGGGAGCGGAGGTGCGAATGCAGGTGTGCCTGAGTGTTTCAACACCGTTTTAGAGGCATGCATAATTAACAGGCAGCGTCATAGTACACGTCACATGCCTGTATTTTACACTGAAGTCCTCGCAGTGCTTGCGGTAGGGTAGAGGCAACCACAAGCGCTGCGATCGCTTCCGCTTGTCATCGATGTACCAAAGTTTTAATACACTTCCTGGAGATGACGTGTGCTGGTGGGCGGCTCTGCCTGTGCGATTGGGTGTACGCTGGCCGCTCACTAAGACATGGTGGGCGTGCTTATGCCTTGGCGAGCGATCGCTTCCCGTGGTGTCTCTTTCACAAATTTGCATACGTTGGGGGCGAGCAATCGCATCTAGCGAGATACACAAAGGAGCTCATTCAGAGTCTAAGGTGTATATGAATCAAAAATGAATTTCATGTATGTACACAAACTTTGAGCCACAAAATTATTGAAAATATTGTATATAATGACCTGCAGGCTGTGTGTATAGGGTGTATATAATGACCTGCAGGCTGTGTGTATAAGGTGTATATAATGACCTGCAGGCTGTGTGTGTATAAGGTGTATATAATGACCTGCAGGCTGTGTGTATAAGGTGTATATAATGACCTGCTGGCTGTGTGTGTATAAGGTGTATATAATGACCTGCAGGCTGTGTGTATAAGGTGTATATAATGACCTGCAGTGTGTATAAGGTGTATATAGTGACCTGCAGGCTGTGTGTGTATAAGGTGAATATAATGACATGCAGGCTGTGTGTGTATAAGGTGAATATAATGACATGCAGGCTGTGTGTGTATAAGGTGTGTATAATGACCTGCAGGCTGTGTGTATAAGATGTATATAATGACCTGCAGGCTGTGTGTATAAGATGTATATAATGGCCTGCAGGCTGTGTGTATAAGGTGTACATAATGACCTGCAGGCTGTGTGTATAAGGTGTATAGAATGAGCTGCAGGCTGTGTGTATAAGGTGTATATAATGACCTGCAGGCTGTGTGTGTATAAGGTGTATATAATGACCTGCAGGCTGTGTGTATGTGTATATAATGACCTGCAGGCTGTGTGTATAAGGTGTATATAATGACCTGCAGGCTGTGTGTATAAGGTGTATATAATGAGCTGCAGGCTGTGTGTGTATAAGATGTATATAATGACCTGCAGGCTCTGTGTATAAGGTGTATAGAATGAGCTGCAGGCTGTGTGTATAAGGTGTATAGAATGAACTGCAGGCTGTGTGTGTAAAAGGTGTATATAATGACCAGCAGGCTGGGTGTATAAGGTGTATATAATGATCTGCAGGCTGTGTGTATAAGGTGTATATAATGACCTGCAGGCTGTGTGTATAAGGTGTATATAATGACCTGCAGGCTGTGTGTGTATAAGGTGTATAGAATGAGATGCAGGCTGTGTGTATAAGGTGTATATAATGAGCTGCAGGCAGTGTGTATAAGGTGTATATAATGAGCTGCAGGCAGTGTGTATAAGGTGTATATAATGAGCTGCAGGCAGTGTGTATAAGGTGTATATAATGACCAGCAGGCTGTGTGTATAAGGTGTATATAATGACCAGCAGGCTATGTGTATAAGGTGTATATAATGACCTGCAGGCTGTGTGTATAAGGTGTATAGAATGACCTGCAGGCTGTGTGTATAAGGTGTATAGAATGAGCTGCAGGCTGTGTGTATAAGGTGTATAGAATGACCTGCAGGCTGTGTGTATAAGGTGTATATAATGACCTGCAGGCTGTGTGTGTATAAGGTGTATAGAATGAGATGCAGGCTGTGTGTATAAGGTGTATAGAATGACCTGCAGGCTGTGTGTATAAGGTGTATATAATGAGCTGCAGGCAGTGTGTATAAGGTGTATATAATGACCAGCAGGCTGTGTGTATAAGGTGTATATAATGACCAGCAGGCTGTGTGTATAAGGTGTATATAATGACCAGCAGGCTATGTGTATAAGGTGTATATAATGACCTGCAGGCTGTGTGTATAAGGTGTATAGAATGACCTGCAGGCTGTGTGTATAAGGTGTATAGAATGAGCTGCAGGCTGTGTGTATAAGGTGTATAGAATGAGCTGCAGGCTGTGTGTATAAGGTGTATACAATGAGCTGCAGGCTGTGTGTGTATAAGGTGTATAGAATGAGCTGCAGGCTGTGTGTGTATAAGGTGTATATAATGACCTGCAGGCTGTGTGTGTATAAGGTGTATATAATGACCTGTAGGCTGTGTGTGTATAAGGTGTATATAATGACCTGCAGGCTGTGTGTATAAGGTGTATATAATGACCTGCAGGCTGTGTGTATAAGGTGTATATAATGACCTGCAGGCTGTGTGTATATAAGGTGTATATAATGACCTGCAGGCTGTGTGTATAAGGTGTATATAATGATCTGCAGGCTGTGTGTATAAGGTGTATATAATGATCTGCAGGCTGTGTGTATAAGGTGTATATAATGATCTGCAGGCTGTGTGTATAAGGTGTATATAATGAACTGCAGGCTGTGTGTATAAGGTGTATATAATGAACTGCAGGCTGTGTGTATAAGGTGTATATAATGACCTGCAGGCTGTGTGTATAAGATGTATATAATGACCTGCAGGCTGTGTGTGTAAAAGGTGTATATAATGACCTGCAGGCTGTGTGTATAAGGTGTATATAATGATCTGCAGGCTGTGTGTATAAGGTGTATATAATGACCTGCAGGCTGTCTGTGTATAAGGTGTATATAATGACCTGCAGGCTGTGTGTGTATAAGGTGTATATAATGACCTGCAGGCTGTGTGTGTATAAGGTGTATATAATGACCTGCAGGCTGTGTGTGTATAAGGTGTATATAATGACCTGCAGGCTGTGTGTATAAGGTGTATATAATGACCTGCAGGCTGTGTGTATAAGGTGTATAGAATGAGCTGCAGGCTGTGTGTATAAGGTGTATATAATGACCTGCAGGCTGTGTGTACAAGGTCTATAGAATGACCTGCAGGCTGTGTGTGTATAAGGTGTATATAATGACCTGCAGGCTGTGTATAAGGTGTATATAATGACCTGCAGGCTGTGTATAAGGTGTATATAATGACCTGCAGGCTGTGTGTGTGTATAAGGTGTATATAATGACCTGCAGGCTGTGTATAAGGTGTATATAATGACCTGCAGGCTGTGTATAAGGTGTATATAATGACCTGCAGGCTGTGTATAAGGTGTATATAATGACCTGCAGGCTGTGTGTGTGTATAAGGTGTATATAATGAGCTGCAGGCTGTGTGTATAAGGTGCATAGAATGATCTGCAGGCTGTGTGTATAAGGTGTATATAATGAGCTGCAGGCTGTGTGTATAAGGTGTATATAATGACCTGCAGGCTGTGTGTATAAGGTGTATATAATGAGCTGCAGGCTGTGTGTATAAGGTGTATATAATGAGCTGCAGGCTGTGTGTATAAGGTGTATATAATGACCTGCAGGCTGTGTGTATAAGGTGTATATAATGACCTGCAGGCTGTGTGTATAAGGTGTATAAAATACATAAATACATTCTGTGTTTAGGTCTGAGTCCCATTCCCTAGATATCTCATTATATGATATAGAAATATTCCACAATACAGAATATTCAGATATCCAAAATATTCTGTAATACCTCTCTAATACCTGTAATACATTAAAACAGGTTCTTTATTGTAACGCCGAAACAGAAAAATATATTTTCATTGACCTTATTGATGAAATCTGCTGCCCGCGGTGACACTCACCCCCTTAGCACAGACCCCATAGGTGAGATCTTCCCTCCTGCAGAGCGCACTGCTAATCACGCCAGACATACTGTATTCTGCTGATCTCCTGCATCTCTCCGTCCAAGCTAAAGTGCATCTGCGTTGGCTGCAAGCCGTTCCTGAGTTCCAGATGATGACTTAGGAAGATTACCAGAGATATAACTGTATTTTACAGCCTCACACGGGGCCTTTACAGCAGTCTACTGGCAACTTCCTGAATGTTATGGTTCCTCCAGGTATTTTGTTCCTAGTCAGTTCCAGCTGTTTTTAATGAAGTGAACTCAGTTGGTTGTTCTCCAGCAACAGGTTACGGAGGCGGCCACAGACAAGGAAGGCCGTTCACAGCTAAAACAATTTACATTTTCTAAATTGCTTTCTGCTTTTCTGGGAGATGTCATATTAAAAGATTAAAAAAATACATAATTACACGTCTACCAAAATGCACAAGCGCCACGTAAACAGTGTTTTGCGAGATCATGCACCTATTTTAGGAAAGATGCATTCAAATTTCATGGGGAATGGATTGGTTTCATGTGCGGGGTTCAACATGCAGCACTTTCGGATGGGAGGAACTGGGTGTGGCCAGGGATTCTGAACAATATCGTTGAACGCAGTGGAGCAACATGTTTCATGTGCGCACGCGTCAATCGCACCGCGCATTCGGCCCAGTATTGTACGTCGCAGTACAATACCCTGAAAAGTCTGCAGAGAGGATTCGCGGGGACAGAACTTTCTCGCGAGCTCTGGGTTAGGAATTAGGAATTTGGCCTAAGAACCGGAGTTAGGGATTGGTCAGTGGGTCTAAGTGCCGGAGTTAGGGATTGGTGATTGGGGCTAAGATCTGAAGTTAGATGTTGGTGACGGGAGCTAAGAGCCGGAGAAACGGATTGGCCACTTGGGCTAAGAATGGGAATTAGGGTTTAAGGACTGAGCTACGAGCCGGAGTTAGGGATTGGTCAGTGGGTCTAAGTGCCGGAGTTAGGGATTGGTCAGTGGGTCTAAGTGCCGGAGTTAGGGATTGGTGATTGGGGCTAAGATCTGAAGTTAGGTATTGGTGACGGGAGCTAAGAGCCGGAGTTACGGATTGGCCACTTGGGCTAAGAATGGGAATTAGGGTTTAATGACTGAGCTACGAGCCGGAGTTAGGGATTGGTAACTGGGGCTCAGGCATTAGTGGCTGGGACCACAGCCGCATACACACTGGATGATATGAACGATAACGATATAGTTATCATTCATCATGTTCAATATCGTCCAGTGTGTATGCAAGACATTGTTAACGATGCGCACTCCTGCGATTCGTTAACGATGTCTTTCATCGCTCATACTTGCAGGGCAACCTGACGATATCGTCAGGTTCTGCAAGTTCGGGCATGAGGGAGGGTGCCATAACTCAACGATATCATTAACGCTATTGAGCCCGGCAGTGCAGGGGAAACACTTAACGATATCGCTCATGGAGCATATCGTTACATGTGTATGCGGCTTAAGAAGAGTTGTAAAGGACTCAAATAAATGACACTAAAATGTAAAGCTGGTCAGACACTCATACCTGGTAGTGCACCTACTGGGACCCTTCCAACCTTCACCATATTCCCCAGCTTTTCTGCACCTGAGCCTCGGCCTGTTTAGCAGGCAGCAGACATGCTGGAGAATTGAATTAGCTCATGAATAATTGAGCACTTCCATATTCAGGTCTCTGAAGTTTAATTACTCCGTAGCCAGTATTATAAACCTGACCCAGATACGGAACAGTGCTGGGGTACATGTTGGGAATATGCTATTTACAAATGTATTTTTTTTTTTAATTAAGGAAACTCTAGTTATTAATTTGTTAACTACAAATGAACCACACAATGCCGCTCCAGCGCACCTCCCTGCCTTAATGCCACCGCGTTCTGGTTCATTATAGGAAGCCAGGAGTGGTGACGTGCGAGTGGGAGGCGGAGCTGCATCTACAAAGCTCCGCCCAGCTGTAACTCTCACATGCTGATCATGGCGCAGTCAGTGTCGGGCGGAGCGGTGTCTCTAGTCCCCCTCCTGCATGTCCAGAGGGCCGGCTGTGCAGACATGCCCCTGAGGAGAGAGTTACTTTCAAAACTGTTCTGCAAAATATTCACCTCATTCTGCAATTTGTCCTGACATTTCCCAGATCACAGCCCGAGCCCAGCACCGCCAAACACTACAATTCATTGACCTTTGTGTTCCCAGCTGTATTCAACAGTTTAATTCTGCAATATTAGAATTTACAAATACAGTACACAATGGCAAAGCGGACCTGGACGATTGACAGCTCTGCAAATCGTCTGATTTATTACTTGATTCACATTAAATTTTGCCTCAACTTTGCCCACCTCTAGTCAGCGATGCGGCAGCGTGGCGCGCTTATTTCAGGGGTCTTAGAGGGGGAAGGAGTTGGCCAGTTATACTTATATTTAAGTAAAGCACATAGGAGCGGATGCAGAGTGAGTGCTATGTAGGTTTGCGCAGCATATTGTACGTGAAATAACTGGGTTTAATCCAATTAGGTGCGAGTCCCCTCGCGGCGAGAATAAGTGTGGCTGTATGCCACCATTACGGTGCTGCAGGACTCGCAGTTTTTTCTTTGCAGCCCCATGTGCAAATCCAAGGTGAGATGGGGCTGGGGGACAAGGGGCCTGATTCAGACCCGCTCGCAAGCGGGTTGATGGTGGAGCACGCGCGGCGTACGCAAGCCCCGGAGCGAGTGAGAAATTCACTCGCTCCGGGGGCTCGCTACAAACGGGGCAGCTGTTGATGTTGATTGACAGCTCGCCCCGTTTTGTAGACGGGATGGGGGAGTGGCTGGACAAATGGAGGCATTCCTGAAGGAACGTCTGCCGTTTGTGGGCGGCCCTACTGACATCACCAGTGATGTCAGTAGTGAGCTTCCAGCTCTATTAGAGCCGGAAGCTCACTGGGGCTTGCGGCAGACGAGACCCTACCACAAGGGTCTCGTCGCAAGCCCGATGGTCGTGAGCATCGCGACCATCACATGGCCGCTCGCAAAAGCTGTGGGTAGTCACCCACAGCTTAGCGAGCGGCCAGGAGGCCGGCTTAAAAAAAAAATGCGGCCGCCCTCATTCAGAGCAAGCGCTCGCTTTTTGCAAGCGGCTCTGATTGAGGTCCAAATTGCGTTGCCACTGCTGCAGGTTATATGCCATTGAAACGCATACTTGCCAACTCTCCTGCAATGGCTGGGTAGCTCCCGAAAATCGGGTGGTGCTCCAACCCCTGCAGGAAAGAGCAAAGCTCCCAGACTGGCCTCCACCACTCATACCTCCCCGCACCTCCCTGGCAAAAGTGGGCGGTCTGGAGGGGTCCGATGACGCTATTCACGCGTCATCGGACGGAGGGGGTGCTCAAACATTTGTTGGGCAGTATGTCTGGGAAAGCCAGCACTGGCGAACTGATTGACTGACTGATTCCGAATGCACCACTGTCGCTGGGAGATGTGGAATGACATCCAGGTCCGTCAGTCCGTCCCAGCCAAATCGTCAGAATCCTGGGCAACTGACTGAAATTAAGTAAAGATTGCGACATGGTGTCAGGAAAACAGGGAACAGGGGGTGAAGCCGAGTGGTTCATTATTTAGATTCTATGGCACAGTTTTGAAATTTTCACTGTCGTAGGTAAGGATAATGGGAACTCATTGTAACATCCAGTACACGTTAATATGATGGACTCTGACAGGTTTAAAGGTCATTTAACCCCCCTAACCCAGCGTTTTGGTTTTGAAAATGTTTCCGTCTCCCACGTGACAGGCTAGTGTTGGCGCAGTTTCTGAGTATGGACCCACAGGCGCTGCTGTAATCTGTCCGCAGCTAAAAATAGAATCTCAAACTAACCGTATTCACTAAGCAATTAGACAACGTGATGAAAGTAGAGAGGTTCGGCCTGGCTGCCTTATGAACACACAATCCCAGCAGACACTTAAAGTTTGCACATTATTCAAGGGCGGGTGCGCTGCCTCCGGGAGCCCATTCCTTTCTGACACATTGCCTTATTAAAACTGTTCTGCAGTGGAATTGCTGGATCTTACAGCGCGTGTCAGCATCATCTGGCAGCAGACTTAACGATTATGATAAACCGCACAGCGCTGATCCAACTCCAGAATCTATTCATTAACTCGTGG
Source organism: Taudactylus pleione (assembly GCA_031769625.1). NCBI lineage: Eukaryota > Metazoa > Chordata > Amphibia > Anura > Myobatrachidae > Taudactylus > Taudactylus pleione. The sequence goes on along the minus strand of JAUIMM010000424.1, from coordinate 90,987 downwards.
AATCCCTGGGACAATGCACAATGTTACAGCTCATGCAATTACATTTTAACACACACACGTGGATTTAGCCGAGCACAGCACGTGTGGCCCCATAATGCTGGATAAAACCCTCCCAGTAAAAACAGATACAATACCTAGGCAGCCAATTACCCATTTTCTATGGTGATACCCCTGGCTCTGACAGGAGCCAATGGACATTGCAATATAGGAGGCTGCCACCAGGTGGAGCCGTTATGCGCCAAAACTGAGACAAGTCAGCCATAGGACAGTGTGTTTGTGGTTGCACATGTGCAGTGAAGACTGGGAGATGCCGAGGAGTGGGGTGCAGAGTAGGGTGAGCTGCCACAAGTCTGCTGTGAGAGACAAGAGATTGGCCAAAGTGTTATCGCTGAATGGTGAGGTGGCAGAAATCACTGAGTACCCGCATATGGTGTGCTGAGTAACTACTGCAGAAGCACCAGCTGAGACTGAGAGATGAAGACAGTGTGTCTGCACCCTGAACTGTGCAAGGGACTGAGGGCTCGATCAGACCCACTCGCTAGATGCGTACACATACAGCGAAAGTATGCAAATCCGCGATCGCACAGCCAGGCATTAGCACGCCCACTATGTCTTGGCGTGTGATTGCGGTGTGTATGCAGATGCCACCAGCCTGCCTTAAGATGCCCACTTATGCACGTCATTTTCAGGATGTGTATGCAACCATCGGTAACATCGAGTACCATCGGATGCATGCACAGCACTTGTGATTGACCATACCCTACCGCAAGCACTCCGAGCGCTTCAGTGTAAAATACAGCCAAGTGACGTGTACCATGATGCTGCGTCTTAATTATGCACGGCTCTGAAATGGCATTGAGACCCTCAGGTACGCCTGCGTTCACACCACCACACCCCCATTTTCATTGACCAACCCGTCACCAGCCACAAACTGCTTCTCCTGTCACTCATTCTAGTGAGGTAGTTATGCGCAGCGAGCAGTTCGCGTACGCGCACTGCAATGCGTACACATGCGCAGATTGCAAACATCGGCAAGCTGCGTGCGAAGGCATCCTAGTGAGCAGGACTGAATCGGGCCCTGAGTTTGAGTAAAAAGTGTGATATTTAACTTTTTTGAGCTACTAGAGAAACAGTGCCTGACTATGTCAGTGAAGAGCGGCAGACATTTTGTGTGAATACTGAGTTAAAGAGCACTCTGGGACTGAATTATTGCTGCTGTGCAAGTCTGAAGATGAGTTGGATATATTGCAAGTGGAACTGTTTATTGTGACTTATCAATGGAAAGCTATTGCTCTCTGGAATCAGGAAAGAACAGCATTAGATGTAAATTTATTGCAATTACCAATTGTGGATTATAAATACATGCATGTTATATGTCAGTGATCATCCAGCAACAGAGTACTCCAACAACAGAACTTTGGGCCTGATTCAGAGCCGGACGCAATTAGCGCTCGCTCGTCCAGAAAATAGGGGTGGCTATTCAAATGAACCATTCGATCTTTGCGGTCTGTTCACGCCTCTAGGTCTGAATGAGCGAACAAAACTTATGGTCGTTTTTTGGAAACTACGCCCCCTGGCCGCTCGCATCCTACGTCATGTCCGCTATTTATTAGATTAATCGAGTACATCGACCAGTGTATGAACTGCTCGCTATTCTTGGGGTTGGTTTTTGCTACCACAATCTTGCGAGCAGTTCTGACTATAAAATAACCCAGTGACGTGGTCAATGACGCTGGTGTATTAATTATGCACACCCATAAAACGCCCGTTTTGACCTTTAAGCACGCCTGCGTTCTGATCTCCACTCCCCGTTTTCAAGCACCTTCCCCTGTTACCACCCACATACGCCTCTTTCTGTCACTCAAATTATCAGGCATTCGCTATTTTGCATGAATTTCGACCGCACTGACTGGTTCACGCATGTGTATAACGATCCGTACGCATGTGCAGTTGGGCAAACATCGCTCGGAGCGAACAAGAGGCCGCTTACGAGCGGCTCTGAATCAGGCCCTTTGTGTGCACTTTAGAGTATAATATTGAACAGTTTTGAGGTTTTTACTAAATCTGCTAAGTAATAATCTGTGTTGCTATTACTGTATACCCATTTTATGCTAAGCTTAAAGTATAGTATATTGAGTCAACCATGAAGTTGCTCTTTTTCTAGTTGAAGCCAAAGAGGTGCTGCAGCAGCAAATATAAAGAAGCTCATTTAACTATTGGAAAGATTTTTGCTCTTTGCCTTTTCACCATTATATTGCAATCTACTTTGTTGAAATTGCTATATTCATTTTTGTGCTGCATTATTCTATCATACAGTACTGTATCTATGGTGATCATTCTTTTCATACAGTGACCTGACCCGGATCTATGTCCTCCTACGCCCCTATTATTATTCCATTTACCAAGGCTGTCACGTTATGTCATGTTACTGTGTGCATGGGACTGGCCTCTCTGCTACAGCCTGAGGTGGGTAAAGCTTGTGCAGTCATTCCCAAAAGAGAAGAAATATCAGCTGTACCAACTACACCTAACTTATCTGTGCCCACTACTACACCCGGTGTATCACACTGCCAGAGAGGCGAGGGAACAGATGTGTAAGCATTATAGATGATTACCTGATTGGCCTCAGTGGTGGAACTACCACCGCTGCATTTTCTATGAACCCAGAGATGAAATGTTTGTGTACTGGCTGCAGTTCCGCTGCACCTTTCACCTATTATCATACAATATCGAATGCAGAGAAACCGGATCAAGACTTCACCGTGCATAATCAGCTCTGTTACATGCTCAGGAGGGCAATGGGGTTGGAATGGCTGTCGCAAGATGTCTGTCCAATAGTGGCAGCATTGCTGCTGAAATTGCAATATGTCTTGCAATGGCATTAGCCATCGATGCTTACTTAGTACTCTTGCCCAGTGGACTCCAGGGATTCGCACGTGCACAAAGAAGCATTGCGTGAACTCCTTCCAATGCGTCTGCAGCAGTATGGACATTGGATAAGCCATCAGAAATAAGCATGAAATGGTGAAAACCATCAAAACACTCGATTTAAAAAGAATTTCCACGGAATCAGGAACATCAGTGGTTGACAACCATTGGTTTCTAATGGCCATCCCTACAGTGGGGCCACTTGGAGCATAGACCCTCATTCAGACCCACTCGCAAGTGGGCGTACGTACGTTCGCCATACGTAAAAAAATATTTAAATTCAAGCACTCGCTTGTTTTTTCCTACGCAGCTAAAAATCCGCCCCAAACTCAGGCGACCCCTCCTCTGACTAACGAGCGTGCCAAATAGCGAGCGTACATCCCCGAAATGGCTTGAAGGGAACGCACGCACAAGTACAAACCGGAAGTGGGACTGTCAGATTCCGATTACCTGCTCGTTTTTTCGGCCTACCTCCCTCAATCGTATCATGCCAATCAATGTATCAATTAGCTTAATTGTTTTTTTTTTTTCAACACAATGCAATAAACTTTAATCTTGTCCGTGTTTGTATTTGCTCGCAGAATACGTACGGCTGAAACCTTCGCTTTTATTGTTCCAAAGACATGTTAGCCCCAATTAAACAATTGTTCTATTTGTTTGTCTCCCCACAATTTTTCTGTGGTTCATTTCTTTATTTAAATTAGCTTACGCATGTCACTGCATCAAGCCTATCATAACTCTCAAGAGATTTGTGGCCCTGTCGAACACATGACTCATACACTAACCAATAGAATTTGTCCTGTTAATTTCCCAAATACATTAGCCAATCAAATTTTTTTGTGGTGCTTTATTAAAAATATTTTGTCAAAAAAACACCATTGCCATCATGAGATCCGCCGCATTCACCAGGCGCGAACTGCTGGTGCTGACGGAGGTGATGGACAGGAGGATCACCAGTCAGCCTCCACCCATCTCCAATAGGCGCAAGCGTTCCGCATATGCGGAGGTACGTCGACGCCTGCGCTCCTTCGGCTCACGCCGACATATTGGCCAGCTGGAGCGCAGGTGGTCGGACCTGCACCGGCGGACGCCCCGCTTGCTGGCATGCTTTCGCATGCAGATTGCGGAAAGTAAGTGTTCTGGACTGTGGTTTTCAAGTTTATCTTGTGGGCCCTAACTGCGTGTGCATGTTTTCATGTCTGTCCTATTGAGTCATTGTAGTCATATCTGCATGTGCATGTTTTCATGTCTGTCCTATTGAGTCATTGTAGTCATATCTGCATGTGCATGTTTTCATGTCTGTCCTATTGAGTCATTGTAGTCATATCTGCATGTGCATGTTTTCATGTCTGTCCTATTGAGTCATTGTAGTCATATCTGCATGTGCATGTTTTCATGTCTGTCCTATTGTGTTTTTTTTTTGTTTCCTGTTGAAACTAACAACAATTTTTTGGTCATTTTTTAGGGGCACAGTAAACACTACGGCGGCATCGCCACACAAGACGCCGGTCCCGGCCCCTCTCTCCAACCCCCAATTCCTCTATTCCCCCCTCCTCCCCAGACCCTGTGGCCGAAATTTCTGGCCTACTTCCCCTCCAGCCCAATTCCCCCTCTCCTCCATCCGTCCCTCCTCCAAATACCCCCTCCCAGGATCGCGAAAACAACTTGCCCCTCGGGTTGGGGAATCTAGCCACCTCCGAGGTGGTCCAGGGAGTGGCTTCTGGCTCTCTCGTTTTGGAGAACGGTATGTTTTTAAAGTTTATTTTGGACACCACAAACTGTTTGTATGTAATCATGTGTCGTCCCCATTTTTTTTGTCTTTTTTTCGCCTTAGGGTATTTTTGGGGGTTGTCTTTACCTGTTCCTGCTGATGTCACCATACACATATCACACCTGTGTGCCTTTTTTTAGGGCCCTTGTATTTTTGGCATACGACATTTTGGGGTTCTGGGTTTTATCCGTGTAATTTATTTTTGGCCCACAAGCTTGTAAGTTTGTGTTTGCTTGTTTTTTGTTTTTTTACAATGTTGCTTCATTATCGATTTATTAATCCCCAAACTTTTGTCACCCACAGAGGAACAGAGGCGTCGGGAACAGATTGTGAATTGTGTGGGCCGTATGCGGGAGCAGGTCACCGGGCTAATGCAGGGCCTTGACCATCTGTTGGTCCTCCTTAGGAATTAGTTTATTTTTTTATTTTTTTATAAATTGTTTCTTAATAAATCTGTTTAAAATCAAGCTCTGTCTCATGCGTTTGGAGTAAATCCAAGATTCTTTACACTGACATAAGTAGACTCTTCAAGCAAGGTTTGCCCCAGAAACTCACTACAGATTGTGTGTTGTATTTTGAATGCAAACAGGCACAAGAAACACCTCCCAGTACCAATGTCATTTCCCTTTTTTGTGGTGGTCAACATGATAGTTTACACCATTTTTCAGGTTCCTATTTGGTGGCCAAACTGCTTAGGACAATCTTACGAAGGCAACTGATTGTACACGATTCCTTGTTGTGTTGGTTAGTACCCCGAAAACATATTACATTTTAGCTCCACTTGCTTCATTACTGGGTTACCCCTTAGGTAAAATTAACGTTTGGGATTTTGTTTCCACTTGCTTCTAACGTGCCCAAAAAGGAAACAAATTACACTCTCCAAATATTTATTCACAACAGAAATCAAAATACAAAGTGGTCACTCACAAACAAAACACACAGTGATAATCAGAAATACACCACATACCAAAAACAGGAAACAAACACACAACAAATCAAGAACTGGTTGACGAAGGTCCATGCCCACATGATTTCACAAATATGGCGTTGCAATATTGGTGTCAGAATATATTCCCCAAGTTTCCACAGAAAGGTTTTTGAAGGGTAGCAGGAAGTAGTCATCGTGGGAGTGCCAAAGATTATGCAAACAAACAGAAGATGGTGCAAGAATTAATATAAAAAAAGATGAACGTTAAAAAACCGTAACACATTGGGTATACACACTGTTGTTTGATCAATAATTACCTAAAATATCGGGCCACCACATCATCGCGTATGGCCCCCCCACATACTGACCTCCGACCAACCTCGGGGGGGCCATCCTCAGGTAAGGCATCCTCTGGCTGCATTGGGACACCACTCCTTATGGCAATGTTGTGAAATATCCCACACAGGACCACAATTTTAGACACCATATCCGGCACATACATGAGCTCGCCACCAGAGCGGTGGAGGCATCTGAATCGGCCTTTTAAAAGGCCGATACAGCGCTCCACCACTTGCCTGGTGGCTGTAAGTGCGGTATTAAACTCACTTTGTGGACCTGGTGTGGGAGCCAAGTAAGGAGTGAGCAGCCAGGGCATGCAAGGGTATCCACTGTCTCCTGTGAAAAAGAATAGACAACATCAGGATCACTGTGTATCAAACTTAACATTGTTATGTACTAAAGGTCTACACTTACCCAGAAGCCACGCATCACCAGCTTGTAGGCTGTTTAATTTGTGCCATATCCCTGATTGCCGGATGACGAAGGAGTCATGTGCACTTCCTGGTAATTTTGCATTCAGGGACAGGATCTGGAGGGAGGCATCACATACCACCATTACATTCAGGGAGTGATAGTGTTTCCTGTTTCGAAATATGGCCTCCAGCCGTGCTGGAGGCTGAAGTGGTATGTGAGTACCATCCACAACCCCTATGATGTGTGGGAAGCCAGCTATTTGGTAAAAATTGGCCTTGGCCACACTAAGGGCACCCATATCCAAAGGCATTTGAATAAAATGATGGAGGTGCTTGAAAAGTGCCTCCATCACTGCCCTCAGGATCCGGGAAAAGGAGGATTGTGAGTTGCCTGCCACTATTCCCACCGTTGTTTGAAACGATCCTGAGGCACAGAAATGTAACACCGCCATAAATTGCGTAAGTGGTGGTATTGCTGTAGGACTGTCAATTTGCCGCTCAAGATCACTCTCTATTAATGAGAGAGTGTCTATGATGATTTTGGGAGGAAGACGGTAGCGTCTTAAAACCTCATCATCGGGCATTCCAAAAAGGGTGACACGTGTTCGAAATATCTGGGGCCTTGCACGCCAACGATGCCTACGCCTGGGACGAGATTGAGGTTGGTCGGCTTCCGGGAGCATGGCCAGAACAATCCGCCCTAGATCAACCTGAAATGGCAAGATTGTAATGTAAGGCTTTGGACCCACCCCAAAAGAAAATTCAAAACAACTTAGCTTGATTATACCATCCATTGCTGCTTACATGCCGGGGTATTGTCATGATACGTCCAAACTGAAATTAATCACAAAAATTATTTGAAAAATTTCACTCTGTGCATTTTTGTTTCTAAATTTTGTGCTAGACCAAACTTAAAATATGCGAAACACACATTTGGCAAAAGAGCAAAACGACATTGCACACAGTACATCAAAATGGGTTGAAATGTTAGCCCAAAAAGCGAAAGGGCAACCTCAAAAAAATTAAAATGATTAATAAGCATTTAAAAATGCGCAAATTATTTCGCAAATACAAGTCCCAATAGTAAGTAGTAAAAATGCGCTAATTATTTCTCAAATACAAGTCACAATAGTAAGTAGTAAAAATGCGCTAATTCGTTCGCAAATACAAGTCACAATAGTAAGTAGTAAAAATGCGCTAATTATTTCGCAAATACAAGTCACAATAGTAAGTAGTAAAAATGCGCTAATTAGTTCGCAAATACAAGTCACAATAGTAAGTAGTAAAAATGCGCTAATTAGTTCGCAAATACAAGTCACTATACAAACTGTGAAAAATGCGCTAATTAGTTCACAAATACAAGATAAAAAATGGACTTACCAAGAGCAAATATATAAGAGTCCAAATCAAAAGGTCTTTGGGTCCGAAATTAATCAAAAGCTAAAATATATGAAATTATGGATCCAAAATTTACAAAAATGAAGAAACACAATGAAACAACAATTGATCAAAAGTTAGACTTCACAAAACTTAACAAATCAAGAAACGAGGTAAAAAAAATAAAAAACAAAAAAGAGAACGGAAAATAAAAATGCAAATCTACCAAACAAAATAATCTCCAACCGCCAACTCCTTTATACGCAAACAATAAACTCCAGCCAAGGTAACTTCCAACAATCCAAAAACGCCACCTCGACTCGAGACACACCAAGCCATAAATAGTGTTTCGTTTCCCGCACAAATTAAGGAGGGATCATAGGAACGCACAATCAATGATGCGGCCGCAAAATAAGGACGCATGTATAAATACGTCACGAAAACACATTAAAATTCTGGTGTATTTCTTGTTTGGACCTCAGACATGGCGACAGACCAGGGAAACAATGCCCAAGAGTCAGGCGGTAAGTCTTTCATGCATTTTGTATCAATGATTAATTTGAAACATAAGATTGGGCAAGTTGTGATTTTGTGAAATCTGAATATTTACACAAATAGGTGAGGAGAATGACATGGAGGAGGCTGCTGGGCCCAGTATTCCGGCCAAAGCTGCCAAAAAGAAAAGGCAGCCACATTTCACAAGAAAGGAGATGGAGATTTTGATACAGAAGTGTGTGGACATCCTGCCACAGGCAGACAGGAATATGAGTCTAAGCCAGAAGGGGAGAATGTGGGAAGAGGTAGCCGTTGCTGTCAATAGGGTGGGTGATTATGTCCGTCTAGCCCGGGATGTCAAACGGCGGTAAGTAAACACTTGCCCCCCCTAAAAACAAACACCATTTTAAACAAAAGGATAATGGCTTCCATTTTTTCCCACAGATGGGGCGACTTCAAATATCGCCTAAAGCAAAAACTTGCGGACAGGGCTAGGCATGCAAGGGGGACAGGTGGGGTTCCCACCCCTGTGTCATTGGAGTTGACCGATTTAGAAGAGCTGGCACAGGGGTGTGTGCAGCCTGTGGAGGTGTTTGGCGTGTCCAACATGGATACGGACATGCCAGACTTTGCGGCTCCTCATGTTGTCCCAGGTAAATCTTTTGATGTCATAAACTCTGAAATGTTATTGTGCCAATATGTAGATTCTAATGTGAGGCTTTTCTCTTTTTTCCTAACAGAGACACAGGCGGATGAGTCTGCTCCAGAGGGGAGCCTTGGCCGCCGAATTTCTGCTGGCTCGGCAGGGGAGGAACCAGTACATCCGGCTGAGGACCCTGCAGAAGCCAGTCCAGGGCAATCCCCCTCGCAGGCAGTGTCCCTCCTCACAGAACTCAATTTCAAATCGGATTTCCATACGGAGATTCTGCAGAGGATGGACGCCAGTCTGCTACGGGTGGCTGAGGCCCTGGAGCAAAATGCTGCGGCCAACGTGACCATTGGTCAGGCCCTGGCGGAAAATACCAGGGCCAACATCCGCATTGCCAATGCCCTGGAGCAGCTCGTTCGCCAGCACATGGTGGAGCCGACCTCCCTTCCTGCCGGATCATCAGGATCCTCCACCTCTGGCACAACATCAGCCAATCCTCCAAATGTGCCTAGCCCTGTGCCTAGTCCAGAGGCCACAACATCTGCCTCTGGACAGGCCAGCCCGATGACATCCCGGACCCGGTCTGGCGCCCTCCCTCCCCCATCAAAACGGGTGAAAAAACGGTGACAGCAATGGTGACTTTTCCCACAATCCTTCTGTGCTTGGCTCATATTCCTTTCTGGTCAAAACTTCCCTCTCCTTTCTTGTGAAATGTTTTTACATTTTTGTTGTATGTTTATGTCAACAGTTATGTTGGGCCAATTTGTTTGATTTTGGGACATATCTTTGGCAAAAAAAGATGTTCCCAATTTTTTTTTTTTTTTTGAGCAATAAATTGAAACAAAAAATCTGACATTGGATTGTGATATTATTGTACAGATGGGTTACATTTAATCCTGGACCAAAAGGCAAAAACTGGGAAAAAAAAAAAAAATGGGCTCTTTAAGGAACGTTTAAAAAATCATATAACGAGGCAAATTCAAGAGGCAAAAATAAAATGGTGCAAAAATTAAAACATGATGACATTATTGTTACAATAGGCCCTAACCACCAAATTGAGGGCAAAATAAACCCCCACAAATGTACGCAAATTGATTGTGTCATCCTGACATTAGCAGCTCTGATTTCCACCTGCGTACGGTTTTGTGCTATCCCAAAAAACTGATTTCAAAACACATACCAAGCCGGTTTTCAATCCAACACTAATTGCTTTTCAGCCCTCCCGCGATTAATCGCAACAACATCGTGGAGTCCCGGGACGGAGGAGAAGGCCATCGCCAATGTGGTCGAGTAATCCAGACCCTAAGCTGTGCGAGCATTTTGAAGGGAAAGAGGATCATCCAGTGACGTATGAGTCGGTCCGAACACATTTTACGCTCGCATTTGCTAATGTATGTACGCCCCAAAAACGCCTCGCCACACCTGCGTTTTTCCATCTCCACCCCCGTCAACACCCAAAAACGCCCTGTTCTGTCAATCACATTTGATATGTCACTTCCTGTACGCTATTTGACGAACGAGACCAAAAAAACTCGCAATCTGCCGTACGCACATGCGCACTGTTACACCGACGCATGCGCGGTTATTCAACATCGGAACGCAACGAGCGTACTGCTGTTTGCGAGTGGCTCTGAATGAGGGCCATAGTCTGCATTGCAAGGATTCATGTTGTTTTACTCCTCTTAAAAAGACTGAGATCCCTCACATGTTTCAGTGTTCCATACAAGGCTGTAACACGGATTAAATGGGCCCCATAACACTTCAAAAGGACCCGAAGAGGGGCGTCCAAATGGCTGAGGCACTAAATAAAATCTGCTGTAACAATAATACAATCAGAAGAGCGACAATTTCTGTGTCTTCCTTTTACATTTAGCGATAGAGCTCAAATCAGGCTGATAGTTCCCTAAATGCCATCGTGCATAAAAGGTCCTGGTAGATGATCAGTACAGCTCCACCACAATAATAAGCCCCATCGATCTTGGTGCTTTCACCACATCGATAAAAAATTGGTACGATAAGTACTTTTCTATCAGCAAGACAAACGACAATAAGGAAATGACACGTTTGGAATCGATGAGGCTAATGATGACAAATACAGCCCTTTATATGTTCCCAGACAGGGACAACAGAAATACTGCCCGTTCCAGGATCATCATAAGCATGCACCAGTCATCCACACTCAGTGGCAAACAGAGGATTTCTAGAGGGGGGTTTCCAAATGCATGATTTTAGAGTGAGTGCGGCCAGTCCATGAAGAGGGCACAATTATCACTTATCCAGCTTTAATATGTTACATACAAAGTGTATTGTGTGTCATAATCCCACCATATACAGGACCAGCGGTCACAGTAACCCATTATATGTGTCATACATAGTGTATTGTGTGTCATAATTCCAGCATATACAGGACCAGCGATCACAGTAACCCATTATATGTGTCATACATAGTGTATTGTGTGTCATAATACCAGCATATACAGGACCAGTGATCACAGTAACCCATTATATGTGTCATACATAGTGTATTGTGTGTCATAATTCCAGCATACACAGGACCAGCGGTCACAGTAACCCATTATATGTGTCATACATAGTGTATTGTGTGTCATAATTCCAGCATATACAGGACCAGCGATCACAGTAACCCATTATATGTGTCATACATAGTGTATTGTGTGTGATAATTCCAGCATATACAGGACCAGCGGTCACAGTAACCCGTTATATGTGTCATACATAGTGTATTGTGTGTCATAATTCCAGCATATACAGGACCAGCGGTCACAGTAACCCATTAAATGTGTCATACATAGTGTATTGTGTGTCATAATTCCAGCATATGCAGGACCAGTTATCACAGTAACCCATTATATGTGTCATACATAGTGTATTGTGTGTCATAGTTCCAGCATATACAGGACCAGTGATCACAGTAACCCATTATATGTGTCATACATAGTGTATTGTGTGTCATAATTCCAGCATATACAGGACCAGCGATCACAGTAACCCATTATATGTGTCATACATAGTGTATTATGTGTCATAATTCCAGCATATACAGGACCAGTGATCACAGTAACCCATTATATGTGTCATACATAGTGTATTGTGTGTCATAATTCCAGCACATACAGGACCAGTGGTCACAGTAACCCATTATATGTGTCATACATAGTGTATTGTGTGTCATAATTCCAGCATATACAGGACCAGCGATCACAGTAACCCATTATATGTGTCATACATAGTGTACTGTGTGTCATAATTCCAGCATATACAGGACCAGCGATCACAGTAACCCATTATATGTGTCATACATAGTGTATTGTGTGTCATATATCCAGCATATAAAGGACCAGTGATCACAGTAACCCATTATATACATCATACATAGTGTATTGTGTGTCATAATTCTAGCATATACAGGACAAGAGATCACAGTAACCCATTATATGTGTCAATCATAGTGTACTGTGTGTCATAATTCCAGCATATACAGGACCAGCGATCACAGTAACCATTATATGTGTCATACATAGTGTACTGTGTGTCATAATTCCAGCATATACAGGACCAGTGATCACAGTAACCCATTATATGTGTCATACATAGTGTACTGTGTGTCATAATTCCAGCATATACAGGACCAGCGATCACAGTAACCATTATATGTGTCATACATAGTGTACTGTGTGTCATAATTCCAGCATATACAGGACCAGCGATCACAGTAACCATTATATGTGTCATACATAGTGTATTGTGTGTCATAATTCCAGCATATACAGGACCAGTGATTAGAGTAACCCATTATATGTGTCATATATAGTGTATTGTGTGTCATAATTCCAGCACATACAGGACCAGTGATCACAGTAACCCATTATATGTGTCATACATAGTGTATTGTGTGTCATAATTCCAGCATATACAGGACCAGCGATCACAGTAACCCATTATATGTGTCATACATAGTGTATTATGTGTCATAATTCCAGCATATACAGGACCAGTGATCATAGTAACCCATTATATATGTCATACATAGTGTATTGTGTATCATAATTCCAGCATATACAGGACCAGCGATCACAGTAACCCATTATATGTGTCATACATAGTGTATTGTGTGTCATAATTCCAGCATATACAGGACCAGTGATCACAGTAAGCCATTATATGTGTCATATATAGTGTATTGTGTGTCATAATTCCAGCATATACAGGACCAGTGATCACAGTAACCCATTATATGTGTCATATATAGTGTATTGTGTGTCATAATTCCAGCATATACAGGACCAGTGATCATAGTAACCCATTATATGTGTCATACATAGTGTATTGTGTATCATAATTACAGCATATACAGGACCAGTGATCACAGTAACCCATTATATGTGTCATACATAGTGTATTGTGTATCATAATCCCAGCGCATACAGGACCAGCAATCACAGTAACCCGTTATATGTGTCATACATAGTGTATTGTGTATCATAATTACAGCATATACAGGACCAGTGATCACAGTAACCCGTTATATGTGTCATACATAGTGTATTGTGTGTCATAATTCCAGCATATACAGGACCAGCTATCACAGTAACCCATTATATGTGTCATACATAGTGTATTGTGTGTCATAATTCCAGCATATACAGGACCAGCTATCACAGTAACCCATTATATGTGTCATACATAGTGTATTGTGTGTCATAATTCCAGCATATACAGGGCCAGTGATCATAGTAACCCATTATATGTGTCATACATAGTGTATTGTGTGTCATAATTCCAGCATATAAAGGACCAGTGATCACAGTAACCCATTATATACATCATACATAGTGTATTGTGTGTCATAATTCCAGCATATACAGGACAAGAGATCACAGTAACCCATTATATGTGTCAATCATAGTGTACTGTGTGTCATAATTCCAGCATATACAGGACCAGCGATCACAGTAACCCATTATATGTGTAATAGATAGTGTATTGTGTGTCATAATTCCAGCATATACAGGACCAGCGATCACAGTAACCCATTATATGTGTCATACATAGTGTATTATGTGTCATAATTCCGGCATATACAGGACCAGTGATCATAGTAACCCATTATATATGTCATACATAGTGTATTGTGTATCATAATTCCAGCATATACAGGACCAGCGATCACAGTAACCCTTTATATGTGTCATACATAGTGTATTGTGTGTCATAATTCCAGCATATACAGGACCAGTGATCACAGTAACCCATTATATGTGTCATATATAGTGTATTGTGTGTCATAATTCCAGCATATACAGGACCAGTGATCACAGTAACCCATTATATGTCATATATAGTGTATTGTGTGTCATAATTCCAGCATATACAGGACCAGTGATCACAGTAACCCATTATATGTGTCATACATAGTGTATTGTGTATCATAATTACAGCATATACAGGACCAGTGATCACAGTAACCCGTTATATGTGTCATACATAGTGTATTGTGTGTTATAATCCCAGCATATACAGTACCAGTGATCACAGTAACCCATTATATGTGTCATACATAGTGTATTGTGTGTCATAATTCCAGCATATACAGGACCAGCTATCACAGTAACCCATTATATGTGTCATACATAGTGTATTGTGTGTCATAATTCCAGCATATACAGGGCCAGTGATCATAGTAACCCATTATATGTGTCATACATAGTGTATTGTGTGTCATAATTCCAGCATATACAGGACCAGCTATCACAGTAACCCATTATATGTGTCATACATAGTGTATTGTGTGTCATAATTCCAGCATATACAGGACCAGCTATCACAGTAACCCATTATATGTGTCATACATAGTGTATTGTGTGTCATAATTCCAGCATATACAGGACCAGTGATCACAGTAACCCATTATATGTGTCATACATAGTGTATTGTGTGTCATAATTCCAGCATATACAGGACCAGCTATCACAGTAACCCATTATATGTGTCATACATAGTGTATTGTGTGTCATAATTCCAGCATATACAGGACCAACGATCACAGTAACCCATTATATGTGTCATACATAGTGTATTGTGTGTCATAATTCCAGCATATAAAGGGCCAGTGATCATAGTAACCCATTATATGTGTCATACATAGTGTATTGTGTGTCATAATTCCAGCATATACAGGACCAACGATCACAGTAACCCATTATATGTGTCATACATAGTGTATTGTGTGTCATAATTCCAGCATATACAGGACCAGTGATCACAGTAACCCATTATATGTGTCATACATAGTGTATTGTGTGTCATAATTCCAGCATATACAGGACCAGCGATCACAGTAACCCATTATATGTGTCATACATAGTGTATTATGTGTCATAATTCCAGCATATACAGGACCAGTGATCATAGTAACCCATTATATATGTCATACATAGTGTATTGTGTATCATAATTCCAGCATATACAGGACCAGCGATCACAGTAACCCTTTATATGTGTCATACATAGTGTATTGTGTGTCATAATTCCAGCATATACAGGACCAGTGATCACAGTAACCCATTATATGTGTCATATATAGTGTATTGTGTGTCATAATTCCAGCATATACAGGACCAGTGATCACAGTAACCCATTATATGTGTCATATATAGTGTATTGTGTGTCATAATTCCAGCATATACAGGACCAGTGATCACAGTAACCCATTATATGTGTCATACATAGTGTATTGTGTGTCATAATTACAGCATATACAGGACCAGTGATCACAGTAACCCGTTATATGTGTCATACATAGTGTATTGTGTGTCATAATTCCAGCATATACAGGACCAGCGATCACAGTAACCCATTATATGTGTCATACATAGTGTATTGTGTGTCATAATTCCAGCATATACAGGGCCAGTGATCATAGTAACCCATTATATGTGTCATACATAGTGTATTGTGTGTCATAATTCCAGCATATACAGGACCAACGATCACAGTAACCCATTATATGTGTCATACATAGTGTATTGTGTGTCATAATTCCAGCATATACAGGGCCAGTGATCATAGTAACCCATTATATGTGTCATACATAGTGTATTGTGTGTCATAATTCCAGCATATACAGGGCCAGTGATCACAGTAACCCATTATATGTGTCATACATAGTGTATTGTGTGTCATAATTCCAGCATATACAGGACCAGCTATCACATTAACCCATTATATGTGTCATACATAGTGTATTGTGTGTCATAATTCCAGCATATACAGGGCCAGTGATCATAGTAACCCATTATATGTGTCATACATAGTGTATTGTGTGTCATAATTCCAGCATATACAGGGCCAGTGATCACAGTAACCCATTATATATGTCATACATAGTGTATTGTGTATCATAATTCCAGCATATACAGGACCAGCGATCACAGTAACCCTTTATATGTGTCATACATAGTGTATTGTGTGTCATAATTCCAGCACATACAGGACCATTGGTCACAGTAACCCATTATATGTGTCATACATAGTGTATTGTGTGTCATAATTCCAGCATATACAGGACCAGCGATCACAGTAACCCATTATATGTGTCATACATAGTGTACTGTGTGTCATAATTCCAGCATATACAGGACCAGCGATCACAGTAACCCATTATATGTGTCATACATAGTGTATTGTGTGTCATATATCCAGCATATAAAGGACCAGTGATCACAGTAACCCATTATATACATCATACATAGTGTATTGTGTGTCATAATTCTAGCATATACAGGACAAGAGATCACAGTAACCCATTATATGTGTCAATCATAGTGTACTGTGTGTCATAATTCCAGCATATACAGGACCAGCGATCACAGTAACCATTATATGTGTCATACATAGTGTACTGTGTGTCATAATTCCAGCATATACAGGACCAGTGATCACAGTAACCCATTATATGTGTCATACATAGTGTACTGTGTGTCATAATTCCAGCATATACAGGACCAGCGATCACAGTAACCATTATATGTGTCATACATAGTGTACTGTGTGTCATAATTCCAGCATATACAGGACCAGCGATCACAGTAACCATTATATGTGTCATACATAGTGTATTGTGTGTCATAATTCCAGCATATACAGGACCAGTGATCACAGTAACCCATTATATGTGTCATATATAGTGTATTGTGTGTCATAATTCCAGCACATACAGGACCAGTGATCACAGTAACCCATTATATGTGTCATACATAGTGTATTGTGTGTCATAATTCCAGCATATACAGGACCAGCGATCACAGTAACCCATTATATGTGTCATTCATAGTGTATTATGTGTCATAATTCCAGCATATACAGGACCAGTGATCATAGTAACCCATTATATATGTCATACATAGTGTATTGTGTATCATAATTCCAGCATATACAGGACCAGCGATCACAGTAACCCATTATATGTGTCATACATAGTGTATTGTGTGTCATAATTCCAGCATATACAGGACCAGTGATCACAGTAAGCCATTATATGTGTCATATATAGTGTATTGTGTGTCATAATTCCAGCATATACAGGACCAGTGATCACAGTAACCCATTATATGTGTCATATATAGTGTATTGTGTGTCATAATTCCAGCATATACAGGACCAGTGATCATAGTAACCCATTATATGTGTCATACATAGTGTATTGTGTATCATAATTACAGCATATACAGGACCAGTGATCACAGTAACCCATTATATGTGTCATACATAGTGTATTGTGTATCATAATCCCAGCGCATACAGGACCAGCAATCACAGTAACCCGTTATATGTGTCATACATAGTGTATTGTGTATCATAATTACAGCATATACAGGACCAGTGATCACAGTAACCCGTTATATGTGTCATACATAGTGTATTGTGTGTCATAATTCCAGCATATACAGGACCAGCTATCACAGTAACCCATTATATGTGTCATACATAGTGTATTGTGTGTCATAATTCCAGCATATACAGGACCAGCTATCACAGTAACCCATTATATGTGTCATACATAGTGTATTGTGTGTCATAATTCCAGCATATACAGGGCCAGTGATCATAGTAACCCATTATATGTGTCATACATAGTGTATTGTGTGTCATAATTCCAGCATATAAAGGACCAGTGATCACAGTAACCCATTATATACATCATACATAGTGTATTGTGTGTCATAATTCCAGCATATACAGGACAAGAGATCACAGTAACCCATTATATGTGTCAATCATAGTGTACTGTGTGTCATAATTCCAGCATATACAGGACCAGCGATCACAGTAACCCATTATATGTGTAATAGATAGTGTATTGTGTGTCATAATTCCAGCATATACAGGACCAGCGATCACAGTAACCCATTATATGTGTCATACATAGTGTATTATGTGTCATAATTCCGGCATATACAGGACCAGTGATCATAGTAACCCATTATATATGTCATACATAGTGTATTGTGTATCATAATTCCAGCATATACAGGACCAGCGATCACAGTAACCCTTTATATGTGTCATACATAGTGTATTGTGTGTCATAATTCCAGCATATACAGGACCAGTGATCACAGTAACCCATTATATGTGTCATATATAGTGTATTGTGTGTCATAATTCCAGCATATACAGGACCAGTGATCACAGTAACCCATTATATGTCATATATAGTGTATTGTGTGTCATAATTCCAGCATATACAGGACCAGTGATCACAGTAACCCATTATATGTGTCATACATAGTGTATTGTGTATCATAATTACAGCATATACAGGACCAGTGATCACAGTAACCCGTTATATGTGTCATACATAGTGTATTGTGTGTTATAATCCCAGCATATACAGTACCAGTGATCACAGTAACCCATTATATGTGTCATACATTGTGTATTGTGTGTCATAATTCCAGCATATACAGGACCAGCTATCACAGTAACCCATTATATGTGTCATACATAGTGTATTGTGTGTCATAATTCCAGCATATACAGGGCCAGTGATCATAGTAACCCATTATATGTGTCATACATAGTGTATTGTGTGTCATAATTCCAGCATATACAGGACCAGCTATCACAGTAACCCATTATATGTGTCATACATAGTGTATTGTGTGTCATAATTCCAGCATATACAGGACCAGCTATCACAGTAACCCATTATATGTGTCATACATAGTGTATTGTGTGTCATAATTCCAGCATATACAGGACCAGTGATCACAGTAACCCATTATATATGTCATACATAGTGTATTGTGTATCATAATTCCAGCATATACAGGACCAGCGATCACAGTAACCCTTTATATGTGTCATACATAGTGTATTGTGTGTCATAATTCCAGCACATACAGGACCAGTGGTCACAGTAACCCATTATATGTGTCATACATAGTGTATTGTGTGTCATAATTCCAGCATATACAGGACCAGCGATCACAGTAACCCATTATATGTGTCATACATAGTGTACTGTGTGTCATAATTCCAGCATATACAGGACCAGCGATCACAGTAACCCATTATATGTGTCATACATAGTGTATTGTGTGTCATATATCCAGCATATAAAGGACCAGTGATCACAGTAACCCATTATATACATCATACATAGTGTATTGTGTGTCATAATTCTAGCATATACAGGACAAGAGATCACAGTAACCCATTATATGTGTCAATCATAGTGTACTGTGTGTCATAATTCCAGCATATACAGGACCAGCGATCACAGTAACCATTATATGTGTCATACATAGTGTACTGTGTGTCATAATTCCAGCATATACAGGACCAGTGATCACAGTAACCCATTATATGTGTCATACATAGTGTACTGTGTGTCATAATTCCAGCATATACAGGACCAGCGATCACAGTAACCATTATATGTGTCATACATAGTGTACTGTGTGTCATAATTCCAGCATATACAGGACCAGCGATCACAGTAACCATTATATGTGTCATACATAGTGTATTGTGTGTCATAATTCCAGCATATACAGGACCAGTGATCACAGTAACCCATTATATGTGTCATATATAGTGTATTGTGTGTCATAATTCCAGCACATACAGGACCAGTGATCACAGTAACCCATTATATGTGTCATACATAGTGTATTGTGTGTCATAATTCCAGCATATACAGGACCAGCGATCACAGTAACCCATTATATGTGTCATACATAGTGTATTATGTGTCATAATTCCAGCATATACAGGACCAGTGATCATAGTAACCCATTATATATGTCATACATAGTGTATTGTGTATCATAATTCCAGCATATACAGGACCAGCGATCACAGTAACCCATTATATGTGTCATACATAGTGTATTGTGTGTCATAATTCCAGCATATACAGGACCAGTGATCACAGTAAGCCATTATATGTGTCATATATAGTGTATTGTGTGTCATAATTCCAGCATATACAGGACCAGTGATCACAGTAATCCATTATATGTGTCATATATAGTGTATTGTGTGTCATAATTCCAGAATATACAGGACCAGTGATCATAGTAACCCATTATATGTGTCATACATAGTGTATTGTGTATCATAATTACAGCATATACAGGACCAGTGATCACAGTAACCCATTATATGTGTCATACATAGTGTATTGTGTATCATAATCCCAGCGCATACAGGACCAGCAATCACAGTAACCCGTTATATGTGTCATACATAGTGTATTGTGTATCATAATTACAGCATATACAGGACCAGTGATCACAGTAACCCGTTATATGTGTCATACATAGTGTATTGTGTGTCATAATTCCAGCATATACAGGACCAGCTATCACAGTAACCCATTATATGTGTCATACATAGTGTATTGTGTGTCATAATTCCAGCATATACAGGACCAGCTATCACAGTAACCCATTATATGTGTCATACATAGTGTATTGTGTGTCATAATTCCAGCATATACAGGGCCAGTGATCATAGTAACCCATTATATGTGTCATACATAGTGTATTGTGTGTCATAATTCCAGCATATAAAGGACCAGTGATCACAGTAACCCATTATATACATCATACATAGTGTATTGTGTGTCATAATTCCAGCATATACAGGACAAGAGATCACAGTAACCCATTATATGTGTCAATCATAGTGTACTGTGTGTCATAATTCCAGCATATACAGGACCAGCGATCACAGTAACCCATTATATGTGTAATAGATAGTGTATTGTGTGTCATAATTCCAGCATATACAGGACCAGCGATCACAGTAACCCATTATATGTGTCATACATAGTGTATTATGTGTCATAATTCCGGCATATACAGGACCAGTGATCATAGTAACCCATTATATATGTCATACATAGTGTATTGTGTATCATAATTCCAGCATATACAGGACCAGCGATCACAGTAACCCTTTATATGTGTCATACATAGTGTATTGTGTGTCATAATTCCAGCATATACAGGACCAGTGATCACAGTAACCCATTATATGTGTCATATATAGTGTATTGTGTGTCATAATTCCAGCATATACAGGACCAGTGATCACAGTAACCCATTATATGTCATATATAGTGTATTGTGTGTCATAATTCCAGCATATACAGGACCAGTGATCACAGTAACCCATTATATGTGTCATACATAGTGTATTGTGTATCATAATTACAGCATATACAGGACCAGTGATCACAGTAACCCGTTATATGTGTCATACATAGTGTATTGTGTGTTATAATCCCAGCATATACAGTACCAGTGATCACAGTAACCCATTATATGTGTCATACATAGTGTATTGTGTGTCATAATTCCAGCATATACAGGACCAGCTATCACAGTAACCCATTATATGTGTCATACATAGTGTATTGTGTGTCATAATTCCAGCATATACAGGGCCAGTGATCATAGTAACCCATTATATGTGTCATACATAGTGTATTGTGTGTCATAATTCCAGCATATACAGGACCAGCTATCACAGTAACCCATTATATGTGTCATACATAGTGTATTGTGTGTCATAATTCCAGCATATACAGGACCAGCTATCACAGTAACCCATTATATGTGTCATACATAGTGTATTGTGTGTCATAATTCCAGCATATACAGGACCAGTGATCACAGTAACCCATTATATGTGTCATACATAGTGTATTGTGTGTCATAATTCCAGCATATACAGGACCAGCGATCACAGTAACCCATTATATGTGTCATACATAGTGTATTGTGTGTCATAATTCCAGCATATACAGGACCAACGATCACAGTAACCCATTATATGTGTCATACATAGTGTATTGTGTGTCATAATTCCAGCATATACAGGGCCAGTGATCATAGTAACCCATTATATGTGTCATACATAGTGTATTGTGTGTCATAATTCCAGCATATAAAGGACCAGTGATCACAGTAACCCATTATATACATCATACATAGTGTATTGTGTGTCATAATTCCAGCATATACAGGACAAGAGATCACAGTAACCCATTATATGTGTCAATCATAGTGTACTGTGTGTCATAATTCCAGCATATACAGGACCAGCGATCACAGTAACCCATTATATGTGTAATAGATAGTGTATTGTGTGTCATAATTCCAGCATATACAGGACCAGCGATCACAGTAACCCATTATATGTGTCATACATAGTGTATTATGTGTCATAATTCCGGCATATACAGGACCAGTGATCATAGTAACCCATTATATATGTCATACATAGTGTATTGTGTATCATAATTCCAGCATATACAGGACCAGCGATCACAGTAACCCTTTATATGTGTCATACATAGTGTATTGTGTGTCATAATTCCAGCATATACAGGACCAGTGATCACAGTAACCCATTATATGTGTCATATATAGTGTATTGTGTGTCATAATTCCAGCATATACAGGACCAGTGATCACAGTAACCCATTATATGTCATATATAGTGTATTGTGTGTCATAATTCCAGCATATACAGGACCAGTGATCACAGTAACCCATTATATGTGTCATACATAGTGTATTGTGTATCATAATTACAGCATATACAGGACCAGTGATCACAGTAACCCGTTATATGTGTCATACATAGTGTATTGTGTGTTATAATCCCAGCATATACAGTACCAGTGATCACAGTAACCCATTATATGTGTCATACATAGTGTATTGTGTGTCATAATTCCAGCATATACAGGACCAGCTATCACAGTAACCCATTATATGTGTCATACATAGTGTATTGTGTGTCATAATTCCAGCATATACAGGGCCAGTGATCATAGTAACCCATTATATGTGTCATACATAGTGTATTGTGTGTCATAATTCCAGCATATACAGGACCAGCTATCACAGTAACCCATTATATGTGTCATACATAGTGTATTGTGTGTCATAATTCCAGCATATACAGGACCAGCTATCACAGTAACCCATTATATGTGTCATACATAGTGTATTGTGTGTCATAATTCCAGCATATACAGGACCAGTGATCACAGTAACCCATTATATGTGTCATACATAGTGTATTGTGTGTCATAATTCCAGCATATACAGGACCAGCGATCACAGTAACCCATTATATGTGTCATACATAGTGTATTGTGTGTCATAATTCCAGCATATACAGGACCAACGATCACAGTAACCCATTATATGTGTCATACATAGTGTATTGTGTGTCATAATTCCAGCATATACAGGGCCAGTGATCATAGTAACCCATTATATGTGTCATACATAGTGTATTGTGTGTCATAATTCCAGCATATAAAGGACCAGTGATCACAGTAACCCATTATATACATCATACATAGTGTATTGTGTGTCATAATTCCAGCATATACAGGACAAGAGATCACAGTAACCCATTATATGTGTCAATCATAGTGTACTGTGTGTCATAATTCCAGCATATACAGGACCAGCGATCACAGTAACCCATTATATGTGTAATAGATAGTGTATTGTGTGTCATAATTCCAGCATATACAGGACCAGCGATCACAGTAACCCATTATATGTGTCATACATAGTGTATTATGTGTCATAATTCCGGCATATACAGGACCAGTGATCATAGTAACCCATTATATATGTCATACATAGTGTATTGTGTATCATAATTCCAGCATATACAGGACCAGCGATCACAGTAACCCTTTATATGTGTCATACATAGTGTATTGTGTGTCATAATTCCAGCATATACAGGACCAGTGATCACAGTAACCCATTATATGTGTCATATATAGTGTATTGTGTGTCATAATTCCAGCATATACAGGACCAGTGATCACAGTAACCCATTATATGTCATATATAGTGTATTGTGTGTCATAATTCCAGCATATACAGGACCAGTGATCACAGTAACCCATTATATGTGTCATACATAGTGTATTGTGTATCATAATTACAGCATATACAGGACCAGTGATCACAGTAACCCGTTATATGTGTCATACATAGTGTATTGTGTGTTATAATCCCAGCATATACAGTACCAGTGATCACAGTAACCCATTATATGTGTCATACATAGTGTATTGTGTGTCATAATTCCAGCATATACAGGACCAGCTATCACAGTAACCCATTATATGTGTCATACATAGTGTATTGTGTGTCATAATTCCAGCATATACAGGGCCAGTGATCATAGTAACCCATTATATGTGTCATACATAGTGTATTGTGTGTCATAATTCCAGCATATACAGGACCAGCTATCACAGTAACCCATTATATGTGTCATACATAGTGTATTGTGTGTCATAATTCCAGCATATACAGGACCAGCTATCACAGTAACCCATTATATGTGTCATACATAGTGTATTGTGTGTCATAATTCCAGCATATACAGGACCAGTGATCACAGTAACCCATTATATGTGTCATACATAGTGTATTGTGTGTCATAATTCCAGCATATACAGGACCAGCGATCACAGTAACCCATTATATGTGTCATACATAGTGTATTGTGTGTCATAATTCCAGCATATACAGGACCAACGATCACAGTAACCCATTATATGTGTCATACATAGTGTATTGTGTGTCATAATTCCAGCATATACAGGGCCAGTGATCATAGTAACCCATTATATGTGTCATACATAGTGTATTGTGTGTCATAATTCCAGCATATACAGGACCAACGATCACAGTAACCCATTATATGTGTCATACATAGTGTATTGTGTGTCATAATTCCAGCATATACAGGACCAGTGATCACAGTAACCCATTATATGTGTCATACATAGTGTATTGTGTGTCATAATTCCAGCATATACAGGACCAGCGATCACAGTAACCCATTATATGTGTCATACATAGTGTATTATGTGTCATAATTCCAGCATATACAGGACCAGTGATCATAGTAATCCATTATATATGTCATACATAGTGTATTGTGTATCATAATTCCAGCATATACAGGACCAGCGATCACAGTAACCCTTTATATGTGTCATACATAGTGTATTGTGTGTCATAATTCCAGCATATACAGGACCAGTGATCACAGTAACCCATTATATGTGTCATATATAGTGTATTGTGTGTCATAATTCCAGCATATACAGGACCAGTGATCACAGTAACCCATTATATGTGTCATATATAGTGTATTGTGTGTCATAATTCCAGCATATACAGGACCAGTGATCACAGTAACCCATTATATGTGTCATACATAGTGTATTGTGTATCATAATTACAGCATATACAGGACCAGTGATCACAGTAACCCGTTATATGTGTCATACATAGTGTATTGTCTGTCATAATTCCAGCATATACAGGACCAGCGATCACAGTAACCCATTATATGTGTCATACATAGTGTATTGTGTGTCATAATTCCAGCATATACAGGGCCAGTGATCATAGTAACCCATTATATGTGTCATACATAGTGTATTGTGTGTCATAATTCCAGCATATACAGGACCAACGATCACAGTAACCCATTATATGTGTCATACATAGTGTATTGTGTGTCATAATTCCAGCATATACAGGGCCAGTGATCATAGTAACCCATTATATGTGTCATACATAGTTTATTGTGTGTCATAATTCCAGCATATACAGGGCCAGTGATCACAGTAACCCATTATATGTGTCATACATAGTGTATTGTGTGTCATAATTCCAGCATATACAGGACCAGCTATCACATTAACCCATTATATGTGTCATACATAGTGTATTGTGTGTCATAATTCCAGCATATACAGGGCCAGTGATCATAGTAACCCATTATATGTGTCATACATAGTGTATTGTGTGTCATAATTCCAGCATATACAGGGCCAGTGATCACAGTAACCCATTATATATGTCATACATAGTGTATTGTGTATCATAATTCCAGCATATACAGGACCAGCGATCACAGTAACCCTTTATATGTGTCATACATAGTGTATTGTGTGTCATAATTCCAGCATATACAGGACCAGTGATCACAGTAACCCATTATATGTGTCATATATAGTGTATTGTGTGTCATAATTCCAGCATATACAGGACCAGTGATCACAGTAACCCATTATATGTGTCATATATAGTGTATTGTGTGTCATAATTCCAGCATATACAGGACCAGTGATCATAGTAACCCATTATATGTGTCATACATAGTGTATTGTGTATCATAATTACAGCATATACAGGACCAGTGATCACAGTAACCCGTTATATGTGTCATACATAGTGTATTGTGTGTTATAATCCCAGCATATACAGTACCAGTGATCACAGTAACCCATTATATGTGTCATACATAGTGTATTGTGTGTCATAATTCCAGCATATACAGGACCAGCTATCACAGTAACCCATTATATGTGTCATACATAGTGTATTGTGTGTCATAATTCCAGCATATACAGGGCCAGTGATCATAGTAACCCATTATATGTGTCATACATAGTGTATTGTGTGTCATAATTCCAGCATATACAGGACCAGCTATCACAGTAACCCATTATATGTGTCATACATAGTGTATTGTGTGTCATAATTCCAGCATATACAGGACCAGTGATCACAGTAACCCATTATATGTGTCATACATAGTGTATTGTGTGTCATAATTCCAGCATATACAGGACCAGCTATCACAGTAACCCATTATATGTGTCATACATAGTGTATTGTGTGTCATAATTCCAGCATATACAGGACCAACGATCACAGTAACCCATTATATGTGTCATACATAGTGTATTGTGTGTCATAATTCCAGCATATACAGGGCCAGTGATCATAGTAACCCATTATATGTGTCATACATAGTGTATTGTGTGTCATAATTCCAGCATATACAGGACCAACGATCACAGTAACCCATTATATGTGTCATACATAGTGTGTTGTGTGTCATAATTCCAGCATATACAGGACCAGTGATCACAGTAACCCATTATATGTGTCATACATAGTGTATTGTGTGTCATAATTCCAGCATATACAGGACCAGCGATCACAGTAACCCATTATATGTGTCATACATAGTGTATTATGTGTCATAATTCCAGCATATACAGGACCAGTGATCATAGTAACCCATTATATATGTCATACATAGTGTATTGTGTATCATAATTCCAGCATATACAGGACCAGCGATCACAGTAACCCTTTATATGTGTCATACATAGTGTATTGTGTGTCATTATTCCAGCATATACAGGACCAGTGATCACAGTAACCCATTATATGTGTCATATATAGTGTATTGTGTGTCATAATTCCAGCATATACAGGACCAGTGATCACAGTAACCCATTATATGTGTCATATATAGTGTATTGTGTGTCATAATTCCAGCATATACAGGACCAGTGATCACAGTAACCCATTATATGTGTCATACATAGTGTATTGTGTATCATAATTACAGCATATACAGGACCAGTGATCACAGTAACCCGTTATATGTGTCATACATAGTGTATTGTGTGTTATAATCCCAGCATATACAGTACCAGTGATCACAGTAACCCATTATATGTGTCATACATAGTGTATTGTGTGTCATAATTCCAGCATATACAGGACCAGCTATCACAGTAACCCATTATATGTGTCATACATAGTGTATTGTGTGTCATAATTCCAGCATATACAGGACCAGTGATCACAGTAACCCATTATATGTGTCATACATAGTGTATTGTGTGTCATAATTCCAGCATATACAGGACCAGCGATCACATTAACCCATTATATGTGTCATACATAGTGTATTGTGTGTCATAATTCCAGCATATACAGGGCCAGTGATCATAGTAACCCATTATATGTGTCATACATAGTGTATTGTGTGTCATAATTCCAGCATATACAGGACCAACGATCACAGTAACCCATTATATGTGTCATACATAGTGTATTGTGTGTCATAATTCCAGCATATACAGGGCCAGTGATCATAGTAACCCATTATATGTGTCATACATAGTGTATTGTGTGTCATAATTCCAGCATATACAGGGCCAGTGATCACAGTAACCCATTATATGTGTCATACATAGTGTATTGTGTGTCATAATTCCAGCATATACAGGGCCAGTGATCATAGTAACCCATTATATGTGTCATACATAGTGTATTGTGTGTCATAATTCCAGCATATACAGGGTCAGTGATCATAGTAACC
The DNA here is from genome assembly GCA_031769625.1 of Taudactylus pleione. NCBI lineage: Eukaryota > Metazoa > Chordata > Amphibia > Anura > Myobatrachidae > Taudactylus > Taudactylus pleione. The sequence continues at coordinate 62,305 of JAUIMM010000424.1, read as the reverse complement.
CATTATATGTGTCATACATAGTGTATTGTGTGTCATAATTCCAGCATATACAGGGCCAGTGATCATAGTAACCCATTATATGTGTCATACATAGTGTATTGTGTGTCATAATTCCAGCATATACAGGACCAGCTATCACAGTAACCCATTATATGTGTCATACATAGTGTATTGTGTTTCATAATTCCAGCATATACAGGGCCAGTGATCATAGTAACCCATTATATGTGTCATACATAGTGTATTGTGTGTCATAATTCCAGCATATACAGGGTCAGTGATCATAGTAACCCATTATATGTGTCATACATAGTGTATTGTGTGTCATAATTCCAGCATATACAGGGCCAGTGATCACAGTAACCCATTATATGTGTCATACATAGTGTATTGTGTGTCATAATTCCAGCATATACAGGACCAGCTATCACAGTAACCCATTATATGTGTCATACATAGTGTATTGTGTGTCATAATTCCAGCATATACAGGGTCAGTGATCATAGTAACCCATTATATGTGTCATACATAGTGTATTGTGTGTCATAATTCCAGCATATACAGGACCAGTGATCACAGTAACCCATTATATGTGTCATACATAGTGTATTGTGTGTCATAATTCCAGCATATACAGGACCAGTGATCACAGTAACCCATTATATGTGTCATACATAGTGTATTGTGTGTCATAATTCCAGCATATACAGGACCAGTGATCACAGTGAGCTATTAGATGCGGCAGTAGGTCCATCCTGTCTGAGCAGAATGTATTTATGTCAGATGTGGGAACCATTCCAGAGCATTGGAGCAAGTCCGGGAGTCTGAGGGAGCAGCAGAAGAACTTAGCACTGCTCTGGACATATATGTACATATTGGTCTCTATAGCAGTGCACCCCTAACAGTGCATGTTTTCCAGATCTCCTAGTTGGTGCGCAGATTATTTATTCATTACTGGCTGACACATTTTAAAAGATCCGTAGGTGGTGCTAATCATTTCATTTGTGATACTGAGAAGAACATGCAGCGCTAGTAACATTCTATTATATTACTATTTCTATTGTGGTCATGGTGTGTGTTCTGGGGAGGGGGGTTTCCAGGCAGACGGAAACCCCCCCCCCTCCATTTGCCTATGACACTCAGCAATCGCAGCTGTTTGCTGGGTAGATCCAATGTGCATAAGCAACATAACCAAAGCATCCCATGATGGATATTAATGAGGAGCTGACCCCTGGAACACAGAATAATTCTGCAAGTGATACCCCCACTATGCACAGATGATTTGTGCTGGTCAAGTAATAATAATAATTGAGAGACTTGTCTACACCCGCCTCACACACTTTCTTAACTCACACAACTTATTGGACCCACTTCAGTCCGGCTTTCGTTCCCAACACTCCACAGAGACAGCACTGACTAAGGTAGTAAATGATCTGGTCAACGCCAAGCCCATTACTCACTCCTAATTCTTCTAGATCTCTCTGCTGCTTTTGACACTGTTGACCACTCTCTTCTCCACACCACAATCCCTAGGTCAGGACACAGCCCTTTCTTGGTTCTCATCCTATCTGATCGCTCTTTTACTGTTTGTTTTTCTGACCTTGACTCCTCTTCGCTACCTCTATCAGTTGGAGTACCGCAATGCTCTGTCTTAGGTCCTCTGCTATTCTCAGTCTATACCACCTCTCTTGGCAACCTAATCCGCTCTTTTGGATTTCAGTACCATCAGTATGCGAATGATACTCACATCTACCTATCCTCTCCAGATTTATCACCATCTGTGCTGGTCCGTGTCACTGAACGTCTCCCTGCCATTTCATCTTGGATGTCATCTCGCCACCTCAAACTTAACATTTCCAAAACAAAAGTAATAATATTTCCACCGGCCAATAGTAGTTAGTTACCAACCTAATCCCTCTATCACTGTTGATAACTCCACAATTCACCCTGTCCCACAAGCTCGCTGCCTTGGTTGTCATCCTTGACTCTGACCTGTCCTTTGTTCCCCACATTCAATCTGTCTCAAAATCATGTTACAGACATCTAAAAAACATATCTAAAATGTGACCATATCTCACACAAGACACTGCAAAAACTCTAATCCATGCACTCACTATTTCCCGCATTGACTATTGTAATAGTCTCCTTACTGGTCTTCCCAGTAACAGGCTTTCACCATTACAATCTATTATGAATGCAGCAGCGAGGCTTATCTTTCTTGCCAAACGTACATAGTCTGCTGCCCCGCTCTGTCAGTTCCTTCACTGGTTGTCAGTTTTCTACCGTATTCAATACAAAATACTTTTACTTACACATAAAGCTATTAACCAAACCACACCAACATACATCTGTTCACTCATCTCAATATATCTCGAAACCCATTCTCTCCACTCAGCACAAGATCTGCGTCTCTCATCCCCAGGCATTACTTGCTCCCATTCACTCTAACAGGACTTTTTTGTGGGCTGCACCCACTCTGTGGGATGCCCTACCATGTGCAATATGACTTTCCTCTAGTCTCCAAACCTTTAAGCGTTCCCTGAAAACTCACCTCTTCAGACAAGCTTATCAGATTCCAGAACCGCCCACATAGCCTTCATAGCTTCCATATCTAATTACAACCCCTTCACAGTCCACACACAACCTCACACATTGAGGTAAATTTACTAAGATTCATGTTGGTCCTGATTTCTCCCGTTTTTCAACTCGGATAGGATCGATCAAAACGGCCATTTTTTTCACTTTAAAAATCGGGAATTTACCAAGCTCCCGGTTTTGACAGGATCGTTTTGATTGATGGTGTATTTGGTCGATTCGGTCCGTTTTGAAGTCCAGATTTCATCGCCTGAATTTCTTTCCCGAACAAGCAGGTTGCACATACAGTATCAGTAAAATATGTGCAGACTGCTTGTTTTTTAACATTTTAAAGGTTAATTTTAAGATAAAAATTAACGTGGGGTCCCCTCCCAAAAGCATAACCAGCTCCGGACTTGTCAGCCAGACCTGGTTCCAAAAATTATGGAGAATAAAACGAGTAGGGTTCCACCGTAATTTAGGAACCAGCACCAGTCCTGGTTTTAAATATAGGGGAAAAAAAAATGTGTACGGTTCCCCCTATATTTAAAACCAGCACCTTACCCAAAACAACTGGGGTATAATGCCACAGCCCAGAGACCCTATTACCGGGTCTCCAGGGCCAAAGCATTCTTAGCCCAAATCAGTCAGGCCAAGCCTTTTGTAGTGAGCCCCGGAGCGAGTGAATTTGTCACTCACTCCGGGGCTTGCGTGTGCGCAGGGCCTCACCATCGTCCCGCTTGCGAGCTACTTCAGGATCTTTTTGGTGGAAATGCGGACACCTTTGCGTTGCGTGGCAGCACGTTTTACAAAGAAGAGCCAGTGCTCAGTACGCACCAGAGGTCAGAGGTCAGTGCGTACCAGAGGTCAGAGGTCCTGCTGCCAAACATCCCTTAATGAGAGTAATGGATCTTTAAAAACAAAATTAAATTGGAGACATGCGTAGTTACAGGATACCGCAGAAAAAAGTTTTTTGTGCCTCAAGGTGGCTCGGAATATACATATACAATATATACAATTGTAGAAACCTTCAATAGCTCTTTATTGAGAAATGTTCATAATTAATTACAGGATACTGTTGGCAGAAAAAGAAGTAGCTGGGTAACTCCTTAAATCAGGGTGGGGAACTTATTTTCTGCCAAGGGCCACAATCGCCGGAGATTACAGCAATGCCTTGTGCGAGTTGTAAGGGCAGCAGTGTTACCATCGGAAGCGTCCTAACGATGCCCCAGGCGGCACTGCTGCATAGATTCTGGCTGCAGGGGGCCTTTCTAGGCCAGATGAGGCTGGCAGAAAAAAGCTCAGAGGGCCAGATCAAATTATTCCGCAGGTCTTATACGGCCCCCGGGCAGGAGGTTCCCCATCCCTGCTGTAATGGTAACTAATTCCAGTAGTTCCAACATTTTCATTAACAAACAGTATATTGGTAGATGAAAATCTGATCTGATTGGATCACATAGAAAGCAGAAGCGATGACCATGAGCGGGCGTTGGATGGGAAAGTTATAGTTATAGGGATGAAGCATGACTGGAACGTGGTGGCATTTGTCCCTGCAGACTTTGGGCTACATTCCGCAAAACAATCAGGGAGAAGGTTCCGTAGGATAGGATCCCTCCCGGCAATGGCCTCTCGCAGTAGCGCAGACAGGTCCCGAACCCGGCAGTAAAGAGATCCCATTCGAGATCACTTTACCTTTACACATGGCAGGGGCGAGCCCCTATCACTGGATATGCAAATTGGTAAATGCCGGCCGTCGTTCATTTCTTATTGCCGTGATAAGTGGCGAGAAGAGATTACAATCATCGGGACCAAGTCTCCATACCTAATAAATATGCCCCAGGGGTGACGGGTGGAGTAAAATAAAAACTCCCGACTCGCAGCAGCTCTGGTTCCTCCTAATAACCACTCACAGGGGCCGATTCAGAGATGCAATTTATAGTGCAGCCGCTGCGTCTTTGTACGCGGCTGTGCTAATATATGCAAAACCCACAGGAGGTGTCTTTAGTTAAAAGACACTCACTGCCGGCTTCTGTACTGCGCTGCTGCGTCCGAGGATACGGCATCGGAGCAACTGCGAGACCATTGGACATCTGAGTTACTCGCAGGTTGCTCGGGATGTCCGGGTAAATCACACAGCTGGGGCCAGTGAAGCTTCTGGCTTCGGTACGCTCATAAAATGGACAATGCTTCCTGATGCCCCCCACACACACCAGCAACATGTCAGTCAGGGATGACGTTATTAGACCAGCGACTTCTAAATCCCGATGCCGGAATGCAGAAGGCACCACTGGGGGGGAGGTTAGGGTCAGGCTGTGGAGAGGGGGTCAGGGTTAGACACCACTGGGGGGGGAGGTTAGGGTTAGGCTGTGGAGAGGGGGTCAGGATTAGACACCACTGGGGGGAGGTTAGGGTTAGGCTGTGGAGAGGGGGTCAGGATTAGACACCACTGGGGGGAGGTTAGGGTTAGGCTGTGGAGAGGGGGTCAGGGTTAGAGACCACTGGGGGGGAGGTTAGGGTCAGGCTGTGGAGAGGGGGTCAGGGTTAGACACCACTGGTGGGAGGTTAGGGTTCGGCTGTGGAGAGGGGGTCAGGGTTAGACACCACTGGGGGGAGGTTAGGCTTAGGCTGTGGAGAGGGGGTCAGGGATAGACACTACTGGGGGGAGGCTAGGGTTAAGCTGTGGAGAGGGGGTCAGGGTTAGACACCACTGGGGGGGGAGTTAGGGTTAGGCTGTGGAGAGGGGTCAGGGTTAGACACCACTGTGGGGAGGTTAGGCTGTGGAGAGGGGGTCAGGGTTAGACACCACTGGGGGGGGAGGTTAGGGTTAGGCTGTGGAGAGGGGGTCAGGGTTAGACACCACTCGGGGGGAGGTTAGGGTTAGGCTGTGGAGAGGGGGTCAGGGATAGACACCACTGGGGGGAGGTTAGGCTTAGGCTGTGGAGAGGGGGTCAGGGATAGACACCACTGGGGGGAGGCTAGGGTTAAGCTGTGGAGAGGGGGTCAGGGTTAGACACCACAGGGGGGGGGAGTTAGGGTTAGGCTGTGGAGAGGGGTCAGGGTTAGACACCACCGGGGGGAGGTTAGGCTGTGGAGAGGGGGTCAGGGTTAGACACCACTGGGGGGGGAGGTTAGGGTTAGGCTGTGGAGAGGGGGTCAGGGTTAGAAACCACTGGGGGGAGGTTAGGGTTAGGCTGTGGAGAGGGGGTCAGGGTTAGACACCACTGGGGGGGAGGTTAGGGTTAGGCTGTGGAGAGGGGGTCAGGGTTAGACACCACTGGGGGTGGGGGAGGTTAGGGTTAGGCTGTGGAGAGGGGATCAGGGTTAGACACCACTGGGGGGGAGGTTAGGGTTAGGCTGTGGAGAGGGAGTCAGGGTTAGACACCACTGGGGGGGGATTAGGGTTAGGCTGTGGAGAGAGGGTCAGGGTTAGACACCACTGGGGGGAGGTTAGGGTTAGGCTGTGGAGAGGGGGTCAGGGTTAGACACCACTGGGGGGAGGTTAGGGTTAGGCTGGGGAGAGGGGGTCAGGGTTAGACACCACTGGGAGGGGAGACTAGGGTTAGGCTGTGGAGAGGGCGTCAGGTTTAGACACCACTGGGGGGGAGGTTAGGGTTAGGCTGTGGAGAGGGGGTCAGGATTAGACACCACTGGAGGGGAGGCTAGGGTTAGGCTGTGGAGAGGGGTCAGGGTTAGACACCACTGGGGGGGGAGGTTAGGGTTAGGCTGGGGAGAGGGGGTCAGGGATAGACACCACAGGGGGGGGAAGTTAGGGTTAGGCTGTGGAGAGAGGGTCAGGGTTAGACACCACTGGGGGGTGAGGTTAGGGTTAGGCTGTGGAGAGGGGGTCAGGGTTAGGCACAACATTGGAGATGTGCGTAAACATCAGGTTTAGGTACATCTCTGATTACACACCCACAATGTACTCCTGAGCACGCTCTGCCCCATGCCGTCAGGTTACCCTGCCAACGTGAATATGTAGGGAGGAGGCGGGGCAGTAAAAGCAGGTGCAATTAGCGCTATTGGTAAAGATCTGATGCCCCTGACAATGTTAGCGCCCATTAGTCAGCGCGTTTTGTTTTGCACTTTTTTCAGGTTTTTATTTATTTATTTCATTTTTGGGGGCAGCGAATATTTACCAGATAAGTAGATTAAATAAATCCAGTTATGGTTCCAGTCCTTGTATTGTATGGGCAGATTGAATATGACAGTAAATATAGTGCAGATACAGTATGTAGAGGGGAAACATTAATAAACTGAGAGACTATTAATCCAAATAGGAGATATGATGAACCTCAGATTGCATGGTATATTATATCGTTAGTATGTTAGCACCCGTATTTTGCATGGTTCTCTTGTGATTGTGGAAAAATAATCTAATCTAATAATAAACTTTGGTAAAAAAAAAAAATGACCCTTGTCTGCGCAAGCGAGTAAACTTACTGACGTTCCCTGATGTCCCAATTACATATTATCTCTATTTATGTAAATTGACAACATAGTGAAGATGCTCCACACTTTATTTAGCTGGAGAATGTAAAATGAACTGGTTATTGAGAAGGGCGCTTCTTCACTAATGAGTTTTGTAATCAAGGCTTCTATTTTAATTTCAAATTGACTTGATGGGGGCTAATTGCTAGACTAAATACCTGCTACTAATTAGGATAATAGAAATAAATATTCAGCAGAAGTTGTATTCGCATGCTGATTAGTGAACAGGAGAGAAAGAAAAGTTTGGGATAAATTGTATTTGGGTGGGGGGGGATGATACACTTTAAAAGCGTAACCTGGCGATTGTAGGCAGAGACTGAGGTGGACGCTAATAACCACCGCCACTGCGTCTTGTTGCACTGCGCGAATGCAACTTTATGCTAATGACGCAGCCGATGAGATTCATACAGCAACGTCCATCAGCTGCGGTACTAATCCACAGCTGTGCGGAAAGAGTCACACCATCGGTCATGCCATCGGACTTACAGTGAGAGCTGCCCAATGATTGCTCCAAATGTCCACCGGAACATGGCTTCTGGTGCCAGGTCATTTGCGAACAAACACGCCTGTGGCACATCCACATATTACTAGCCACCCCCTGTTACCTACCAGGAACGCCCACCGATATTGCCTCTCTCATTCTGAGACCCCTGATAGGTGCAGTGTGACAAGGACGCATGCACAGTACATAAAACATCGGACAACTGCGCAAACATCGGCACTGGGTACACCTTTAATCAGGTCCCGAGTCACTGCAGTGTCATACGGAATAATATTCCCCCTACTGTGAGAGGTCACCGAGGAGATGACTGACCATACGGAAGCACAGGGCTGCCCACCGAGCGGTTATCTGCAAGCCTCCCAGCTCCTAACTCTAATACCCTTATTACTGTACAGTAACGGGGAATGCTGTCCTTTATAATACTTACATTTCACCTTCAAAGAAGACAAGATGCCTGTAAGAAGTTTCTTTATACCCAAACGTGTTTTACCGATCAATTCCTCAATGTGTCATGTGACACAAGTGACATCACTGCGCTCAAAGCAGAAGTTTCGATTTTACGGGACTGTTACCCAGGTATACCGAGGAAGGGATGACATCACTACTCAGTCATAATAAGGATATTTTATTCTTATGTTTTGAAACATTTGCAAACAGCAGTTTGGAGGCATCTCAAGTGCTGGCAACAACAAAACACTTATAATAATACACTTCTAGTAATACACTTATAGTAATACATGCATTAGTGATTCAGAGATGGGGACAAGGACGCTGATGTGAGGATGATTACAACAGACGCTGATATCCTGGCGTAACACCCCTATGGATGAAAGTATTAGCATGCTATATAAGTAGTCTGTACAATCAGGAAATCTTAGCCCATGCAATTAGAGCCACTATGCACTTCCCTTCCTATAAGAGAATAAAGCCTTCTCTTCTCTATTATATCCTCCCTGTACTATACACTGTGACGTGAGTACGCGCTACAGACTCAGGACAGCTCGGAGAGAGGGTTTATTATCTGTGCTGAGGAATTAATTGGAAAATGCAGACGGGCTGGGTGGAAAGTCCATATATTCAGGAGGGAATCGGTATGTAATGCCGATGACTGAATAGCCGCCGGATCAACGGGACTGGACAATTTGTGCTCATGTGGTATATACACAAGAGCCGGACAGATCCCATTGTCTACAGGTCTGATATATATACTCACTTGATTCAGACCCTCTCGCAAGCGGCCGCTCGCTCGTACGTGGCCGATGTTATGCAATTGCGCATAGGGAAGCGCTCGCTCGCCCAGCAAAGACAGCCCAGTGGAATGAGTGACAGGAGAGGCTGTTTGTGGGCGGTAACAGAGGAAGGGCAGTAGTAACGGGGGAGTGGAGGTGCGAACGCAGGCGTGCCTGAGCATCTTAGCGCCGTTACAGAGGCGTGCATAATTAACAGGCAGCGTAATAGTACACGTCACCTGGCTGGATTAGACACTGAAGTGCTTGCGGTAGGGTACAGTCAACCGCAAGCGCTGCAGTCAGTTACGATGGAACCCGATGTACCGATGTTTGTATACAGGGCCTGATTCAGACCCGCTCGCGAGCGCTATGTGCTCGCAAGCTGGTCGATGGTGGCTCAGTGCGCATGCGAACGACGGAGCTGGCTCCGTCGTGTGCATGCGCGAGACACGGATAGCGACGGGCAAACCGTCGCTCCGAGTCTCCTACCAAAGGGGGCGTGCTGTCCATGTTGAGTGACAGCACGCCCCCTGTGGTAGGCGGGCCAGGGGCGTGGCTGCCCAGACGGAGGCGTTCCCATGGGAACACCTACCGTCTGGGGCTAGCCCCACTGACATCACAAGTGATGTCGGTGGGAGTGCTTCCGGCTCTGTTAGAGCCGAAAGCACTCTTGGGCTTGCGGCAACGAGACCCTACCACAAGGGTCTCGTCGCAAGCCCGATGGTCGCGATGGTCTTGACCATCGCTACCATCATCATGGCCGCTCGCTATAGCTGTGGGTGGTCACAGGTCACTCTGTCAGAGCGTCCGGCTCTGAATCAGGCCCATACTTCCTGGAGATGACGTGTGCTAGTGGGCGCCTATATACACAAAGTGATCGCTCGCCAAGACATAGTGGGTGTGTTTATGCTTTGCCGTGTGATCGCCTGCCTTGACGTCACTTCACTGAATTTGCATACTCTGGGAGTGAGCAGCCGCATTTAGCGAGAGGGTCTGAATAAGGCCCACTGTCCAGAAAGCACCACTGGACATTTTTACCAGCCAGGCCAGTACAAGATGGTCTGTTGCCAACGTTACCAAGAGGGCAGACACATAGCAATGGGAAGGGCAGGGATTTTGAGGCAAAATGCATTATAAATGCAAAATGACAGAATGATGAGACCATTAAATCGATGTGGCTTCTATCCTTTTTCCCCTGCAACGTTAAATTGCTATTTTTTTTTCCAACTTACATGAAAGACATAGGATTCCGAGTCAGACAGAAAGCGGCCGCAAGTGCGGACGTCAAGGTTTACAGCTTTATGCCTTAGGCCGCACTATAGTCGCAGCTGTCATCCTTAATATAGTATCAGTACCTGCACTCACTCCATGCTGGGTGCAAAGTATTCATCAGAGACAAGCGTCCCAGCTGCGCTCGCACTTCTCAAACAAGCACAGATGACGGTCTAATTCTAATTGACGGTCTGCGCACCCACAAGACGCCCACGAGATGGATCTGTTTCATCGATAGCCGCCCAGTTGCCGGCCAGAAGCGGCCATTTCACGGACAGAGAGATCCGGTCACGCACAGAGCAAAACGGCCGCTCTCGTAACCTCCGTCTGGGTGCATATGCGTGGCGCAGTCCGCGATTGCTTTCTTCTGTGCTTGCGCAGTCTGCTGATAATCACAAGTTACGTTTGCTGTTGGATTTGCATCTGACTGAGGGGTCTATTCAGCAACAGAGACGATGCTGCCCAGAATATTATCGGGAAACATCGTCATGATATTTTATCAATTATCATGAAATATGTAAGCTATTCAGCAACATTTTCAGCAGGGACAGCGGTTGCGGTAACATGCTGTCCCTGCGATGTCACAGAAGGGATTGTTATCGGGATTCCGAAAACGATCCCTTCTGTTTGTTAACAAAAAGTATGGCGGTCGCTCATATCAGCTTAATGACATAACACAGGTGCTTGTAAAGGGCGGGGTTTACACTGAGCACAGAAAAAAGGGATTTGCCCCCCAGCTCACTGCAGCAATATCAACAAAAAATGCTTAAATCCTACATGATAATAGAGATTCAGAGGTATTAGTTACATACAATTGCAAATATATGAATAAGCGCCACTTTTCTAATTGTTTGTTTATTATTTATGTCATTTTAATTCTTTCTCATTTCATTAACACTTATTGATTTAGCCTTACACATCTATTCTTTACACTTCACTATCACCTTTTTTCCCCTTTTCGTGTGATGCCCTCGGGATGGTCCTTGGCTGGAATTTTTTGGGGTGCCTTGCTTCTCGGACGTGAGCCCCTTAATGTTAGAGATGCCAGTATAGAGGAGCCTTGACGATGGCCTGGCGCTTATTCATATATTTGCAAATGTATGTAACTAATACCTCTGAATCTCTATTATCATGTAGGATTTAAGTATTTTTTGTTGATATTGCTGCAGTGAGCTGGAGGGAATCTTTTTTTTTTCCTTCTTTGTTTTTTTTTTTATTTTATTCTGCCCTTCCCGGTGACCGCGGAGGGGTAAGTACAGCTCCAGCCTCCCAAAACTGATTGATATGTGTAGACAGGCTTTATATTAGCCTGTATACATGTATGTTTATGCGCTTTTATAGTTAACATTTATATATAAATGTTAAATATAATCTCACATAAATATACATGTATACAAGCTAGTATAAAGCCTGTATACACATGTCAATCAATTTCGGGGGGGGGTTTAAAAGCCTCTAGAGTGACTTACCTGCCGCCGATCACCAGGAAGCAGGGACGGAGACTGGGCGGGCTTACAAGATGCTGCAGGGACTTATGGGAAAATTTCCCTCTGTCCCTGCAGTTTTCGGGAAATATAAGCATTTTCTTCATGTAACGCCATTCTGAGATGGCGTTATATAAAGGAAATATTTTTTGAGTGATTTAATGCTTTTTGCTTTGCTGAATAGCAAAAAGTGTTAAAGCACTGTAGGGATCAATGGCATGATCCCTACAATGCGGTACTCTGCGAATTAGGAAAATATGGAGAAGATAATTACGGTATGTTCTCCATTATCCCATTGCTGAATAGGGGATTTACATAAAAAATACGGAAATCATAGTTTCCGTATTTTTCATGCAAAAAAAATCAATGCTGAAGAAACAGGCCGATAATTTGCAGATATTCTTATAAAGTTTTAAGCAACCTGGGTCATCCGCATTGTCAGATTGTAATATCTAGCTGGTTGGAAAGTTTATCTAAAAGAATCGATATCTTATTCCTCGCTGCTGTGTAAACTTTGACCTTGTAAGCGACCTCACGTCTTGATCACATTTAAGTAACAAGTTGGCACATTGCGGACTAATGCAGTGTAGTTTATGTGAGATAAATTTGTGAGATATATATCACCAACCAATCAGCTTCTAACTTACATTTTGCAGGCTGTGTTTAAAAAATGATACTTAGAAGCTGATTGGTTGGTGATATATATTTCACAAATTTATCTAACATCAAGCTTTGATACATATGCCCCTTAATCAGTGGTAAAAACAAAAAAGAGTCACATAATTTCGATAGGGGGTTATGAATGAAGCCAATCAATAGCCGGGACCCCATTGCATCCCACTTAGCCTCATTTTGCAAACATTAGTTTTGCTTAATCTACTGTATCGCACTTTGTGATCGGCAAGATGAATGTGTGAGCGGGTTCTATTTGCGGCACCACACACCGGGAATTACAGTTCCTTCCATTGTTCTCCATTATATGCAGCGATCACATTTCTTACAGCCGCAAAATCTAATTTAAAAAATAAATAAAAATAAATGTTTTTATAGGCATGTGCAATTAGAGAGTGAAGCCTGGAAAATCCTGGATCCTTCCCGATCAACCTATCATTATATTCTCTATATACACCCAGTAAAGCCGCCATTATTTCAGATTACAGCAGGAGCATTATAGTGAGACCACTGCACATCGCCTCTCCCTGCCCCTCCCCCCTGATCTAACCTTCCTGCACTTTATATTACAGAGGTTTAAACTTCATCGGTAAAATAAAAAATATCTGATAAGAACTCTGCAGATGTCGGCCCATCATTCTGCTCCCCTGCACAGACACTGATAGAGGGTAATGGACTGGCTCGGCTTTCCCTCGGCACATTTAATGACCTGTGCGGAGCAGTCACTCTCGTGTCGTCTTTATACAGACATGTCAACAAGAAAGAGTGAGCCTGGCTGGGAAGTCTCTGCGAACGTGGCGGTGATGAGAGGGCTGATGAGTCTGAGAGTGTCACATCCGAGGCCCCCGAGATGGGCTCCGGTACGGAGGAACAGCTGTCACCGGCAGACATCACAGCCTCTTCCCTGTTGACATGCAGCATAAAATATCTGTTGTGAGTAAATCTTAGATGAGATGTGTCAGGGAGATGGCTTCTGACTGTGCTCCCTGCCTCTGTTTATGCCCATTCTTTATTTAAACATTTTACTTATTTATTTTGTGAAAGCATAAAAAGCCAGACTATTATATTACTGCAGTCACAGTTATCTTCCACATCCACTCGCAGTACTTTGCTGCCTAGAGAGGGGCGGAAGTGTCTCCCTGGGCAGTGCTAGGCCTTGGACCCGCTCACGTTCTGTAGGTTATATCTGATCACCTAACTAGAACCTCTTATATCTGTAATGTACCATTTGGATTAGTACAGCTGTCACTGGAACACAGTAATGTCCTGAACCTTTGTCCCTGCTGGACTCATTTCACTCTGACTTCCCTCTTCTGCCCTCCACAGAAACTGCCCTCACTAAGGTCAGCACTGACCTCCTTACTGACATATCCAAGGGCCACGACTCTCTGCCCATTCTCCCTGACCTCCTTACTGACATATCCAAGGGCCACTACTCTCTGCCCATTCTCCTTGACCTCCTTACTGCCATATCCAATGGCCACTACTCTCTGCCCATTCTCCCTGACCTCCTTACTGCCATATCCAATGGCCACTACTCTCTGCCCATTCTCCCTGACCTCCTTACTGCCATATCCAAGGGCCACTACTCTCTGCCCATTCTCCCTGACCTCCTTACTGCCATATCCAAGGGCCACTACTCTCTGCCCATTCTCCCTGACCTCCTTATTGCCAAATCCAAGGGCCACTACTCTCTGCCCATTCTCCCTGACCTCCATGCTACCAAATCCAAGGGCCACTACTCTCTGCCCATTCTCCCTGACCTCCTTACTGCCATATCCAAGGGCCACTACTCTCTGCCCATTCTCCTTGACCTCCTTACTGCCATATCCAAGGGCCACTACTCTCTGCCCATTCTCCCTGACCTCCTTACTGCCAAATCCAAGGGCCACTACTCTCTGCCCATTCTCCCTGACCTCCATGCTGCCAAATCCAAGGGCCACGACTCTCTGCCCATTCTCCCTGACCTGCATTCTGCCAAATCCAAGGGCCACTACTCTCTGCCCATTCTCCCTGACCTCTTTACTGCCAAATCCAAGGGCCACTACTCTCTGCCCATTCTCCCTGACCTTCTTGCTGCCAAATCCAAGGGCCACAACTCTCTGCCCATTCTCTCTGACCTCCATGCTGCCAAATCCAAGGGCCACTACTCTCTGCCCATTCTCCCTGACCTTCTTGCTGCCAAATCCAAGGGCCACAACTCTCTGCCCATTCTCCCTGACCTGCATGCTGCCAAATCCAAGGGCCACTACTCTCTGCCCATTCTCCCTGACCTCTTTACTGCCAAATCCAAAGGCCACTACTCTCTGCCCATTCTCCCTGACCTCTTTACTGCCAAATCCAAGGGCCACTACTCTCTGCCCATTCTCCCTGACCTCCATGCTGCCAAATCCAAGGGCCACTACTCTCTGCCCATTCTCCCTGACCTCCATGCTGCCAAATCCAAGGGCCACTACTCTCTGCCCATTCTCCCTGACCTTCTTGCTGACAAATCCAAGGGCCACAACTCTCTGCCCATTCTCCCTGACCTCCATGCTGCCAAATCCAAGGGCCACTGCTCTCTGCCCATTCTCCCTGACCTCCATGCTGCCAAATCCAAGGGCCATTGCTCTCTGCCCATTCTCCCTGACCTCCTTACTGCCAAATCCAAGGGCCACTACTCTCTGCCAATTCTCCCTGACCTCCCTACTGCCATATCCAAGGGCCACTACTCTCAGCCCATTCTCCCTGACCTCCTTACTGCCAAATCCAAGGGCCACGACTCTCTGCCCATTCTCCCTGACCTCCTTACTGCCATATCCAAGGGCCACTACTCTCTGCCCATTCTCCCTGACCTCCTTACTGCCATATCCAAGGGCCACTACTCTCTGCCCATTCTCCCTGACCTCCTTACTGCCAAATCCAAGGGCCACTACTCTCTGCCCATTCTCCCTGACCTCCATGCTGCCAAATCCAAGGGCCACGACTCTCTGCCCATTCTCCCTGACCTCCATGCTGACAAATCCAAGGGCCACTGCTCTCTGCCCATTCTCTCTGACCTCCTTACTGCCATATCCAAGGGCCACTACTCTCTGCCCATTCTCCCTGAGCTCCTTACTGCCAAATCCAAGGGCCACTACTCTCAGCTCATTCTCCCTGACCTCCTTACTGCCAAATCCAAGGGTCACTACTCTCTGCTCATTCTCCCTGACCTCCTTACTGCCAAATCCAAGGGCCACGACTCTCTGCCCATTCTCCCTGACCTCCTTACTGCCATATCCAAGGGCCACTACTCTCAGCTCATTCTCCCTGACCTCCTTACTGCCAAATCCAAGGGCCACTGCTCTCTGCCCATTCTCCCTGACCTCCTTTCTGCCAAATCCAAGAGCCACTACTCTCTGCCCATTCTCCCTGACCTCCATGCTGCCAAATCCAAGGGCCACTGCTGTCTGCCCATTCTCCCTGACCTCCTTACTGCCAAATCCAAGGGCCACTACTCTCTGCCCATTCTCCCTGACCTCCATGCTGCCAAATCCAAGGGCCACTGCTGTCTGCCCATTCTCCCTGACCTCCATGCTGCCAAATCCAAGGGCCACTTCTCTCTGCCCATTCTCCCTGACCTCCTTACTGCCAAATCCAAGGGCCACTACACTCTGCCCATTCTCCCTGACTTCCTTGCTGCCAAATCCAAGGGCCACTACTCTCTGCCCATTCTCCCTGACCTCCATGCTGCCAAATCCAAGGGCCACTACACTCTGCCCATTCTCCCTGACTTCCTTGCTGCCAAATCCAAGGGCCACTACTCTCTGCCCATTCTCCCTGACCTCCATGCTGCCAAATCCAAGAGCCACTACTCTCTGCCCATTCTCCCTGACCTCTTTACTGCCAAATCCAAAGGCCACTACTCTCTGCCCATTCTCCCTGACCTCCATGCTGCTTCTGACACTATGGACTATTTTCTCCTCCTACAAATCCGTCACTCCCTGGGTCTGCATGTAGTGTCCTCTCCTGGCTGTCCTCCTACCTCTCTGACTGTTCCTTCTGTCTCCTCTCATGCCTCCTCTCCCCCCACCCCCACTTCCTCTACCAGTATGTGCCCCCCAGGGATCTGTTCTTGGACCTCTTTTACTAAAACTTACTGAATCAATATAATTATAATAATAATAATAATAATAATAATAGCAAAACTCTCAAAACATTTGCCAGTAAACAGCAAGATCATCCCTCCAAGCTTAGTGAAATATACAATAAATCCTCCATCCTGGGCTCACCTTTTGTCTTGCTACAACTCAGTGTTACATCATGAAAGTGGCATTGTGCCCTCTTGCCTCCCCGGCCCTTGCCCAAAACACCATGAGTATAACCTGAAGCGGATACATTTTTGGAGAAGTCTGCAGAGCTCAGTGACTGACTATAATCATTATAATATAATCATTATAATATGATTATTATTATTAATATTAATAATTATTATTATTATCATTTATTTATATGGCGCCACAAGTGTTCCGCAACGCCTTACACAGTACATAAACAAATAAATGACTAGTGACTTACAGTACATTCAGGACATGGATAATATACATTGCTACATTCGTGACCATAACACCCCAGATAAGCAACAGAGCAAAGCAACCAAGTGTTAGGTGCCCTGGTAGAGAGTAAGAAGTAGATGAAAGTAGAGAACGGAGAAGCACAAGAGGGTAGAGAGCCCTGCTCACAAGAGCTTACATTCTAAAGGGGAAGGGCAGCCAAACAGGTGTGAGACAGATGGGGAAGGCGGGGAGGAAGGAAGACGTAGCAGCAAGTTAGGATGGGAGCTGGAAGGCTTTGATGAAGTAGGGGGTCTTGAGAGCCCGTTTGAAGGATTGTAGAGAGGTGGAGAATCTGATGGGAAGCAGGAGAGAGTTCCAAAGGTGAGGAGCAGCGCGGGCAAAGGCTTGGAGGCGGGAGTGGGAGGAAGTATTCAATTGGCATGAGAGGCGGCGTGCATTGAACGAAGAGGGCGAACAGAAGAGCGAAGGGAGATGAGATCCGAGTTGGAAATGGGAGAGGAATGGGTGAGGGCTTTGTAAGTGAGTGTGAGAACCTTAAATTGGGTTCTGAAAGGGAAGGGGAGCCAGTGTAGGGCTTGTAGGAGAGGGGAGGCAGATGTAGAGCGTTTGGAGAGGAAGATGAGCCGAGCAGCAGCATTGAGGACAGACTGGAGAGGAGAGAGATGGGAGTTGGAGGCCAGATAGGAGGAGGTTACAGTAGTCCAGTCTGGACATGACCAATGTGCAGTATTACACTACAGCGCAAGTACAGTAGATGCAAGAATTATTATGTCACCGCTGGAAACCACTTATGTAAACATCCATCCTCACCCCCTGTGTTACCCAGCCAAATACTGTACATCCCCCAGACAGCGGGCTCATTGCTTTTGGTTTCCTATTGGTCCACACGGTCACACACCTCTAGCCTGGGCAGAATGTTTCTGGGACAATCCTAAAGGGTTAATCTAAAATATAATGATTCAATGAAAGGATGAGGATATCAACCACGATGCCCGCTCAATAGCATCTCCAGCAGGTGGATTACAATGTGGGCCGGTGGGCAGCGGTCCTTACCTTCTGCTCCAGGCTATAAGCCAGCACCCAGTCCTCCTGCTTGGGGTGGAACAGCAGACTCTGGATGTAGAAATTCAGTCGGTATTTCTGGTACGTGGCTCCGGCATCTGAACTAATCAGTATACTGCTCTCCATGTCAGGGTCACTCAGCAACATGATCTAGAAGATACAGAACACAGAAAACGGGTAAAGACCCTATGGTGGCGGAAATAAACCCGGCCCCGCCGTCCGTAGAATGTACAGTGCATGTAAATTTATACAGTATTTGTAGTGAAGCCACCGTACAGCAGAAGTGAGGCCAAGTCTAGCACACCGTCAGCTCAGCAGAACTCATTACAGATTATTACTAAGCTGTAAAACATGGGCTTGTACTGATTTTTGTTATTTACGTCAATGTGCCTATTTGTCTGTTTAGCGTAAGTAAGGCGCCCGCCCACATCCTGGCCCCTGGGTTTCATGCTCTTCTGAAAATGCAGACAGAAGGAGGAGTCGTTCCGTTGTCTGTACCCCTGGGCTGTTATCCCTGTGCCCCCCACCCTTTATTTCACTTCCACCCGACTATTGTTGCACTTGATGGTGCTAAGCCCTATACTAGTATCCCATCTATAACATATATTTCTACAGTATTGCAGCTCATGCAGTGCTGGAATAAGGTTTTTGGGGGCCCCAGGGTAACGAACTTGTGGGAGACCCTACCAATACATTCTGGTGACGTTATTACAAAGTTAAACGTGTAAATACTCCCAGCACCACAAATGTGTTAAAGACACTGTAGTAGCCCCCAGTTCATATTATACCACAGTGCCCCCAATGCTGGTGCTGTGGTTATGTGTGGGGTCCTCCCAGTGTGTGGTGGCCCCTGGGATATTGCCCTGGCTAACCTGGTAATCATTCTCTGAGCCCATGGCCAATAATTTATATTATGGAACTTTGTAAATGATTCACATACAAACGAAATAAAGAAATAAAAATGAACTTTCAAAAAATTTTGAAGTGCCACCTCTGCTACTCTGGGCCTGAGCTTAGGCCACAAACCCTGACCTACGGTATTGAGTGTTTTTATTAATCTGCTCAAATCAAGGGGCTTCAAGCCACATATGAGCCAATGATCTCGGAATAGTTAGACCTAAACCATCAACATTAAGAACCTGACATTCCCAATCTCCCCTCCCCCCCTCTTTTGGCTCAGCAAAAATAACAACACAACACGTGATTGGCAGTTATATTTAATTACATTTATGAAATGACAATTAATTAAAGGAGTGTGGCTAAGAGGAGAGCGTTGCTGAAGCACCCCACGTCGTAAAGTACCGTAAGACGTAACAGGTGGGCGTACATCCGCCCTGCACATAGACTGGATTGGGAGAATAGCCAACCTCCCTACTGGGCCAGATTGTGCGTTACTCAAGGACACAAGCAGATCCCCTCACACGAGCAGGACCCTTCGCTTTACTACAAAGAGGGAGGGGCCTCACATCCCTACAATTATCATACTGCCCACAAACACCAATAAGTAGGAGGGAGGGTGGGGAATTGCAGAAGGGGAGATAGAATCCCCCCTCCCCTTTCCTGACTTAACTAATCCCCCAAACTATACTGATAGGCTGCCTTACACAACTGACCATGTCCATCAAGGAATGTGTTCATTTATAACTCCTAAACTATCCATTTCCCACCCGCCTATGTGCAATGAAGCGTATTACCAAGCACTCAGCTGCCTTTTGCATGGGTTACATAGATAATTGAAGGTTTGGGAAAGCTATATAAATAATTCCACAAAATAAAATAATAAAATCATGTTTTTGTATGTGGGTGCAAGTACACCCCAATCTGCCCCGTATCCCCACAGGGGGTGCAGCAGCTATGTGGCCCCAAGGGGGGAGGGGGCACCTTCCCTTCCAAAGACCCATGAGTATAAGCAATTCTTCTCACTGTTACGCATTACATAGGGCCCTTCCAAAATCATGCTAGGAGGCGCACAAGTGTCTAATTTCCACCCCTCTGACCAAAAGGGAAACAATGCGCTATACTGAGGCGGAAACACCGTATCAGACAACTCCATGCTCCGTAGTGTTACAGCCCATCTGTGATACATGTAACGTATAAATACACATGTACAGCCTGACGCAGGGGTGTACACATACGTGTATTTATGCTAATGCCGCAGCCCATTACGTTTCTAGTCAGACGCCCATTCGCAGTGCTGCAAATCAGTCTTGGGACATCTGTAGACGCATCATCGGCGTATCTTTAGACGCACCATCAGCGTATCATTAGACGCACCATCGGCGTATCATTAGACGCACCATCAGCGTATCATTAGACGCACCATCTGTGTATATCATTAGACGCACCATCGGTGTATATCATTAGACGCACCATCGGTGTATCATTAGACACACCATCAGTGTATATCATTAGACACACCATCGGTGTATATCATTAGACGCACCATCAGCCTATCATTAGACACACCGGTATATATCATTAGACGTACCATCAGCGTATCATTAGACGCACCATCGGCGTATCATTAGACGCACCATCGGCGTATCATTAGACGTACCATCGGTGTATATCATTAGATGCACCATCGGTGTATCATTAGACGCACCATCGGCGTACCATTAGACGCACCATCGGTGTATTATTAGACGCACCGTGAGAGGTTTTTTCTATAGAATTGTTCCGTTAGTGGAAGTTAAACAGATAAATGTGGATGGAAAGATCTTACTATAACGAAAGTACTATTTAAACAAAGAGAAACAGATTTTGTATTTGTAACAAAAAAAAAAAATTAGGAATACGCCAGCAGGTTTCCGTTAGTTTCTGGATGTGACTGCGTTTAGTCTACATCAGCGGTTATCAACCACGGTGGTTCAGTGTGCCGCACTAGCGTCGGAGCCGGCAGTCAGATCCGCTGATCAGTACTGCAGTCAGTGAGGCCCGGGCAGCGCTGCCGCTGAGCTCTTCTGGGAAGCTCAGGCACGACCGGGCCGTGACCTCTATAGACGCGGCGGCGTGACATCAGAGCTCACGCCAGCCCGCTCACTTAGCCAGTCATCCCACGGTTGGCTGTATTTCGCCTTCGTGCTAGGGACCTGGAAGTGACGTGAGTGTGGGCAGAAGTGCAGTTCCTGCCATGACAGCCAGCTAAAGAAGTACTTTGTCCCTACTTAAGGAAGTTTGTTGTCCCCTCGCGGGCTCGCTGCGCTCGCCACACTTCGGGCACGGTGGCTCGCTACGCTCGCCACATGCTTATATTCCCCCTCTATGCCCACTTGGATGGCAGGGAAAGACGCTGGACACTGGCTGATGACATTAGGGTCCTCTCCGTGAAGGGGATTTAGACATTGCCGTCATCCCACCTGCTCAACCAGCCTGCCCGCCCGCCTGCCCGCACTCTGCTGTGCTGACAGCTCTGCGCTGTCAGCCGATGAGGTACAGGTAGGTGCCAAAAGATGTGTATTTATTCTTAAATAAATATACAAGGAGCTAATGCGGGAGCTAGTGTGACTTCTTGTTTTTCGGGGGAGCAATGTGTTTTTATTTTTGCTGTAGGGGTCAGCCAATGGTGTGGGGGGTTTTTGTGTGTGAGGAGCAATGTGGTTTATACTTATTCTGTGTGACCTAGCAATGTTTTTTTTATTTGTTTCTGTGGGGCCCAAAGTATGTGTTTTATTCCTGTGGGGGACAATATAGGGTGTTTTATTCCTGTGGGGGACAATGTATGTGTGTTTTATTCCTGTGGGGGACAATGTATGTGTTTTATTCCTGTGGGGGACAATGTATGTGTTTTATTCCTGTGGAGGACAATGTATGTGTTTTATTCCTGTGGGGCCCAATGTATGTGTTTTATTCCTGTGGGGGACAATGTATGTGTTTTATTCCTGTGGGGGACAATGTATGTGTTTTATTCCTGTAGGGGACAATGTATGTGTTTTATTCCTGTGGAGGACAATGTATGTGTTTTATTCCTGTGGGGCCCAATGTATGAGTTTTATTCCTGTGGGGGACAATGTATGTGTTTTATTCCTGTGGGGACAATGTATGTGTTTTATTCCTGTGGAGGCCAATGTATGTGTTTTATTCCTGTGGAGGCCAATGTATGTGTTTTATTCCTGTGGGGGACAATGTATGTGTGTTTTATTCCTGTGGGGGACAATGAATGTGTTTTATTCCCGTGGGGGACAATGTATGTGTTTTATTCCCGTGGGGCCCAATGTATGTGTTTTATTCCTGTGGGGGACAATGTAGTGTGTTTTATTCCTGTGGGGGACAATGTAGGGTGTTTTATTCCTGTGGGGGACAATGTATGTGTGTTTTATTCCTGTGGGGGACAATGTATGTGTTTTATTCCTGTGGGGGACAATGTATGTGTTTTATTCCTGTGGGGGACAATGTATGTGTTTTATTCCTGTGGGGCCCAATGTATGTGTTTTATTCCTGTGGGGGACAATGTATGTGTTTTATTCCTGTGGGGCCCAATGTATGAGTTTTATTCCTGTGGGGGACAATGTATGTGTTTTATTCCTGTGGGGACAATGTATGTGTTTTATTCCTGTGGAGGCCAATGTATGTGTTTTATTCCTGTGGAGGCCAATGTATGTGTTTTATTCCTGTGGGGGACAATGTATGTGTGTTTTATTCCTGTGGGGGACAATGAATGTGTTTTATTCCCGTGGGGGACAATGTATGTGTTTTATTCCCGTGGGGCCCAATGTATGTGTTTTATTCCTGTGGGGGACAATGTAGTGTGTTTTATTCCTGTGGGGGACAATGTATGTGTGTATTATTCCTGTGGGGGACAATGTATGTGTTTTATTCCTGTGGAGGCCAATGTTGTGTGTTTTAATCCTGTGGGGCCCAATGTATGTGTTTTATTCCTGTGGGGGACAATGTAGTGTGTTTTATTCCTGTGGGGCCCAATGTATGTGTTTTATTCCTGTGGGGGACAATGTATGTGTTTTATTCCTGTGGGGGACAATGTATGTGTTTTATTCCTGTGGAGGACAATGTATGTGTTTTATTCCTGTGGGGGACAATGTATGTGTTTTATTCCTGTGGGGGACAATGTATGTGTTTTATTCCTGTGGGGGACAATGTATGTATTTTATTCCTGTGGGGCCCAATGAATGTGTTTTATTCCTGTGGAGGCCAATGTAGTGTGTTTTATTCCTGTGTGGCCCAATGTATGTGTTTTATTCCTATGGAGGACAGTGTATGTGTTTTATTCCTGTGGGGGACAATGTAGTGTGTTTTATTCCTGTGGGGGACAATGTAGTGTGTTTTTTTCCTGTGGGGGACAATGTAGTGTGTTTTATTCCTGTGGAGGACAATGTATGTGTTTTATTCCTGTGGGGGACAATGTATGTGTTTTATTCCTGTGGGGCTCAATGTAGTGTGTTTTATCTCTGTGGGGGACAATGTAGTGTGTTTTATTCCTGTGGAGGACAATGTATGTGTTTTATTCCTGTGGGGGACAATGTAGTATGTTTTATTCCTGTGGGGGACAATGTATGTGTTTTATTCCTGTGGGGGCCAATGTATGAGTTTTATTCCTGTGGGGGACAATGTATGTGTTTTATTCCTGTGGGGACAAAGTATGTGTTTTATTCCTGTGGAGGCCAATGTATGTGTTTTATTCCTGTGGAGGCCAATGTATGTGTTTTATTCCTGTGGGGGACAATGTAGTGTGTTTTATTCCTGTGGGGGACAATGAATGTGTTTTATTCCTGTGGGGGACAATGTATGTGTTTTATTCCCGTGGGGCCCAATGTATGTGTTTTATTCCTGTGGGGGACAATGTAGTGTGTTTTATTCCTGTGGGGGACAATGTATGTGTTTTATTCCTGTGGAGGCCAATGTTGTGTGTTTTAATCCTGTGGGGCCCAATGTATGTGTTTTATTCCTGTGGGGGACAATGTAGTGTGTTTTATTCCTGTGGGGCCCAATGTATGTGTTTTATTCCTGTGAGGAGCAATGTATGTGTTTTATTCCTGTGGGGGACAATGTATGTGTTTTATTCCTGTGGAGGACAATGTATGTGTTTTATTCCTGTGGGGGACAATGTATGTATTTTATTCCTGTGGGCCCAATGTATGTGTTTTATTCCTGTGGAGGCCAATGTAGTGTGTTTTATTCCTGTGGGGCCCAATGTATGTGTTTTATTCCTATGGAGGACAGTGTATGTGTTTTATTCCTGTGGGGGACAATGTATGTGTTTTATTCCTGTGGGGGACAATGTAGTGTGTTTTATTCCTGTGGAGGACAATGTATGTGTTTTATTCCTGTGGGGGACAATGTATGTGTTTTATTCCTGTGGGGGACAATGTATGTGTTTTATTCCTGTGGGGCTCAATGTAGTGTGTTTTATCTCTGTGGGGGACAATGTAGTGTGTTTTATTCCTGTGGGGGACAATGTAGTGTGTTTTATTCCTGTGGAGGACAATGTATGTGTTTTATTCCTGTGGGGGACAATGTATGTGTTTTATTCCTGTTGAGGACAATGTATGTGTTTTATTCCTGTGGGGGACAATGTATGTGTTTTATTCCTGTGGGGGGCAATGCATGTGTTTTATTCCTGTGGGGCCCAATGTATTTGTTTTATTCCTGTGGAGGACAATGTATGTATTTTATTCCTGTGGGGGACAATGTATGTGTTTTATTCCTGTGGGGCCCAATGTATGTGTTTTATTCCTGTGGAGGCCAATGTAGTGTGTTTTATTCCTGTGGGGCCCAATGTAGTGTGTTTTATTCCTGTGGGGGACAATGTAGTGTGTTTTATTCCTGTGGGGCCCAATGTATGTGTTTTATTCCTGTGGGGGCCAATGTATGTGTTTTATTCCTGTGGCGGACAATGTATGTGTTTTATTCCTGTGGGGCCATATGTATGTGTTTTATTCCTGTGGAGGCCAGTGTAGTGTGTTTTATTCCTGTGGGGCCCAATGTAGTGTGTTTTATTCCTGTGGGGCGCAATGTATGTGTGTTTTATTCCTGTGAGGGACAATTTATGTGTTTTATTCTCTGGGGCCAATGTGTGTGCAATTTATTCCTGTGGGGCCCAATGTATGTGTGTGTTATTCCTGTGGGGGACAATGTATGTGTTTTATTCCTGTGGAGGACAATGTATGTGCTTTATTCCTGTGGGGGACAATGTATATGTTTTATTCCTGTGGGGCCCAATGTATGTGTTTTATTCCTGTGTGGGACAATGTAGTGTGTTTTATTCCTGTGGGGGACAATGTATGTGTGTTTTATTCCTGTGGGGGACAATGTATGTGTTTTATTCCTGTGGAGGCCAATGTTGTGTGTTTTATTCCTGTGGGGCCCAATGTATGTGTTTTATTCCTGTGGGGGACAATGTAGTGTGTTTTATTCCTGTGGGGCCCAATGTATGTGTTTTATTCCTGTGGGGGACAATGTATGTGTTTTATTCCTGTGGGGCACAATGTATGTGTTTTATTCCTGTGGAGGCCAATGTTGTGTGTTTTATTCCTGTGGGGCCCAATGTATGTGTTTTATTCCTGTGGGGCCCAATGTATGTGTTTTATTCCTGTGGGGGACAATGTATGTGTTTTATTCCTGTGGGGGACAATGTATGTGTTTTATTCCTGTAGGGGACAATGTATGTGTTTTATTCCTGTGGAGGACAATGTATGTGTTTTATTCCTGTGGGGCCCAATGTATGAGTTTTATTCCTGTGGGGGACAATGTATGTGTTTTATTCCTGTGGGGACAATGTATGTGTTTTATTCCTGTGGAGGCCAATGTATGTGTTTTATTCCTGTGGAGGCCAATGTATGTGTTTTATTCCTGTGGGGGACAATGTATGTGTGTTTTATTCCTGTGGGGGACAATGAATGTGTTTTATTCCCGTGGGGGACAATGTATGTGTTTTATTCCCGTGGGGCCCAATGTATGTGTTTTATTCCTGTGGGGGACAATGTAGTGTGTTTTATTCCTGTGGGGGACAATGTAGGGTGTTTTATTCCTGTGGGGGACAATGTATGTGTGTTTTATTCCTGTGGGGGACAATGTATGTGTTTTATTCCTGTGGGGGACAATGTATGTGTTTTATTCCTGTGGGGGACAATGTATGTGTTTTATTCCTGTGGAGGACAATGTATGTGTTTTATTCCTGTGGGGCCCAATGTATGTGTTTTATTCCTGTGGGGGACAATGTATGTGTTTTATTCCTGTGGGGGACAATGTATGTGTGTTTTATTCCTGTGGGGGACAATGAATGTGTTTTATTCCCGCGGGGGACAATGTATGTGTTTTATTCCCGTGGGGCCCAATGTATGTGTTTTATTCCTGTGGGGGACAATGTAGTGTGTTTTATTCCTGTGGGGGACAATGTAGGGTGTTTTATTCCTGTGGGGGACAATGTATGTGTGTTTTATTCCTGTGGGGGACAATGTATGTGTTTTATTCCTGTGGGGGACAATGTATGTGTTTTATTCCTGTGGGGGACAATGTATGTGTTTTATTCCTGTGGGGCCCAATGTATGTGTTTTATTCCTGTGGGGGACAATGTATGTGTTTTATTCCTGTGGGGGACAATGTATGTGTTTTATTCCTGTGGAGGACAATGTATGTGTTTTATTCCTGTAGGGGACAATGTATGTGTTTTATTCCTGTGGAGGACAATGTATGTGTTTTATTCCTGTGGGGCCCAATGTATGAGTTTTATTCCTGTGGGGGACAATGTATGTGTTTTATTCCTGTGGGGACAATGTATGTGTTTTATTCCTGTGGAGGCCAATGTATGTGTTTTATTCCTGTGGAGGCCAATGTATGTGTTTTTTTCCTGTGGGGGACAATGTATGTGGTTTTTATTCCTGTGGGGGACAATGAATGTGTTTTATTCCTGTGGGGGACAATGTATGTGTTTTATTCCCGTGGGGCCCAATGTATGTGTTTTATTCCTGTGGGGGACAATGTAGTGTGTTTTATTCCTGTGGGGGACAATGTATGTGTGTATTATTCCTGTGGGGGACAATGTATGTGTTTTATTCCTGTGGAGGCCAATGTTGTGTGTTTTAATCCTGTGGGGCCCAATGTATGTGTTTTATTCCTGTGGGGGACAATGTAGTGTGTTTTATTCCTGTGGGGCCCAATGTATGTGTTTTATTCCTGTGGGGGACAATGTATGTGTTTTATTCCTGTGGGGGACAATGTATGTGTTTTATTCCTGTGGAGGACAATGTATGTGTTTTATTCCTGTGGGGGACAATGTATGTGTTTTATTCCTGTGGGGGACAATGTATGTGTTTTATTCCTGTGGGGGACAATGTATGTATTTTATTCCTGTGGGGCCCAATGAATGTGTTTTATTCCTGTGGAGGCCAATGTAGTGTGTTTTATTCCTGTGGGGCCCAATGTATGTGTTTTATTCCTATGGAGGACAGTGTATGTTTTTTATTCCTGTGGGGGACAATGTATTGTGTTTTATTCCTGTGGGGGACAATGTAGTGTGTTTTTTTCCTGTGGGGGACAATGTAGTGTGTTTTATTCCTGTGGAGGACAATGTATGTGTATTATTCCTGTGGGGGACAATGTATGTGTTTTATTCCTGTGGGGCTCAATGTAGTGTGTTTTATCTCTGTGGGGGACAATGTAGTGTGTTTTATTCCTGTGGAGGACAATGTATGTGTTTTATTCCTGTGGGAGACAATGTAGTATGTTTTATTCCTGTGGGGGACAATGTATGTGTTTTATTCCTGTGGGGGCCAATGTATGAGTTTTATTCCTGTGGGGGACAATGTATGTGTTTTATTCCTGTGGGGACAAAGTATGTGTTTTATTCCTGTGGAGGCCAATGTATGTGTTTTATTCCTGTGGGGGACAATGTAGTGTGTTTTATTCCTGTGGGGGACAATGAATGTGTTTTATTCCCGTGGGGGACAATGTATGTGTTTTATTCCCGTGGGGCCCAATGTATGTGTTTTATTCCTGTGGGGGACAATGTAGTGTGTTTTATTCCTGTGGGGGACAATGTATGTGTTTTATTCCTGTGGAGGCCAATGTTGTGTGTTTTAATCCTGTGGGGCCCAATGTATGTGTTTTATTCCTGTGGGGGACAATGTAGTGTGTTTTATTCCTGTGGGGCCCAATGTATGTGTTTTATTCCTGTGAGGAGCAATGTATGTGTTTTATTCCTGTGGGGGACAATGTATGTGTTTTATTCCTGTGGAGGACAATGTATGTGTTTTATTCCTGTGGGGGACAATGTATGTATTTTATTCCTGTGGGCCCAATGTATGTGTTTTATTCCTGTGGAGGCCAATGTAGTGTGTTTTATTCCTGTGGGGCCCAATGTATGTGTTTTATTCCTATGGAGGACAGTGTATGTGTTTTATTCCTGTGGGGGACAATGTATGTGTTTTATTCCTGTGGGGGACAATGTAGTGTGTTTTATTCCTGTGGAGGACAATGTATGTGTTTTATTCCTGTGGGGGACAATGTATGTGTTTTATTCCTGTGGGGGACAATGTATGTGTTTTATTCCTGTTGGGCTCAATGTAGTGTGTTTTATCTCTGTGGGGGACAATGTAGTGTGTTTTATTCCTGTGGGGGACAATGTAGTGTGTTTTATTCCTGTGGAGGACAATGTATGTGTTTTATTCCTGTGGGGGACAATGTATGTGTTTTATTACTGTTGAGGACAATGTATGTGTTTTATTCCTGTGGGGGACAATGTATGTGTTTTATTCCTGTGGGGGGCAATGCATGTGTTTTATTCCTGTGGGGCCCAATGTATTTGTTTTATTCCTGTGGAGGACAATGTATGTATTTTATTCCTGTGGGGGACAATGTATGTGTTTTATTCCTGTGGGGCCCAATGTATGTGTTTTATTCCTGTGGAGGCCAATGTAGTGTGTTTTATTCCTGTGGGGCCCAATGTAGTGTGTTTTATTCCTGTGGGGGACAATGTAGTGTGTTTTATTCCTGTGGGGCCCAATGTATGTGTTTTATTCCTGTGGGGGCCAATGTATGTGTTTTATTCCTGTGGCGGACAATGTATATGTTTTATTCCTGTGGGGCCCAATGTATGTGTTTTATTCCTATGGAGGACAGTGTATGTGTTTTATTCCTGTGGGGGACAATGTATGTGTTTTATTCCTGTGGGGGACAATGTAGTGTGTTTTATTCCTGTGGAGGACAATGTATGTGTTTTATTCCTGTGGGGGACAATGTATGTGTTTTATTCCTGTGGGGGACAATGTATGTGTTTTATTCCTGTTGGGCTCAATGTAGTGTGTTTTATCTCTGTGGGGGACAATGTAGTGTGTTTTATTCCTGTGGGGGACAATGTAGTGTGTTTTATTCCTGTGGAGGACAATGTATGTGTTTTATTCCTGTGGGGGACAATGTATGTGTTTTATTACTGTTGAGGACAATGTATGTGTTTTATTCCTGTGGGGGACAATGTATGTGTTTTATTCCTGTGGGGGGCAATGCATGTGTTTTATTCCTGTGGGGCCCAATGTATTTGTTTTATTCCTGTGGAGGACAATGTATGTATTTTATTCCTGTGGGGGACAATGTATGTGTTTTATTCCTGTGGGGCCCAATGTATGTGTTTTATTCCTGTGGAGGCCAATGTAGTGTGTTTTATTCCTGTGGGGCCCAATGTAGTGTGTTTTATTCCTGTGGGGGACAATGTAGTGTGTTTTATTCCTGTGGGGCCCAATGTATGTGTTTTATTCCTGTGGGGGCCAATGTATGTGTTTTATTCCTGTGGCGGACAATGTATGTGTTTTATTCCTGTGGGGCCCAATGTATGTGTTTTATTCCTGTGGAGGCCAGTGTAGTGTGTTTTATTCCTGTGGGGCCCAATGTAGTGTGTTTTATTCCTGTGGGGCGCAATGTATGTGTGTTTTATTCCTGTGAGGGACAATTTATGTGTTTTATTCTCTGGGGCCAATGTGTGTGCAATTTATTCCTGTGGGGCCCAATGTATGTGTGTGTTATTCCTGTGGGGGACAATGTATGTGTTTTATTCCTGTGGAGGAGAATGTATGTGCTTTATTCCTGTGGGGGACAATGTATATGTTTTATTCCTGTGGGGCCCAATGTATGTGTTTTATTCCTGTGGGGGACAATGTAGTGTGTTTTATTCCTGTGGGGGACAATGTATGTGTGTTTTATTCCTGTGGGGGACAATGTATGTGTTTTATTCCTGTGGAGGCCAATGTTGTGTGTTTTATTCCTGTGGGGCCCAATGTATGTGTTTTATTCCTGTGGGGGACAATGTAGTGTGTTTTATTCCTGTGGGGCCCAATGTATGTGTTTTATTCCTGTGGGGGACAATGTATGTGTTTTATTCCTGTGGGGCACAATGTATGTGTTTTATTCCTGTGGGGGACAATGTAGTGTGTTTTATACCTGTGGGGGACAATGTATGTGTGTATTATTCCTGTGGGGGACAATGTATGTGTTTTATTCCTGTGGAGGCCAATGTTGTGTGTTTTATTCCTGTAGGGCCCAATGTATGTGTTTTATTCCTGTGGGGGACAATGTATGTGTGTTTTATTCCTGTGGGGCCCAATGTATGTGTTTTATTCCTGTGGGGGACAATGTATGTGTATTATTCCTGT
This sequence comes from Taudactylus pleione, assembly GCA_031769625.1. Taxonomy (NCBI): domain Eukaryota; kingdom Metazoa; phylum Chordata; class Amphibia; order Anura; family Myobatrachidae; genus Taudactylus; species Taudactylus pleione. The sequence goes on along the minus strand of JAUIMM010000424.1, from coordinate 31,891 downwards.
GGGGGACAATGTATGTGTTTTATTCCTGTGGAGGACAATGTATGTGTTTTATTCCTGTGGGGGACAATGTATGTGTTTTATTCCTGTGGAGGCCAATGTATGTGTTTTATTCCTGTGGAGGCCAATGTATGTGTTTTATTCCTGTGGGGGACAATGTAGTGTGTTTTATTCCTGTGGGGGACAATGAATGTGTTTTATTCCTGTGGGGGACAATGTATGTGTTTTATTCCCGTGGGGCCCAATGTATGTGTTTTATTCCTGTGGGGGACAATGTAGTGTGTTTTATTCCTGTGGGGGACAATGTATGTGTGTATTATTCCTGTGGGGGACAATGTATGTGTTTTATTCCTGTGGAGGCCAATGTTGTGTGTTTTAATCCTGTGGGGCCCAATGTATGTGTTTTATTCCTGTGGGGGACAATGTAGTGTGTTTTATTCCTGTGGGGCCCAATGTATGTGTTTTATTCCTGTGGGGGACAATGTATGTGTTTTATTCCTGTGGGGGACAATGTATGTGTTTTAATCCTGTGGGGGACAATGTATGTGTTTTATTCCTGTGGGGGACAATGTATGTGTTTTATTCCTGTGGAGGACAATGTATGTGTTTTATTCCTGTGGGGGACAATGTATGTATTTTATTCCTGTGGGGCCCAATGTATGTGTTTTATTCCTGTGGAGGCCAATGTAGTGTGTTTTATTCCTGTGGGGCCCAATGTATGTGTTTTATTCCTATGGAGGACAGTGTATGTGTTTTATTCCTGTGGGGGACAATGTATGTGTTTTATTCCTGTGGGGGACAATGTAGTGTGTTTTTTTCCTGTGGGGGACAATGTATGAGTTTTATTCCTGTGGGGGACAATGTAGTGTGTTTTTTTCCTGTGGGGGACAATGTAGTGTGTTTTATTCCTGTGGAGGACAATGTATGTGTTTTATTCCTGTGGGGGACAATGTAGTGTGTTTTATTCCTGTGGGGGACAATGTAGTGTGTTTTATTCCTGTGGGGGACAATGTATGTGTTTTATTCCTGTGGAGGACAATGTATGTGTTTTATTCCTGTGGGGGACAATGTATGTGTTTTATTCCTGTGGAGGACAATGTATGTGTTTTATTCCTGTGGGGGACAATTCATGTGTTTTATTCCTGTGGGGGACAATGCATGTGTTTTATTCCTGTGGGGCCCAATGTAGTGTGTTTTATTCCTGTGGGGGACAATGTATGTGTTTTATTCCTGTGGAGGACAATGTATGTGTTTTATTCCTGTGGGGGACAATGTATGTGTTTTATTCCTGTGGAGGACAATGTATGTGTTTTATTCCTGTGGGGGACAAAGTATGTGTTTTATTCCTGTGGGGGACAATGTATGTGTTTTATTCCTGTGGAGGACAATGTATGTGTTTTATTCCTGTGGGGCCCAATGTATGTGTTTTATTCCTGTGGAGGCCAATGTAGTGTGTTTTATTCCTGTGGGGCCCAATGTATGTGTTTTATTCCTGTGGGGGACAATGTAGTGTGTTTTATTCCTGTGGGGCCCAATGTATGTGTTTTATTCCTGTGGGGGCCAATGTATGTGTTTTATTCCTGTGGGGGACAATGTATGTGTTTTATTCCTGTGGGGCCCAATGTATGTGTTTTATTCCTGTGGAGGCCAGTGTAGTGTGTTTTATTCCTGTGGGGCCCAATTTAGTGTGTTTTATTCCTGTGGGGCGCAATGTATGTGTGTTTTATTCCTGTGAGGGACAATTTATGTGTTTTATTCTCTGGGGCCAATGTGTGTGCAATTTATTCCTGTGGGGCCCAATGTATGTGTGTTTTATTCCCGTGGGGGACAATGTATGTGTTTTATTCCTGTGGAGGACAATGTATGTGCTTTATTCCTGTGGGGGACAATGTATATGTTTTATTCCTGTGGGGCCCAATGTATGTGTTTTATTCCTGTGGGGGACAATGTAGTGTGTTTTATTCCTGTGGGGGACAATGTATGTGTGTTTTATTCCTGTGGGGGACAATGTATGTGTTTTATTCCTGTGGAGGCCAATGTTGTGTGTTTTATTCCTGTGGGGCCCAATGTATGTGTTTTATTCCTGTGGGGGACAATGTAGTGTGTTTTATTCCTGTGGGGCCCAATGTATGTGTTTTATTCCTGTGGGGGACAATGTATGTGTTTTATTCCTGTGGGGGACAATGTATGTGTTTTATTCCTGTGGGGGACAATGTAGTGTGTTTTATTCCTGTGGGGGACAATGTATGTGTGTATTATTCCTGTGGGGGACAATGTATGTGTTTTATTCCTGTGGAGGCCAATGTTGTGTGTTTTATTCCTGTGGGGCCCAATGTATGTGTTTTATTCCTGTGGGGGACAATGTATGTGTGTTTTATTCCTGTGGGGCCCAATGTATGTGTTTTATTCCTGTGGGGGACAATGTATGTGTTTTATTCCTGTGGGGGACAATGTATGTGTTTTATTCCTGTGGAGGACAATGTATGTGTTTTATTCCTGTGGGGGACAATGTATGTGTTTTATTCCTGTGGGGGACAATGTATGTGGTTTTTTCCTGTGGGGCCCAATGTATGTGTTTTATTCCTGTGGGGGACAATGTATGTATTTTATTCCTGTGGGGCCCAATGTATGTGTTTTATTCCTGTGGAGGCCAGTGTAGTGTGTTTTATTCCTGTGGGGCCCAATGTATGTGTTTTGTTCCTGTGGAGGACAATGTAGTGTGTTTTATTCCTGTGGGAGACAATGCAGTGTGTTTTATTCCTGTGGAGGACAATGTATGTGTTTTATTCCTGTGGGGCCCAATGTATGTGTTTTATTCCTGTGGAGGCCAGTGTAGTGTGTTTTATTCCTGTGGGGCCCAATGTATGTGTTTTGTTCCTGTGGAGGACAATGTAGTGTGTTTTATTCCTGTGGGAGACAATGCAGTGTGTTTTATTCCTGTGGAGGACAATGTATGTGTTTTATTCCTGTGGGGGACAATGTATGTGTTTTATTCCTGTGGGGGACAATGTAGTGCGTTTTATTCCTGTGGGGGACAATGTAGTGTGTTTTATTCCTGTGGAGGACAATGTATGTGTTTTATTCCTGTGGGGGACAATGTATGTGTTTTATTCCTGTGGGGGAAATGTATGTGTTTTATTTCTGTGGGGGACAATGTATGTGTTTTATTCCTGTGGGGGACAATGTAGTGTGTTTTATTCCTGTGGGGGACAATGTAGTGTGTTTTATTCCTGTAGAGGAAAATGTATGTGTTTTATTCCTGTGGAGGACAATGTATGTGTTTTATTCCTGTGGGGGACAATGTATGTGTTTTATTCCTTTGGGGGAAATGTATGTGTTTTATTCCTGTGGAGGCCAATGTAGTGTGTTTTATTCCTGTGGGGCCCAATGTATGTGTTTTATTCCTGTGGGGGACAATGTAGTGTGTTTTATTCCTGTGGGGCCCAATGTATGTGTTTTATTCCTGTGGGGGCCAATGTATGTGTTTTATTCCTGTGGGGCCCAATGTAGTGTGTTTTATTCCTGTGGGGCCCAATGTATGTGTTTTATTCCTGTGGGGCCCAATGTAGTGTGTTTTATTCCTGTGGGGCCCAATGTAGTGTGTTTTATTCCTGTGGGGCCCAATGTAGTGTGTTTTATTCCTGTGGGGCCCAATGTATGTGTGTTTTATTCCTGTGAGGGACAATTTATGTGTTTTATTCTCTGGGGCCAATGTGTGTGCAATTTATTCCAGTGAGGCCCAATGTATGTGTGTTTTATTCCTGTGGGGGACAATGTATGTGTTTTATTCCTGTGGGGCCCAATGTATGTGTTTTATTCCTGTGAGGGACAATTTCTGTGTTTTATTCTCTGGGGCCCAATGTATGTGTTTTAGACTCTGGGGCCAATGTGTGTGCAATTTACTCTTGTGGGGGTCAAAGTAGTGTATTTTTTTATGTGGGAGCCAACATGTATATTTTGTCATTGGTCACGTATGCCGCATTGCGAGATGGTGCGCCTTGGCAATTTTAAAATCTTGCGCAGTGGCCTCCATTTGAAAAAGGTTGAAAATCGCTGGTGTACATGATTAAACCTTTCTTTGTTTTATATAAAAACTGCTACTTTTGTGAAACCAGCCATGACAGCCTGCTATGAGAGCACAGCTGATGGAATTCACACATACGTTATATAAATGTTGTGTTATAATTTACTATGCATTTCAATAGCTATAATTAGACAAATTAGTGATGCATTTATGGCATATATCCATACCGACCCCATCTATCTATATGTTAGACGACTATTTCTCATACTGGATTTATCAGAGTAAAAACCTGCACATGAAGCCGCGTTCTTGTCATACTGGTGGCCTGGATCAGATCAGTGACTGGCGCCCATGCGATGTTTCAAAACCGCATAGAGAGGCGCACATCAGGAGGCAGCACTTCTAGAGCGCAAAGAAATCGCTGCTTTGAAGTGTGATGCCCACAAAGAAGACTAATTAACAGTTGCTTACTAAAATGCAGCCACAAATGCAATTTATACAGATTTTATAATATACAATAAATACAGTGCAAAAGTTTTAGGCAGTTGTGGAAAAAATGCTGCAAAGTAAGAATACTTTACAAAATAGAAGTGCTAATTTATATCAATTAACAAAATGCAAAGTGAATGAACAGAAGATAAATCCAAATCAAATCAATATTTGGTGTGACCGCCCTTTGCCTTCACAACAGCATCGATTCTTCTAGGTACATTTGCACAGATTCAGGGATTTTTGTAGGATTATAGTCAGATGTATGAATAACCAATCAAAATAAACTATTACTGTAACATTTCTATTTTTGAAAGCATTCTTACTTTACAGCATTTTTTTCCACACCTGCCTAAAACTTTTGAACAGTATTGTTGTATCTCTATCTACAGCTATATATAATATAAGCACTAGCAGATAGATGAACGACCCAGCAGATGCCAGGTCACCTCAGCCGCTCCACCCCTCCTGTCCAGTTATACTTATCCCCGTTACCGGTCCTCAACTGTCCCGCTGCTGTGGCACATGCAAATGTGGGAGCAGGGGCACGGGCTGCGCATGATAGGTGTGACGTACACGCGCCACGGTCACAATTAGTTGAGCATACAAATATTTTAATCAGGCTCATATATATATATAAATAAATTAGGGCTGTGTGTCGCCCAGAGACGCATGGTAGGCACATAGACAGACACATGGGGGGCACATAGACAGACACATGGGGGGCACATAGACAGACACAGGGGGGGCACATAGACAGATGCATGGGGCACATAGACAGATGCATGGGGGCACATAGACAGACGCATGGGGGCACATAGACAGACGCATGGGGGGAACATAGACAGACGTATGGGGGGCAAATAGACAGACACATGGGGGGCACATAGACACATGGGAGGCACATAGACAGACACAGGGGGGGCACATAGACAGACGCATGGGGGGGCACATAGACAGATGCATGGGGCACACAGACGCATGGGGGCACATAGACAGACGCATGGGGGCACATAGACAGACGCATGGGGGGAACATAGACAGACGTATGGGGGGCACATAGACAGACACATGGGGGGCACATAGACAGACACATGGGGGGCACATAGACAGATGCATGGGGGGCACATAGACAGACACATGGGGGGCACATAGACAGACACATGGGGGGCACATAGATAGATGCATGGGGGGCACATAGACAGACATAGAAAGGGGATTGAGAATAACATCTAGTACTGTATGCAGTAAATTACTATTCTAGGTTTCTTCTTTCTGCTGAGGGGAATAAAGTTTAGCCAGAACACCAGTTTCACATTAAGGGGGGAGATGTATCAAACCTTGGAGAGAGATATAGTGGACAGAGATAAGGTACCAACCAGTTAGCTCCTAACTGTCATGTTACAGGTTGTGTTTGAAAAATGACAGTTAGGAACTGATTGGTTGGTACTTTATCTCCAGGGTTTGATACATCTCCCCCCAAATAACTTCCACCTTTTCACCTCACAGTGCGTCTCTCTCTATTACTAAGTTATACAAGTGGCCACCATTTTGGTGTAGCACACCTCCGTCCTAAGTCCTAACATGTGGGCTGGAAAGAGGCACAGTTCAAAACACCGAAGTTGAGAGCCCAAAAGGTGGACATGGTCTTGTGGTAAGGGGACATGGCCGCACATGAAGCCTCTGTTCCCATCACAGGGATGGGGAACCTCAGGCCCGGGGGCCGTATAAGGCCCCGGAGTCATTTGGTCTGGCCCTCAGAGCTTTTTTCTGCTAACCTCATCTGGTTAGCAGGGTGCCTAGAATGGCACCCTACAGACAGAATCTATACAGCAGTGCCGCCCTGGAGCGTCTATAGGATACTTCAGATGGTCCCCAGCTGCCCTTACAGCTCCCCAGAGCATCCTCAGGATGCTCCGGGCATTGCTGTAATCACCGGCGATTGTTGCCCTGCCCGTGTGGCATCACACTGAGGGGGCATGGCCTGCACCACGCCTGTGAATAATAGTATATATACCAAAATGGCCCACGGTTGAAAAAAGGTTCCCCACCCCTGTTCTAGGGGATGCTGGGCTGCCCTCAGGTTCTTCCCTGCGCTCTGTACAGTAGATGCTATGAGCAGCAATTAAAGAGAGAGCCCCCCTCAACCTTCCCCACCCCCGCGGGACGGTGCCCGAAAAGCAGATGCTTGGGGAGTATGGGTATAGTATACTGTTGTACACACATTCACTTCACTATATACAGTACAACTTTATATATAGCGTAGAGATTAAGCCAGATCACAGATGTGATGGTCATCTTCATCACGTACATTAGCAGTAGGTGGAGGACACACACAGATATGCCTCCGTAAAGCGCTATATTAAAGATAAATGTCAGTCAAATTTTGATCCATCACAAAGGGTTAAATGGGAAGACGTTTTTACACGATTTACAAATGATGCCGTTTACTGTTAAAAAAAAAACGCGCCTGACTGGCCACAGCTTTGCAATCGCACTATAAAACGCACATTGATACGGGTGTGTGTCCCCAACGACTTCAGGCTACTGGTCACAGGCGAGTTACAGTAACCGGCTGCGGATTTAGCAATAGGGCAACCCCAGAGATATATCCGCCTAATAAGTCCTGACAACTCTCCCGTCGGCGCTTTCTTTGGCTGAAGACGCTGCACGATCTGCGCCCTCCTCTATCACGGCAGTCCTCTGCTTACATCCGCATGAAAGAAATGAGACACCGGAGTTTCCATCTGATCACAAAGAAAGAAAACATTCAACAAGTGAAAGTCAGACGGCTGCGGGCATCGCACCAGCGCAGATATGACAGCGCCAAAGAATGGCTCCCAGGGATGATGTGTTAGATCGCAGCCACTTCAATCGCTGCGGGAGATTCTCCTGTAGATAAAACACATCTGGAGACAGCTCGCTCACAATCTCTTAGCTATAAAATTGCTTTATGTTCATAAAGTTGTTTTATAGAAAACTCCATTAACCTTTTCATCACAGGACGGGATGGCACAATTATGTGAGAGGTGCATCATAAAATGAAATTAAGAGATTAAAAGGGACTTTTCTGTTTTTTTGCCAATCGCTCCCGACTTTCACCGCTGCAAAAAAAGCGTCTCTGAAATCATTTTTGTTCTGTCATAACCGAAGAGATAAATAGCCATTCACAAGCAGAGCAAATATTAGCCCTGTCTCCGTCACAATATCCGGCATAACACACATATTGACACCTAAACAGTACTCAGGGTCTGATTCAGCAAGGATTGCTGATGTGATCGCGGCAGCAAGCGTGTACGCAGTTCTGCGAAATTATGCAAATGACTGCGATCGCAATGCTGCCGCAGCACAACATAAAGACGTCCAGTTCTCTTTGCTCACATCCGTAATACCTTGCAAGTCCGCAAAAACATCGGTACCATCGAGTACCATCGGAGCCTCACGCACATTAAGGCAGGTCAGACATCACTCACAAACGGCAAAACTTCCTGTACGCAGCTAGAGCCCATGCTGCAGCGGCTAATTTGTTCACGCCCCTGTATCGGCGTTGATAGGCACCGGCACGCCTGCATTTCTCCAACCCCCCCCCCGCCCCCCGTCACCATCCACATAGGTACTTCCTATCAATCACTCTGAGATGGGTATGCGTAGTCACTGCAATTGCAGTCCCGATCGCAGTGGCTGGCTCGCACAATCGGCCGGATGTGTGCATTTTTGCCCTTGCAATCCTTGCTGAATCAGGGCCTCAGTGCCTATCTACAAAATACTAAAGGGTCAAAGCAATTAGGTGTTAATTTGCAAGTTGCTGTTTTCTCTTCGAATTCGCATAGCGAATTCAGGGCCTGATTCAGACCCACTCGCAAGCGGCTGTCCGCTCACAAGTGGGTCGATGTTGTGCACTGTGCATGCGCACGACGGCGGGAGCTCCGTCGTGCGCATGCGCCACACGCGACGAGCGAAGGAATTTCCTTCGCTCGTTGTGTCTGATCAAAGGGGGCGTGCTGTCGATCTTGATTGACAGCACGCCCCCTTTGGTGGGCATGCCGGGGGCGTGCCTCCCTGACGGGGGCGTTCCCAAGGGAACGCCTACCATCAGAAGCCGGCCCACTGACATCACTAGTGATGTCAGTGGGAGTGATTTTGGCTCTGATAGAGCCAAAATCACTCCGGGCCTTGCGGTTGAAAACCTCAACCGCAGGCTCCGGCTCGCAGTGGCGATGGTCGCGATGGTCAAGACCATCGCGGCCATCAAACTGCACGCTCGTATAGGCTGTGGGTGGTGACCCACAGCTATACGAGCGTCCAGGAGGACGCTCCATAATTATGGAGGGCGGCCCTCATTCAGAGCGTGCGCTCTGCTCAGAGCGTACGGCTCTGAATGAGGGCCTCATTTTGTTATCAAATTAGCAACTCGCACTGAACCAGTCAGAGTAAATTCGCATTTTTTCATCCTGGGAGTGAGAGATGGAAAGGAAAATCTTTATTCTAAAGTTAAAATGTGGGGACACCGTGCTGAACCCCTTGGACACCCCCCTAATGACTAATTAGGCAATAGCAAGTTTCCAATTATCTTAATTAGTCCAATAATTACATGTAATTTTTGGGGGGGTTAAATAATTTGCACTAGGTGGAGGGGACACACACAGATATGCCGCCATAAAGCGCTATATTAAAGATAAATGTCAGTAAAATTTTGATGCATCACAAAGGGTTAAACTTTTTTCGTTTAATCTCAAACGAGTCAAACAAAAAAATGCAAAAAAAAAAGTAGGAAAAAGTGAGATTTTGGGGCACTTTGAAAAATAATTATTTGTATATAATTTTTTTTTAATTTTTCAAAGTGTCCTCAAAGTACCCCAAAATCCCCCTTTTTCTTACTTTTTTTTTGCATTCTTTGTTTAACTCGTTTGAGATTACACGAATAAAGTTTGTTTTTTATAATTTTTTTGCATTCTTTTTTAAAAAGCACAAATCAGCCATTTGCAGTGCCGGATTGAGGGCCACATGGGCCTGGAGCTGAAAATGACCAAGGGCCTATTATGAGAAGCAGAGGAGGCATGACCAGTGCTGTGTGGGTGTGGCCAGTGCCATGTGGGCGTGTACCCCCTATACTCTCAGCCCCAATGTCTCCCTAAATATGTAAAGGAAAAAAAATCCTTCATTTTGTGAAGTAAAAAGAAATACAATTTTACTACTTATGATTTATGGCTGACCGTGTGGAGAGCAGATGGCCAGTCAACATCATGTTGGCATGACAATGGGCCTATTTTTATGTGGAGGCCTGGAGCTGTAGCTCCATCCGCCCCATTGTTAATCTGGCCCTGGCCATTTGACACCATTTAAAAACCTTCAGTACTTTCCTAATGCCCATAAACAGCCTTCTATACCGTCCTTATCAATTTTGGGGGGTCCAGGATGGTCTGCCCACTTTTTAATGCATTTCTTTCACATCGCATTTGGCAGTCAATTTGCAAACCTCCGCTGCGAGTACCGTGAATAGGCATTTTTAAATGGATTAGATAAATCTCGGGTACGCGCATTCGTGCGAAGTCGTTGAGTTTCATGAAACAAACTTGCTACTCTCAATTCACACCTAATTAAATTGACCCCTAAATTTGATGATTGAACAGGAAATCATAGAGTGCAATGTACTACAGTGTTTATTCCTACAGTAAATTTAAAGCAATTAGTTAAAAGACTTTGGAACCTATTTATCAGCAGAAGCTGCCCCCATAGGTTCCTATAGGAGCTAGGCTGTCGGATTTACCAAGCTCCATAAGCATCCGTAACTTGTTCCCACCAGCTAACGACATCTCCAGATGGTGTTAGCCACTGTAGCCTATGGACTACAGAGTGACGAAATTACCGGGAGAGGGTCCCAGAGTAACTCTGTCCGGCAATCGCTGCTACACATGAGCACAGCAGTTCCTCCTGTCGTCGGCAGAGTTAGGCTGTGGTGAAAGGGAAATCATGATTACAGATGAGGGGAGGTTGTTGGCATAGTAAATCATGGCGGTACTTCATTACAGGCTCCGTTTAATAATGATAAATACTACAGTATATTCTGGCGGCAAACTTCATTTAGCATCACTGTGATACTTACAAATATGCCGCCGGTATCATTGATGACTTACCTATCCTGCAAGGTCCAGCGGCATTATCCCCCCTTAGCGGTATCCTCTGCTCTGTGTTGCTGTTAGCCTAACGCTTTTGGCCAATGGGCTACCGATACCGACTAACGTTCTTGTGCGATGGCCAGCACCACATGCGCATAGTGTGCTTCAACCTGGCGGGGACTCAGCAAAGTCACCGGTGATAAACTAGAGATGTGCACGGACCCCCATGTTTTGGTTTTGGATCTAGATTCATCTTCGTGTTTTGGTTTATGATGCAAATAAAAAAAAAAAAAAAATAGATTGAAGATCGATAAAAATTCAGAAATCCAGACCTGCACATCTCTATGATAAACAGACGCCATAGTCCTCAAAAGAACGACGCCTGCTCAGATTATCGCATTTAGGGCCTCATTCAGAGCCGCTCGTAAGCGGCCGCTCGTTCGCTCCGAGCGATGTTTGCCCAACTGCGCATGCGTACGGTTTGTAATACGCATGCGCGAACCAGTCAGTGCGGCCGAAAATCGTTTGTACGCTAAATAGCGAATGCCTGCTAATATGAGTGACAGGAGGAGGCGTATGTGGGTGGTAACAGGGGAAGGTGCTTGAAAACGGGGAGTGGAAATCAGAACGCAGGCGTGCTTAAAGGTCAAAACAGGCGTTTTAAGGGTGTGCATAATTAATACTGGAGCGTCATTGACCACGTCACCTGGTTATTTTATAGCCAGAACTGCTCGCAAATTTCTGGTAGCAAACACCAGCCACAAGAATAGCGAGCAGTTCATACGCTGTTCGATGTACTCGATTAATCTAATAAATAGCGGACATGACGTAGGATGCAAGCGGCCAGGGGGCGTCTTTTTCAAAATTACAACCGCAAGTTTTGTTCGATCGTTCAGACATAGAGGCGTCAACAGACCGCAAAGAGCGAACAGTTCATTTGAATAGCCACCCCTTTTTGTTGAACGAACGACCGCAAATAGCGACCGGCTCTGAATCAGGCCTTTAAACAGTAAACGGCTTGGAAACCAGAACTGCTTTGGGAATCACCTACAGTCCCTGCACATTATCCCTTTAAGATAACCGAGCCTGTGTTGCAGAGTTTCTAAGTCTTTTTCCACATTTTAAACATTGCAGGCTGATAAATACTTAGGACGAGACAGGAAGAGGCCGTGGAGAATAGTCCTCATTAAATAGTTGGTTTTTTTTGCAAACATCCAGTGACTTTTGTGGGTGAAAGATCAACTCATTTGTTAAAGGGTAACTGCCACTAGCAATTATCGGTCTTCAGCAAATGCATCCTACCCACCAGTGATTTAGATTAATTGCATTTCATTAAGTGCCAATAAACAAACTTCGATTTCAACGAGGGTTCTGCCAAAACCCAGCTCTGCCATTTGTACTTGCCACAAGGACAGACGCCGTACACCAGGGTTGTATCAGACATAACATATAGCTTTTTAAAACCTAATCATTTTCCATAAAATTAGATTTAATGTCAGCGTTTATTAAGAAGGAAATGAAATTCCAAATGACTTTACAATTTGTGGCAAGGAATTAGAAAAGAGATTTTACAACAGGAGTAGTAGAGGATTTCCCATAGCCGAACTGTTACCGCACATTAATGTTTGTTACCTGAGGGACTGGAACATAACCAGATCTGTCATACATTACACTCAGCCTCCGGAGCGGCACCTCCATAATGTGAGGCCGTTGCAGCACAATTGTAGACGTGTCTAATACCCCTTTTACACCGGAGCTAAAACCCGGGTTTTTGAAGGGTTAACCCGGGCAGCTCCCTGGTGTAAAAGGGGAGAGAGTTGGATCGCCAGGTCGAGTGACCCGGCAATCCAACCCAGGTAACTAGCAGGGTTTAACACGGGCGTAGCCCGTGAAACCCTTCTGTGAGAACAGCGCACTCCGGGTCACGATGACCTGGAGTGCGCTGCTAGCCGGCCGATTGGTCCGGCTTCAGTGGCGCTTGGAGATGACGTCATCTCCAATCGACCACTTTCACTCTGCAATAGCCGGTTCTATGCAGACCCGACTGCGGTGTGAGTGGCGCTGACTCGGGAATATCCCTAGTTGGCGCCGGCAAAATTCCGGGTCTGATCCGGATAGGAACTTTGTTCCAACTCCGGGTCAGACCCGGAATTTAGGTGGAAAAGGGGCCTTACCACCTTTCTTTCCTCCCACTCCCTCCTTGACTCATTTCAATCTGGCTTCCGATCTCTCCACTCTACTGAAACTGCCCTCACGAAAGTCAGCAACGACCTCCTTGCTGCCAAATCCAAGGGCCACTACTATCTGCTCATTCTCCTTGACCTCTCTGCTGCATTTGACACTGTCGACCACCCTCTCCTCCTTTACTCTCTCGGTCTACGTGACACTGCCCTCTCCTGGCTTTCCTCCTACCTCTCTGATCGTTCCTTCGCTGTGTCCTCTCATGACGCCTCTTCCCCTCCACTTCCACTAACAGTAGGAGTTCCCCAAGGTTCTGTTCTTGGACCTCTCCTTTTCTCCCTATATACATCCTCTTTAGGTTAACTCATTAACTCCTTTGACCTCCAATATCATCTGTATGCAGATGATACTCAAATTTACCTTTCCACCCCTGAGCTCACCCCTGAGCTCCTTACCCGTATCTCCAACTGTCTCTCTGCTGTCTCTTCATGTATGTCCCAGCGCTTTCTTAAACTTAACATGTCTAAGACTGAGCTGATCATCTTCCCACCCTCTTCCACTACATCACTTTCCACAATTTCATTATCTATTGATGGCACAACTATCTCCTCTAGCCCCAAAGTGCGCTGTCTTGGAGTTATCCTAGACTCCTCCCTCTCCTTTAAACCGCACATTCAGCACCTCTCGCAGTCCTGCCATTTTCACCTAAAAAATATCTCCAGGATTAGACCCTTCCTCACCCAGGATGCCACTAAAACCCTCATCCACTCACTGGTCATCTCCAGATTGGACTACTGTAACCTTCTCCTAGCTGGCCTCCCAGTCTCTCACCTCTCTCCACTACAATCTGTTCTCAATGCTGCTGCTCGGCTCATCTTCCTCTCCAGACGTTCTATATCTGCTTCCCCTCTCCTTCAAGCCCTACACTGGCTCCCCTTCCCCTTCAGATGCCAATTTAAGGTTCTTACATTCGCCTACAAAGCCCTCACCAAATCCTCTCCCGCATACATTTCTGACCTTCTGTCCCGTCATACTCCCGCCCGCCCACTTCGCTCACCTAATGCATGCCGCCTCTCTTGCCAACTGATTACTTCCTCCCACTCCCGCATCCAAGATTTTGCCCGTGCTGCTCCCTACCTTTGGAATGCTCTCCCTCTCCCCATCAGACTCTCCACCTCTCTACAAATCTTCAAACGGGCTCTCAAGACCCACTACTTCATCAAGGCCTTTCAGCACTCATCCTAACCCACCTCATGCACTTTCCTTCCTATCTTCCCCTTCTGTGTCACGCCTGTGTGTCTGCCCCTCCCCTTAGAATGTAGGTTCTTACGAGCAGGGACCTCTTCCCTCATGTGCTTCTCTTTACATTTTCTTCTACTCTCTACTCCCCATTAGGGCACCTAACACATGACTGCCAACTCCCGGCTACTTATTGTGAGAGCTTTAATCACTATTTCAGCAATGTATATAAGTTGTGTCCTTGTCCTGTACTGTAATGTACTGTAAGTTACTTGTTTCTTGTTCACCTATTAGTTCTATGTACTATGTAAGGCGCTGCGGAACACTTGTGGCGCCATATAAATAAAGGATAATAATAATAATAAATAATAATAATATAAATGTTGCGGTTAGGAATATAAACTCTAGTTGAATAAATATTAGGGTTGGGTACGGGATTCCGGCGTTGGCATTCTGAGAACCGGCAACCCGAGAGTCAGGATGCCAACTACATCCCAAATAATAATGTATTAGTGATAGCTACGATGGGGGCATGTATCAATTACCAGCCACTATAGGACTAACCAAATAGGATGTGAATGTGCCAAGAACTGTAGAGAAGATTGGACTAGTCAGCGACTACAGATGAGCTCTCACAGTCACAGAGGTTCTACCCCAGAACAATCCAACTTGATTCATGAATCAACAAAAAAAAAAAAAATTATTTCATCTAAATTTCACAATTGGTCGAATTTACTCATTTCTTATCCCGACTTTTTCCAGAGGTTTTATTTCATCATTTGGAGGATTCTGTATTAAATACACTACAGTAACTCCCGTTTTATTATTACCAGCAATTTATATAGCGCACACATATTCCGCAGCACTTTACACCGAATATTTAGCCTTTCACATTACTCCCTGCACACTCTATGGGTCTCATTCAGATCCGGTCGCAAGCGCTGAGCGCTCTCAACCGGGTAGATGTTGAGGCCCTGCACACGCGCAGCGGCCGCACTGCGCGGGTGCAAGCCCCGGAGCGAGAGAGAAATTCTCTCACTCTAGAGCTCACTACAAAAGGAGTGGCTGTCGATGTTGATTGACAGCTCACCCCGTTTTGTAGGCGAGGCGGGGGGGTGGCTACACAAACAGAGGCGTTCCTGACGGAACGTTTGCCGTTTTGTGGTCGGCCGCACTGACATCAGCAGTGATGTCACTAGGGAGCTTCCTGCTCGATCAGAGCAGGAAGCTCCCTTGGGCTTGCGGTTGCCGAGACCTAACCTTAGGGTCTCGTCGCAAGCCCCGATGATCGCGATGGTCTTGACCATCGCGACCATCACCCTGGTCTGTCGCTGAAGCTGTGTGTGGTAACTCACAGCTTAGCTAGCAACCAGGAGGCCGCACTAAAAAAAAAAAACAAGCAGCCGCCCTCATTCAGAACGAGCGCTCGCTTCTTGCGACCACCTCTGAATGAGGGCCAATATTCCCCACCGCACATACACACTGGAGTTAATTTTTGTCAGAAGCCAATTCACCGGCTAGTATGTTTTTGGAATTTTACAATATCCGTCTTCTACCACAATGTCGCTGTCATGTCCTCCTCATTAAGGACCTGATTCCGAGTCGCACGCAAATGTGGCCGCAGTCGTGTCTGCCTCTTTATGCTAATGCCGCGGCTGGTTTCTTCAAACCTGAGATGCCCGCTTGCAGCGTCTTGCATCTGTGGAAATACGACTTGGTGCAGTCGTGCCATCGAAATTTGCATCTTCCTTATGGCAGGTGCAGCTTTTCCATTTGAGTACGGCGTCCTGTGTTAGCGGTTGTGCATCTTTAGACGCAGCTGCTGTCAACAACACGCCCCCGTCTGCCTAGCCACGCCCCTGTTACCTCCCAGGAACTCCCACTAAAGGCCACCCTCCCTCACACGAATGCACAGTACTTAAACATGGGTCAACTGAGCTCATGTTGTTATAGAGTGTGAATCAGGCCGTTAATTGTTTAGCCGTGCTACGCATAGTGACTAGCGATCATTACCCCTTACATGAAATTGTTACCAGAACTTTTGCCGCAGTATTGTGATATATGTAATGTCCATAAGTAAAACTCCCCCACGATTATGGTTTCAGCAGATTTTCTGGTGCTTTGCCTCATGGACCTTTGTGAATAGAAGACCAAACATCTCGGTATAGGATGTGACGAATGGAATGACTCAATATTCTATATTTCCGGCAAAAAGCTCATTGTTTCAGTGGTTTGGGTTAGCTATGTATCAATCTGTTTTTTACATAAAATTATTCAGGAACTGCAGTTGTTGCATAATTTTATGTATTGCTCCTATGTACTAATATCACCATGCAGGAGATTTCACAGAACTCACCGGCAGAGTGCCAATTAACGCTGCAGATCGCAGCCTCCATTATTATCAATGGGGACTACGATCTGACCCCTATGTACTAAACTCCAAAAAACAAAACTTTTTGGAGTTTAGCCCCGGCAATTTACACCATCTTCAGATGGTGTTAACCACTACTATAAGCCTACTGTATGGAGGATCCAGGGGCTGGAGAGAGATCTTTCAATCTCTTCCACGCAGCCCCCAGCCGGCCCCGGAGACTGACACTGTGCACATGCACAGTGTCAGCTTCCCCTGGAGAAGTCTGACACTGATGGTCCGCGATTATTAGTACATAGACCCCTTAATCTAAAACACCATAATTGCGTGTGTTCATTCCATTTACATCTCCAGCGTTTAACGATAACGCTCATCTATTGTTTGTACCGGCATTCGGGCCAATAGTTTGGAAAAAAGTTTCAAAATCCAAAAGAATTCTCGTCTTGTTACCGTCACACAATGAAACGGTGAGCGAGACGGAAGAACCTGCTGCTTGTGATGGATCCGGTCCCCTGCTACTTCCAACAAGTAATGGTTATTGACGTTTATGTATAGCAGAGAATGTCTCACTGTATGTGTCACCTGACAGATGCCTATATATGCCAATACACAGACATTATTTCTTCCCAAGGATCCATTAGGAGAAATGTATGCATATGTTAAGGGGATTCTGTGAATTAGTGATGTTAGGTTCTCAGTGAGATATGTCAAATAAGGATTTTATGATTCCCTTCCTCCTCGCTGGAGGGGATAATACAATTCACGATCGATCAATGAAGTAAGCGCACGGCAGAGGGTGAGTTACTGATCCTGGTCGCCGAACCAGCGCACGCCACATCCCATCCAGGATAGCACTGTGTTTGACCTCCGGCTAATGATATTTCCATCTGCACCAGTTGTTTATGGGTAATAAAGGGGTCTCATTCAGGCCTTGAAGGGTAATAAAAGGGTCTCATTCAGGCCTTGAACATCGGTTCATCGTCACATTCACTGAAACTGCTCATTAGTTGTATCTGCTGGAAAACAGGCCGCCGTCTGCATGGGAGTGACCTCATAGCTGCTGAAAGACTATGCTACTCAGGGAGAATCCCAAATGTGTAAAGATTTGTTCTAGAGGTGTGCACTGACCCCCATGTTCTGGTTTTGGACCTGGATTTATCTTCGTATTTTGGTTTTGGATCTGGGTTAAAAAAAAATGTAAAAAAATGCTAAAAAGTTTTTTTAAAACAACTAAAATCATGTAATTTTTGCAAACCAAAACCCGAAATTCAGATTTAAAATCCGAATCCCAAATGGCGGGAAGATCAGAACAGTGACTCAGATCTGTCTGAATCCACTGAGGAGATCAGAACGTGACTCGGACCTGTCCGGATCCCCTGAGGAGATCAGAACCGTGACTCGAACCTGTCCGGATCCCCTAAGGAGATCAGAACCGTGACTCAGATCTGTCTGGATCCTCTGAGGAGATCAGAACAGTGACTCAGATCTGTCTGGATCCCCTGAGGAAATCAGAACCATGACTCAGATCTGTCTGGATCCCCTGAGGAGGTCAGAACCGTGACTCAGATCTGTCTGGATCCCCTGAGATCAGAACCGTGACTCAGATCTGTCTGGTCCCCCTGAGGAGATCAGAACCATGAATCGGACCTGTCCGGATCCCCTGAGGAGATCAGAACCATGACTTGGACTTGTCCAGATCCACTAAGATCAGAACCGTGAATCGGACCTGTCCGGACCCCTGAGATCAGAACCGTGAATCGGACCTGTCCTGATTCACGAAATTCAAGTGGATTCGGCTTTCTGGAGAACCGAACTACATTTCTCTAAGCTGTTCCTGGTCTGCTATATTGTCCCATTACTCAGCACAATTACTTTAGTTTTGTATACTGAATTCATACCTGCCCAGAGTCCCTATCTACTGCATGTGGGCTACCCTGATTTGTGGGCCCGAGCAGCGGTGTGACATGACTGATAATGTGGGCAGTGGATGTGAATTGGGTGGATCTGGGTACAATTTCGGTAGATTATGTGAGGGGTTTATTTGTTTACCGATTTTGTTTTTTGGAAAGGTGGGAGGTAGGTAACTATAATTGTTACTATATAATGCTATTAGCTGACCTTTAGAATATTTATTTAAGTATAAGCAAAATAAAACTGTGCACCCGGTGTGGAATGTAAGGTCGACAGTTTTCATGTCGACAGTGAGCATGTCAACAGTAATCATGTCTGCACGGATGACATGTCGACATGATAGAATGTTGACCTAACGTCCCTGTTAGCCCAGCGGTCATTTAGCTGGTCCCAGCGGCAGCTGCGTCTCCAGTGTCATCTTCCAGGACCCAGCGATCATGTGACCAGCAGCTCCGGTGCAGACGCCAGACGAATATTTTCCCCTATACCTAATCCTTACCCCTCAGCCTAACCCCCCACCCTTACCCTAACCCCCCACCCTCACCCTAGCCCTATCCCTCCAGCCACAGCAGCCAGTATTTACCCTGCATATAAAAACAGTCATCATATTTGACCCATTGCATTGTAACATGGTTTGTCCAGGTGCAAAAATACTGTACTTGGTCTTTTTGTTTTTTCCCAACTTAGTTTCAGTCCCTTAATCTGCAAATGATGGATATTATGGCCAAGTTCATTAACCATAACATGTTGGTAAGTGTAGTCCTTGAATATCTACCTAGACAGTACCACACATAGGGGCCTATTTATCAAAAACATATTTGTGGGATATCCCCTGAATATACCTGTTTTCAGTGGTTACCTCAGGGGCGTATTTATAATGGGTGCAGGGGGGCCCGCAATGCACACCCTGCACCCATACTTTCTAATACTCACCTCTCCGAAGTCCCGCGTTGGGTATCGCAGTTTGCACAAAATGCCTAGAAAATGGCGCATAGTACAAATGCCTCCTTCGCCGCTGTGATAAGCAGATAGGTAGCAGTTACCGGGGCAACAATCAATGTTAATCAATGCGGCAAAATTCCAGCCATTAATAATATGTCTAAAGTCCATCTGAGAAATACAGAATTAGTAAAGTTGATACAAATTCTGATTTTGCAGAGATTAATCTTAGTAAGCAAATTGCATTTTACTGCAAAGACAAATGAAGTCAGTAAATTGATTAATATATAGGACTTGAGCAGCCAATTAGCAAGAACACAAGTTTTACTTTACGGAGATATCAGGATATAAATTGTGTGTTTGTGATAGAAGCAGAACCTAGAGTGAGTTATAGTAATCTCCTTGTATATCTGCTATATTCAGAGACATTCCAGCGTGCGCTCTCATCCACCTTCCCTGTCCACTGATTAAGTGTCACCCTGCGCAGCATTTGTCATGTATCAGAGGCTGAAATGTAAATGCAGAAGCCGCCTCTATTTGTACAGTATTATCCAGTCTCCAGAAAACATCTCTCTCCTGAGCATCTGACAGGACAAACAGCAGCTGAGCTGTGCAGGAAAGCCACGGCCTCTGCATCATACATATAAAACATAACTGGGGATTTATTTCATTATTTCCAGCTGAACGGTGGAATCTTCACGCAATTCCAATCTGCGTCCCCCAGCGGTGACCAGCTGGGTGCAGTGCAGTGCGTCTCGGATGCATGCGCAGAACTAAAATAATGGGTGATTGTGCCCAATGTTTTAATTCCGTCCACCTCTAAATCAGGCGCATAATGACACAATATGTGTTAGTACACTGAATCAGGCACATAATGACATAATATGTGTTAGTACACTGAATCAGGCACATAATGACATAATATGTGTTAGTACACTGAATCAGGCACATAATGACATAATATATGTTAGTACACTGAATCAGGCACATAATGACATAATATTTGTTAGTACACTGAATCAGGCACATAATATGTGTTAGTACACTGAAACAGTTGCATAATGACATAATATGTGTTAGTACACTGAATCAGGCACATAATGACACAATATGTGTTAGTACACTGAATCAGGCGCATAATGACATAATATGTGTTAATACACTGAATCAGGCACATAATGACATAATATGTGTTAGTACACTGAATCAGGCGCATAATGACATAATATGTGTTAGTACACTGAATCAGGTACATAATGACATAATATGTGTTAGTACACTGAATCAGGCACATAATGACATAATATGTGTTAGTACACTGAATCAGGCACATAATGACATAATATATGTTAGTACACTGAATCAGGCACATAATGACATAATATTTGTTAGTACACTGAATCAGGCACATAATATGTGTTAGTACACTGAAACAGTTGCATAATGACATAATATGTGTTAGTACACTGAATCAGGCACATAATGACACAATATGTGTTAGTACACTGAATCAGGCGCATAATGACATAATATGTGTTAATACACTGAATCAGGCACATAATGACATAATATGTGTTAGTACACTGAATCAGGCGCATAATGACATAATATGTGTTAGTACACTGAATCAGGTACATAATGACATAATATGTGTTAGTACACTGAATCAGGCACATAATGACATAATATGTGTTAGTACACTGAATCAGGCACATAATGATATAATATGTGTTAGTACACTGAGGGCCTGATTCAGAGCCGGACGCTATTTGCGCTCGCTCGTCCAGAAAAAGGGGCTGGCTATTTAAATTGACCGTTCGCTCTTTGCGGTCTGTTGACGCCTCTATGTCTGAACGAGCGAACGAAACATGCGGACGTCTTTTTGTAAAAAACACCCCCTGGCCGCTCGCATCATACATCATCTCCGCTATTTATTAGATTAATCGAGTACATCGAAAGGCGAATGAACTGCTCGCTATTCATGTGGTTGCATTTTCCTACCACAATCATTAGAGCAGTTCTGGCTAAAAGACACCCAACTGACGTGGTCGATGACGCTGCTTTGTTAATTATGCACACCCTTAAAACGCCCGTTTTGACCTTTTGGCATGCCTGCGTTCGGATCTCCACTCCCTGTTTTCAAGCACCTTCCCCTGTTGCCACCCACAAACGCCTCACCCTGTCACTCAAATTAGCAGGTATTCGCTATTTTGCGAGCACACGATTTTTGGCCGCACTGACTGGATCGCGCATGCGTACTAAAACCCATACGCATGCGCGGATGTGCAAACATCGCTCGGAGCGAACGAGCAGCCGCTTACGAGCGGCTCTGAATCAGGCCCTGAATCAGTTGCATAATGACATAATATGTGTTAGTACACTGAATCAGTTGCATAATGACATAATGGGCCTGAT
This sequence comes from Taudactylus pleione, assembly GCA_031769625.1. NCBI lineage: Eukaryota > Metazoa > Chordata > Amphibia > Anura > Myobatrachidae > Taudactylus > Taudactylus pleione. The sequence continues at coordinate 10,209 of JAUIMM010000424.1, read as the reverse complement.
TCAGAGCAGGACGCTCTGACCAGAGTGCTCGCTCTGAATCAGGGCCCACCTCCATTAATTTGGAGCGTCCTCCTGGACGCTCGTATAGCTGTGGGTCACCACCCACAGCATATACGAGCGTGCAGGATGATGGTCAAGACCATCGCGACCATCGAAACTGCGAGCAAAAGCCTGCGGTTGGGTTTTTCAACCGCAAGGCCAGGAGTGATTTTGGCTCTATCAGAGCCAAAATCACTCCCACTGACATCACTAGTGATGTCAGTGGGGCCGGCTTCAGATGGTAGGCGTTCCCTTGGGAACGCCTCCATCTGACAGGCACGCCCCCGGCACGCCCTCCAAAGGGGGCGTGCTGTCAATCAACATCGACAGCACGCCCCCTTTGATGAGACACTCCGAGCGAAGGAAAGTCCTTCGCTCATCAGGTCTCACGCATGCGCACGACGGAGCTCCCTCCGTCGTGCGCATGCGCAGTGGGGACCATCGACCCACTTGCGAGCGGACAGCCACTCGCGAGTGGGTCTGAATGAGGGCCTATATGTGTTAGTACACTGAATCAGGCGCATAATGATATAATATGTGTTAGTACACTGAATCAGGTACATAATGACATAATATGTGTTAGTACACTGAATCAGGTGCATAATGACATAATATGTGTTAGTACACTGAATCAGGTGCATAATGACATAATATGTGTTAGTACACTGAATCAGTTGCATAATGACATAATATGTGTTAGTACACTGAATCAGGCGCATAATGACATAATATGTGTTAGTACACTGAATCAGGCACATAATGACATAATATGTGTTAGTACACTGAATCAGGCACATAATGACATAATATGTGTTGGTACACTGAATCAGTTGCATAATGACATAATATGTGTTAGTATGACATAATATGTGTTAGTACACTGAATCAGTTGCATAATGACATAATATGTGTTAGTACACTGAATCAGGCGCATAATGACATAATATTTGTTAGTACACTGAATCAGGCACATAATGACATAATATGTGTTAGTACACTGAATCAGGTGCATAACGACATAATATGTGTTAGTACACTGAATCAGGCGCATAATGATATATGTGTTAGTACACTGAATCAGGCGCATAATGACATAATATTTGTTAGTACACTGAATCAGGCGCATAATAACATAATATGTGTTAGTACACTGAATCAGGCGCATAATGACATAATATTTGTTAGTACACTGAATCAGGCGCATAATGACATAATATGTGTTAGTACACTGAATCAGGCGCATAATGACATAATATGTGTAAGTACACTGAATCAGGCACATAATGACATAATATGTGTTAGTACACTGAATCAGTTGCATAATGACATAATATGTGTTAGTACACTGAATCAGGCACATAATGACATAATATGTGCTAGTACACTGAATCAGTTGCATAATGACATAATATATGTTAGTACACTGAATCAGGCGCATAATGACATAATATTTGTTAGTACACTGAATCAGTTGCATAATGACATAATATGTGTTAGTACACTGAATCAGGCACATAATGACATAATATGTGCTAGTACACTGAATCAGGCGAATAATGGCATAATATTTGTTAGTACACTGAATCAGGCGCATAATGACAATATGTGTTAGTACACTGAGTCAGGCGCATACTGACACAATATGTGTTAGTACACTGAATCAGGCGCATACTGACATCATTTGTGTTAGTACACTGAATCAGTTGCATAATGACTTAATATGTGTTAGTACACTGAATCAGGCACATAATGACACAATATGTGTTAGTACACTGAATCAGGCACATAATGACATAATATGTGTTAGTACACTGAATCAGGCACATAATGACATAATATGTGTTAGTACACTGAATCAGGCACATAATGACATAATATGTGTTAGTACACTGAATCAGGCGCATAATGACATAATATGTGTTAGTACACTGAATCAGGCGCATAATGACATAATATGTGTTAGTACACTGAATCAGGCGCATAATGACATAATACGTGTTAGTACACTGAATCAGGCGCATAATGACATAATATGTGTTAGTACACTGAATCAGGCGCATAATGACATAATATGTCTTAGTACACTGAATCAGTTGCATAATGACATAATATGTGTTAGTACACTGAATCAGGCGCATAATGACATAATATGTGTTAGTACACTGAATCAGGCGCATAATGACATAATATGTGTTAGTGCACTGAATCAGTTGCATAATGACATAATTTGTGTTAGTACACTGAATCAGGCGCATACTGACATCATATGTGTTAGTACACTGAATCAGGCGCATAATGATATCATATGTGTTAGTACACTGAATCAGGCGCATAATGACATATGTGTTAGTACACTGAATCAGTTGCATAATGACATAATATGTGTTAGTACACTGAATCAGGCGCATAGTGACATAATATGTGTTAGTACACTGAATCAGGCGCATAATGACATAATTTGTGTTAGTACACTGAATCAGGCGCATAATGACATAATATGTGTTAGTACACTGAATCAGGCGCATAATGACATTATATGTGTTAGTACACTGAATCAGGCGCATAATGACATAATATGTGTTAGTACACTGAATCAGGCGCATAATGACATCATATGTGTTAGTACACTGAATCAGGCGCATAATGACATAATATGTGTTAGTACACTGAATCAGGCATATGTGTTAGTACACTGAATCAGGCGCATAATGACATAATATGTGTTAGTACACTGAATCAGGCGCATAATGACATTATATGTGTTAGTACACTGAATCAGGCGCATAATGACATAATATGTGTTAGTACACTGAATCAGGCGCATAGTGACACAATATGTGTTAGTACACTGAATCAGGCGCATAATGACATAATATGTGTTAGTACACTGAATCAGGCACATAATGACATAATATGTGTTAGTACACTGAATCAGGCGCATAATGACATAATATGTGTTAGTACACTGAATCAGGTGCATAATGACATAATATGTGTTAGTACAATGAATCAGGCGCATAATGACATAATATGTGTTAGTACACTGAATCAGGCGCATAATGACATAATATGTGTTAGTACACTGAATCAGGCGCATAATGACATTATATGTGTTAGTACACTGAATCAGGCGCATAATGACATAATATGTGTTAGTACACTGAATCAGGCGCATAATGACATAATATGTGTTAGTGCACTGAATCAGTTGCATAATGACATAATTTGTGTTAGTACACTGAATAAGGCGCATAATGACATAATATGTGTTATTACACTGAATCAGGCGCATAATGATATCATATGTGTTAGTACACTGAATCAGGCGCATAATGACATATGTGTTAGTACACTGAATCAGTTGCATAATGACATAATATGTGTTAGTACACTGAATCAGGCGCATAGTGACATAATATGTGTTAGTACACTGAATCAGGCGCATAATGACATAATTTGTGTTAGTACACTGAATCAGGCGCATAATGACATAATATGTGTTAGTACACTGAATCAGGCGCATAATGACATTATATGTGTTAGTACACTGAATCAGGCGCATAATGACATAATATGTGTTAGTACACTGAATCAGGCGCATAATGACATCATATGTGTTAGTACACTGAATCAGGCGCATAATGACATAATATGTGTTAGTACACTGAATCAGGCATATGTGTTAGTACACTGAATCAGGCGCATAATGACATAATATGTGTTAGTACACTGAATCAGGCGCATAATGACATTATATGTGTTAGTACACTGAATCAGGCGCATAATGACACAATATGTGTTAGTACACTGAATCAGGCGCATAGTGACACAATATGTGTTAGTACACTGAATCAGGCGCATAATGACATAATATGTGTTAGTACACTGAATCAGGCACATAATGACATAATATGTGTTAGTACACTGAATCAGGCGCATAATGACATAATATGTGTTAGTACACTGAATCAGGTGCATAATTACATAATATGTGATAGTACACTGAATCAGGCGCATAATGACATAATATGTGTTAGTACACTGAATCAGGCGCATAATGACATAATATGTGTTAGTACACTGAATCAGGCGCATAATGACATTATATGTGTTAGTACACTGAATCAGGCGCATAATGACATAATATGTGTTAGTACACTGAATCAGGCACATAATGACATAATATGTGTTAGTACACTGAATCAGGCGCATAATGACATTATATGTGTTAGTACACTGAATCAGGCGCATAATGACATAATATGTGTTAGTACACTGAATCAGGCGCATAATGACATAATTTGTGTTAGTACACTGAATAAGGCGCATAATGACATAATATGTGTTATTACACTGAATCAGGCCCATAATGACATAATATGTGTTAGTACACTGAATCAGGCACATAATGACATAATATGTGTTAGTACACTGAATCAGGCGCATAATGATATAATATTTGTTAGTACACTGAATCAGGCGCATAATGACATAATATGTGTTAGTACACTGAATCAGTTGCATAATGACATAATATGTGTTAGTACACTGAATCAGGCGCATAATGACATAATATGTGTTAGTACACTGAATCAGGCGCATAATGACATAATATGTGTTAGTACACTGAATCAGGCGCATAATGACATAATATGTGTTAGTACACTGAATCAGGCGCATAATGACATAATATGTGTTAGTACACTGAATCAGGCGCATAATGACATAATATGTGTTAGTACACTGAATCAGGCGTATAATGACATAATATGTGTTAGTACACTGAATCAGGCACATAATGACATAATATGTGTTAGTACACTGAATCAGGCACATAATGACATAATATGTGTTAGTACACTGAATCAGGCAGATAATGACATAATATGTGTTAGTACACCTTTAAGTGCCTCCATAAATGTGTCTTATAAAATCTTTTTAAGAAAAGATAATGAAATTGGCCACTCAGAAAACAAATGACATTTTCTCATTGATACTAAGGTGACTTGCAAACGTTGTTACTAATATTTCTCCTGCTATATGTAGGAAGACCGCAACATTGTTGTAACAAAGTAAAAAAAAATTACAATAGTCATGGCTCCCCAGGGTCTATTGTAGTGACTGGGGAACGAGGACATGTCAAAGCTCAGACAAGTATCTTTTCACACATAACTGATTCATTCAGGCTGAAGTCACCGGGAACAGAGGTTAGAAATATAACATTCTTGTAAGGGACATGAATGATGATAAATTAGCAAATCTGACATCTAAGGTGGGTACACGCGGTACGATTGTGTACCTGCCGATGAGACCCATGATCACAGGCCGACATAACAGGCGGTCCGTACACATGAGGCGATCCGATGCCTGACCGCCCAATATGCCACCCCCTGCCGCATATCGCTGCATGGAATCGTCAGCCGCATCGCCTAATCTTTCTGCATGTTGAAAAGATCAGGAAATACGAATGACGCAATGCACGATATAGTGCATACATACACGGAACAATATTGACAATTGGTCGTTGCGATGCGCCGTACCGTTAGCAATATCTTTCCGTGTGGCAAGGTTTTTACAGCGGCTGCGAATACTGAGATAGGGCAGATTTATTTGGGGTAACTTTGTCGTCACCCCTGCATGGTAACCTTGGCCGCCATGACAGGCTCTCAGTAACTAGGGGGAGTCAGGGTGCTGGAGGGGATGAAGTGGGGAATATTTGGGTGTGTACTTTTAATGCTACTAAGTATTTTTTCACTACTGTGCTGAGACGATTGCGACGCTCTTTAAGATGGTCACATTCCAACATTAATATCAGTTATTTTGTTATGCACTAACCACAAATTATTCCCTGTTTATTTTAGAAATCTTTGAATTTTCCCACACACGTGTTTATAACTCCGTCCATCCCGCCAAATAAAATCTACTCAAAATGTTCAAAATATTATTTTTTTTCTATTGAAATAGCAAAAAGTGAACCAAAGACAAATATGTGTATTTTCTTTCTTTTTGTATAAAGGCCACCAAGAAATACTTTGTGTTTTTGCATCTGCGCCAATCCACCAAAAAGCTGAATTCTACACACTGGTTTCCTATTAATATCTGCGCTGGAATTTGAAAAATAATTAAAAAAAAAGAAGAAATGTTATTCACATATTTTCACAGTTTGAATTAAATGTTTTGGAATAATATTTTTCCCCAAAATGGCATACAGCGATGCTAACTAGAAAAGCCGATCACACTAAATGATGTGACCACACTTTGACCCAGGATGGGGAAAGGGATGTGAGAATTAACCACCCCCCACCCCACCCCGGCCATCTCCGAAAAACAATGTTTTCTATAGTGTTATCAACAGATAATTACTAAGGGATATTTTCGTTTTAAGGAGGTGGCTCCCCTCGCTCACATGAGATTACCCTCGAGTGCATACACATAGGGGAATTAGGGCATTTCAAGTGAATTACGCACATATAAGGTAAACCTAATGTCTTGTGCAATACAGGTTGCTACTGCTTGCTAATCTCAAGTGCTAACCAGACAATAATTACTAATTTGTCACAACATTTTTTTAAGGGGCTCCTCTATTTTAAATATGGGCATACCTCCCAACTGTCCCACCATCCCAACCATGGGCCGCAGTGTCCCGGGAGGGTTGGGGGGTAAGTTGGAGGATTCACATTGCATCTCTGGGAGTGCTGGGCATGCCCCTTTAGTGATGAAATCAGGGGGTGTGTCATGAGGCCACACCCCTTTTCCACAATGCCACGCCCCCTTTTCAGGGTTCCGCTTTTCATCTACAAAATGTTGGGAGGTATGAATGTGGTTACCCCTGCGTCAATCGAAGCCAGAAGGGGGAAGATCTTCCCCCGTCATTTTATTTGATTTTTCTCAGTGTAGGGGGAAATTGTCTAGTTATAACATTGATCACCAAAAAAAGTACCGACTACTGGGCTACCCAGCTTGAAATAGGGGACTTCCCCTGTAGTGTAGGGTAAGCTCCATTCTCTTATTTCTGCTCACCACTATACCTTAATTAAAGCCCGGACGTTTAACCCACTTCCCATCAGTAGTGATGGATGTGGTAGAAAACATCCACATTCAGAATGTCAACATCAGCAAGTGGACAATGATGTCATGTCGACATTTAAGCAGTTTCAGCCAATTGTAGCCCTAACCCTACCCCAACCGCAGCCTAACCCAATTCTAAATTGGAAAGTCAACTTTCTGCTTCTCGACAATATGCCAACATTGACATTGTGACTGTCGGAATTTTTTGCATTCAGACCATGCCAAAATTCTGGTGTCGCCATTCTGTCGACATAGTGACTGCATATCGTAATGATTACTTAACTTTAGCATATTTCATGTATATTCTGCAGACGAGTCATACTCATCCTTAGCACTCAGGGGAAAAATATAAACCTCTCTGTTCCTCACTTGCTAATTAGTTACAATTACAAATATATATAGGGTGGACATACCATTACACATCAGACAGACAGTACAGTACATTCCTTGCAGTGGCTAGCTGCAGATTAATCAGGTCCCCTGATGTCCAAGAGCTGTCGCTCTTCTTTGTTCTCTGCCTATAGTGTGAACTTCAGAAATATTTTGGCACTTTGTGAACAAGTTCCACAGACAAAGTGCGTTGGTCAACGTGGGGCCACCTGAGAGCATCCTGAGTCCTGTGTTTGCTGAAAGCAACAAGACGAGTCACCAGAAACGAATCCCCAATTGCACATTGATTCACAATAACCGTATCCATGGAAACAGACATTTTTTTGTTTTGTTTTTAAAGTGCGGTCGTCTCCGAATTATTTTTTTTTTTCCAAAGGAGATCAAAGGCCTTGCAAAAAACAGCATCAGCTTTATAGATTGTACAAAATAGGAGAGTGCTGAAAAAGGTTTGGGTGACCCCAGAGAAGCTGAGCTCATTAGCAGACACAAATTGTCCATAGTTTTAAGATTAATGATAGAACCAAACCGCCCTTGATGATGAAGAAGGAGGGGGAGGATGACAAGGCTGCAAAATATTGTAAAGCAGATATTTGAAATCCAGGACTACGTTCAGCTGCATGCATTTAGATTTAGCTAACCGTTCCTTGGAGACATACACTACATATATTTTCGTATAGTATGCCTCTTACCAACTATTCCTGGGAGGAAAACCTCCTTTGTGGAACATGTTTAATTTCCTTTTCTCTGCTCGGCTGGTCCCTCTAAGCCTTGGAGTGCCAGTACCACAAGATCTCGGATCAAGCCCATAGGACTGGTAGGAGAAGCATCTCCATTCAAGGCAGCATTCGGCAGGAGAAGTTGTTATTTTGTCGTATATGTGACTCTGAGATTGTGTCCCATGAAAGGGTACAAGGCAGAGCCCAGGAAATGGAGCGAGGATGCATGGCCGTGATTTCATTTTATATAGTTTACAAAAATGTTTTTCTGCTTGGAGAGAAGGACACGTGTCAGGCGTCCCCACAGACGGGGAAGTCCTACAGTAACAGCTGTAAGCAGGCGCTATGGCTGGAATGCAGATATATTACCAGGAAGCTTGGAAGAAGCTCATAGACTTAGGTGCTGCTACAGTAAATGCAGATAATACTGTGTACAAGTTACAGGCGCTTTGTGTAATTAATCAATTTGAATAGAACAGTTAGTTACAATGATTTCTTCCGCATGATATGGTCATATTTGATGTGATATTACGATTATTAGTTTAAAACAGAGTAATGTCCCATGCCAACCACATAATTATTAGGGCTGGATACATCCCGCACTGATGGCATGCATAGCGGTGTGTAGTAATGCCTTATGTATGTACAATTGGATTTAAAACCACAAAGTATAGCTCTTTTGATAAGAACGGGCCTCTGCAATGTAAGCGCTCCAGGTGTATATGAACTGTGAGCCCTTATGTGCAGGTGGGGTTGTCGGTGCGAGCCACAGGGAACACAAGGAGGGATACTGTGGAGCCTGATACAGAAACCCATAGGCTTCTATAAGGCAACGGCAGCTAATGTTTCGCTTGGTGCACGTGAGGAACGCAGTCAAAATATGAAAATTGCAGATTTCTCAGCTTTGACTGCATTTTGGGCTTATTGCATCCCGCCCCAAAGTCTCAAGATTCATAGCTGTAAACTAGAGCCCCTATGCCCACAATATTCAGCCTTGAGCCAGCCTCCTTTTCCCCATGCCCATAATATTCAGCCTTGAGGCAGCCTCCTTTTCCCCATGCCCACAATATTCAGCCTTGTGACAGCCTCCTTTTCCCCCATGCTCACAATATTCAGCCTTGTGCCAGCCTACTTTTCCCCATGCTCACAATATTCAGCCTTGTGCCAGCCTCCTTTTCACCATGCTCACAATATTCAGCCTTGAGGCAGCCTCCATTTCCCAATGCCCACAATATTCAGCCTTGTGCCAGCCTCCTTTTCCCCATGCTCACAATATTCAGCCTTGTGCCAGCCTCCTTTTCCCCATGCTCACAATATTCTGCCTTGTGCCAGCCTCCTTTTCCCCATGCTCACAATATTCAGCCTTGTGCCAGCCTCCTTTTCCCCATGCTCACAATATTCAGGGCCTTGTGCCAGCCTCCTTTTCCCCATGCTCACAATATTCAGCCTTGAGGCAGCCTCCATTTCCCAATGCCCACAATATTCAGCCTTGTGCCAGCCTCCTTTTCCCCATGCTCACAATATTCAGCCTTGTGCCAGCCTCCTTTTCCCCATGCTCACAATATTCAGCCTTGTGCCAGCCTCCTTTTCCCATGCTCACAATATTCAGCCTTGTGCCAGCCTCCTTTTCCCCATGCTCACAATATTCAGCCTTGTGCCAGCCTCCTTTTCCCATGCTCACAATATTCAGCCTTGTGCCAGCCTCCTTTTCCCCATGCCCACAATATTCAGCCTTGTGCCAGCCTCCTTTTCCCCATGCTCACAATATTCAGCCTTGTGCCAGCCTCCTTTTCCCAATGCCTCACAATATTCAGCCTTGTGCCAGCCTCCTTTTCCCATGCTCACAATATTCAGCCTTGTGCCAGCCTCCTTTTCACCATGCTCACAATATTCAGCCTTGTGCCAGCCTCCTTTTCCCCATGCTCACAATATTCTGCCTTGTGCCAGCCTCCTTTTCCCCATGCTCACATTATTCAGGCCTTGTGCCAGCCTCCTT